>CP136871.1:17130619-17730619 GCA_033000465.1 Sciaenops ocellatus | reverse complement strand
AGGTATACCCGGAGTGCTAACATACTTTGTCTCACCACCATCGCCCCAACCTGGCTGGACTGAATTGGCTGACATTCATTGCCCCGGCCGTGACCCACTGGCAGGGATCCACAGACCTGAGACTGAACCTACCTGTTCATTCTCTCCTCCTCCTCCTCTTTCCCGTCTCAGATCGCTGCAGGCAGGGTTCCCGTTGTCCCCAGCCCTCTCCTGTCTAATTCTCAGCCCCTCTCGACGTGAACTTCACTCATTCTAACGTGGGGAAACACAATGTGTCATATTAACTGTGTCTCTGTATTTTTATGCATTTCTCTCTCTTCTCCTCTCCAAGGTGACCACAGACCTGAGGCAAAAATGCACAGACTCTCACACAGGGACGTCCGCTTCGGCCCCGCTGGCTGCTGGGATCATCGCTCTAGCTCTGGAGGCTAAGTGAGTGAGACAAACACCTCCTTCTAAAACAATATAGCCATTATTGTAGTGAACCCTGTAGCCACTGCATTATTACTGTAAAAAAAAAAAAAAAGAAAGTTAACACTATTTATATAAAATGTTATTGTCAACTTGAATCATTATTGTTCTTCTGTGCACTTGTTAGGTGTATGTACGTGCACTTGCGTCTGCAGGTGCGCACCCGCGTCTGGGAGTCAGCTTTGGCCTAAATCCCAGCCAAGAAATTCTCTCCTCAGCAAATTAAGCTTTTGATAATCAGTTAATTAGCAAGACAAATCAGCTGCTACAGCCCACACAGACATCTGAATACCTGTAGGGCCGGTAGTGAAGATTTTAAACTCGAGCAAGTCTCTCATTATCGCTCACTCAGGACTCCCAAGTATCCGAATCCAGGTTTCTGTCAGCAGCTGTAATGTTCTCTCCATTATGTTCATATCTTTAGTCATATCTTGTGTGCGTTAAGTCCTCTTATCAAGTCAGCAGCCCTCCGCTCGCACTCTTTTTTTTTTCTAACATCAGCAATTAGCTGACAGGTGTCAAATGAAATCCAGTATTAGCTCCCAGTTCAGGTTTCAGTTCAGGTATACATGCTCAGCATCCCAGATTTGTCTCAGCACTGGCACCTCTGATATTAAAAGAGCAGTGACTGACAGCTAAGGTTTATGCCATGTAGACTATCTCTCACTTTGAACACCAAACTAGAGTCAGTATTTGTCAGTGAGCAGCTGCACACCTCCCCCTGACAGGCAGTGGTAATAACAGGGTAGCTAGTTTATCAGACTGGGACCACACTGAAATTCACAGAGATGGAATCATTTAATAGGCAGAGTGTTTTTTGGCTTTCTGGTTTTTCATTATTTTATTATTTTCCCCTTCGCTCTCAGCTGAGGTGACATTGAGTGGATTGGGGATCTTGTCCATTAATAACGCATGAGAGGATGTGAGATGTGAATGCTGATGCCGAGGTGGTCCGCCACAGTGCAATTCTGTGTTTCTATTTCTGTCAACTGTTGTGTTGCACTCGGCAACCAGTGTGATTCATGGTTTGGTTATCTTCCGCTTCCTCGTTGGTGACGTAACAGCTTCTCCTCTTATTGCTTCAGTGCCTTTTTAATAAATCTATATTAAAGAATATAAATAAAAAAACTTATTTTATTGGGCTTCTACTGTGTGGAAGGTGACCCCCATCCCCCAATCCCAGACCTCATTAGAAACTATCATTACACAGTGGTCTAGACACAGTCCTCCACGGTACTGCATCCACTGTTTTACTGTGTTCCCTGACCTTTCAACACAATAGGGTATGATGTACCTTTAATATTGGTGCTCTATGCCAGCGTTAAAACCATAATGTGAGCTCATACCTTTATGGTTGACTGACACATCCCTCAGGGCTTCCTCCAACTCTCAGTGTAATATTTCAGAAATGTATGGCTGTCCTCACTGTATATGCTCAGTTGGATTACATTTCAGGTGTGTCTACAGACTCCTGACCTTTTCCATTTCCCGTAGCTCCTCACATTTCCTCTGCCGTATTGTCGTACAGTTTAGGTCAGCAAAACCTGCCTTTTCTCATCATGTGCATAATGTAGGGTGTAATACCTTCAGCTATTACATGACAGAAAGTCAATGCCGTCTCCTTCCTGTGTTTGTGCAGCATGAATCTGACCTGGAGGGACATGCAGCACCTGGTGGTGAGAACGTCACAGCCCGGACACCTCAGCGCCATAGACTGGAAGACGAACGGAGTGGGACGCAGAGGTAAAAGCTGTCCAAATCGAGCACAGATGGTGTTATCCGGCGTTATATTTGTGCCTCTATCCTGAGCACACACTGGGACATTTTGAGCCTAGAAAAAGATTTTTTGTAAGCACATAAATCAAGAATTCATCATCATGCAAAGAATTATTTCATTTAAATAAATACAAATCTTTTCAGTGCACGTTAAACGTATTTGTATGTTTGCCATTATGCATATAAGAACACAATAATAACTTCTCTCACTCAGTTTTAAGCTTCCTGCTCTGTGCCCTCCTAAATCCTTGAACACTTTCTCTTCATTTCTGCTCTGAGCGCTCTCAGGCTGCAATCTGACAAAGTGTTACAATTTGTCATAATTTCAGCCAATCAAAAAATTGGGATAAATTGGCTTCACTGTCATCGCTATTAGGATTAACGGTTATTAGGGAAACTAGGAAGCACCAGGTGAATGCTAAGTAGGCACACCACAGCCACATGTAAGTAGCTCATACAGGTTTGGTTACAGTTACAGGTCCAGTTTTATGAAGCTTAATGAAATTTCACTTACAAGTCTCCACTTATAATGTGGTCAGATACCTGCCTACATCCGTCAGGCGTCATATGCAGACAGACACACCAACTAACAGCCAGACAGCAGTTTGCTACACAAATCAAGAGCGAGAAACTCTGAACACCCCTCATTAGCCTTGCTGCTTAAGCTTCCTTTCATCCAACTTACAAACACAAACACACGTCTTGTCCTTTACCACCAAACAAACAAATTCACCGGGGAAAATGGGAACTGCTAACTGCGCTGCTAATGTCATTTTCCAGGCTAGATAGCTAATTATCTGCTCAGCTGCAGCACATTTAACGGTATGTAAACCTACAAATATCACTTTGCTCCTGTAGATGCTGGCGTGGTTCTTACCTATTAATAACACTGCTAAAAACACACTGTCTGCCCATGGCTTGTAAGCTATAGTGCAAGTTTGTTTGCTTTATCTCTTGTTCAGAATTAGAATCAGCTTTATTGCAGAGTGGGTCTTCACACACAAGGAATTTGCCGTGGTAATTTGGTGCATAATGATAAAAATAGTGAGATAATGAAAAGGATAGAAAGCAGGGGGTGTCGGTTAGCTCAGTTGGTAGAGCATCCGCCCCATGGTCAAAGGCTCAGTCCTCTTTGCCCAGGGTTCAAATCCGACCTGCGGCCCTTTGCTGCATGTCATTCCCCATCTCTCTCTCCCCACATTCCTGTCACTCATTAGCTGTCTCTATCAAAAAAAGCTTGAAAAAGCCGAAAAAATATCTTTAAAAAAAAAAAAAAAAAAAGAAAGCAGGTACTGCAAAAGTCACGAAACAGAACTAGTAAATAGAAAAACTGACAAAAAAAAATATCACGGTGAGAGAGCTGTACACCTCTCCTGCCAGGGCTCAGCCTGCCAGCTGCTGTCAGTCACTCACAGACGTGACACACCCCTCCAGCTGGTTGATACAAAAAGGGGTTTTTCAATATTTCCCAACCTTTTTTTTTTTTTTTTTTTTTTTTGTAACAAAAAATGATTGACAATACATTTAAAAACAGCTTAACATTGTTTTTGCCTTGAAATGTTTTTGACTAAATGTGATTTCAGTTGGACTTTAACTTCCTGAGCACAGTTAAAGTCGGTGTTTCAAAGGAATTTCATCATGGTTGCGGGCTCAGGACTAAGGAACAAATATAACACCTTAGTATTACTGTAAAGAGTCGATAGCTGACTGACTGTGATGTTATCTCATCACCACCACCCACCTACCTGACACTCTTTTTATCCCTCCGTCTTTTTTTTCTCCACAGTGAGTCATTCGTACGGTTATGGGCTCCTGGATGCAGGTGCTATGGTGGCTTTGGCACAGAACTGGACCACAGTGGGGCCACAGCATCAGTGTGTTCACACCATGCTCACAGAACCGAGGTTAGAGGGGTGATTTGAAGCTCTGTGCGTGTATTTGTGTGTAGCCTACAGTGAGTTTTAGTCTCATTATGAGCACTTGCACGATCTGTCATCCAACTCAGCCTAGATAGATGTCACTGTATTCCGCTCGGAGCCGGGACGGCCGCGTAGGTTTCTAGCACAGCGCTATTGTCTGTGTCCGTTTCTGCAGCCACACAACATTAACCACTCTCCCCTCCGCTTGTCAAACCTGCAGAGACATTGGGAACAAGCTGGTGTTCAGCAAGAGCGTGGATGCCTGCTGGGGACGACCGGAGTATGTCAGCTCTCTGGAACACGTTCAGGCTCGCCTCACTCTCTCCCACAACCAGAGAGGAAAATTGGCCATTCATCTCATCAGCCCACTGGGCACACGCTCCACCCTGCTGTTCCCCAGGTACACAGTAAAACACAGCGCTATACACAGAAACAGTCGATCCCTAATATAAATCTGTCTCTTTTCACACAGATACAAACACGACGTGCATGTGTGTGTACCTCAATTTGACTTGTGCACTGATACTCCCAGAAGCAGACTTTCTATTACAGCAAAAAATAATAACAATAATAACACTTTCGCCTCTCTGCTTTTTATCTCAGGCCCAATGACTTCTCCTCAGAGGGATTCAACGACTGGGCCTTTATGACCACCCACTCATGGGACGAGGATCCTCAAGGGGAATGGACCTTAGAAATAGAGAACATGGCAGCTAACGGACGTGACTATGGTAACTCCACTCATCTCCATTAATTGCTCAGTCTGGTCACATCACATCAAGCCCACATTCGTGCCATCATTAACTGCCCCCTCATCAACTTAAGTCCTCTTGCATATTTTTCATGCTTCTCTAAATAGCCTGTCCTCACTTCCCTGTTTCTTCTGTCCCTCTCTAATGATTCACTTCCCACTGTTTTTGGTACCGGGGGGGGGGGGGAGCAGCTTTCAGAAATACATCTTACAGCTGCTGGGAAGAGAAATTCTCTTCTGAACGAAAGTGTTGGCAACCTTTTGATCATCAACTTTAGTATCTTTTTTGTTTTTTTTGTTTCTTTTTATTGGGCTGCATTTTCTTTCAAAATGCAGGCAGCAACGTGTTGTGGGGAAGAGTTAACTCTTCAGAGCTTTCCCGTGGCGTTGTGTACCTTGAGCAGCCAGGGAAATGACATAGGAACGCATCTCTATCCTCTATTGGTGTTGCTCCTCCTCCGGTGTTGTGTTAGGTCCACTCTCATCCCTTGTTTCCTCTCCTTCCACCCCCATATCATCTTCCGAGCCAGTTCACACTGTTCCCTCTCTGAGAAGTGTTACATTGAAATTATCTTTCACATCTTAATACCCCCCCACCCTGCCTCCTTTCTCTCTCTCTCTTTCTCCTTCCCTCTTAGGTGTGTTGAGTCAGTTCACCCTCATCCTGTGGGGTACTGGACCCAGCGTCATCAACCCCTCGTCCTCTGACTTCCCTCGACCTTCCAACAACAGCTGCAAGACCTTTGATGCCCAGCAGATCTGCATCGGTGAGATCATTCAGGCCTCCGCCGACGGAACAGGAGACACTTAATTTGAATGGGCTCATTTGTATTAGCACTGGCACACAGTCATTGTTACAAAACAGGCTTGTGGTGTGTGTGTGTGTGTGTGTGTGTGTGCGCATGCGTGCGTGCGTGCGTGCGTGCGTGCGTGTGTGTGTGTGCGTGTGCGTGTGCGTGTGTGTGTGTGTGTGTGTGTGTGTGTGCGTGTGTGTGTGTGTGTTGGGTATTTCAACTTGTGAAAAGCAAATGTTGTGAATACAGATTGGCCATTTACAAGTCCCCCGTGCATCTGTTTACACTCGCGCTCAGAATATGCATATTTCCATATGTCATATTAGTTTAAATTGAGAGTGTGGGACGTATGGAGGAGCAGCAGGGGAGATGCAAACTGCGTCAGTGCAAGAGGTGCTACGTTGTCAACAACTGTTGGGGAGGATGACTCCCTCATTGAAAGGCAGATGAGGTCGAAAGCTTCGTTCTATTTTCAAGCATTCAGACGCTTTCTTCTTAATCTTTCCAGCCTTCTCCATAATTTAGTTAAAATCTAAAGTTACTGATTATGCTTTATTTTTATATGCCCCAGTTTCCCTAATAACTTCTTAGATACGGAGGTTCCTGGAAATGAAATTTTATGATATGGTCATAATGATATATAAAGGAGAAGCTGAACCAATGTTCAGTTGGTACAGCTTCTTTCAACAGATCTTTCTTTACCATTTTTGGGCCACAGGAGCTCAGTCATAAAAACACAAATATAGAAGTTTGCTTTTATGTGTAGCTGTAAAGTAAAAATGACAGAATATTTACATGAGTCCCAATGGATTTTTAGCAGTTCTCACAGAGAAATTTCTCTAAAAAATTGCGTGTGGACAGTGCCTATTATTCAGGAAATAAAAAACTCCTTAGAGTTGATAGAATTAGTTGATTGATTAATGGATCCTTTGATCTATTTGATACTTTTCCAGCTTTTCAGTTGTGACAACCTTGTTGTAAACAGTTGTAGACGGAAAGATTTTTTTTGGGCCGTTAGTATGGGGGGAAAAAAGAGCTATTTGAAGAAGCTTGGGAAATTGTGATGGCCATTTTTCACTATTTTCTGACCTTTACAGACCAAATGATTCATTAACGAATGGAGAAAACAAAACAAAAGATAATGAAAGAAATAATGATGATGAAAAAATCTTTGCTGCAGCTCTAAATTGTACACACCTTCCAGTAAAAAGTCATTTGTTACACTGTGCTGTGACAATATTGGAGCTCATGAGATTTAACCTCCCTCCCTCATGTTTTCATCTCCATCACTCCATCCAGAGTGCAGCCCAGGCTTCTCCCTCTTCCTCCAGGGTTGTGTGAAGTTGTGTCCGCCGGGCTTCACGTCAGGGCCGCAGCTCCTCAACCTTTCTCTGGAGAACTGGGTGGACTTGTCCTCCGTCCAGGCCTGCTTGCCCTGCAACCCGGCCTGCCTCACCTGCTCTGGCACTGGACCCACAGACTGCCTGTCCTGCCCACCTCACAGCCACCTGGTCCTGACCTCCTGTTTGCACCAGAACCAGGTCCAGCGTAAATCTCCCCTAGCTGGGGGGCTCCATGGTGATGGAGCCCATCCAGAGGGGGAGATCCCGGCAGCAGCAGACGACAGCGGAGGAGGGGAGGAACCTCCGGGGCCCAGCGTGACTCCATCCTCTCCGCTGCCTGCCGTCGTGGCCGTGCTCAGCTGTGCCTTCATCCTGGCTGCCTTCGTCGGGGTCTTCTTGTTGCTGCAGATACGCTCAGGCGGCGCCTCTTCAGGCTGGAGGACCAAACTGCCCTCTGTGTATTCAGAGACGAGGGGGATGCGGGTGGGTTTTGGTTTTGGCTTCGGCCAGGGGCGGGAGAGGAAGGCACGGATATGCTACAAGGGGATCCCCACTGTGTGGGGGGATGAGGACATGATCGCCTACCAGTCTGAATCAGACAGTGAAGAAGTGGACGGTCACAGTGAGAGGACAGCTTTTATCAAGACGCAGAGCTCGATCTAGCTGACCTTACATCTGCTGTCGTGGTGTCTGACAGCGCGGCATCCTTACAGTCAGCATTTAGATCTGACTGTAAGGATACATGAAGGAGAATCACACAGGCTCAGACAAAACACAAAACTTAGGCCTTACTGCCCCATCAGCACCGCGTCCAGATGCATTACAGAGTCAATCATTTGTTTGCTTTTTATGTGTTTATTTACATTTGTTAATTTAATTAATTTGATTAAGATTGATGTCAAATGTATTCATGCATTTCACCAACACAAGGTGTCCTACAACCCTCAATACTGGTTGGAAGTATCAGTCAAAGCCCCCAAAACCTTGAATCCTACATTTCCCATAATGCATCTTAACAGTATCATTCATTAGAGACCCCCTGCCTGCTAATTGCCTGTGTCTTTCCAGCTCCACAGCCCAAGGAAAAAATGAACACTCCAAGCCAGAGTCTAAAATAACCCTCGATGTGTGTCGTTATTTTTTCAGACTTGTCAAAGCTCCTCCAGAACTAAAGAAGATACTATACAACTTTTCTTTCACAGGCTGAGAAGTGCTCTCTGTGACGAGTAAACTGAACATGATGTGTGAAATGGGTGTCCCTCCAAACCAGTGAAGTGCATTACTTTCCCAAATAGGCATTGATTCGTCCCCAACACAAACATCTGGCACATGAGCGCAGGCGGGGATTATAATAAATTGCTCCATTGTTATATTTGATCAGATTCCTGACAGATTGTAGGCCAGAGGTCTCCAAGTCGACACGATGTTCATTAATAGTAAGAAAACTTTAAATTGAAGATTTCTGCGGCGCGCTGGGACGGCATAATAAAACATCCTGCAGGCTGTTTGATGAATATGAAACTGTGGAGGATGCTCTGTTTTCAATCAAGGCACAGTGGGATTTGCCACCGCAGCACAGACATATCAGATGTATCAGCCATGAAATTTCACAGACATCTTAGAAGAGTGATGCCATTTTTGAATGAAATTTAAAAAAAAAAAAAAAAAATGCTTAGTCCAAAACTATTTGCCTGACCTTAACAACATTTTTCTACTTGATTGCTGCTGGTAAGAAATAAGATCATTTTCTCTTCATTTTCCCCACAGAGCACATATTGATTTTGGGGCTTCTCTCTCAGAACATCTTCATCGGTTGTACAACAGTGAAAACTTGCCGCCACACAAGTTGAATAAAAGCCTTTGGACCTAAAGGCCAGAATGGTGAAAGTGATTAAGAAATGACGAGATCTTGTCTCACATTTTCTATGTTTGTTTTATATCCTTTTTTATTTAACTGACAGTGGATGTTAATATTGTTGAGATTAGTTGGAATAAAATAACTTTGGCTGTTGCATTGATGGACTGCGCATGCTTTCACTGCCAGATTCTGAAAAACCTTCAGGGCTTTGCACATCTTAAATGCAGCTACTGACATACAAACACCACCAAAGAGAACAGATGGCTCATCCCTTCTTTGCGGTTGTATATCATCCTTACAAGTGTGTTCACTTCCGGGCGTTTAGCTTTAACAGTGCCAGCACTCTGTCTTCTCCTTACTATCCAGTTGCAGCAAAGTGTGGTGGTGCCAAAAAATCCTTCAAGAAAGTTGTTTTGTTTTTCAAGCTTCAATATGGTGGCTTCTTTCAGTTTAAATTAATATAAATGGAAAAGGTTTGTATGCATGCGGGAAAACAATACCCGTCAATAGCAGCTTTGTTCATTAGCAGTTTTCCTCTGTAACACCCTCTACAGAGGCAGGTAACTGGGTTCATGGGTGAAGGTACATTCATTCTGTGGTCCATAATTAGATCTGCCGGGAGAGCTCGCTGCACATTTCAGCGCCCCTCGGATGCGTCATGCTTTGCATTATAAATGTGTATGTATGAAAGTAAAGGTGAGTGTGGATGGGCTTTTTTTGTCACACACACACACACACAAAAAGTGGATGAAAGCTTTTTATCTCCTTATTCACACATTCATTACATGTTTCTGCGAGCTGTGATCACTTCTTTCTCACTTTGCCCTTTAGCTTGTATTAATTAGCCGCCATGTTCTGCACAATGCAGCATGCTAACTAGGTTTGGAAACAAGAATTATTAGATTAATTAGAACAACAAATCAGCTCCCCATTAGCCGATTTCACGTTCAGATCAATTGGACACAGAGGTTCCAGTCTCATTATTTCAGCCGGTCAAACATTACTGGTGTGTTTCGAGCTGAATTTGAAAAATAGCAGAGTGTCACTTCTCCCTTCCTTGCCACACAGAAGGGTTGAGAAACACAACTGGCAGTCTGAAGTAAAATGCAGAGGCAGAGTGTCCCCAGGGTGCATCCACAGGCATCACCCCCAACCCCTCCACCACCAACACCACCAACACCACACACACACACACAGCCACTTCCTCTCTTCTCCTTACAGTGGAGCGATCTCTCAGGCCTCAGGCGTCACTGCCACCACACTTTCTTTCTTCTTCCATGTCCCTGATCTGTTTTCATATAGTGTGAACAAAGCAACATTTCTTTTCATGTTCAACTCCTGCTCAACGCTGTCGCTGATACTGTCAACGCCTTCACCTCACACAGGAGTAAACACGGGTGAAAAAACATGTCTTTGTTAATTATATGCGATTTGAAGTGTGAGCTTGTGTCAGTGTTATGTCAGGCTGAGTCCTTGACAGCCAACCACTGACAAGTGAAGCATTGGACAGTCTAAAAGGGCTCATACCCTTAACACTTGTCTGAAACTGACAGCATCTGTAGGCATGCAGACTGTACTGCTGCACTGACTCAATGTTGCCCCCTACTGAAGGAGAATTAGTCAAGCTCTGCTCTGGTGCATTAAAGAAAAGAATCTATTCCATTTCAGATAAAGTGAAACTGCAAAAAGACAATCTTTGTATTTCACTCTTTATTTACTCCCCATCTCCTCTGTTCTACTGCAGCTTTAATCCATCATGGAGAAACAAATACAGACGAGACCTTGCTTTCATATATTACCTCTGAAAAACAAAAACAGCGCTACAACACATATCACTTTTTTTTTTTTTTTTTTTTTATAAAGGAAAAAGACATTTATTCAGAGACTCAGGCGCAACACCGAAAAACAGAAGCAGAGAAGCTTATGACAAGGTTATAAAGATGACAGGAGAAAGTGCAAATTCAAGATGCTTCAAGTGAAGTCTGGTCTTTTCAGAAATGTCTGCAGTGAGAGGGAGAGAAAAAGAAGGCAGATTGTGTTGAACCATGGCAGACCAGACATCAGGGCCAGAGGAGCAGACCGCCTGTGGAGAATGAAGACTATGACTGGTTAAAGTGATGGGACACAGTAGGGAATGGGTGAGATGGCAGCAGCAGCAGTACAAAGTCTTAACACAGGTGAGCTGCAAGATGTCCGGCTGCGGCTTTGGACACAGATGACAACATCCTCCAAGGCCACTATGGAGGCGGATATGCACCAGACAAAAGGCTTCGAGGCTACCTTAGGATAAGAAGCACTGTGGAGCTTAAATTAGAAATAACTGCAGCTCTCTGAAGAAACTTATTTTCTTCTGAGTATGTGTTTGATAAAACTTTAAAGAATCAGTTCACCCACATTTAGCTATATATATATATATATATATATATATATATATATATATATATATATATATATATATATATATATATATATATATATATATATATATTTATTTATATATATTTATTTATTTTTTAAGTCACCTTCTGGTATCTGGACATGCAGTTTGGTTTTTGGTGAGCTTTCTATCCACCAATGGATAATGGAGGTAAATGGAATTTAACTCAGTGACTTTTTTCACACAGATTATTGCTTTGTCTCAATTCCACATCACATACTAGTTAGATTTACTATATACCAACATTTATAGTGTACTGTTTTATAGTTATCCAAGCAGGAAAAGATGCAGTCTGTGCATCCTGCAAAGGCCAACCTGTGACTTTAGAGTGACATTGCCAATTACACATAAACTGACTTGAGTTACTGCAGTGTTCCTGAGGCTCTTTCACCATTCACAGTTAATGTGCAGCTGTGAGCAGCTCCTCCGTTCCCTCTGTGCAAGGCATTGTTAAATAACAGCAGCACACTACAAAAAAAAAAAAAAATCAAGCATTTCTTTAAGAGGCATACTGTCTGTTCTTTGCATATTTAATCTTATCACAGTGTGAACACTACGTGCTCAAAATCCGCTCAGAGTAAGTCTGTAGTACGGGATTGGTTCTTTCTGAATAGTTTGTGAGAGGTCTGCGGATGATTCAAAGTGACAGAGACACTTTTTCAGGAAAGACCAGCTGCTGTCACTTTTAAAATGAAACATTTTAATGCACAGAGCACCAAAAATGAAATTCCATTCAGCTTCAATGTAGTGGTGTGGTAGTAGAAAACTCAAAGGCAGATAAAGTGCTGTATGAGAATTAAATCAACAATTTGGATCATCATTTAACAAGCAAAAATGCCAAATATTCTTTGTTTCAGGTCCTCTAATGAGTAATGTTTCACCTTTCACTTTGAAAATATTTGGCAAATTTAATAACTCTGGGTTTTGAGCTGCTGTTTGAACGAACAGAGTGATTACAAAAAACATAACCTTGCTTTCTGGTGAATCATAATGAGCATTTTTCAACAATTTTTTTGAAATCATACAGACGTAATGGTTAAGCATTCATGAAAAAAAAAAAAAATCATTCGCAGCCGCTCTAGAGTAATATCAAAACCAAATCTATCTGCTTAGTCAGATACCACCGGAGCGAATGTGCCTAATTTCAGAATTTGGGTGAACTGCTTCTTTAATTTACGCTCTGGTCTTTATTGGACGCTCCCCTTTGTCCTGCAATAACATGACCCCGTGCTTAAAACAGACATACAAACTGATGGATGACACCTAACAGTACTATGAATGGTCCCTGATAGTACACACTGTAACCTCAATACACCCCTCCCCAAATAACCCCTCAAGTATTCACATCAACATACTCTACCGATACACACACTGATATATCTGCAGTATGGTATATATGAGGTATAGTCTTTGTCTAGTCTTCTACTGCATACAGCATGGCAAACAACACCACCCTCTCAGCAGTGAAGTACAAGCACAGGAATGACGGACAGGTGGCTTTCAACTGCACGAACCCTCCACAGTTTTCTAATCAGCAAATAGGAAGCTCAGGGAAGAGCAGAAAAGAAGGGGGTGGGGGGGGGGGGGAAGTCGTCGGACTATCTACAAGCAGAAACAGCATACAGAAGGTAAACGGTCATCTGATATGATTAATGATCACATTGTTATCGCGTAGTGGCCAACGTGGGACTCTTGGACTAAAGACATACAATGGCTTTAAAAGACCTGCAGCTTGGGTCTCCTCACGAGTTGAGATGAAGTGACCACACATTCGCTTTGCTGCATTCGAGTCTGTCGGAAAATAAACAAATAAAACAGGAACAGGAAATGCTGTGTTGCATGTCTTCTTCACTGCGTACATAACAAAAACAAAAACAACCCAGACACCAAATAAAGCTTTGTAAATTGCACTCTGATGTGGCACGAGTCCCAGCCCTCCCTCCCCCATCATTTGGGATATTTACATTCAGTAGTTCAGTCCAGGATGGAGCATAGATAGAAAAAGACACAAGTTCTTACAAAGCAGAACTAAATGAGATTTCATTTTCGATTACAGAGACAAACAGATTGTATCTGATGAGCTGTTCTGGCAGTCTTTCATGTTTTAGAACAGCTGCAAGTTCACCAGGGTTTTGTTGCTGCCGGAGACGTCCACAGTAACAGCTATCGTCTGCCCCCTGCTGTGCAGTCTGTCCCGTTACAGTAGACCCTTCCTCTCCAAGCTGTAGTGTTTGTGGTTCTGCTTGACAAGACAGAGAGACCCCCCCCCCCAGACCCCTCTGTTGCCAGTCTGTGGCCCGACATGGGCCTTTGTTCTTGGTCCATGGAGTCTGGTGAGGTTTATATTGCCTCTTTTGGTTCGAAAAGTATCTTAGCGCAGTTTGAGCTTAAACGCGGAGATCTCCATGGGATCCAAGCTGATTGTGGAGTCGTTGGCCAGGGGCGTGCTGGAGTCCATCAGAGTCAGGGACATGGGCTGAAGCAGCTGCAGGTCCAAGTGCTTGAACAATCCTGACACGCTCAGCTGCAGAGAGAGAGAGAGAGAGAGAAAGGCAGGAAGGGAGGGAGGGTGTTAGAAACACAACAAACTGATGCAAGTGAGAGTGCAAGTTCCAAGTTTGTGTTGCAGCAGGTAGGAAACATATCAAATTTTGGAAGAAGCAGTCAGACCATGAAGTAAAAGTCATGAAGCAACAAAATGTGCTTTTACTGTGCTCAAGAGTAAAAATACTGATTATTAATACTGGCTCCTGACAGTTATACTATTGGATTATTATTGGGGCATTAATATTTAAGCAGCACTTTAAGGTTGCAGACAGTTGAAGTGAAGCCAATTTTACTGGTTTATATACAGTTTGTGAATATGAAGCATTACTACAGATTCAACTACTTGTTGTGGAGAAATTGCTGAAGTCAATGGTGAGGTCAGGAGGGAAGAAAGTGTTCAGGAGCCTCTGATGTCTTATGCTGTAATATTTATTGACACTTGGCCAAGGAGAATTAGAGTGTGTGTGTATGAGAGTGTGTGTGTGTGTGTCTCCCCGGACCTGTCCCTGTGTGGTGGTGCAGTTGAAGCCCAGGTTCTGAGCCTCCAGGCCACAGTCCAGTGCCAGACGGTGAAGAATCATCGCTGTGTACAGAGATGGAGAGTGGGGATCCTGCTGCTCACACAAACACAATCCAAGTCAAGTCAAGTCGACACACAGAATGTCTAAAACCAAAGTTGCAGTGTGAGTTTTTATTTTGTTGCCTCACCTGGCTCTGGATGCTGCGCAGGTTTACCAAGTGGAAGTCGCAGGGCAGGATGGACTTGAGAGGGGCGAAGGTCTGCAGAGGAGGGATGCCGCGTCTTTTGGGCAGGACGGGCAGCGCCAAGACGTCGTGGTTTAGGAAGGTGCTGGTCATGTGACTGAGTATAGATGGGAAGCTATTTGTCGCGCTGTCCGTCATCTGTAGGAGGGCGGAGGAGACGAATTTAAGCGACAGTGGCGAGTGACACTGTTACTATAAAAGATCAGTGAGCCATTCTACATGAGGAATAGGCTCTAATTACTTTCTAAGAGTACAGAGTATATTTCTAATTCTAGTCCAGACACGGTGCTAATCGATCTGTAAGGGGTTTGCTACACCTGCAGAGCTGCAATGTCATCTTTAAATTAATGACATTGTAATGTTTCAAACATGATGTTTGATGTTTTGTGGCAACCTAAGTACCATCAGCAGTTTGTACCACAGAGCTGGATGATAAAACTGCAACCAATGCTTTCCTTTCTCTGCCAGCGTGCATTCGTTTTCTTGATAAATGACATCATTTGCAACTTTCAATGGTGCTGTCGTAAAGATGGACCAGTTTGGCAACAGCTGTGAGGTGGAAGTAAGAAAGGAAACAGGAAGTGGAGCTACAGCGCACACACACACGGCTACGCAGGCTAACAAGCATCCTCACAGTTGCCACGGCAACATTACCTCTTGAACTCCGTCACGCAATATTTTGGAGAGGAAAGAATGAAACAAGGAGGAGAGTTTGGCAAAGACACCATCATGCTGAAAGTAATGGAGTGGAAAAAGAAGAGGGGGAAAACAAAGTTAGACGAGAGGAGAGGATAAGAAAAAAAGACAGATGGGGTGTTAATGAGTGCTGAAAAGAAAAGGTGTTAATGAACGTAGAATGAAGGACACAACATAGTCTTAAACAGAGCTTATAAAAGTCACTCAGCGCCAGCATCAGATGTGGGGTGCTCGAATTCCCAGAGCGCTCGCCCAGCCTCCACAACCGCCTTCGCTGTCATCTTACTGACCTTGTTGCCCGTTGATCTCCTCTCCAGCAGCAGTCGGAAACGGTTGCCAGTCTTCTTGTTGTCCTTCAGGCCCTGACCCAGCCCACGATTATCATCCTGCATCAGCCGTCTGTCCATGATCACTTCAAGATGGCCTGAGGTAAGAGTAGGAGGAGGAGGAGCAAGAACAGCCTTTATACAAATCCGGCGTATTGAACTTTCAGACACCGGTCGATAAAGACAAGCAGTATTAGCCATTCGTCCTTTACAAAACGCCTCAATTACTCACATAACCATGATAAAAGGATTAGCTCAGTACATTAACGTGAGAGCACGAACTGTTTTGTTCTCAGAAACCTCTTGATGCAGAAGAGGGAGAGATGCTTCAATACAGTAATATTTCCATAAAAAGGCTAGAGACAGTAAACAAAGAAATATAGAGCGCATTTCAAGAATAACTTTCCCTTAAAAAAGTGATGAAGAGAATAGAAACAGAATATTGAAGAATAAAATAAAATACAAACCACTCTCCAGGCTGCTGACACCCAGAGACTGAGCTGTGTGCAGCGTGAGGCGGTGATGGCTGTCCTGGATGTACGCCTGGCTCGGCATGGGATAGAAGTTGGCCTGCAGGGGGAGTTTTAGGTAGTGGCGACGAGGCTGCATCTACAAGAGGAGATCAAACGCAGGATATGACACAATATGTCAAACACACAGCGCAAAATCAACATGAAACAGAGGCTGCTGGCATTCACATCCACGTCATCAGAAACAAATCTTTTGATATGTTTTATGACCTGGAAGCCGTTGAGATCTGTGTAGAAGACGTCTCCACTCTGAATGTCGGTGACCAGTCGCATTGCCAGCTCCTTATTGGTCTGATCTCTGATGTCCACCATGGTGGTGATGTCTACAGACAACCCATCCACACCTGAAAACACAAAAGCATAAAGATCCAAACTCAGGCCACAGTCAGGAACAGGCAGTATTTTGCATTTGCCTGGTTAAAAGTAAAAATAATACGCAGCTGATGGGGAAAAACAGATCTAATTAAATTATAAGCTTTCATTTATTGTTTTTTTTATTTATTTATCAAACATATTCGCCCTTTTGATACTGTACCATCTGGTGTCTTAAACTAGCACATAAAAATCTTCTGCAAAAGCCATTTGAATCGATTCCATCACGCAGTGTCCGTTTATTACCTGGCACATTGTGTATGCGAATGGTTTGCTGGAAATGCTGGTAGTGTGCCACCACCTCAGAGAAAAGAGGCCCTTCCACGACGCGCACCACAGGAGGCTCTTTCTGGTTGTAGGGCTGATGAAAGCAGGAAGAGAGAAAGTAGAGTTATCAGCAGAACTCTTGCTAAAAATGGGAGAGGAAGAACATCGGAGAAAGAAGTAGAAGGAGGCACCGACAGAAGAAATGATTAAGTACTGTATGGGAACTAGGCCCAAACACTCTCTTGTCTTTAAATTCAAGGAAAAGATGAAGCAGCAACCAGTCTGCCTGCCTTCCTGCCCCGAGCACCCCGGCAATGACACAATACACAAGGGAGACTCTATCAAAGCCTTCTGAGAGGCAAGTAAACATCTGAGATACACCAGCTGAGAACACACCTTTGCTTTTCCATCAGGTAGGAAGAGGTAAGCTCCACTTTTGTCTTTAGAGGGACGAGTGCCGTAGACCACAAACTGCATCTGAACCTTCACTTCCTGAGGATCGTCCTTACGCTTGATACTCTACAGATGAAAAAAGCCATAAAAGAGGAGGAAGAGAGCGCAGAGTCAAAAACAGAATTAGAAAAGAGATGAAAGGATGACGTGCAATGTTCACTTTGATCAAACAGCCAGGGTTTATTGGGAAATCAAAATCATGTCTTGTTTTTTTCATTCCTCCCAAAGATCAAAGTTAAAAAGTAAAGCGCAAATCCTTAATTCAGATATAAATTCAACAGAAGTACAAGTTAATAAAACGCAAACCTCCAGCAGGCCGGTGGTTCCAGAGAAGCCCAGTGTGAGAGACTGACTGCTGATGTAGAAGGTCTGAGAGTCGGACTGCTGTGAGCGGACAGGAAGCGGGTCCGAGGCTCGAGCGGTGACCCCCCGACCGGACAGCCTGAGCAGGGTGTCAGAGCGGAGTGTCATGGGCGAATCAGGAGAGTCGTAAAGATGGAACACGGCGAGACCCAGAGGTGGCAGACGAACCATGAATGTTGCCTGGACAGAAGGAACGAAGAATGTTTGGATATAAAAAAAAAAAAAAAAAAAATCAATTAAAGCATTCACACACACTAAAACAGACACGTGAACACACACAACAAGCTCGTGTTCTACACCGCTGTCCTCATTTTTCTTGTTAATTTCAACACGAGTGTTGACCATAAGGCGACCATAAAAAGTTAAAAGCGTTTACACATTCCCAACAATGTGCTGTAATTAAAATGAGATAAGAGATGGTGTTAATGAGACTGTTTCGGTTATATTTAAATTCATTACTTTCTGCGAGTGGAGAGAATTTCATCTGGGCACAATAAATTAAACTGCAGAGTTGCGGTGGAGCAAGAGGGATGTTTTTTTTACTACTGCAGATTCAATATACAATTTGAGCTGCTTCAATGGGCTTTGAGTTTGTTTTGTTCTGAGAACTCAAAGAAATCTATTCTGGTGCCGGCTTTCAGGTAACATGAAAAGGAAAGAAAAAGAAAACACATATCTTTTTTTGATACAAAATTCAGTTCTATTTTGAGTGCTTTTTAATTTCATTTCTACACCATGTTTTATGTCTTGGCTTTGTCTAAAGCAACTTTGCCCAGATACACTCAATCACTCACTCGGCAATTTGGGGTTTAGTGGCTGGCTCAAGTGCTCTTCAACTCGTAGACAAAGGGAGTCAGGGGTCAAACCATTAAACTTAGCACTAAGCTACAGCCAGCGCATTCTATGAGTCAACAGTTTGTGTCCAGAAAAAGAACAACTGCATCGCAGTTGTGTCTTGCTTTTGTTCTGAGAGTTTTTATACATACTACATCTAGTGACGCTTAACTCACTATGGCAATAAAAAGGTACATACAACATATTCAGTTCTACTCCCCAAGTCTATTCATCCTAAGCACATAACCTTGGATTGGGCTGTGAGTACTGTCAACATGCTTTGAGTGCACAGCAGCATGTGACAGAACAGACTCTAGCCTTAGCCTCTTACCTCGAATACCTCCGCACTCATTTGACTAGCAGAGCTCCACTGAGCACTCAGCTGCACAGGGAGGGTCTGTCCGTCCTCGGTGAGCACCCGCGCCCTGACCGTGTTGACCAACACGGTCACCGCACACAGTCGCTCCTGCTCGATGGGGTTGAACAGAACCAAATACCTGGCAGAGGGAAGAGAAAGAAAGAAAGAAAGAAAGAAAAAAAAAGCAATCAGAAGCACAGGATGGCGGAGGAGTGGCTGAGGGAGGAGGCGGAGGAGATGGAAGACCGGAGGGGATGCTGATAATACCTCGGTCCTGCTGGGTCCAGTTCGATTAAAGTGCGCTGAGGCAGAGAGTCTTGAGTAGCACGCCTGTCATCCTATAAAATGAAAAACATAAAAAACAGGAAACCACACTGAATACTTACACAGGGAACAAAACATGCAGGTTTTTCTAATGATATTATTATAGAGCGGCGGAAGTGTCTCCCATGTTTCCTCTTACCGTCTCCAGGAAGGGTTCCGTTTGATAAAAGCGATAAAACTCTTTGTTCTTCATCACCAGGAAATGAGCAGCATTGATGATTACTCTTTTCAGACCGATGAGTGAACGCAGTAATCTAGGGAGGAGGAGGAAGAATCAATGTCTCACTGCGGCAGTCACTGCAGACGGCTTATTATTTCGCTTCAAATGTATTGAATGGGTAAGTATAAAATAGCCACACAGATGGAGGATTATAAAGAGTAGGCACAGCCTTTCAATTTCATATAAATTGAATGTTTAAAGAATTCAATCAATCTAATCCATTCTCTAACCCGCGGGTTCCTACCTGGTGCCGTAGTCGATGACAACATTCTCCTTCGCTGTGCCGGTAATGGCGTCGTGATGTTGGAAGAGGGCAACAGAGCGCCGCGCATCCACCAGCAGGGCGTAATCTGAGACTGGATAGCGTCCTTCCATGCCAGCGTGCCGAGCGTTCGCAACTGCCAGGCTGTAGAGGATCTCTGCACCCCTGGAAGGAGATTAACACAGAGCTATTAGCCTTAGCAAAACTTTCCTTTAGTTTAGTTTAGTTAAGTTTAAAACATGTTATTTGCCACCTTCCAGCAAATTGCTTTAATATCTCATTCTAGCAACGTGTTCACATGACCTTAAACAATATTAACTGAGGTCTCAATGTGGTTTAGTGTTAGTTAATGCGTAATAAGACTTATTTGGGAGTAAAACAAGGCTCTAATCATGTGTTCTGATTTGCATCATGCCTTTGATTTGTATACTGGATCTTGCAGGCGATATACCTATATTTTATTAGATGTACATCTTGTTTGCAATGCAAATAAGAAACAATGGGCTTGTTGGTACAATTGACTCACAGAAACAGCTACAGTATTACCAAACCATCTGCAGCTGCGCGATTAAATCTGCTTCACCTGAGGTGCGACTCTATCACACGGTCCAGACTCTTGTAAAAGGGTCGGGAGGTGAAATAGCCAGTCCAGTAGTGGTCTTCACGGTCCGCATAGGCAAAGAAATCTCCACTCAGCACTGGGAAGTCGGAGGGTCGGGATCCCTGAGCCACTCCGTGCGCTTTGTATACAGCGTTGAAGTAGTCTGAGAGGGTCCCGAACTGAGCCTGAAGGAGCAGCCAGACAGATGTCACAAAACACATTTTACTCAAAGACAAAGCAGAACAGAAAAAAGATGAAAAAAAAATGAAAATCTCTCATTATTATGCATGCGCCTTTCATCTTACTGGCATCCTCTGAACCAAACAGAGTCTAGACAGATTCTTTGTTCTGTCAGCAAGTTAAAATACCACTGCATGATTCATTATCACGAGAAAAGGTTGTATACGGAGATATCTGGTACACAAAGCCGAGAAGCACAAAAACAATGAAGAAGATGCAAACAACATATTTGCCAACAGTGTCAGTTGACAAATCATTTTCTCACTTGTACGTGCAGCTCCGGGTGAGTATTCATGTAGTCAAACAGCTTCTGGTAGTTGATGTACTGCTGATCCCACTCCAGGGCCTTGTCATAGCGGAAGTCATCTCCCAGAGGGACAAGAAGTACTTTGCTGCGGTAGAGTTTGGACTTTTTACGGTACTGATCCAGGAGCAGGTGTGCCCTGATTGAGAACAAGGAAAAGAGAGAGAGAGGTAAGAACAACAAAAAAAAAAAAAAAAATGAAAGGACACATTTCTTGGCATCTAAACAGCGCTGCTTTGCATCTGCCAGTTTTGTAGTAAATCACTATAACCTTGGAAAGAGGAGGATCAAATTAGCCCTGTGGGTATTTTCCATTCGCCACTGAAATACGTCCTTTGGAAAGTTCTTTGGGTCATCCAACATCAGCTTAATGTGACTGCGAGACTATCTGCAGTCTCCGTCCATTTCCCTCCGTTCATCCACCTTCTCTGGCTGTTGTCACTGGCGCAAGTTCAAGTTTGGTTTATTTATAATCCTTTACAAATTATATAAATAAATAACAAGAGTTTCAACAGCAATCGCCAATCTGCTGTGCATGTGTGTGAGCGTGTTTATCTGGAGCCAAATTCCAAAATCGCAAAGAGGCCGATCTTTTTACATAAACATGTAACAAACAAACAGTTGTGGTTGAAATCTCTTAACTCCTTGGTGGACAAATGTAATGAAAACACACAAAGAAAACCAGCATTTCTTTACCTTTGAGAGACAGGAGCAACAGAAAATGTAGGTAATTTTGCTTAAGGAATAACTAGGACTTGTGAATGAATGAGAATAAAATGGTTTGATTTATGCATTAGCTGTAATATACACCAATAATGACAGGTCAGCTATAATCAAATTTCAGCTGATATCAATCCAGCTCTAAACCTAAAATGTATTCTCTTCAGACGAAGTCCGAATAGATCCACAATAGCCACCTCAAACCTGTATCTCAAATTAAGAGAATTAACTAACCAGCACATGTCTCACCTCTCTGCCACATTGGCCTCCACCACAGTTTTAGGTGGCACTTTCCAGGGACAGTTTATGCGACCACCCGGCAACCTCTTGAAATCGAACTGGCAGCAGATCTTCGGGTCGGGCCCGCAGGTGTGGGGCACATCGTAGCTGTAGAATGGCATCATGTGGCAAAACATGTCTGAGCTCGATCCAGTGTCTGTCAAGAGAGTAAAGCAAAAATCAAAACATTGATGCTGTTGAGGCTATTGTTGACAGCAGTGTTATGAGACATGTTCTGCTCTGATTGAGGATGATATTTGCGATTGTAGATATAGCAGTGCTCATAAACTTGTTGCCAATTAACGTTCACACCTACAGCGCTCTCTGGGGACCATCAAAGGTATTTCTGAATAAAGCAGCAAAAGGTGAACGACAGAGCTTCATTACTATCACAAATTGATTATATCTAACAGTGTAATATCAGAGGATTGTTCCATTTAGAGCATCCGGACAGTAAATCTTGAACAGATGTCCAATTCATTAGGAAATAATAATGAAGACACGTCCTTCGAGGCTATTACTCACTGGTAGTTCTTCCAAGTTTTTCCTCTCTTTCAAAAAGGCCATTACAAGTGGCATGAGTCACTTTGCAATGAGCTCAACAAAAGATAAGCGCATGAATCAGATGACGCTGTTGGATCTGGTCCACTCACCCCAGGCCTGCCTCCACATAAATTCCAAACTCCGGGTGGAGGCAAAGTGTTTTTTGATGGAGTAGTGGACCCTCTGGATGAGCATACTGGTCAGGTTGGCTCTCTTCAGCAAATAGGGCATCGTAGCACTGTGACCAAAAGGGTCCACGGCCCACCCACTGCGAGGAGTTATGCCTATGACAGCAAAGGAGATGCAAGTAGTTCAGGTTTATGTTCAGAAAAAAGGAAGGGCTGCATTTTTTTTTTTTTTGTAAAAATCACTCTCCTCAGCAGGAAGGACTAAAAGCAGCACAAAGTACTTTATCACCCACTCTGTAAGGCTACATTTGCTGCATGCAGGATGACACGCTCAGGTTTTAAAAATCAAGCATTAAGAGGACTGGTATTAATTTTAACTTGAATGCAGTGAAAAGAACTGGGGTGAAGGCAAAAGTTAAAAAAAATTCCCAGAGAGAAGAGAAGAGAGCGTTTTAAACATTTAAGCATCATTCGTCTAAATGAAAAGTCTCGAGTAAGGAGTCTGTTATAAAAATTAGGATTATACCGGGGTTCAAATGTTTTAAATCATACTACGTGTGTGTATGTTCCTATTTCTTACATGTCGTAGGCACTTCCCTGTTGTAACATTTTTGCTGAGGCTGGCAGGGTGAGATAAGGTTCAGCTTTATGAATAGATAGCAGAAGTTCAGAACAGAATGAGGGTTGGAGACAGGTCAGGGAGTTGTTAGTTGTCTTCTGCTGGCCACTGATTAGGGAACTGAGAAAGACGTTATGAGGTTATCTAGGGAAGTTATCTAGGGAGGTGTATAAAAACCCACTGTAAAGGCTCCACGAGGAGCCTTTTTCTCTGTAACCCCTTCTGTGTGTTGCACTGTTAAACGCTCCTTCTTGTACAAGAATAATAAATTCAACTTAAACTTTGATACATCGAATCCAATCTTCTTTATTGAAGGGTCAGTCTAAAAAATTCTTCTAACAGAGTCGCTTCTGATTGGCTGGGTACCTAGATTTCTCTCTAGCCACTGATGGCCTTCGATGAGCTGGTCTATCATGGCAAAGTAGTGAGCGTTGGCTTCATCCGTCATCACCCATCCTCCTGTCACAATCTCTAGCTGCCCTCCAAGGATCAGTCTGTTGAACAGAGAGGATTAAGAAACCAAGGTGAGGATAATCCAGGCCTTAAGAGGGAGAGTGACATTAACCAGATAACAAGCTATTTTTAGAGCAGCCACAGTCTGCCAGCGGATCCTATCCGCAATGTTAAATACTGTACTTAAGGTAAGCCAATGGGCATCAAAGAAATCTCATCAAATACTTTAGATTTCAGTGTGGAAACTGTGTGCTTTGCTAAGCTGTGACTCACTTGCGCATAGCCTCCTGCTTGTGTGCATCTGCAGTCTCCCACCACTTGGAGAAGAATGAAATCTCAGACCAGATGAATTTCCTGCGAGGATCTTCGGCCAGCTTCACCACCATGTTGTTTAAAATATGTTGCGTCTGGTCTGTGAAGTACTTGTCAAAGGTCTTGATCCAACCTAACAAGACAAGAAGATAAATACGAGTAATTCACACAACAGTTGGCGAACAGGCTGCCCACTACAAAATTGGACTCTCTCTGAAACAATACACCTCTATGCATGTCTCTCTTCTGGATTTCTAGCTGGGTGCTTCAAACACAGGAAGACAGGGCAGGTAAGAGACTCAACTCTGTGGAAGAAGTGCTGCAAAGGATCAAAAATAAAACTCATATTTTATTCAAGTAGAGCTGTTCCCCCTCAGAAAGCTATTTAGCAGAGTGGTTTCAAAGAAAGTGACTAAAAAAAGAAGCACCCTTAGCATGCAACAGTGTAGAATACCACAGCCTAGAAATGTCCTGTCAGATATTCCTCTCATACATTATAGGTACATATAATTCGTGGAGATCAAAGTTTCACATCATTCTGCAGTTTAATCATAAGCACTGAAATTGTGAAAGTTAAGTGAACTAAAACTCATAGTTAGCTGCCAGGGGAAGGTCTATGAACACTGTATTACTCATTGTTTGCCCTGCTTACCTGTATAAAATCCATAAAAATCCCTTATTTGCATTTAAAGAAGTTAGCCTTTTATGAGTAAAGCTGCTTTCCCATGAGTAGACAATATGATTTTTGGTTGCAAAACCCTTCAGCGGTCTCTTGCCATTACACCAAACACTGCATAAAAAATGATTAAAGGAAACTTTGCAGCAGAGTTTAATCAAATCCAGCTCCAAATGAAGCATATTCCCCATTGTTGATGGACAACATTTGTAGGTCTCTGCAGCCTGTCAACATATCAATAACTGTCAAGTTAGCAAGCATGTGGCAGGCTAGTAAACAAGTTTAATGGAAATGTCAGTCCGAAATAAAATCTTAGCCAATCCAACCTATAAACAACTAGAGCTCTCCATTGCAAATATCTTTGTAATACCATTGTTTGTGGCGAAGCCGTCAATCATGTCAGCATTATGCTAATAATAATGAGAACATATGAATGGAATTTTGAATGATTTCTACATCCCCCATCACGAGCCCCCCACTCAGGTAGCAGGCTTGTCTGCAGACGACGCGCCATTTTTTATCTGGCTTAGGCTTAAGATAATTTAATTCAGGCAAACTTTTTAACTACTACACTGAGACATGTACAACTTTCAATAAGGTTGCAGTGCATGCTATGCTCTGTGAACTCACCTGGATCATTGTGGGAGTGGGGGACCACAAACACCTGTAGCGGTTCATTATCCCACTCATCAGGCTCATAAGTAATGTCAAAGCCCTGTTTCCACACTCCGCCATCGGGGTTGTCAAACTTGAGGAGGGAGTACACATCCAGCATCTAAAATGAAATGCAAATTCATTATTTGCTTACTAGACACACTCCGAAAATAAGTATGCAACAGCAGCCACAATATCACAATGATAACTGTGACTCAGCATTTCATCTAAAGGAAAACTAGTAGTATAGGAAGCTCACTTGAACGTCAGCTTGACCACGGCTGCCTGCGGCAAACTGGCAATCCTGGGGCTTGACAGCGAGGAAAGTGGGGCGGCCATCGAAGGGTAGCACCCAGGAACCATTGGCACTTCTGAATGGCAGGTGGCCACTGGGAGACACAGCTCCTGTGTCTGTGAGCTCCATCACAGAGTCCTTTATATGGCTGATGATTTGGTGGTTTTCCTCCAGGAGCTGCTCCAGCTGCTCTATCCGGTTCTGCAGAACTGAGATTTGGCTCTAAGACACACATAGAAATAATAAATCACACACAGCTGCGTAACATCATAAAACATCTGTTAACCAAACCCACATTCTTCTTCTCCTACAGTACAGGAATTTCAGTTTTAAGGCTAGAAATCAGACGATCTGTAAAACATCTTCTGCCAGCGCTAAAGACATGCACACAGTCATAGGTACATAATTGGACATGTATTTTTGCAAGTGAATATTCAAAAATAAAGGATCTATATTAAGGCTTGAGTTGTAAATGTAATGTAAACATCTGCATTTGAGCCTAAGATAAGTATTTATGTAGATTAGTGATTTCATTAAACTGGCGGTGCATCAGAAAAAAAGCAAAACAAAAATAACGGCAGAAAGGCGTCACACCGGATGCAAAACTACAGCAATTATTCTTACCCGTGGAAAGTTCCCGCCATTCTGTCGCCTTGCAGGATCATGCTGGACTCGATCCAACATCAGATACAGTGAGAATACAGCCACACAGAATATGGCCCCTCCACACACTGTCACCTGTTTCCTCAGCTTCATCCTCCTCTGGAGCGGTCTTCTTTCCGTGGTTTGAATTTTAAAAAATGACCTTGACTGTGGTGGTTTTTTTCCCCCAGCACAGAGGGGGGAAAAAAAAGTCCTTGAAAACTTAAGTGCAATCCTTCACAGCGCAGACAAAATGATGGAAAGTAATCAGCTACACCACTATTAATGGTTCAGTTCCACTCCTACAACGCCTCCAGCCTCCACTCACCATACTGGAGACCACATCGAAGAGGGCTACAGAGCAGTGGCAGCAGTGGACAAGGGTACTAAATCAGCAATAGCTGGCAAGCAGTCTGTCAGCTCTGGCCAAACCACAGCCACCGGTGGGCTCCTTCAAAGTAGCCCTTGTTGTGCTCAACCATCCAAACCGAAAAGACTGCAGGAAAAGAAAAAAGAAAAAAAAAAAACAAGCGCCACACAGAAGGGGCTCAAACAGGGACCCTAGTGTCCCTGCAGCATGATGTGTGTCGCTGTGGGCCTGCTCTCCTGGTCCAGTCCCCACTCCCACATCACAGTCTAATCCTCCAGTACAGTCCTTTTGCTCAGTTGGCCTCCAGCGCCATGGCCGTTTGCACGCTAAGCTGTGACAGTCCAAAGAAATAGGCTGAGAAAAAGACGTACTTGGCTTAGAGCGGCAACTTTTTAAGCAAGCCTCGACTCCTGCACGAAGCAGCTCCAGGAATTAAAATGAGACAAATGTCACTCTTCTCTCAGTAGCACTGTGACAGCATATCTACTGTGGCGACACGGGCAGTGCGTCTGTCTGTCCTTGATCACAAGCGCCAAGTGGAAATCACATCAGAGGGCCTTCTTCAGCTGTTAGGAGAGGTTTGAGAGGTTTGATTAAATGGAGCATGCAAAAAATATGTATTCAGCTTTCCGGAGAGGGACTGTCACTGACAAGAAACACAAGTGAAAAGAAGTATGGGAGAGAGTGAGAGGTACTTTTTTTTTTTTTTTAATCTGACAAGTTAAGTCAGCACAAGGGAAGGGGGGGTGGGTGGGGGGGGATCAAGCTGGGCACAGTGGCCTGTGTTTTCTCGTAGCACTAATAGGTGTTCTTGGTTTCCCCTCTGTGTGTGCAAATCCAACACTCATCATAATCCGCTCACTTCTCAGGCTGGGACTGTCTTAGTATTACCACAGAGTGTTGGGGATAATAACCTGGTGCTTACATTTGGTCAGACTGAGAGCAGGGAAACAATTATTTCATCTAGATAGATAGATAGATAGATAGATAGATATCCAACACAAGAGGCTTTGTTAGCTGGGGTGCCTGACAGAGGACTACAGCCCTGCATTTGTGTGACAGTAAATGCACCACAGACCCCAAGCTGCTCACATGATGGCATATTAGCATCAAGGATAACAGTCCTCGGTATTCATAGTATCTTATATTAAATATCAAATTCCTATAAACACTATTACACGGGTCATAGAGCCAGAAGTGGCATCTCTTTTAGGCTCATTTATTTATTAACTTGGGTGACTTTTAGTCAGCTATCGCTGGGCAGCTAGCCAAGCGACATTGCGTTGCTTCAAACTTAAAAGCACTAAAATACCTGCATTTGGACGTTTTCCTGTGTGAGCTCAGACACGCGACAGCTAGTTAATAATGCCGCTGGTTAACCTATTAGCTACATTAGCGTAACCTCTGTCAAACTTTAATAACCCGGGGTTACTTCTATCACGGATGTGCAGCTAAACAAGCTAGCGCTAGCTACCAGATGTCCCATTATTAAGTTACCACATCGACTCGACTGGTTTGCGAGCTAGCTTTCAGGACAAGACAACGCCACGATGAGGGTTGTCATTTACTGAGAAATCCAGGTGAACAGCAGTCACATCTGTCTTTCTGCGTCCGTGAAAAGCCCGTGCTGCACGGCGGATTTGTGCCTTACGTTACAGGCGATAGCAAGTATCGGCTTGATAACATTAAGACAATACGTGAGTGATATATCCTGGCCAACCATCTAAACATCGGCTAACATTAATGTACGATCTTGTCTGTCTCTTAGTGAACAAATCGGGGGGGGAAAAAAGCTGACGTTACCCTTTAAAGAGGAGCGATCCGGAAGAGTGTAGAGCCCAGCAGTGTGTGCTTTGTAGCTCCAGGCTGACAGATTACCAACTGAACCAGCTAGCCTAGCAGCTAGCGCCACTGAGCTGCTGCAAAGGCTTATGGGAGGAGAGGAGCTGCGCATCAGTCGATGATTGGCCAGCTGACAGCCTCAGCAGACTGCAAAATAAATGCATCGACTTCTTTATTTCTGCAGATTGTCTACCTGTATACACCTGTGTATCATAAATGATTATCCTCACTGTTTACATTTAGTTTTTGTTCTTTCAATATGTAAATATAACTCACATACAATCTATTCATGCTGTATATACTGTAATCTCTACCTCATGTACATAAAACAACCTGCATTTTAGCAACCTTTGCACTTTGCACTATATATATATCGATATACATAATAACTTTTTTATCTGTACATATTTTTATGTATGTTATGTTTATGTTAACTGGTGAAGCTCCTTGTTTTTTCTAACTGTAACTGTCTATGTCTATATGTACATTGAGAGACACATTAACTTGGATTTATAATGTCTATGTCTCTTGACCAGAGCTCTTTCTCTCCCTCTCTCTCTCTCTCTTTTCCTCAAACCATTAGACACAAACCATATTAAACTTCTCAGTGTCTCTATTCTGCAGCAAAAATTGCGAGTCAGACTCAGATTTAGAAGCTGGGTACATGAAATGAACAAAGCCAGAACACAACAAGTAGAGTATCAGAGTTTAGTTCATGAATCCACCTGAATAGTCTCAGTTTCAGAGACATTTCAGGCTGACTGAGGTTTACCTGATCCTAGTGTCTGTTGTACCTGTACCTGGCTCAACTTCTCTGCCACACGCCTGAATGTTTTTTTTTTTTTTTGCTGACACCCCTGTGGCACAGACCCCCAGAGCTAAAACGGACGGCCCCCACTGAAATGAATGGAAAAAACCTAGCCCCGGTGCTGGATCCTGTCTGAATGAGGCCTTACTACCGCGGACGTGTTTATATTGGAGTCAATTGAAAGCCCAGTGCCTCTCATACAGATGCTGAAGGGATTCTCCTTGTGTGTCTGTATGAGACGCTGAAGGGAGTGACAAAGTGTCGGTATATGACGAGCTGGGAATGAGAACAGGTTGGCTGACTTTGTCTGGAGTAGTGTAAACGGCTTCATTCAGTAGCTCTTCTGGCAGCAGTACTGCTCACTTTGCCACTTATTCGTCTTATATAATAATAAAAGAACAAGCATAGTAAAATCTTAATGGAACTAAATAATATTAATATTATTATTAATATTATAATTCATAATAATAATAATGTTTAATTTGTGATTCAGTCATTGAAATAAAAGCAGATAAACCTATCAGCAGACTTTAGCATTGTTTTTCTGACTCATTTTTCTCCACATGCATCGACAGGAATTTGGGATACAGTGTCTCGCTCAAAGACACTTGTCACATGGAGAAGAGGCTCCCAGGCTCAGGCAGACAACTTGCTCATCACATTCAATAACAAGCAGGTGACAAACACTGCAAGGATTACAGGTTAGTCAAGTAAGGGACAAGGTGTCCTGTCACAAATATAAAACATGTTTGATAATGGCTAACGGCTATTCTACATCCATTAGTGGTAAGAGTCAGTTATTTTTCTTATTATTCTTCTTCTTATTACTATTATTAGAACAAGAACAAGAACAAGAAGAACCAGTGGCCTGAGGGTAGAAGCGCTCTTTGAGCTGATTTATCCTGAACCTTCTTCCTGATCACAGCAGGAAGAAAAGGCTTTTATCGAGGTGGTTGGGATCCTTTAAGATTGTCCTAGCCTTATTTTTGCAGCATCTGGTAGAAAAAACTATACACAGTGAGGATATAAATAGGGTTATTAAGAAGACATTAAAATGTACTTATAGCTACTCACAACATGTATATAATAACACTGCATCACTTACAGACCTTTTGTCTAACATGACCCAGTTACCTGTAATACTTATTGCTAATTAATGATTATAATATTTAAAAGTATCCACTCAGCAGTTCAGAGACAGAATAGTGTCAGACTGTAATGATGCAGTTAATACGAGGGCTATGAATCCACAAAAGAAATAACCCTTATGAAGTGAATTTACAATGAGGTCTGTAAATCATCCTGATAACTAGTACATTGTGTCTGGAAAGATGAACTGAAAACTTTAAAATATCATATGTGGGTGGCTGTTGTTGTTTCCAGTGCACGATCAGTTTATGAGCAAGAAGAATCACATAGCCTGTGTGGGCTGTACTCATGTTAGTAGGTCACAACTGCATCTGGTTTGATCCTGTGCTCCAATACACCAAACACAGTCCAAAAATGACTTAACTTGGGACCTAAAAAAAACAAACAAAAAAAAAAACATGTCCTAGTAAGGCAAGTGTACTACTTTTTCTTGTTACTAGGCTTAAAAAAAGAGTATGAGTTTGGCTGCAAGAAAATTTAAAACTAGCAAGCTAAATATAGAGTAAAGAACTTTCTTAATAATGTTTTCATGGAGTGGAGGTTGTAGGAGACTGATAAATCCAGAAAATAACAGACCACTTTTCACCTCTTGTGCACTCAGCAGACTATTGCAGTGGCAGCTTTTGAGTGAAAACATTTTCTGCAGCAAAAAAGTAACAAACGATTTGTGCAATCCCATCTGAATGATGATGGTTGATGATGGAGGTTAGTTGTATCAGTATCAGTCACTACTGACTGTTTGTCTAGTATAAGAGACACAAGAGTGTGCTTCTTACAGTTAATGTAGAGGGACTGCTGTGACCCTTGGACTGCTCGGCTCAGTGCTGCCTATTCACCAAAGCTAAAGACCAGTCTGACACTGCAGGGAAGGGAATGCCCACGCCATTGTGAAGGTAAATGACACCTGAGAAGCCCGGTGAGGAACACCTAATGATACCTTACACATTGTTGAGTTCTTTTAATGGATCATTCAGGAACTCTTTATCTTTATAGCGTTTATAGAAACATGAGCTTAGCTGACACTTCAATAATTAATTAGACGATTGCGTGGGACATGACAGGAACAGATGGTGTTGTTTTGGTCTCGCTCTGGTCATGGTAGACTGATAAAAAACCTTTCATGAGATATACAGAAACTTAAAAAAAAGTATTCGCTTCAGGGCGAAAGTACTTCAGCAATGACAAAACTCTGTTTTGAAAGCATAATATCACGGAACAAAGTCGTGATAAGGAACAAATGTTTACCCAGCTGGTTCTGATTTTGATTTCAGACTGGGGCGCCTCTCTTTTGTGTCCCTTGCTGAGTCTTGAGGCTCTCCTGTGGATCTGGTATGTATGAGGTTTCACAGCAAGCCCTTACCAACTGTCCATGCTGAATATTCTTCTAAAGTCACAAAGCTACCATGGTAATTTGAGAATATCTGAATGCAAAGCCCAAAGGGAGCCACGATGTCTCCATGGCAACAGAGGAAACAAAACAATGGTGCTTGGCTGTTCTGATAAACGAGAGTCTCCAGGTGTTTGAAGCTGGAAATACCATACCAGGACACTTTCTTTTGTAGATTTGACCTGAAAGAAGACACTGTTGTGAACGTGCTTTGCATTTTAAAGTCAAGACTGCTCCAAGAAGTAGGCAGAAAGACTGACAGTTAATGTTTTATTTGTCACCATTCATAAAAATGAATCCACTACGCTATAAACTTACTTAAGTATAGTATGATTTTGATGTGTAGGTTGTGAGTGTTTATTGCAAATGTGTGTTTTTTTACCTCACTATAGTAGCAGTCAAATGTTTGGATACTCCCTCATTTAATTTGTAATTTTGTAATTGTTTTATTTTCTACATTAGATTAACACTGAAGTGTCTTATAGTTCTTTTTTACCTTGTTACTTGTTTACCTCCCTGTGTCTGTATTTGTGTTGGTGAGGTCCCCCGTCCTCACCCTGGCTCTCTGGCTCTACTTTCTCTATATACCTGGCCATCTTCTGCAATCAGCACACTGCTACCATGCAATCACCCCTGCCAACAAGAGCGCTGGACAAACAGACAGTCCTCCCTGGATCATAGTTGTGCTCAAGGTTTGTTTTTGTGTTACATATCCTGCCTAGAATCTAGTTTATTATGTATCAGTCTATAGTTTGTTTGTTTGTTTTCCAGTCTCTGTTTTCTCTGTCTAAGGATTATCTGCCTGACTGCCTGTTTCACCACCCACCAAGCCTCTACCTGGATTAGTTCTGCCTCACCTTAGCCTGCTGCATTTCTCCAGTGTGTGAATTTGGGTTCAATTCATGACAAGATGACATCAGAACTATGAAACAACACATATAATTACGTGGTAAGCAGAAGGGGAAAAAAAGTTATAAACAAGGCACTGTTATATTTTTATATCCTTAACAGATGTGCCTTGTCAATCATTAATGAATGGAATTTCTTGCCTTCTTAATGAGTTTTTGACACCATCATTGTGGTGTTCAGATGTAGTAAGTTACCCTATTCAACTGGAATAATCCAAATTAGGGCAAGTACCAACTAAGAAAACAGAATTGACAGTCCATTACGTTAAAAAATGAAGGCTAGTCATCTGGAAAATTTCAAGAATGTGTCTTTCAAATGCAGTTCCAAAAGCATCAAAAACTATGGAGAAACTGGCTCTAATGAGGACCAAGAAAGTATGACCAAGAGTCACCTCTGCTGCTGAGGATAAATTCATTGGTTACCAGCCTCAGAAATCACCATTTAAGGGCACCTTATATTATTGCTCACAGATGTTTCAGAACAAAATAAGATGTGCTGTATTGGTGCCTCTAGGTTTTCATGAAATGTAAATGTAATATTTGCATTTGTGTTTTGCTGTATTGACATTATATATGTTTGTAGTATTTTATGATTGCATATTTTAAGTCTTGTGTAGTCTAGTGTGTCTAGTCTTTTTGGCCTTAAACAAACATGGTACCACATTCTTCAAGGGTTAACAAATCATTTAGTTATGCTGCATAGATCTGTTATAAACCATTAATAAACAACTGTTAAGGACTGTGACAAAAACCCTTTGACCAGTGTTTATTCTTTTTGTTAACAGTACAGATAAAAATGTTCATTTCATTCAGTTTCTCACTTTCTAATGAGACATCAATGTTTGCAGTCAGTAAGTTGTCAGTAGTGTTAGTGTTTCATCAACAATGAAGTCTGTGGTTGTAAATTGTTAAATATGCTGTTAATGAATGGATTTAGCCACATGTAAGTGGTCCCAAAGTGGTACCAAAAACACACATAGGATATGTTAATAAAACATCATGTATTGTTGAGATTTAACCATCTAAATGTAGAGAACTTTGCTGGGTTTTAGAGTCCTTCTTATTTGATTACATGAGCATCTTAACAAAGCCCTATGTGTCAGTGTGGACTGAAGAAAACCACAGAGTGAAAATGTAACCAAATAAAGCAGAGATGGAGGCACAGACGCGCTGACTCCTCTTTTCCTTTTATGGTAATGGAGCGTGGGGAGAGGGGCGGGGCTCGTTCCGAAACGTCAGCAACGTGACTCGGACACCCGGAAGTGGAGTAAAATGAAACATGTTTTGCTGAAGTTAGCCGCATTTGTGACCAAATAGAGTAAAATTAAACTCCATATTCAGCGCACTGAGTGACGCTGTGTTGTCCGTGGGATTTTAAAGATGAGTGTGAATGAAAAAGAAAAGGTAAGGTACCAGAAGTTAGCTGCATAGCCTTTTTTTTTTAGCTTAGCTTTCCTGTCATCCTGAGCCCTGTTATACTTTCTGTCTTTCACCCAGGACCCTGCAGCCCTGAGGGAGGAGGGAAACACCCTGTTCAAGGCAGGAGACATGCAGGGTGCTGTCTGCTGTTACACCAAAGCATTAAAGCTGAGTGAAAAACAAGCAGACAGTGCTGTTTTGTACCGCAACCGCTCTGCCTGCTACCTGAAGCTGGAGGAGTACAACAAGGCAGAGGCTGATGCGTCCAAAGGTGGGATCAGTCACACGTCACAGTAAAGTAGCGTTCATGGATCGCTGAGTACAAATCCACGTTTTGATCTTAGTTGACATTAATGGACACTTCACCTGCATACATTATTAAGCTTACTTTTATCTGAATAGATAGATGTACTATGACCTTCTGAGGTTTGGATCTATGGGCTGTAGTTTACCTCAAACCAGGATATTGAATGACATTTGGTTTGGTATACTTAAAGTGCTCCACAGCACCTCTTAGGACAGAGATGATATAAGAGTGAACAGTTTAATTAACGGTTAAACCACTTTCAACAATTGTGCACCAACCAGCTGTCTCATCTTTAATGAAAGAAACTATTTCTGACTATTGTACTGTTGCATGATCTGTTACTCTATCTTAAGATTTGCATGTATGTGCAAGCTATACTGAATGTGTCCTTCCTGCCATTTTTTTCCCCAGCTCTTGATAATGACCCAGGTGATGTGAAAGCCAGGTTTCGGAGAGCTCAGGCTTTCCAGAAACTCGGTCGGCTTGACCAGGCCTTTCTAGATGCTCAGAGGTGTGCTCAGCTGGAGCCCAAAAACAAAGCCTTTCAAGATCTGCTCAGACAGCTGGGAGCACATATCCAGCAGAAGGTGAGTGGTTGTGATAGTCATGGAGGTTTGTCTTGTGTTTGAAGCAGTAGCCTAAGAAACTAATCAAGATTTTTTTTGTCTTAACCGTGTAGTCAGCGCAACTAAACTCCACAGATGCTCGTGTGCAGCAAATGTTCTCCCTCCTCCTAGATGCATCTGCAAAAGACTCAGATCGACAAAAGGTAGCTAAAAAGACAGGAGCATAATAAACTGCTGCAATTCACTCTTTTATTGTGTGTGACTTGTATTAATTACACCCTAAACAGTCTGTAAAGTTGTATTACAAGATTACAACATAATGTGGTCCATTATTTAATTCCAGGCTGCTCAGAATCTAGTCGTATTATCTCGAGAAGATGCAGGAGCTGAGCAGATTTTCCGTAACGATGGAGTGAAGCTGATTCAGAAACTTCTTCAGTCAAAGCAAGAGGATGTTGTCCTTTCTGCCCTGAGGACCCTGGTTGGGTTGTGTACTGGGCATCAGTCTAGAGTAAGTGTGACAGTTACCTCTAAATATGTTCTTCATCTTTAATGTCCCTTTTAACAAGTGTGCCAACTTTTATTTCTTTATTGAAACACAGATAAAACAAGACGTGTATATATAGTGATGGTCCTCTTATTTGTATTTTATGTCAGCCATATCTGCTAGTAGACTGTATTCACCATGCTACTAACATTTATCAATTGCTTTGCTGCTTTTTACTGCTGACATGCACTGTTGTATTTCCAGACTATGGCTATAGTGAATGAGTTGGGAATGGAGCAGCTGTGTGCAGTAATGGGATCAGGAGCCTCCACTGTGTCTCTGGCTGCCTGCCACCTGCTGCAGGTGATGTTTGAGGCTCTGACAGAGGGCATGAAAAAAGAGATCAGAGGGAAAGATGAAGCAATACTTCCCGGTGAGTTTGGACACGGATCAATATTTATATTAGAGTTGGCTACACATGAAAGTTCACCTGGAACAAATGCTTCTTTCTGTGGGTGTCTGTTTGTCCTGTGCTTGCTTTGGTAATTGAATGTATGGATTTGACGCAGAACCCTCCAAGGAGCTACGTTCAATGTTACGTCACCTCCTGGAAATGATGCCAGCATCTAATGTGTCGGGGCCAGGCAGAGACAGCGCCATCAACCTCCTGGTCAAACAAGTTCCCCGCAAGTCTTTGAAAAACCCAGATAACTCCCTCACGTTGTGGGTGATTGACCAGGGTATGAAACACACCTACACATAATGTAGATGGATATCAAACAAGCATAGACCTGACAATATGCTGAACTCTGTTTAAAAATGTCGCATTTCAGACTTTCTGTGACCAGTTATCTGGTATTTCTGCAGCCATATTAATGAATGAATGAATGAATTCCTTGACCTCCTGCAGGACTAAAGAAAATCCTGGAAGTGGCTGGGACGGTCCTTGAGCTCTCAGAGGGACCACCTCTTACAGACAATTCTCACATGAGCTGCTCTGTGTTGCTCAGCAAACTCTACGATGACCTAAAGAGTGACAAAGAGAGGGAGAACTTCAACAAACTGTGTGAAGAATATGTACAGTGAGTTGACCACAGAAACCTGTTATTCATTTCCAAAGTTTGTGTCACTTGAGCTGCTTAATACTGCAGTAACTGCTCCTTATTACAGGCTGTGTAAGTCTAAAAGTGACGTTCTATCACTAACATTTTCTTCTCTGTAGGCAACACTTTAGCCGATCAGGCCTAGACGCCAAGCTGCGAGCCATCCAGACGGTATCGGTTCTCCTTCAAGGGCCGAGCGACGTTGGTAACAGAACTCTGGAGATGTCAGGAATGATTGATGCCGTGATCTCCCTTTGCGCCTCCGAAGATGTAACTCATCAGCAGGTAGCGGTTGAGGCTGTCATCCATGCTGCAGGCAAGGCCAAGAGAGCTTCTTTCATCACAGCCAACGGCGTGGCACTTCTGAAGGACCTCTACAAGAAGAGCGAGAATGACAGGATACGTGTGAGAGCCCTGGTGGTAAGAGCTGCAGGAAAGCAAGTATATTTATTTCAGACAGTTGGTGAAAGGAACATCTATAAATAAAGAAACATTTCTGATGGTTATTAAACAGGGTTTGTGCAAGCTTGGATCGGCAGGAGGGACAGACTTCAGCATGAAGCAGTTTGCAGAGGGATCCACGCTAAAGCTCGCCAAGCAGTGCAGGAAGTATGATTGCCCTTGTTAAATCCTGATTAAGAGAAATGTGTCATGCCTGGTTCACATTGTTGCGTGACCTGATTTAAAAACAAGAAATGAGAGTGTGGTTTTTTTTTTGTATTTGAAATCAGAAGCAAGGTGCATCTCCTTCTCTTTTAGGTGGCTGTGTAATGAGTCTCTACCCCCAACCTCCCGCCGGTGGTCTGTGGAAGGACTTGCCTACCTCACCTTTGATGCTGATGTGAAGGAGGACTTAGTGGAAGACAAGAACGCTCTCCTGGCCATGTGTGAACTAGCAAAGGTTTGACTGATGATTTGTATTTGTAGGTTTTCATAGTTACTGATTATTGTGATACTTATTTTTATGCACTAACCGTTCTTTTTCTGTGTCTCTGCAGTCTGAGGATAAGACAGTGCTCTTTGCTGTGGGCTCCACATTAGTAAATTGCACCAACAGCTATGATGTAGAGAAGCCAGACCCTCAGATGGTGGAGCTGGCCAAGTATGCAAAGCAGCATGTTCCTGAGGAGCACCCTAAGGTATCATTTAAATGCTATTTTTTTATGTAGAGCTAACGTCACATAATATTTATTTTTAATTTTAGCTCTCTTACTTGGCTGTTTTACATGAACCACTCATCTTTTCTTCTTCTTTTCATGTGTCAGGATGCAACTTCCTATGTGGAGAAAAGACTGGTGAAGCTGCTAGATGCTGGTGTGGTGTCTGCCTTGGTGTGTATGGTTAAACAGGAGAGTCCTGCCCTCACCGAGGCTTGCAGGGAGTGTATTGCCAGGTGGGAAAACGGCAGTAAGTCTTTACCACTCACTGTTCTCTCTGTAGATTTTCTGTTAATGCTGTTTCCCACGGCAGGGTCTTCTTGGCTTTGGTGGAACGACAGGAAGATAGAGGCAAAGTGGTGGCACAGGGTGGAGGAAAGGTAGAGCACCATGATGAATATACTTAGTTTAGTCTGCACACCGATTTAAACATGTCACTTTAGGAGCTTTTACGTGATTTACGTTTATTTTTCTTCTGCACAGGCTTTGATCCCATTGGCATCTGACAACACGGATGTAGGCAAAATCAAAGCAGCACAAGCCTTGGCGAAAATAACCATCACAAATAACCCAGAGATTGCTTTTCCAGGAGAAAGGGTGAGAATTGCATCCTGTAATAAGCGTCTTCAGTTTAAAAAAAAATGAAAAAACAACTTCCTATTTAACTTTGTCTGACTTTTTGTTGTCAGATCTATGAGACGATACGCCCACTCGTCAGTCTTCTGAGTCTTGAATGCACCCTGCTTCAGAACTTCGAGGCACTCATGGCTCTCACTAACTTGGCCGGCATCAGTGAGAGACTCAGGTTGGCCACTAGGGGGAAGTCTCTCCTAACAATACATGTACAAAACATAGTCAGATTTAGCAGCAGCATGATTCGCAAGTATTTGAGCTTATTTGCAGATATTGTATCTGAGTTTAATGCTTTTGTTAAGTTTTGCACATTTGATGGATCTGGTTTCATTTTAGAAAGGTACAGCATTTCATAAATTTTGCTCCAGATTTAATCTTTATAGCTAAAGATGCAGGATACTTGGCTTCCTAAAAATGACAAGATGCAAGTATTTCAATGTGTCCTGTATTTCAAAGCTTTGTTAATATTTTGACAGTGTATTTTTGCACAGCTGAGACTATGTCCTTTAAGTATATAGGCATACATCGTGATGATGGTCTTGGCTTTCATGAGGTCACAGCTTTACACTCAAATGTTTTTACTGTCAGGTCTCCAGTTTGACTTCCTTTCATAATATATCTTTTATTCTCACATCACAGTTTTGCATCAGTGTTTCTAGTATCTCATTGTACTGATAAAGTATATTGTTTTACAGACAAAAGATCATAAAGGAGAACGCAGTCCCAAAAATTGAAGGCTACATGTTTGAGGAGCACGAACTGGTCAGAGCTTCTTCCACAGAGTGCATGTGTAATTTGGTTTTAAGCACAGAGGTAAGACGCATCGTCGAAGATGACTGTTTAGGAAAGTGTGTTAAAGTAAAGTGGAAGTAAAAGCAGTCTGTGTTTGGTGTGTCCTCAGGTGCAGAAGCGGTACCTGGCCACAGGGAGCGATCGCCTGAAGCTGCTTGTGCTCTACTGCGGAGAGGAGGATGAGAGACTGCGGAAAGCTGCTTCAGGAACTCTGGCCATGCTGACTGCTGAACAGCCTGAGATCTGCACCCGCATCCCTGGAACAGTAAGCACACATCCATCAACTCAGCGCTGTCACATACTGCAATGACTCATTCTTCTATTTTCCCTCACACAACTCCCTGCTGTCCTCTCTTTCCTCAGACGACTCACTGGCTAGAGATTGTGCAGGCACTGTTGCTCAGTGAAATATCCGACTTGCGTCATCGCGGAGTGGTCATAGTTCAGAACATGATGCAGGCGGAGAAGAGTCTGGCTGAGACGCTCATGGAGAGCGAAGCTCTGGAGATTCTGTCTGTCTTGGCGAAGGGAGGAGAGGGCATGCCGGAAGCTGTCTCCAAGGCAGCTCAGAACTGTCTGGACAAGGCCGTTGAATATAACATCATCAAGACCAGGGGAGAGAAGGAAAACGACGAAGGAAATGAACCCTGAATACAACACTGCGGCCTCTCTGTATGTCCTCTGGCAATGTTTAAGTGCTTCGAGTATTATGTGGGACCAGTCATTTCACTTAGATGGGTACAAGCTGATCCTGAAACATTCACATGTCACAAAAACTAAGAAAGGTATTAAAATAAGATGATACTCACAGAAGTGTTTTGTGACAAATAAGTTGTGATTGCTGTTTCACATAGTTTTTCTATTGATTGTATTCAATTTAATTATACTGTATGTTCACAAACCTCCACTGGACCTGCAGTGTATATTCCACTTAGAGACAATAAGGCGTTGGTTGATATTTGCAAATGTTTCTTTTACTTCTGTCATTATTCTCCAAAATACATTGGCTTTATTTTCCATTTTATACACTACTATATTTGTTTCTTATATTTAGCCCTAAACAACACACCAAAAACACACATTTAAATCACATAATTGTTTGCTTTTTGTTTTTTATTATCACTCCACTACATTCCCAGTGTCTCGATTGTATGGTTTTCTAAAATTATGACTGAACACATGGACAGAAAATAAAAACCTCTGTACCAAAATGAGTGAATGAACCTTCACTGTCATTGTGCAGCAGTACTAGAGCGCATGCGCGATATCAGGCCCCCCCCCCCCACGCGCCAGTGTTGAAACTTTGCGGGACAACTGCGTTGCACGGCTAAGCTGCGTTTCCATGAGAGACCAAACAGAGGTAAAGCGTTTCCAATGCGGTGGTTCGGCTTCGGCTTCAACGCATTTGGACAGATATATGTCGGTGAGAAATTCACTAAAGGAGAGTGTAGTGACGCTGTGAAGGAAGTGAAAGTGGTTAGCCCAACAGAGCTAGATACTCATGTGGACAGACGTGACTGCTGCTGCGTGAAGACTGGCTGTCACATCAGAGCAAGTTGGAGCCGAAGAGCATCTTTACATTTGGATGGTAGGTCTTGTTGTACACCCTTTATTAGAAATAGCCTATGATTATTCATAGCATTGACTCGTGTGTTATTCCCTGTGTCTGTTAGGGGACAGCTGTGTGTGCCTGGCAGGTCTCTGTGGTGTCTCTGTGAAAGAGAGCCGTGGGTGTAAAGATGCATCCATCAGTGAATCGCACTTGACACTCGCTTTCTCAGACAGAATTGAGTCCTGGGATCTGCAGAAGGAAGAGAAAACTCCATCATGGAGCATGGGAATAACCACAGAGACCTCTGGTAATGTATTTACTAATATCATTTGACAGTCACTAGATGTATGGTGTGAGAGCTGGCTAAACAGTTGCTGCTTTCCAGGACCCTCTTTGAATCTCCCGTTGGTCCCTGGGGGTTACATAGCCACAAAACCACCCTTCTATCGCTCCTTATCACCACACCTGAAGGCCAAGAGTCTGGCACTGAGTGCAGAGCACGCTGTCCTTCTCAGTGCCTCCGGAGCTGTGTACACCTGGGGACTGGGCAGGTACGCCTAATGCTCACACACCTGCCTTTATTGGAAATCTGAGCAGTGTTGCATATCTCAATCTTTTGTGTTTGTGTGAATGTGGTTATTCGACAGCCATGGTCAGTTGGGGCACGGAGGCCTCACCCCTGAAGAGGAGCCCAGGGCAGTGGAGGCACTGTGGGGGATGCCCATGAGCTCTGTAGCTACAGGAGGCTGGCACTCTGTCTGCATTAGTGGTAAGTGTGGTACTGAAAAGAGTTATGTCTTTAACTGGAGAAAAGGGGGAAAAATAGCTCAAATGATGTCTCCTTCAGATGGGGGTGACCTCTATGTGTGGGGCTGGAATGAAAGTGGACAGCTTGGACTTCCATCGCGAGGTCTGAGGAAAGCACTGCAGCAACAATGCAGCCAACAAGCAGGTAAATATGTTTTCTTGCCAAGTGAGATATTTGAGAGATATAGTAAAGGGACAGCTCACCCAAAAAACAATATCAGGCTCATATTTCGTCTTCTATCAATCGAAATATTCTTGTGCAACTCTCTTAAGGTTCACACTGCACTCAGCTGCATTGTTTTTGGTGTGTCACGTTTAATAGTTACAATACTTCATGCTTCAATACGAGTGTCATCACAACATACATAAAGGATGCTTGCCAAGTGATTAACTCAACAGAATCTACATGCCTAATGGTTACCATTACCTGACCATTAAAACTAGACACCAATTAAGTGCCAGTGTATTTTGGCTGTTTGAGCACAATAAGCTAAATGCAATCAAGCTCCATTGTACTGGGTGAGCTACACTTCACGAGCTTTAAGTTATTAAATATTAAGATGTATCAGGAAAATGCTATATATTGTTCATGGATGAACTGCCACCCTAACTGTAATGCAGTTTCATTTATGTTGCCAGGTATGCTGCTCATAATATAAACTTACAAAAAACATAGGTTGGAGTTAAGTAGTAAGAACTGCAACATTGTCTATACTGAACAGGAGCAACGTGCCAAGATGCCAGCACATCTCCAGCTGAAGAGCCACAAGAGGGAGAGAAAAATGAAGAGGTATTTATATCAATTCAGGCATTCCCGGCTCTGCTGGATATCACTCCATCATGTGAAATCAGGACAGTCAGCTGTGGCTCCCGCCACACATCTGCCGTAACAAGTAAGAAACCCCACTTGCCAAGAAAATGTGCATCAATATACCGATTGTCAAGTCAATGTAATCTGTATTTTTTCATTTCAGCCACAGGTGACCTCTACACTTGGGGCTGGGGTAAGTTTGAATTTGAAGTTTAACAGATTTTTTAAGCTCTTGCAAATGTGTCACATCTTTGTAGCATGTTCTCACTACAAATAAGGTTCATGAGTAATCTTAGAGCACAACATTAGTATCGGTTGAATGTGCAACGTCCATCTTTCCTTCTGTTATCATTTCAGGTGACTACGGACAACTTGGACATCAGACTTTAATAAGTTCAGATGAGCCCCAGCGTGTGGAGTTCTTCAGGGAGCAGCACATGCGTGTGGTTGATGTAGTGTGTGGGGCGTGGAACACTTTCGCTGCTGTCGTCAAGGAGGGAGTAGCCTAAAAATACCATTGAATCACTGGACTTTGTACACAATACCAGGAAGTGTACAGTATATTTGTGATCATATCACAACAGATATGAGACTTTTAATTAAATATACTGTAAATTCTCCTCAGTGGTCTGTATAAAAAAGAAACTTAGAAATTTCTGTAGATTAGTAGTTTTTGGAAATACAGTATTTTTATTTTTCGGTATAGAAATAAAAAAATTACGAGTTATATATTTCACAAACAATGCATAAAACAGTTAAGGCTTTAAAATCCACGGGGAAATATAATTTAAGGCAAATATCTAAAATTGTTGTATATGAAAATTAAACACAGTGTGAGAGTTAAAGAGTGGTGCATTCCCACAATGCAGCAGTGGTCTTCACAGCACAATCTTGAAAGAACTGTGGACAAATTAAAACAACAGAAGCAGTCAGAATAATCAAAAATGTGTTGGGTAAAGTACACACTGGTGCCAACAGTTAGATGATAATAATAATTAGATTTTCAGTCACCTGACAAAATCTGGCGACCTTGAAATGACATGCTGAAACTCTGAGAGGTTCACCGTTCCATCCTTGTCAATGTCTGACTCTTCAAGAATCTAAAAAAATGCAAAGAAAATAACTGTTAAACCACACCACTGTACAAATCTGTAAGGACACGCTGTTTTAACCATCCTGTGTGCCTCCCTACATGTTTATAGTGAACTCACGTTGCTGATGAGCTGTCTCATTTCTTCAGCTGTTAATCTTGTCTCATCCGTCTCACCAGTCAGGCAGTTTACCAGCTTCTCCAGATCACCACCATCAAGTGTTCCATCATCGTCAAAGTCTGAAAACATCATTGTTCTTATTACACTGATTGACAGCCATCTGTGCATTATAAACGATTTTTTTCATCAACTTATTTACCAAATATACGGAAGGCATAGTGAGATTTGATTTCCAGAGTAGCAGAGTCGCTGAAGGCACTCAGGAGATCCAGAAAGTCCTCGAACGTGAGGCTTCCATCATTGTGTTCAGATGTTGAGAATACATGGCAGATTCTTTTCCTGAAAGGGTTGGACTGACAAGAAAAAGTACAAGGGTCAGCACAGTTTACCAGTACTCGAAGCACTTCCTCAACAACACACAAAAACGGAACAATCCTTGTCCCTTATGTCATAGTCGTAATGAGAACAAACAATAAGAAGTCCACAAAACACCACATTTCTTCAGATTTACTATACAACAGGTTTTTCACCTTGAGCTCTGGCAGAGTAAGAATCCTGTCCATTGGGACTCTGGTGTTTGGAAGGTCTTTCTCATCTTTTGTGAGCAGTTCAGTGAATCTCTTGTGGGCACTAAAACAAACAAGCAAAAATCATTCAGCGCAATAAGCAGTGTTGGATTGTTTAAATTACTTTTAAGAACACTAGGATATTTATAATGTGGCATGCTAATGTTCACTTACAGGAGAATTTCTTGTTTTGTCAAGAATGTCAGCTCCTAAGAGCAAAAGTAAGTCATTATTACAATGAGACAGAGAAACATGAAACTACTTTTGTAACACCACCGTAAAATACAGCCATAGTTAGCAATTAGCTTTATTAGCTTTCATTACGTTATCTTAATAAGCGTGATGACAAGTTGTGAGTTAGTTAAACGAAGCTACGACTAATACTAAGTTTACTTTATCGTTATAGGGAATACAACAACAAGTAAATAAAACTTAACACCAGTTGACAAAGCTGTAAACTAGCTGTAACGTTATCCTTGTTTTTTTACGAGACGTCACAATAACTGCTCTCAACTTTAGCCACTCGTTTAACGATATAATTTGCTTTTCTTTACTAATACTTCTCTTCGGACACTTACTTGGTATTCTGAGAGCAAGTCCTTCCCGAGTTGACTCGCCGTAGTGCCCATGTTGAAACTTTAGACACGAAAATTTACTTTTCTTGTTGGAAAATACGAAACAACTTTGCATCGCCTACTTCCGGTATCTGTCTGGCTTCCGGTATCTTCCTGACATTGCTACGTAACGGTTACCATGGTGACGTCCATGACCAAAGGGTAACAATCAACAGGTGATATGGCTAATCGGTGTAGTGTTTCACCATATCATAGTTTACAGTAAAAGGAAGGACTTACTTCTTTTCTTTGATTTGTGTTTCCACTTTACTACACCGACACAACTAAATTAATTATTTAACACTATGATATTACTGCAGGAGGTTTTTCCAGTTAATGGACTATCGACTAATGACACAGCAGTGAGTAGGCTAATGGATTGTATGAACTATAGTATACAAAATGGAAATACTCAAGTAAATACTTTTATCTCAAACATTTCACAATACAACAGTAAATATATATACTGTATATATATTTTTTTTTTTTACATTGTTTTTTTTTTAAATTATTTATTCATTATTCATGTCTTCGGAGTGTGTTCATGCTACCCAGTGTTAATAGTGTATAGCTTTCCATACCAAATACAAAGTAAAACTCTGTCATTTTAATTTTATTGTATATTTGCAACAAACAGCATAACATTTTTGTTGTTGTATTTTATAGAACCAAAAACAAACAAAATTAGGGCATGAATGTATTTTTCTTCTGTAAATCTGAAGTCATTAATTAGGCTTACTAGTATACAAACAGTTAAAAAAGAAATATAATAGTATCTACAAAAACACAGCTTCTGGTAATGTATTAATGCTCCTATCTGATTTTTCTGAATAGCACTGAATGAAGATGAGAAACAGACGAGCATCTTGACAGGAAGATCAGGAGATGATGACTTCACGTCTTGTAAGGAGACAAGCTAAGCTCCTGGATTCGTCTCCCAGTCATTTGTATCTAAAAAGAATAGAAACAAACAATTAACATCAACAAAAACAGGATTGCTTGTAATGCAAGAAATAGAATAATGTACAAAAGTAAAAAAATTGCTTGATATATCTAAACATTCTCTAAAATCTTTTACAACTGACAAAGGCACTAATGCTGTCACAATAATCATGATTTTTATTCCTGCTAAATGTAATAATTCTCATGTGTTTTTCATCATTTGTACCTATCATTTTCGTTCCCTCCTTGGTCTCAGCTGGAACGCCGATCCCGTACTCGTTTTGAGCGGTGACTCTGAAGAAGTAGATTCCTCCCTCCTCCAGGTCTGACACCTTGTAGGACAGTCTGCGGCATTTGTCTGTGAGCCTTGTCCACCCTGTTCTGCTGATGTCCCTTATATCTACGAGGTAGTTCTTAACAGGGCCTCCTCCCTCATTCTCAGGTATGTCCCAGGAAACAGTGGCAGAGTTCTTGGTCACATCTTTAACTGCTACATGGATTGGTGGACCAGGTGAATCCAAAACTCTTACATTCAGCGTCAAAGAGGCAGATCCTGCAATGTTTTGCAGTTTGATTATGTACTTGCCAGAATCGTCACGTGTTGCCCTTTCCACTGTGATAGAGGTGACGGAGCTGCTGGTGTTGATCAGTCCTCTGACTCTCAGATCGACATCTGCCTTGTCCCATGTCACAGTGGGAGCAGGTTTGCCCGTGAAAGGCACAGTCAAAGTGAAGGAGCTGCCATCTTTAACAAGCAGGGTTTTCCTCATCTCGGTGGGAACTTCAAACCTGGGCTCTTCTTCTCTCTCTATGGCCACTTGGGGATCTGTTTCAGGACTGGGCTCACTGATGCCAATCTTGTTTATGGATCTGACAATGAACACATATTCAGTACCTGATGTGAGTCCAGTAACTGTAAACTCTGTTTTATCAATGTTATGGACACCAACAGTCCAGTCTTCTTCTGTTGATTTTCTAAATTCAACTTTGTAACCAGTGACTGCTGCTCCACCATCAAACAGTGGCTTGTTCCATGACAGAGTTATGGAGGACCTGGTTGAATCACTTATGGTGGGTTTTGCAGGAGGAGAAGGTAGAAACTTTGGATCCTCTGCTAGTGTAAGTGGGGATGGGAGACTGGGTTCACTTAGCCCAGCAGCATTTTCAGCAAAAACTCTGAATTCATACTCACATCCCTCGTGCAGGCAGGAAGCTTTGACTCGTAGGTCATAGACTGGTTTCTTATTGACACGAACCCAGCGAACACCCTGCTTCTCCCTCTTCTCTATAATGTATCCACTAATGCGACTGCCGCCATCAGAGGCAGGTCTCTTCCAGCAGATAGTCATAGTATCGTTGGTTGCACTTGTGACTTCTACATCAGTCGGAGCAGATGGAATAGTAAAGGGATCCATGGCTTTGATAGGCTCACTTTCCAGAGTTTCACCTTCCCCATACTTGTTCACTGCCCTCACCCTAAACAGGTATTCATTTCCTTTGAGTAGCTTGGTTATTTTGCAAGTAGTTGCCATCATGTCACCGTACACGACAATCCAAGAAACACGGCTAGTTTCACACTTCTCAACAATGTAGTACATGATTTCAGCACCACCTGTCTCAGGAGGAGGTCCCCATGACAGGGTGCATTTCTCTGCTGAGAGTCCAGACACTTCAAGAGGTCCCGCAGGTGGGCCAGGCCTGTCCAGGACCTTGCAGATGATAGTCTTAGATGTGGTACCACCAGTGTTCTGTAGGGTTAGAGTATACTGTCCAGAGTCTTTCCTAACACTTTCTCTGATAAGTAAAGAGGTATGCGCCTTTGTTGCAGTTATCTCAACCCTTCCCTTGGTGGCAATGTTTCTAGCATTCTTCAACCAAAATACTGTAGGGTTTGGGCGGCCAGAGATGTCAGCATCTATTCTTAGGAGGTCTCCTGCTTTGACAACCAACACCTGTCTAAATTTGTCCTCCAAGATAATTTTGGGTGGCTCTACATCATGCTGCACAGTCACAGGTCCTGTGGTTTCAGAGGGTGCACTGAAGAGCTCAGCTGAATTTTTGGCAATCACACGAAAATCATACTGTTCACCCTCTGTGAGGCCAGTCACTTCCAAGAAGGTGTCCAGTAAGTTGGTGAAGTTGCATTTAAGCCAGCAACTATCTGGTAGCTCTTTACGCTCAACAATGTACCCAGTTATTTTAGCCCCACCATCGTATTCTGGTTTATCCCATGAGAGGGAAACTGAGCTTTTAGTTATACTGGTGACTGTGAAGTTGCGTGGAGGATCGCACTGGTCTCTTGCTGCCACAGGCTCAGATGCCTTACTGCATGGTCCAGCACCAGCCATATTCTCAGCACAAACCCGGAACTCATAAACCAGACCCTCTTCAACACTTGTCACCTTGAATTGGTTCTCAGTTACTGGGCCTTTGTTTAACTTTGTCCACAGAATACTGCTTTGATCTTTGCATTCAATATGATAACCAATAATAGGGCTGCCTCCATCACTGTCTGGCTTGCTCCATGCAATCACCATGACAGATTTTGAAGCATTTACAACCCGGAGATTGATTGGTGGACCAGGAGGCTTAAAGGGATACTGGGCAACAACAGGTTCAGACTCAACAAAGTGGCTTTTGCCATAGCGATTCTCTGCAGCAATACGAAACTGATATTCAGTGCCCTGTGTCAGACGAGAAATTTTGATTGATGTTCTGGCAACTGTAGCTGACGCAGTCTGCCATACTGTGCTTCCTGTATCTCTCTTCTCAACAACATAATTACTAATTTGACACCCACCAGTATAATGTGGGGGCTGCCATGACAAAGACATGAAATCAGCACTCACTTCATCCACACTGAGGTCAATTGGTGGGCCAGGTCTTTCAAAAACATTAACAAAAATTTCAGCGGATGTGGTTCCAACTGAGTTGGCCAAAGTCACCTCATACACTCCAACGTCTATTCTGCTTGCATCTTTGATAATTATTTGAGATGATGTGTCAGATGTATGCGTATTTACTCTGCTTGTTTCTTTCAGCAAGTTGCCATCTTTCGTCCAGGCTACTGTTGGCTGTGGTACACCCTTGAAGGGAACATCAATCTTTAAATCATTTCCTGCTTTTACACTGAATGTGTTGGACAGCAAATTAATAATGGGCCCAGCACTACTATTATTCACTGTAACAGGTGTCAAAAGGGACTTTGGTTCACTTTTTCCCTTTTCATTAACAGCACTCACTCTAAAGAAATACTCCTTTCCATTAGCCAGCCCATTAATAGTCACTTCCAGTGCTTTACTCTCTGAACATATTGTCCATGTGTCATCTCCCTTAACTTGCATTTCTACGATATAACAAGTGATTTTGCTCCCTCCATCATGGTCAGGCTTCTCCCAAGAGAGTCGTCCACTACTGCTGGTAACATCGCTGACCGTGATTTTGCCAGGAGGCAGAGGAGCCTCACAGACTTTAACAGCATCAATGATCTCTGCTGGCAGTCCAGTGCCAAACTCATTCACAGCCAGAACACGGAAATAATAGAAGCATCCTTCTTGGAGATTGTCAATCTTGCATGAGTTTCTCACACAGTTGCTACAGACGCTTGTGAATGCCTTTCTAGCCTCCTCTCTCTTTTCTACGACGTAGTGTGAAATCTTTGCTCCTCCGTCAATGAGAGGTGCCTCCCAGGAGATGGACACAGAGTCTCTCTTTACCTCCTTTACCTCTAAGTTGGTTGGTGCGCTGGGAGTGTCCAATACTCTGACATTGATGAATGCTGATTTAGAACCACTGTAGTTTTCAGCAGTCAACACATATTTTCCTGTGTCATTTCTATTGACATTCTCGATCAATAACACTGTGTAGGAGTTTGTTACCTCAATTTGAGCACGCTCACTGAGCGTGCCACCTTCTTTTGACCATTTGACCTCAGGCTCTGGCTTTCCTCTGATGGTGACAAAGAGACGTAAAGTGGAACAGGCTCGAACACTAACAATCTTCCTTAAGGTAGTGTCCAACTCAATCTCAGGTGCCTCCAGTTTTTCAGCAGCTACCACAGACCCAGGTAGATCCACATGCTCTCCAACCCCAGCAGCATTAATTGCACGTATGCGGAAATTGTACTGTGCATTATCTCTCAGTCTCTTCACAGTGTAGTTTGTGTCCTCTACACCTGTGCTTGGTGAGCATGTGATCCACTCGTCATCTGCTGCTTCTTTCATCTCAACAACATATCCACTGATGGTTGCTCCACCGTCATAGATGGGCTTTGACCAGCTAAGGGACACAGAACTGCTGGAATAATCTGTCACCTTGGGGTTTGTAGGGGGACCAGGTGGGTAAGTAGCTTCACATACCTTTATGTACTCACTTGGCTCACTGGGTGCACCCACACCTGCAGCATTCTCTGCCAATACTCTAAACTGATAGTAATGTCCCTCAGCAAGTCCAGTGCATCGGAAACGCAAGTCGCTGAGTCTTCTCCTGTTGCATTTAGTCCACCTGACCCCCTCTTTGTCACGTTTTTCCAGGATGTAGCCATCAATCTCTGAGCCTCCATCAGTCTCTGGCCTTTCCCATGTGAGCACAATAGAGTCACCAGTCACAGTGGTGGCTGTAGGTGTAGAAGGTGCACTAGGTGTTGTAAAAGGGTTTTGTGCAATGAAGGGATCTGATTCCACAAATTCACCAGCACCATATTTGTTCACGGCAGCTACTCTGAATATATATTCTTTACCAGGCACCAGTTTGGTCACTTTGTAACTGACAGCTTCAACTTGAGGATCAACCCCTGTCCAAGTAACACGACTCGTCTCCCTTTTTTCAATGATGAAGTGGGTAACACTGGCACCACCATCATTTACAGGGGGGTTCCAGTGAAGATTACACTTCTCTGCACTAACAACTTTCACCTTCAGAGGTCCATCTGGAGGACCAGGTCTATCCAGGACTTTCACATTAACTGGGACAGATGTAGTTCCACCAATGTTACTGAGGCTCAAGACAAAGTGACCTCCATCCACTCGAATACAGTCCCTGATGGTCAGAGTTGTATGAGTAAGCGTGTTTTTAACCTCCATTCTGGGTGTAACTTTGTCAATTTCTTTTCCCTCCTTCAGCCATGTTACTTTAGGGTGGGGCTTCCCATAGTAATCAGCATCAATGACAAATGTCTCTCCAGCTGGAACAATAGCAGTACTCTTGAACTTAGGATCAATGGATACTGTGGGTCCTTCAATAACATCCTGGGCAATGATAGTTACACTTTCTGAAGGCGCGCTCCAAACACCAGCACCATTCTTCGCAGTTACTCTAAACTCATATCTTTCGCCTCCTGTCAGACCCGTGACTGTAAACTGAGGCTCAATAACGCTGGTGAAGTTTGCCTTCATCCATCTTCCATCTGGGAGCTCCTTCTTTTCAACAATGTAGCCTGTAATGGTGCTTCCACCATCATACTTGGGTTTCTCCCACTGAAGGGTAATATTCTCTCTAGTAATGACAACAGCTTCAGGTTTACCAGGTGGATCGCAGGGATCTCTTGCCACAAAGCAGTCAGATATCTTGCTAGATGAGCTGAGTCCAGCAATATTCTCAGCAAAGACTCTGAATTCATACTCAATGCCTTCCTCCAGTCCACTTGTTTTGAAGCGAGCCTCAGGTATAACAAATTTGTTTAGCTTGGTCCATAAAATGCTGTTCTTCTCTTTGCGTTCAAGGTGATAGCCAATAATAGGGCTGCCTCCATCTTTGGCTGGAGGCTCCCATTCAACCACCATGCTGTACTTTGTCACAGTGGATGCAAAGGGGGTGCCAGGAGCAGTGGGCACACTGAAAGGATATTCTGCAGTTACAAAAGCAGAGGTGATTGCAGTACTCTTTCCATACCTATTTTCAGCAAACACTCTGAATTGATATTCACTTCCTGTCTTCAGTTTGGTGACTTTGATTGTGGTTCTTACAGTTGTTGCAGACACAGTCTGCCAATCTGTACTTGAAATTTCTCGTTTCTCCACTATGTAGTTGTCTAGCTCACAGCCTCCTGTGTATTCTGGTGGCTCCCAAGAGATGGTAACATAGTCAGAATTGACCTCATCGATCCTTACAGGCCCTTTGGGTGGGTCTGGCTTTTCAAGAACAACCACAGTGATTTCTCCTGTACATTTTCCAGCAGGGTTGCTTGCTATGATAGAGTAGTGACCAGAGTGCTCCCTGGCCCCATGTCTGATATGAAGAACTGTTAATGATGGTGTATTTGAAACCTCTAGCCTCGATGTCTCTTTGACTGTCTGACCATCTCTTTGCCATTCAATCTTTGGTGCTGGTTGCCCAACCACTGGAATCTCTACTTTCAGTTCTTCACCATTCTTAACAGTAAATGTGCTAAAAGTTGGAATCTGGAGTTGTGGCTTAATAGCATTTTCCATATCTGTGGCAGCATCAGGTTGAACATTTGGGTTGTGTTCTCCATTCTGTACAGAAGTGGCAGGCTCTCCTGGTGTGAGGAAAACAAAGCATCAAATAGCTGAACTTTAGATGGGATCACTGTGGAGAGTCAGACTTATGCATAATTAAACTTATGCAGATTCAAATGACACTTGATAAGCCAAATTTATCTTTCTGACTTTCTGACTTTTTAAATGAATTTCACATTATTATGTTGAGTGAATCCATATTAACATATGGATAAATTATTTTGCATGTATTTTAAATATTATGTCTATTGAAATTTTGGCTTCTCATACCTTTGGTAACAACAATACTGTATGTAACTAATGTTTCTAACTGTATCTCACACTGATAACACCACCAGGCACAGTTGAAAGTTCCAAAATTTTAAAAAGTGCATTCTGTTACACTTTCATTTTTATTTTTGATAATGTTTTTAATCATGATTTAAAAAGGGAGTCTATGTATATTCACTATGTACACTGCACAGTGATTGGATAAATCCCTGACATACCTTGGACAATGACTTTGCGGGGTGACTGGGAATCCTTTGCAGAGGGTGCTGCATTAGTATCCTGTGTCATATTTATATTTAGAGTGTGAGCCTCATCTTCGGCTGTTCTTGCTGCCTACAAAAGAGAATGGTACAAAACTGTCAGAGGAAATTAAATGAAAGACACGCTAACACAATCAGGACAATACATTTGTTTTTCTCCTTTTTTCTAAAACTGTTCTGTTGGACTGGATGTTTAAAAATCGATTGTGGTTTTGTGACAACATTAAAAATTACTTGGCACATTCATAATAGGATTTTGACATAACTAACATAAGAGCTTTAAACAAGCTAATATGTTGACTTACATGTTGATCTTAGGGAGTGTGATGAGCTGGTAACAGAAACTCTTGATGGTGTTTAAAATAACTAGAGGCATGGCCAACCAGACAGCCATCTGTTCTACCAAACATAAAACTCTAATATTATCTTATGCTTAAAGTTCCCATAAAGTTTAAACCATTGCTCTTTAGTAAGAAACACAAGAAGGAAAGATCACTCATCAGAAACTCTTAGGTGCCCTCAACTCTTTCTGTACTATATTTCAATAACTTTAAGTATATTGTAGTATATTTTCAAACACAATGGTACTTACATCACTGCTGTTGCTGGCCTCCATGTTTTCTCTCGCCCTTATTTATGTTGAGGAAATTAAATGTTAATTCAGTTAATACCTTAGTATAAGATGCATCGACTGTTGCGAGCCCCAAAACTCTGTGGCAGACGTGCACAGCTCTGCCAATCACTGCCTGCTTTATCTCCAAAAGCATGCAGTGACTAAAATAACCATGATGCCTGATAGGCCAGCTGCTCATTCTTTCAAACTTAGTTGAGCCTACATGGGTCAGCTGGGGAAAAACTGGAAAGTTGCTCAACAGTAAAATGTTGCACACATACTATTCCAGTTACAAGGGGGTTTACCATATGGCTTTACAAAGTTATCTTCTAAATACTTTGGTATGTCTGTGTCCATTGGGGGTTGGTTGGTTTATATGTCGGCACTTACTCAATGAACAAGAGCCTTTCTGAACAAATGTTATAAACAAGGTAGTGTTACATCCCCACTTTTGTCAATATGTTATAACTGTAGCCTGTTTTAAATTGATTATGTAACTTTATAAGGAATAATTTGTCTGCTATGTCTATTACCAACTTATTAAAATGTATATAACAACAAACAAGGTTAAAAATTTAATTTAACTCAGCTTTAAATGCATTTAGTAACATTTAATCAACAGTAAACATTTATTCAGTTACTGAGAAAATGAAGATAATTGATTAATGTTTTTTTCTTTTTTCAAATGTTGTTTTCTGTTTTTCTGTTTTCTATGATAGTGAACATTTCTGAAAATGTAATTAAACTCAACTTTAAATGCATTTGTTACCAATGTAATGTGGTAACTACGCGGGGAACATTTATTCTGAAAAACCGAATAACCGGAAATGCATCAATAGACACCGACGAAGAAGAACACGTATGAGGAAGCCAAGCTGTTGCGTGAAACCGGCAAACGTTGTCGGACTGGATAAAGAATAAAATTATACTTTAGTTTATTTTATTATTTTATGAGGCGTTTAGTCTGCTGTTCGTGTCCAGGCTTTGACACAGAGAGTCAAAATAAAACGGTGAGTGTAATCTAAACAAATAACTCATGCTTGTGTCTGTTTATATGCTGTCAGTGGTCATGGGGCAATCAATCAGTGAAATCAACATGAGGGCAAAAAAAAAAAAAGTATTACTGTATCTAGATATCAGAGCTGTCATTTCCTGTGCACTACAGCTGAAATAAAATGATTTACTATAACAAATCTGTTAAAATGCAGATAACAACAAACCAGGTTAAAAATCATTTAGGAAACATTTAATCAACAGTAAACATTTAATCAGTTAATCAGTTACTGAGAAGATGTAGATAATTGATTAATGGTTTATTTATTCTTTCAAATGTCATAGTTTTCTGTTTTAATTGGCCTTCTATGAGACTAAACATTTCTGTTTTTTTTTTTGTTTTTTGGCCATTGGTCGGACAAACTATGCAATTTGAACGTCAGCGTGGGCATTTATTGTCTACATTTGCAGCTCTAATATTTGCAGGCTCCACACGTGAGTGAGCTCTCTGTCTGATGACTCAGCATCCTGCTGAGTATCAGGTACGTCCTAACTGACCTACCATTGTCAAATCTCATACCTGTCTACTTCACAGTTCACCAGCAGATCCAGCCATGCCGCTCCAGTTTGTGTATAGCAGAAAGGACTTTGTCACAGATGTGCATCGGAGCAGTGAAAATGGTCTTGAGATGGCACACCCACCGGTGGAGTTTGATACTACCATCCAAACTGGCTGGACGAACCGGATGGACAAGGGACTCTTCCGTTACCATCTTGGTGATTTACAAACTCGTATCCTGCCAGGCCAACATGGCTATGTCGCTCAGCTGAATATTCAGAGAGGAAAAGAAAGAAGAAAGCCTCAGGAGATACTGAGCATTCAGCAGGAGTTCAATGCCAAACAGTTTAATTTTAACAAAATCAATCCAGAAGAAATCATATTTGAGATGATAAAGGACTGTGAGGGAGGGAATGAAAACGGTCAGTTGCATGAACCCTGCCGGATGGTTGTGCTGGTCAATGTCAGCCCTTTGGAGTTTGGACATTGTCTCTTTGTTCCAGATCCTTCACACTGTTTCCCACAGGTCCTGACGAGGTTTGCCATCCAGGCTGGTATTGAATCTGTGCTCCTGAGCTCTGATCCTGGCTTCCGTGTCGGGTTTAATAGTCTTGGAGCATTTGCGTCCGTTAATCACTTACACCTGCATGGATATTACCTGAATCATGAGCTCAAGATAGAATCAATGCCGGTCAAGCTGTTGGTTCCTGAAAAGGGGTTTTATCGCATGTTGGACTTTCCTGGAGGCTTTTTGTTTTACACAGAATCAGAGCAGGTGGAGAAAGTAGCCAGAGCCATCTGTCGAGTCACAGACTTTCTTGTGAATGGCAACGTTGCTCACAACCTGTTCTTTACGAGAGGATGTCCGCCCTGTGATCGCATACAGAAAGAAGAAGATCACCGTTCAAGAAGAGGTGTTCGTATCGCTGTTTGGCCAAGAATATCTTGCTTTGGTGCCAAGGAGGAGTCTGCCTTTAATGTTGCTCTTTGTGAGCTGGCTGGACATTTACCATTTAAGAACAAGAAGGACTACGACGATACCACTGAGAAAGATGTAAAAGATATCATCCAGAGGTATCTTCTGTCTGATGCAGAGTTTGACACATTGGAACAGCAGCTGACTCATAATTTGATGGATTTCTAATGCATCAACATCAAAGACTTGTTAAATCCTGCGCTGGAGTTCAACTTATCTAGATGATCACTTAAGAAAATAAGCTACTACTGGATTATGCTATACTTTGAATGTCCTTTCCTGCATCCACAACAACAGATGCACACAAAAATACCGAATGTATTTATCAATGAAAACATATTTAATGAATGTGTTGTGTATAAACTGGTTTCAAATAAAATGCCAAAAAACATACAATTTGTTTTGAGGTCCAGCTCTCGAGTTTCATGCTCATTTCATGTTTGCAGTTCTAAAAAAAAAGTGAAACAAAATGTGTTATTTTCAGGTGGGACACGGGATCAAATGTGGAATCATTCAACAGAAGAGTTGTGTAAACAGAGAATTGCTGCTGATGCTGACAACAGTGTGTGTGGGTTTTAGCATTGGAGCTGAGCGGCAACCTCCGGTGCTGGGAAATGAAGCCCATGAGGAAGTGCTAGAAACTGTAATTCCTTGAGACACTTGAGACAGGCTGCAGAAGTGAGTTAATCTCAATAAGCGCCCGTGGTGAAATGTCCAACTTCACAGCAGAAATAAACACACGTTTACAGTCTGGTTCAAAAAACAGTTTTGGTCTCTATAGTTAATTTCCCCATTCATGACAACTGTATGAAGGATGAATTTTTTAACTCACCCGTTCAAATTAAGGCTTAAAGTTACGCATAATTAACAGCTTGGCCGTTTTGATCAACATGTAAGTGCCATTACAGATGGCATATTAGAGCACCCAGTCGTCATTCGGCCTGCCTCAGGCCCGCCAATGATCCACATCTTTGCCGATATTTAGATGAGCCCTGAGGCAGAAGAAGCAGTACATCGAACAGGGCGGCGGCAAGCAGCACATATTTTCAGCTACAAAATGGCAACTTGGAAACCTACGGGTGACGTCACTCATGCTCCGTCATTGACTGGAACATAAAAACATTCAAGGTATTTATCCAAATGTCTTAAATTGTCCCCAATTTGTTACCCAAATGTCAAGGAAGGAAAGAATAAAGGCTCAGGCTATGTATTATTTCTTTAACATAGTGACAAATATGTGCCTTTCCGTTATTCTAAAGACAACATAAGACACAAAAGCTCCTTCAACAAGCCTCACACTGGTGCTCAGATCAAAACAGGTCAACGCTAGACATCACACACACTACGCTCATCCCGATAGAGCACATCATCTGCCAGAATTACATCACCAAGGTAGCAGTGCTAAGCCGAGCAGTAAGATCAATGAGCGTAGATACCTGCTCACTCATTTTAATGAGGTTATTCATTGGTGGTGAGCACACAACTTTTGCATTGATCTATATGTTTAGCTGCTTACATGCTTATTTTTTCCTAGTTTCACAAGATGTTTTCCTTTGTGGTTTGCCTTGACGAACAAAACTAATATTAACGGCATTGATCTTTGAGTTGTACTCATTTGACTGGCAGAGCACTAAAACACATTGATTAACATTCCTTGTGTCACTTCTGCAACAGTGCTGGCTAAAACTGTCTTTAGGACTATATGCAAGTTTGTAGCAAGTGATTTTTACACTTATTTTTGCTCATTATTTACATTCATTTATTTACTGATGTACTATTACATGATTTCTGGGTATTGAAGTGCAGATGATTCAGAGAGGAGTTCTCTCCATACAACTTTGTCTAATGCAGATCTGTTTTTAGAAATTTCTTAATTTAATTTGATTTTTGTGGAGCAGGAGTAAATTAGACAATTATTCTTGGACTTAATTAACAGTATTGAACACATTAACTGTGGGATATTTAAGATGCATGTGTAACATAGCTGAATTAAGGCATGTTTGTCCACTCATCACAGTTTCAGAGAATAAACAAATACATGACATTTAAGAATTGCTGTAGGGTCCTGTTTGACTTACCTCAGACAACAAACAAGCACTGACCAGGTAGGTGTGGATCATCTTTACTATTTACATTAGACAGTTCATGTGTATACACTCACCATTTTCCACTGTTAGTATTGGTTAATGCAAACTTAACTGAGAAAAATGAACTCTAGCTGGAACGTCACCATGGTTGAGACTGAATGACAAGAACATCAAGACTGTTTTGTCCAGTTAGGCAGGAATTTTTGAGAACCCAATATGTGTGTATATGAACAAATACAATATTAAGTATTAATACAATATTAATATTATACAATATTAAGATAGACCCATCACGTAAGTTCGAGTTATTCTTATTAAGGTAATAGTTTTAGTTAATAGTTTTCACATTTGCAGCTAGAGCTAGCAACCAGTTAGCTTAGCATAAAAACTGGAAAGGGGCAAACAGCACATCAAAAATAACAAAATCCACCAACCTGCACCTGTCAAGCTCACTATCACCATGGATTTGGAGCAAGATTTCCAATCCAATTTCCAGTCTTTATGCTAAGCTAAGATAAATGGCTCTTGGGGGCGTCAGTAGCTCAATCTGTAGGGATTTGGCTTGGGAACTGGAGGGTGGCTTGGGAAAGTATGGAAGGTGGACTGGTAACTGGAGAGGCGCCAGTTTGCCTCCTGGGCACTGCCAAGGTGCCCTTGAGCCAGGTACTGAACTACACCCACCATCTTTCCACATTTGCATGTCTGTGAGAAAAAAAAACAGCTTTATAGTATCTATTCTATTCTATTCTATTCTAGTGGCTCCATCGACATATTTACTCTACAGGACAGCGTCTTTTCCAAAATGTTGAAATATCGCTTTAAATATGACAACACTCTCTGACATGAGATAGCTCTCAGCGCTATGCATGATTTTGTCATGTTCAGCATTCAGTCTAATCACACACTGAATCTGCTGTCCAAGATACAGAATATGTTGAGTTGCATTTATGATAACATGTACATCTTCCCACCATTATGTAAATTATTATATGAGACTGTATTTTCATATTTTGCTGAACTGCAGAATTTTAATTAGTCCAGTTTAATTGTCCTGGTTTTAATTAGGCTTAAATGATAAAATTGAATATTTTACAATTTTCAGTGCAAAGAAATTTATACTTAAGTAAAAAAAAAAATCTTGTCTTAACCTTGAACTAGGCGGCTGTGATCGTTCAGTCAGTGAACTCTGTCATGCATTTTTCTAATGGGGCCCAGCATGGATGCACATTATTTACAGTTAATGCTTCACAGATTCTGCCCTGTACAGAGGAGAGGCGAACGTCCCCTCCCTCTGACTAGTAAAAGGCTGTCTGTATATTTACTATAGGGACAAGCTTCACCTAAAAATACTGTTTATCTTTCTCTGTCATGCGAAGAGTGTTAGTGTTAAGGGAGGAGATTCCAATAAAATGGCATAATCATCTAGTGGTTTACTGGACTACAGCCATGTGTAACCTAACAAAACATCACAATCTGTTCACAGGACATCCCAGTTAATATCTTTCTCTTAATTGTTTAGGATATGATATATTAGGTTCCTCTGTCATTTACCACAAAATGTACAGGTACATGTTGCAAGTTGTGTTGATTTCCACAAATAATTGGAAAATGTTCAATTAAATTATTCTGTTGCATTAAGGATTAAGTACTGGAGCTTTTCTCTAACTTAAGATGTGTCACCACCTGAGGAGTGAGACCACTTCAAATGCAAAAGTGGAAGGAGTGACTGTGGGAGTGTCCTCAATTAAAGCAAACACCCATCTTTGCTCATCTTTATTTGTGCTTAAGATGCTCAGGTGTGTGTCTCTGTCACTTTTGCAGAACTTCAGTAATTCAGCTGTTTAACAGCTTTTATACTTTTATATATTTGTTTAAAACAAAAAAAAAAAACTGCAAAACTAACTATAAGATCAAAACTAACCTGAAACAATGGGCTGTGTTCAAAGCTTCAGACAATTGTGTGACCGTACAAAAAATACAAATGTTCGTCTCAGTCTACCAGCAGTTTGCTTTGTGTGGCAAACGGCCATGATCATCCTGTTTGGGGTTTTTATTCGTTACAACGAGGAATCGGATCCGCACTGGATAGAGTACCGAAAAGCTCAAAATATTTCAAGTGACTCTGAGAACGACTTCTACTTCAGATATCCAAGTAAGTGACTTCATTTTTTTGTTCTACTTCTTCTTCTTCTTCTTCTTCTTCTCAAAATTATTATTATTATTATTATTATTATTATTATTATTATTATTATTATTATTGTACTCTCTTTTCCAAATGCCTAACATCTTATTTTCATTATTGTAACTAGCTAGATTTTGTTAATCTAGCAACCTTGAAATACCTTTTATTCTACAAACTAAACTTTATGCCTCCACTTTTCTGCATATATACAGTACATATCTATAATTTTGTGTTTTGTTATTTTATCAATATTTAGCTGCACATTATTTGTTTTCATAATAGTAAAATATGTTTCTGCATGACAGATTATTCCTGCATTGCTGACAAGGATCTGACACCCACAGGTGTACATTGCCCCTGGGGTTTGACTCCCATCAGGCTTTTTCTTTCCAGTTTAACTGAAGCACACATGTCAACGCTTCCCCCGTTGTACATATACAAACATGTTTAATTTTGGTCATGCAACCTTATGGTTGCCTGCAATTTGGTGGGTGCGTGTGAGTGTATCCTATGGGTGTGGTTGTACTGTACACTTCCCCACGGTGTGAGTGTCAGGCTGTCATGGAGCCATCTAAGATAAGGTGTTGGATGTCATGGATGATAAATGTATGTCCTGCACGACACCGATAAGACCTTGTCCTAAAGTCACAGGACTTTTTTTTCTAACATAATTTAACATGATGCCCACCATCAGCGTTGGTGTCTGAAGCTTAGACTGTAAAAAAACAAACACTTTGTCTATATATGATTTAAGCTGTTGTAAATATCGCTATGCAAACTATAATGTTTCACAGTGCAGTGAGAACCTATTGTGCCCTGAGGTGTGTTGGGCGGTCACAGTGTTCTTTTGTAAGTGATACTGGCTCCTCTATGCTGGTATCCACGTACTGTTTGTTGGACATATTTACTGTACCACAAAGAAAAGAGAAATGTTCCAGAAAACATTTTTATTTCCGACAGATGAAGCTCTTTGTTGCCACTCTATTGTGTGTGCGTGTGTGTGTTTATTATCATTATTATATTGGAGCTTGAGTGTCCATCATTAACCTTGGAAACAGCAGCTTGACTAAAACCTTCTAAGCACAGGCTCACTTACCCTTTTGTTTTCTTTGTTTCTGAAGCTTTTAACACACCTCTTCCTCTGCAGATTGAATTGTCACTTACTATCGAGGCATCTTTTCTCTTTCATTTCCCTCTTATTATACATACACACATATGTCTGTTTAATGGTATAAATGTATATGTATTAATTTTTGGGAAAGCTATAACAAAAATGATTTTGAATGATTTTAAAAGTCTTGTTTCTCTGACATTGATTTGTAAGCCTAAGAAAATGGTACCTGCACCTAAATATAGCTCTGTATCATCATAACATGTCAACATCTCATCAGCGTGCACAGTCCTTGAGTCAACTTCATCTGAATTGCCCTTCTTATCTAATATGTCCTCCTTTGCCCTTGCAAGTGTGGTGACGTGTTGTTTAAATAAAAATTTAATACAAAGGAGCTGTGCTATAGCTGTGATATACCAATGTCTAGGAAACATCTCAAAGAGGCAAAGACAACTTTGCAGTATCCTCTTCTTCAACATAATTCATTCTTATAGGATATCTATACCAGAAAATTCTGGCAGTGTGTCAACCCTCTGACAGACAGAGTTTCTATCACAATCACAAAGAGAGTCTTTACTTTGAGTCTTTAAGGCGCTTGAGTGGAGAACGTATCAGCTCCACCCAGAAAGGGCTACAGTAAAAACTAAATTTTGTTTTTATAGGGCAGTGATGAAAAACAGCCTGACATTCTATCCCTACTCGTGACTCAACATTTCTGTTCATCGTGCCAAATCCTATCATCCTCCTCATCTCTCCCTTCTTTTGTCATTTGGCCTGTAGGTTTCCAGGATGTCCATGTGATGATCTTTGTTGGATTTGGCTTCTTGATGACATTTCTTAAGCGGTACAGCTTTGGTGCAGTGGGTTTTAACTTCCTCATTGCAGCATTCGGCCTCCAATGGGCGCTGCTAATGCAAGGCTGGTTCCACTCTCTAGACTACACTGATGGGAAGATCAAAATTGGAGTTGAAAAGTAATTATTTGATTCTAATATCTTATTTTAATCATTTTATTTTCAATTAGGACCTCTTCATATTCTATTTAATTTGAGATGAAAGTATACAACCAACTTGTGACCATCTAGAGCAAGTGATGTTATTTAACTCTGGTTCTTTTGTATAATCACTGGAAAATATGTCTGATGGGAATATGTTTCTGTACTTGCATGAGTTTCATGTCAAAAAATAAGAGGGATATACAATAAGGAGGATAAATCAGTCTGACAATGCAGTAAAGATTTCCAAACATGTTAGATTTAATGTTCATGAGAAGTGAGGACACTGTTGAAGCGCTGCCACAAGTCACTGTGTTAACATACATCAGATAAAAGTTAATCACTGCTAGATCATCTCATTTTTCGTCAGTACAGATGTTTCATTATGTAATGTCTCCTTGTTCATCCACTACATTCTGACTCTTTTTCTCCTCCTCAGCTTGATCAATGCTGACTTCTGTGTGGCAGGATGCTTAATTGCCTACGGGGCAGTGCTTGGTAAAGTCAGTCCAGTCCAGCTGATGGTCCTGACTCTGTTTGGGATCACATTGTTTGCTGTGGAGGAATTTATTATCTTGGATCTCATACATGTAAGTTGAAATAATAATTTAGTTTTGTTTGTTGATAGTATTCTTAAATATCATATATGATATATTCAGCTGCACCAATAAAGCTAGAGAGAACATCTCATGGTGTACCTGATGATGTTACTACAACTCATCAAGCACACCAACTGTACATCTCAGATTTGTGTATTTAAGGTTTGTCAAATTCTGAAACTGAGCTGATGCCCACTGTGACATACAGAGGATTGTTTTGTTTGCTTATGTTTCATAATTTATACCACCTTGCAGCAACTTAGTAGCACCCAGGTAACCGTATAATATGACACTTATTAGATACAGGGGAGTTAGGATGACAACAACTCACAATATGCAATATAGGTGGAAAAATAGGAATAAAACACAGCTGTTGATTATGCTATATAAGTAAAGTCATTGCATTGATAAACAAAATCAACCATCAAAGAAACTGCAGCATGTTTTTCATTATTTATTATTTTGTTTTGTTATTTATTTATGTGATTCATCGTCTCATTTTCAAAATCCAAATTAAATCCAAACAATTTTAAAAAGGTTTAAGAAAATCAAATCAAATAGAAAATATTGACACTCTAGGAGTAATCCCTGGTGATCAACAACATGTAAACATCACATCATGTACAGGTAAACACCTAGCTAACACCTCATAACATCCTTGTAGCTAATGTACCTACTGCTAATGCTAATGTTTTCTTTCCTAAGGCTAGAGATGCTGGAGGCTCCATGGTGATCCACACATTTGGAGGTTATTATGGTCTTTCCATCTCATGGATGCTCTATCGGCCAAACCTGGACCAGAGCAGTCGTCTGCAGGGCTCTGTCTACCACTCAGATGTCTTTGCTATGATTGGTAGATATGATTTAATGACATAATGATGTGTTCTTACTTTCACAATACTTCCTAGTATCCTGGAGGTACTCTGGATTTTTAAGATCTACACTTTTTCTGCTTAGGTACCCTCTTCTTGTGGATGTTCTGGCCCAGCTTCAACTCAGCCATCACAGACCACGGGGACGGGCAGCACAGAGCGGCCATCAACACCTACCTGGCTTTGGCCGCAACTGTGCTCACTACTGTGGCCATCTCGAGCCTCTTCCAGAAGCATGGAAAACTTGACATGGTAACAACCAGCATTGCGTGTTTATTTGTCAAGTTGAAAGTACTTGACTTGCTGAAATAGATCTCCTTGTTGAATTGTCAAACATGACATGCATGGCTTGAGCCCCACCTGAACAAACTTCATTTCGCCTTGAAGTGATGGGGGCGCATAGAGTGAACACATCACTTGGTAAAGGTCAAACTCATTTCTTTCCTGACTTATGTTTCTCAGGTTCACATCCAGAACTCCACTCTTGCTGGAGGTGTTGCAGTTGGGACTGCAGCAGAGTTCATGCTGATGCCCTACGGGTCTCTGATCGTGGGATTCTGCTGCGGTATAATCTCCACACTGGGATATATCTTTCTCACGGTATGGTATATCTCTGCATATTATGAGATAAGCTTCAGTTTAGTATTGTGTGTTGCTACAAAAATGCACCCATTTGAATAAAAATACACTACCGTCATATAAAAATGTGCTTTTTGTCTTCATTTATCTTTGTTGTGTCAACTGTGTATCCTAAAACTAAGACTAAGTAACTAACAACTTTTAACTGTTACGTCTCCCATAGCCATTCATGGAGAAGTATCTGAAGATCCAGGACACATGTGGAATCCATAACCTACATGCCATGCCGGGAGTCATAGGCGGGATTGTGGGAGCCATTACTGCCGCAGCTGCAAAAGAGTCAGTTTATGGAAAAGAAGGGTGAGTGGTCCTTGCTTACAAACAGGAAACCTTCAATTAAAATAAATGGATAAACCAGTAATATTAATATTCTATATATTGTTTTGGAATAACAGTTAGTTCCATTTTTGTATTAAAGGTTGATAAACACCTTTGACTTTGAGGGCGCTTTCAAAGACACGGTGCCTACACGGCAGGGTGGTCTCCAGGCCGCAGGCCTCTGTGTGGCTATATGCTTCGGTGTAGGCGGAGGCATCATTGTCGGTGAGGAATAAGCACTGCAACCTTCAGTTTAATTATGTAACTGAAAATATGCAGCGTGTATGTAAATAACTGTGACACCTCTGTGTGTGAATAAGACGGTTGTGATAACACACAGTGGATGAGGGACTGCGTGTGTTGGGATAATAACTTTATTTGTATTCTTCTCAGGGTGTATCTTAAGATTACCTATCTGGGGAGATGCTGCAGATGACAATTGTTTTGATGATGAGCCCTACTGGGAGGTGAGAGACGGTTCTTTAAAGCCATTAAGAGGTTTTTACAGTTTGAAACAAGAATGTCAACATCAAATCACAGTAGTCAGTCAGTAGTTCATCCCACAGAAATGATGAAGCTGCACAGAATGAATGCCAGATATTTTAAAGATTACATATGTTTTAATGATTTCGTGTGAGTGGTGTAGCCAGTGTGACGTATTACAAGAGACACCTATAAGACCATAGCTATATATAAATATCATAACAGACTTTGATGTACAGGCTTGACATCAATTTAGTTTATAATGCTACAGTATTTTTGTTCAAAACATTTTACCACCATGTGTTCTTTACCCTGAGGCTGTTTTTCCACTCATTATGTATATACCACCATTCTACAACCTCTATTTACACAGAAACAGTTCATTACAAGTACAAATACTTTAATATATTTTGTTGTTAGTTGATCACATGGTTTTTATTCTCCCCCTGAATTATTTTATCAAAACTCTCACAGCTTCCTGAGGATGAAGAGAGCATCCCACCAGTCCTTCATTACAACAACCACATGCACAGCAAAGATTTGTAAGTGTCCTTTGAGTTCCTTAGAAAACAGTCAGTGTTCTGGTCATGCAGATATGCTTTTCTCACACACAACAAACACAAACAATACAGGTAGTGCCTTTGTTAATGTGAAATGTGTTGCATTCAATGTCCTCTTGGTGGCAGCAGATTCAAATTTGCGGGAACTCCATGTGGCTCATTGTAATTCTGGCCCTTTGTTGGGAATGTCTATTCATAGAATACAGTATGAACGCACGATCAGGATGCGGCTATATACAGCATGGCACCGCAAGGCCTACGCTGTCTCCTATCACTCAGTGTGAGCTAGAATATGAAATGCTGATGTAGATTTTATGCTTCCAGGTGAAGCTCACCTGTGCTGTTTGTTGATAGGGGTTTTTCACAGCACAGCTCCACATGTGCAGATCATCAAAGTGACCTTGAAGCTGTGCAACAGAACACAGAAGTCATGTTTACTGTGGATATAAATATGATACTATTTATTAAAAAACTGGCACGTCTACAAGCCAAATCTCCATTAATACAAATGTTTTTGTTTTATTAATGCTGGTCATACAGAAAAAAAAACACATAAAACACACCCTCTGTTTATTTGAAAATATTTCATTTCATAACATTTGCATGTAAAGCATGAACTACTTTCCTATGAAGTGTCATTGTTTTTCACACATTATGTAATGCTCTTTTTTTTCCAGAGCGGAGTCAAATTTCTCCATGGAACAATCAACCCACTAGTCCTGGATCCTGATGGATGACTGTTCATATGCCTGTTTGTTTGTTCATTTTACTGTTCTGCTGGAAAAAAATATTTATTTGATACAATTATTCTCCACCAATCAAAAACAGTTATTTTTCATCCAGTGTGTGTGTATGTGTATGTCTGTTAACAGGTTGTTCAGCCTGGAATTGAATCTTGGTTTGTTTGTTTGGAGTGAAAACATCTGCCAGATGAATAAGATTTGTTCTTTTTCAACTAATCAACTAATATTCAGTCAAATTTTTGTATTATATTTTCTGTAAAATTAAGGACATTTTCTTAGTACAGGTGGAGTGTTTTGCCTCATTTCCACATTGAAGGACAAGTAAATTAACTACATTTATTTTTTTTCTCCTGTAATTCATGTAATGAATCGGATCAGTGCTGGATTAAAACATAACTGTGAGAACATTACAGTTCCTTTAAGGGGTTGTGGGAGAAATATTTAAAACCATGTGTTGTATTACGCTTGCTTCACACCAGCTTGAGTTTCACTATAGGGATTTTCTGACTGCAGATCAAATTTAGTGTCTTTTTGCAAAGTTCATGCTGTCAGCTTTATTTGCATTGTTGCACAGTTGCACAGCATTAGATGCAATGAAAACAGTGATAACTTTTACAAAGAGAGTTATGTATCGTGTTACTGATTATTATTTTAAAAATAAGAGCTGTGATAATTGTTTTGGTCAAAGTTGCTGTGACATATGGGATATTTGGCAACACTTTAACCCTGTTACTTAGCATTTTTAAGCACCACATAAACATTTAGTAAATGGTTTATAAGAGACTATAATGCAGTTGTAAGCCCACCAAAAATGTGTGTTAATTAATGTACAGTATTTGTCAACAGTTATTCTTATACTGTTTTATTATACTGATCATTTCTTATCTCTTTATGCATGAGCCCCCACTTATGAGTGCTGACAATATGAGCTATAGTTGCAGAGAAATACATGACTAAATACTAAAATATGCTTACAGCTACATTATAGTGTACTATAGACCGTTTTTAAGTGTTTACTGCTTATAAATGCTAAAAAAAAAAGAGAGTTAAACTAAAGTGCATTGAGCACATATTTTTATCCATGTTACCTTTTTGTAAATTCATGATTGCACAGTAGAATATTTATGTCATGCCATTATGAAAAGTGAAAAGTTTGTCAATGGTTATGTGATTTTGTGTGTTTTCTCTGTCTACATTATTTGAATTGAACAAATTTTAGTAAATACCTTTAACCAGTTGTAGAACATCAAGATTTACCAATAAACACCCTGAGAGGTAATGTGTTTCCCTCGTCTAAAAGCCCTTCAGCATCCCGTCTCTAGTGGGGTCACACTGAGGGTAAAGGTCACACCCTTATTGCTCTCGCGGGACCTTGTGATGACCAAAAACAAACTAGAGACCGGCCTCATCATCATGTTCTCGGGTCAAAGGGTAGTAAAAGGACAAGGTCACTGACAGGGCTGCAGACATATGCTGGAGTCAATCATTTGAAATTGATTGATAGAGAGAATTCCTGTGGATTCATACACCGAATATTGGCACTGTTTTCAGCACAGCGGTGGGTGGAAATGTGGAGGAGGAGTAGATTTATTTTTTTTTTAAAAACAATCTTTTAATAAATGGAACAAGATGTCTGGTGTGTCTATAAATACTGAATGTCATTTCACGACGTACTTTATTTCTGTCCATCATTTTCTGATGATGGCTGTAATTTTCATGCGTCCTCTGTCTACTCTCCACCTGGCTGCCGTGTTTCATTGGTCGAAGGCAGCAGCAGCAGCAGTTTATGGTGGGAGTGTGGATGATTCCCACACATGAGTAGCAGCAAGGAATCCATCTCCTCGTCCAGTCTCCTCGCTAACAAAGGCAGGCTTAGTGCTGTTTTCTTTTGTCATCAGTAACGTGTTTGAGTAAAGGAGGTAATGGTGCCACAAGTGCTCCAATTAAACGAGATGCAGCCCTGCTGGGAAGAAAGGCTCCCCCATTGCCCTCGATACCCCCCCAATACACACACACACACACACAAACCAGGCCTCTTCTCATCCTACCCCCATACAGTTCCCGCCCCAACTCTACTCATGTTTATTCATCAGCCACTTAAAGGGCAAATGCAGAGGCCTGTTAAAACTAAATCAGACTTATTTATTAATGATACCAGGCCTTCCCCTCTGAGGTTGAGGGAGCCCAGCCTTATGGCATCATGACAGCCATGTTTGAAGAAGTTTACCCTCCTTTGGACAGATGCTGACCACAGATGTGACTTCCACAGGGGAAAACACAAACTGTACAGGGACAGCAGGGGAGGGGAGGAGGGGGGCTGAGAGGCCACAGAGAAGGTGAGGTGGAAAAACTTCAGGAGGCAAAGGGGCATGAAAAGGGGGAGGGACAGACAGAGAACGAGGCCTCACTTTCATTGCTGATGACTGACTGCCTGCCATCCGGGCTCAATCATGATCTTTGATTGACAGGCCGAGGGGAAGGAGAGGGTGGGAAAAAGGGTGCAGGACGAGGGCTTAGAATGGGAGCTGCACAAAACATACTCCCGTACGGGGGGCTGTGGAGACGCTCATTAATGATAAAGAACATACCAGGAAAAGCATGTTTTCTCTGCACGCCAGCGATGTTGTTTGTAGGTTGAGATTAGTTTGTAATCTTCTATACATGGCGATGTAAAATGTACAGAACACAGAGTACAACGTGGGAGGTCGTGTTAGAGCACTTGATTCTGGCTTTTTTTTTTTTTCTGGCTTTCGTTTTCTTATTATTCACCATTATCCTAAGAAAACAATGTCATATGTCTAATGCTGATTACGTTGCCTGCGAGCGTATTCATTGGGTTGTTTTAATCTCACAGTTTACAGATACTGTATGTGTCAGTCACCGCAGTAAAACTCCACTGAATTCACTTTACAGTTGCGAGGATTTACAGCGGTTAGAGAGTTATTCAGGAATCCATGTTCACTCCCTTATAAAGAGAGCAGTAAAAGTCTCTATTGAAAGCAACCACAAGTCCATAGAACTGTTCATAAACTATTCAAGCTTGTACTCTATACAGCCTCAGTGTCCCCCAAAGGTTACTTCCCAGCAGGTGCATCTGACTTCCAAAACCTCTCTGAACATTTAGAGCTGGACTGTCTTTTTCATGCCCAATACTGGCACTTATTGAGCAGCATAATTTCTCACCATCATCACCAGTGCTGAAAAGTAACAAAGGTAGAGATTTTTCATTAAAAACATGTAATATGCTTGTAATAAACAATGTACTGACCCCCCCAACCTTTTTAAGGGTGTCTAGTTAGGGCCTCAGTGATGAAAAGTAACTAGGTGCATCTAGTCAAGCAGTACAAATTTGAGTTGTGTGTACTTTACTTGAGTAGGTATTTTTATGCTATTATATACTTCTACTACTACCTCTAAACATATGATATACCTATATATCAATGTGTGTGTATATATATATATATATATTTATACTTTTTAGCAGTGTCTGGTTGGGATCTCTCGTCACATTTCAGATGTTTATGAGTTGTTTGCAGTCCCACCAGAATGGTTTCCTTCCTGAATGTCTCAGATCATTGTTTAAGACCAAGATCTCAAGAGGTCAAATTATTAATTATTTCTCAAACAGAGAGGGAATTACAGAAAAGTCCAAAATAATAAGATACATTTAAATTTGTGGAACAAAACATTGTTCTCTTTCCTGATTTATTTTGTGACCCACTCACAGATTGAAAGCAATGAAAGCAGTACAGTTTTGAGGTACACATACTTTACTTGAGAAGGCCTTTTTATGCTGTTTTATACTTATTATTAATATTGCAGTTTTTACGCATCAGGCACAGAAATCATGTTGCTGCAGGATCTGTGCTTTAACTTTTGAGAATTAAGGTACAATTTGCTGATATACTGTTGTACTTTCACTTAGGTAGGCCTTTGAATTAAGACTTTTACTTGTAGAGGACTACTTGTATATTGTTGAACTTGTACATGCACTTCTTCCAACACTGCCCATCACTTTGTTCCCTTCTGTTTGCAACCTGCAGATGAACCTCCAGCTCTGCCTGCCCCAGGTATCCACAGGCCTCCCCACGCCACTGACTGTCCACACAGGCTGCTTAAGTGTCCCTATCGGACCACAGTGGAGAGGAACAGCAGATTAACCATGATCCTATCCGCTCACCGCTAGCCCCTTCATACGCTCCGTTACACCAGCATTTAAAAGGAGGAGGGGACGCCATTCAGGCCCCTGATATGAATCCCAGACGTAGGGACAAGAACAGAGCTTTCACCCCCGTTTCACAGAAAAGACCCCTTTCTGGCACCCTCTAATTCTGGTTGCTACGGGCTTCTGGGTTCAATGGTGGACTCCTGTTGTGAGGGGACAAAGCCCCTCAGTCATCCGGCGATGGTTGCTAGGGGAGGCAGAATGTATGGGGAGGGACGGGCTGCCGTTGTCCCAGACGAAATGTCTCTCTTAAGGCGGCTGAGATCTGGTGATTGACAGGTGGCTACACGCTCCACTGCGGATCACCCGGGAGGTCTGGGGGTCCTTATATCTGTGACCGTGTGTGTATGCGTATGTGTGGATAAGTGTGTGTATGAGTCTATGGCAGGTTATGTTGGTTGGCAGAGTGAACAGGGGGGTTGGGGGCATATTAAACCTAGATGGTTTCTGCTACTATGAAAGTGGCACTGTTTATTACCTGTAGAGGGAGCTGCTTCAAGTTCAAGTTCAATCACCCTGTAAAGATCTACCATGTTGGTGTCTTTGCCTGCATGTGAGCCTGGTGGTGGTGCAGGAAGTACTCAGATGATTTACTGACTTAGTCCAGCAATGTAAAAACACTTTCTTATATGTAAAAAAATACAGTTGGGATAGGCTCCTGCCCCACTGTGACCCTGATGAGAATAAGCGGTTACAGATAATGGATGGGTGGATGTAAAAAATACTGCATTTAGAACCCTTCTTAACGTCCAAAACGGTGTTTTACTTATCGTTACGTTATGTTATGTTTGAGCCTCACTGTGCAGAACAATCTATGTGCAGGGTTTAACACCGGACTGCTTTTTCAGTTGCAGAAGGAGGAGAGTTTGTCTGTGCTCATGATAAATCTCAATTTAAGACGTGTACGTACGAGCAGGATCTTGTGACATCACAACTAATTTGAAAGCTAGTCCAACATGCCGACTTACACGTAGTGGAAACTTGAAACCACAGAAAAATGACTCTACGGTGATGTAGTTGTGCCCAGCAGTTCAACCTTTTAAAGCATTTTAAATAATTTCTAACCAAGTATTTTTGTATCTGTAAGAACAGACAAATTATAATTCTAGGCAGAGTATTTTTATGTCTTCAAAATGATGTTTAGTCTGCTTGTTTCTGACCTTCAAAAGGGTCACAAGCACCATGTCCCAGTGTCCCAAATAACTAAATTCAGTATTTAAAAATGCACAATATGTTATTAATAAAAATGTAATGCATTACACATTATGTTGGACATTTTGAAATTAAATGAACTCTAGTCAATCAATTGAATTGACAATTGGAAATCTGATTCAGTCTATTCATATGCTGTGTGTGGTAAGTGCAAGTCTAGAATATCCTGTATGCTGTCTTGTATTTGTGTGTCTTTGGATTCGTATAGATGCATATTGAGATTAAGATTTAGGAATAACTACCAGTTATCTATCTATACACAGTGATAGTAAGATATTGGATAAAAATCATAACAATAATAAAGAAAGATTAGCAAAGTTTAAGCAAAAAACGAGAGCATTACACACTCAGAGGTAAAGATAAATGAATCTGTATGACTGAGATAGAGTGACCAGATTGTGAATTAAAAGAGGAATTTAAAGCTGTGGGTTTGTGTTTATCTGAAGGATTACTGATATTCAGATTTGTGCCTCTCCTCATCCAGCCTGGGAACCATCACCCCGCCGGTACCCTAGACATCAGCGGCCCCTATTTCCCCCTCCAGGGCCACGGAGGTGAGTGTGAATAGACAGGGTAGGACGTGGGGATCTAAAGGGGTTCACACACGACACTGTCTCCCCTCAGATAGACGTCTGGGACTGTCTGGGTTCTGCACTCCCAGACACGGAGCCCTTCCACCCGTCAGATGCTCCCCAGGCACGCCCCATCCCCATCCCCCTTCCCCTTGACCTTGACTCTCTGTCACTGTGGCCCTCCAGACAGTGTGGGGTCAAAGGCTAACACAGCAGCCACACATCAGACACGGTTCAAGTCCCTTGTGTCCATATGAATGCTGAATGGTAAATCACCCTAAAATCAGCCTGTTGGAATGTGGCTTTGAATTCCTGCAGAGATGGACCCAAAGACCTCAGGGAGACCGTTAGAAATGACTGTGACAAGATATGAGGACCATAAAAACAAATGGTTAGATTTTATTGCATTTATTCATTCTGTATGTCTCCTCCAGGAATGTGGATTTAAAGTAAAAGTAGCCCAGATAAATATTGTGTTAATATTTAAACAGTGGTTTAAAATGCACATCTATAATTTTGTTGTATAAGCGAAGAGGATCAGCTATCGGCCGCAGTAAGTACCATTTCCCAGCAGCCATGCTACATTTTACCTTTCACCTTTGACTGCTGACTCAAGTCAACCTCAGCCAATCACGGCCGAGCTACCAGCATGTCATGACAGATTTGTGGGTGAAGGGAACGGCTGCATCCTCACGTGGCTTTTTGAAAAATGCCAACCCTCACAGTGTGAAGCTCTGATGAGCCTTTCCACGCCTCGTGTGAGCATGCGCAAAGCGCCGACTGTGTCTCAATATGGACTCATCCCTCTTTCTCTCACATGCTACCACTCTCTTTATCCCCTCCTTTTTCTTTTTGAAACAGACATGCATTTCAATTTTCTTTGTCTAAATAAACACTCTTAGATTGTCTCATTTAGATCCCCTCGTCACACTGCATCTGCTCAGATGTGAATTTTGTAAATTTAGCTAATTGTCTCTGGAAGACATTTTACATTCTAGCAAGAAAATTTCTAGTGTTTCCTGTGACGGTCTGGATGTAAACCACACTCTGAGGAGTGAAGGGCAACACGTATACAGGACAGGACAAAGCCAGCAGTCACGTCAATCTCACATTGAATGCTGTACACACATATACAGCCGACATGGACAGGGATGTGACAAAAAGCACATAAAGAGTCAGACACACACAAATCTTCTTCTCTTCGCTCACACACTCAGGAGGTGCATCCATTTAGTTTTATACTGGACACAGAACAAACAAATAAAAGCCTTTACGGGTTCAGATACCAAGTTTCTTTGCCTGTGCGGCAGGAAAACCCTCAACACTCAGATTATCAGCTGCTTTTTAACCCTTTGAGGACGAAAACTTCTTGAAAGGCTGCTGTGCTAGATGGCATTTTTAATCAAGGTGCACAGACAATAAAATGCAGAGAAGCTCAGGTGCAACATACAAGCACTGTGTGGCGGATTCAAGAGATCTTAAAACTAGTTTTTTTTCTTTTCTTTTAAAGTGTCTTACAAGCAAAGAGAAAATAAAAAAAAGGAAGATGGAAATGTAAGAGGACAATGAGAGAAGGTCATTCAGTTTGGGGAGCTATAGCGAGGGATAAAAATAAGAAAAAGAAGAGAGTGGAGACAGGATGAGATGAGGTGCAAACAAAAATCAAGTGAGCCAGTCAAGCAGTTGCATGAATGTTTTTTTAACTAGTCAACTTAAACGTTTTGTACTTTGGTTTGTATTCAGGATCATTTCCAGCCTGCTAAGGAAAATGTGTGTAACGACTTTAAATTAGCTTTAAGTAAAATAGATACCATGGTAGAGCATGAAGCACAAAAAGTAAAGTATTTTTAAAGATATTGATTACTTTCATTTGAATCTAAAATTAGGCTTCAACCGTTTTTCTGTTTTATTCGCCTATTTGAGACTTTATTTGAGATAGAGATTTAATTGACCTGTCCTTTATGTCATGACTGATTTCCTGTGTTTAATATTGTCACTGTCGTCGTCTTGAATCGTGACAGCGTTTTGCACTTTACAAGATCTAATTTTCTTAATAACGCCTAATAATACCGTAAATAAAAAAATAAATATTTAATAAATATAATGTAAACCAAATAATAGGAGAGGCGTCGTTATTTGTAAAGAAACAAAATATTTTATCACATACACACACAGGCCTATCGCTCTCGATTGTCTGGTTACACATACAAATGTGGTTTTCGCATTATTAGTTATTATAACGTCAGTTGTAGCCCAACTTCACAGAATGGCGAGCCGTCATAATGAAAACTTTATCAAATCATATCAACCTGTGTCTCTTTATTTTGAATTCGTGTTATTACATACCATTTAAACCCCCTCCTGTCAATCCTTTATGTGCGTGCAGTACACAAAGACAGAGCAGAGCACACTGATCTTGTACAGGTTGGCTCTCAGAGGAGCTGCACTACATTACACCGGTTGTCCATTAACTATATTACAGGCCGAGAATGAGCTGCAACAAGAGGCGGTGTACGCTGCACTCGTGCCATTATGCACCAATCAAGGGAGGAACTTTGGCTGTAAACACTGATGTAATGTCGTAAATAAAGAAAGTAACGCAAATTAACATCAAGTAAACTGAAACAACCACTCACAAGAATCAAAAATATAAATCTGTGTTTAAATCAAAAACATTCAAATGGGACATAAATCCATTTGATCATGTGAGATTTGTTTTATAATTTGATCTAGACGAACCCCAAACTAGAGGACCTCTTTAACTTGAACTTGAATGGACTATTCTGGGATAATATGAATATTATTATTTAATGGAAGACAGTATTTTATTATGATACAATCATTTTGTGGTGATTTTACATGAGGTTTTAAGCTTGGGGATGGTGTGTAAGTTTCATTTAGAGGTGATCAGTCTCTACTTGGCGCTGTCCTTTCAGTACTACACCAGAAAGCTCCAAAATTACTTATTACATTTTTAAAAAATGCTAAATGTAGAACTTTATTTGTCTTTATTTTCTTTTAACTACATCAAATCTGGTTGTCATGTTCAAAAATAAGCTGATAGCTATTTCAAAAAATTAGGATGTTTTTCTTTTTACATATTTCAGTTCTTCCACACTTTAATTATTTGAGAAATCCAGTTTGGATTAAGCATCAGCTCCTCAGGGGAGGAACCAATTGATTATAAAAAGACCCAGACTCTGTGGAAGGTGAAAGGGCCCCCTGTTGTTTCAAACCAGCTCCTCTAACTTCCCAAAGTGCAGGGGCCCAGAAGCAGGGCTGCGTGGAGTGTGTGTGCGCCTCCAGTAAATGGCTTGCAAAGCGACTCTTCTGAAGGAGCAGTAGTAGAGTGGGTAGTGAGGAAAAACTTGTAGGACACATTAAATCAGCCTGATTAGGAGTTTAGGAGAGGGCAAGGCTCAGGTTTGGTTGAAAAGCTGCCGGACAGCCCTTGAGTGATACTATTCACATCATGGGAGAAAGGTCAGTGTCAGAGAAGTTCACAGGCCCCATCTCCATTCTTATGCTAAAGGTTCATATACACATAGGCTCATTCAGTGGTTGCAAAGGCATAAACAGCTTCCACCGACTTTCCCTCCAAAACGTATGAATTCCTCACTCCGAGGTCCTGCTTCTGCGTTTCTCTCTCTTGCTTCTGAGGTGGAAATTGCTTTTGGTTTTTGAACTTAAAGTCTTCCACCAGTGTTTATTTGCATAGCAGTCTAAATGATTCTTAAAAATATGGAACTTTATTACAAGATGAGTTTTTTTTTCTAGATATACAAAATCTTACCTTCAGAATTTTATTTCATTCAGTAAAAAGCTCCTAGGAGGTGAACCTGCTGTTGTTTCCTTTATATTTTCTGTTGTTCCAGTCACTAATTTTTTCTCGTAACCAGGTTTTATGAACCTCCTGTGAATAGACTTCTTCACGCATCTTCCGGTCTGACTCTGAGTCCAGTGGTCACTGGGGAATAGCAGGAAATAGCCACTTAATTAGCGGCCCTTGACCTCTGGCTCTGACTGACTCAGACGGCTCCTGACCTCAGCATCTCTCCAGCCTGTTTATTGTCCTCCGGGGAACTGTCCACATCATGACCCCTGACCCCTGCTGACCTGTAGGGACTTCACCAACAGGTCTTTTACCAGCTGCCCCGCCTCACAAGACACTCATCAAAAAGAAGTACTTAACCCGAGAAGCTGCTTCAAGCAGTTACCTCTGCAGAAGGAAGACATGACACTGAAGCTGTTATGAAACACACATCTGCAGAGTGTATAGGGTAAACATAATATGATTTTTTTAAATGATGGAAATCACCGTAGTATAGAAGGTTTTATTTCATTTAAATCATTTGAACATTTGGGCTTTCGTTCCATCCAGATTCTACAGAGGCTGATTTCACTAATTGGTTTCCATTCATCCAGAGAGGGGAACTAATCACTGAAATCAGCCGCTGTGTGTTTGGATGGATTGAAAACATGCTGACTCCTGCACTGGCCTCCATGAGATTTCCACTGCTACATGATTATGATTTTAGATTTAAGCAGATGTGAAAACAAGGTGTTTTTTTTAAAACATGCTCTTCACACTTAAGTGACTTTAATTGCATTTTTTATAGCAGCTTCATTCTCCTTTTATTTATTATTTATCTTTATATTTATTTGTAATTATACAAATAAATACTGTGTCTTTGGTATTCTCTTCAGTAGCCTGCCTTTATTCCAGATACTCATAATGTTCATGTACTTCTGCTGCTGTGACATTTCATTTCCCTTGAATCAAAAGTTTTAATCTTTATTACTGTCTCATGAGTAGACTGTGATGCTTTTACACTTTAAGGCATAAAGGTTGCCGTAAATAAAATTAAAAAAATAATTAAATTATTGATTTTAAATTAAAATAAATGTATGTGGCATATATGGTATATAGATCAAACTCATAGTTTTCATTATTTTTTTGTTGTTGCCATTTTATGCTTTAATTATTATAATATTGAATAAAACACTATCATATTACTGAACATTGTTTCCTCAATCAATGTAACATATCTAAAACATAATAATAATAATAAAAACCATAATAATAATAAATAAATAAATGTCAGATTTAAATAGATAAACACAGGGTGTTCACCTGTCACAATGTTTTATTATTTTTATCATTCATAATGTTATTAATTTTAAAGAGACATAATGGCCTTTCTCTTACTTTTTTTTCTGTCACTTTCAAGTGTTTCACTTGTTTCCATGTTTCCTCAAGAGACAGACATAATCCCCTGTTGACCCTGCGTGTGTCCATCTGTTGTTTGACTCCGGACACAGATCAGTCGGACGCTGATTGAGGTCCGACTAACTTTAGGACAGCCTGTAATCCCCAAACCTGATTAATCGTCAAAACTGGGCCCTGGTATGAAGTGACACGTCTTGATTTAAAGTAAACAACTTAGGCACACGTGTTTTTTATCCACATTTTCAAATATGACAAACTTTTATGTTGTGTTTTGTATCTTAAACTTTTTGGAAAGTGCAGGGGAAAAAATCTGCAAAAAGTCTAGTAAAAAAGAGAGAGCCGTTTACATTTTCCTGTTAAATAAAATATGAGTTTGAATGAACAAAAGCTCATTATATATTTTAATAGCTGGCAGGGTCACTTTGTCCACTGAGTTTTGTGGCTGATGAACTTTTCTTTCCACACTGATTCAACACACGTCCCTCTGTCTGCTCCTCCTAATTAAAACTTAATGCGAGGTCACTCAAACACTTTCTCACACGATCCTCCCACACATCACCATGTGAATCTAAAAAAAAAAAAAAAAAAAAAGAACGAGAGAGAGAAGAAATGTCCTGACTCCTAAACACACTGCGTTTGTCTATTTTAAACTTATTTTAATTTCTTTCTTTCTTATTTTTTAAGATTATAGACAATACAGTGTTGAACATGTTTTTTTTTTTATAATAACACTCTAATCACCAAAAACAAGACTGGAACACAGAGATGATATTTTTTTATTACCTTTATTTTAAATAAGTGATTGACAGCAGTAATCAGTAATACATTTATATACTATTAATTAATATTTCCATAGGCATATTACAACAATGAATTACATGCATTAGCTGTGAAAATGCACATAATGTTTTGTGTACAAAGTTAGGATAAAATGTAATGCTTTTTTTGTTTTAAAATAATAGATTTGACGTAAACATGTCTAATCACACAAAATCATACCTTAAATTAAACTCTGTATTTACATGGATTACAGACATATCTTGAGTTGTATGTTTCAGGCTTACAGAATATCTCCTTCTACATTTCTTTAACATAAAACTCTCCTTGCAGTGTTTAGGTGACTTCGTGACATCATGTTCTGGTCTCCGCTGGCGACGTTTGGTAAAGTTTAGTCCAAGATCTCCTCGGGCCAAAGCAGGTTCCTTCAGAGTACAGAGGGGCTTGCAGATCTTGTCCCATCCTGAGGATAAATGATGGAGGGAATCATTAGCATGACAATCAAACTTGGTTCCACAAACTCTTCTGCGTGGCCAGTCATAATATTTCGCATTTTAGGCAGAAAGAAAGAAGACTGGGAATATTTCCTCAGGATTCTTCAGAATCCAGTTTTGTTAAGAACTAATATGTTAAACATGCATAATAATAATGATTAAAATATTTATTTGCAAAGGATTTTTCAAAGCTTACAAAGTGATTTTAATAAAACATTTGCAATAAAGAAGATAAAAAAGGAACAAAAAAACAAGAGGCCACGGCATAAAGCAACACATAAAAAGGGTAAACAAACTCCCACATAAAAGTACTGCCGTATAAAAGCAGGTCTACGGAGATATGTTTGAAGACCAAGTACATTAAAAGCAATAATGTCTCTGTAATGGTAAGCTCTTTCGTTAAGGCTGATGAGTATGTTTTGACAATACTGAATTTGTTGTGTGTGATTTTTTTTAGTTTTGTACATTAGAAACTGTAAGCAGTGTTTCAGAAAAACAAACTTCCTTTTCATGGCGAGTAAAAAATAGGCCTCTATGCTCTGCATGTTGTTCTTCTCTCCCATTTTCAGGCTGTATGCATGGAGGGGTCTTAAGGCTTTTATCCCCACGGGGAACCAGCCCGAACTCTTTCTCTGTCAATTTTCACCCACTCCCCAATTCAGACAAGGCCTTTCTCCCACCAACCCCACAATGAAGGATTTGTCCTCGTTCTCTTTGTCCACCTCTGACATCTTTTTTTGACTGCTCCCTCTCCTGCAGACAGCATGCAGCGTATGCAAATACACACTCTTTTATTCCTGAGACCCCTCCCCTGAATGAAAGCAACCTTAAATGAGGACACACTTGCACACATTTACAGAGGGGGCATGGAAACACGCACATATTACAATCAGTGGATTTGCATGCCCTCTCTGACACGCAGTCACTCAAACATCCAACACTGACAATTCAAAAATGAGCAGACAGAAAAGTATGGTTAGCTGATATAACTCATTTTTATCTGTATCTGTACATGTAGTTTATCCAGCCAGATGGACAACAGGAAATATATTCATTCATTTGGCTTTTTATTTTTCAAAACAGGTTAGAGTGTATATGTGCAATTTGTTCTTAAAGAAATAGTCTGCTAATGTTTGGTACTAACTTTAAATTTCACACATATTGCCTTAAAAAAAAAGTCTAGAAGCTCATGTGAAGCAATTACTTTTTTGGCACAGACACTGTTATTTCTTTCAAAGATGTAAAGGTTTTGTTCGTTATATAATTGAGATCGAAGACCATTTTATATTTTATCGCTCGTTATATGATTACGTAAGGTCTAAACTTTTTAGTAAAAGTCCTTCATCTCTGCTGAGTTCTGGCTGAAATATATTTTTGTGGCCAATTTTATTTGTAGAACTTTGGGATGGAGACAAAGCTTTTTTGTTTGCAATGTATGAAGTCATTTTGTTTTCTGACAAGTGTTGTTTCACCACAGAAAATTGTATATTTAGTGTTGTATAAGCCTAAAGCGCGCACACACATAGACACATAGACGTACACAATGGGTGTTCAGACGCGTAGGATGAGCCAACACAATAGTGGCGATGCACTGAGGAAGAGGTGTAGACTGGTAATGTGTAACTCTAAAGGCCAGATGAATTATAACGGTGTCTGATGAACATAAAGCGTTCTCTCACCGCTAACATTCCCAAGCTGGCCCGTGCCATCTGTGAGTATGTGTGAATGGGTTCGAGTCAGTGTGTATGTGTGTGTGTGTGGTGGGGGGTTGACGTCTGCTGGACAGCTCTGACAGTTCGGCCTTTTCAGACGTACATTACTGAGCCGGCCGGCCTCTTTCCCATAGCAACCCTAACCGAGGTCAAAGGCTATGTACCCCCCATCCACCCACCACCTCCACCACCACCTCCTCCTCTTGTACTCCAGGGTGGCCACAGACTCTCCTAACTCCTCGACTGGCCGCAGACAGAGCGGCTGCACACATGAACTTGAACTTGACTGAGTGATGGAGCCGTGACATGAGAATGAGAATAAACTTTGGGCTTTTTGCTCTTTTTCATGAACGCTTCCTCTTTAAAATGGTGTAGACTTCACGTACAGTACTAGTAGAGTAAAAAACATGTATAAATGAGGTCACACCGAGGATTCCCCCTAATTCTCTTCACCCTAGAACCTCATCTCCTCCTGATATGATTACAAAGGGCCACTGTATTAAAGGCTCAGTCACCTAATTCTCCTCTACTTTCATTGGAGCACACAGGACCCCTACTCAGGGACGCCACAGCCAACAGACGTAATCTGAAAAGCCTGGGATGTAGAAACTTCTCTCCATCTTCCTCTAAGATACTTAATGTCAGGCTTTGTGCTAGATTAGTCTCGGCCAAAGTTGCATTAAAAAACCCAGATGAGCCTCGCTTGACCCACATTGGACCTCATCCAAGACTATGGGCGGCCCGTGAGCTGGGCTTTATATATCACAGCAGAGCCGTTAAAACATTAATAGTGTCCACACATAGTGAGGAGAATCCGAAGAGGTAACCCAGGAGCTATACGGTATTAACATTTTATCGCTACTATGGCTACGCCGCTTCACTCGCACAGAATTGGAAGTGAGTAACGCTTACTGTCACTTCAACATGTCACACATTATAATTTCCTTGCACTGAAAACCCCTACATAGAAAAAGCAATACATACTGTAGTTAATAATGAATAACAGAGGAAAGAGAGAAGAAAGAACGGAAAGGTAATCATCGCCATTTTCTGGAGGGGAAATACATTTCTCATGTCATTTTTCAGGTTATGTACAATTGAAGAATGAATATTTAAGTCACTGTATCTACAGCGTGCAGAGGACGGTGTCCTAAATCCTCCTGACACGGTGACCTCACTCTGGTTTCAGACAATCTTCATTGAAAACTCACGTTGTCTCAGAGCAGATTAAAACCAGACTCCGAAGCAGTTCCAAAGTGTTTATAAGACGTACAAAAATCAAGATGAGCTCACCTTGATAGCCTATTTTAATTGTGTGTTCACTCCCTATCTTCATGTTCAGCCTGAATATTGCAATTAGTCAGAATTACAGACAGTAATCATTAGACGAATAAATATTCTGTGTGCGTGTCACTCATTTTTACATCCTCCAAACACTGGAATAAGTGACTGCTCATTTCGCAGCCGTGGTAAGGATGAATACATTTCCCTGACAAATTTGCTTGAGTCACCGCCTATCTCTGACCACGCTGTGTCTGTCGGCTGCCGCAGCTATCACATACAGTTGCAACCCCCCCTCTCCCACCTCCCCCCCGTCGCCCGCTTACTCTTTACAAACACACACACACACACACACACACACACACACACACACACCAGTCCTCAATGCCCGACTCCTCGCAGCTGCAAATTGCTCTAGCATGGCACTGCTGCACAAGCTAACCACAAGCTAACTTCATCAGCAAATACAGGGGTAGCACTGGTGGCTCAAACATGGCTGCCCATGTGCTTCACCTGCCTCCGTTAGCCTCCTTTGCATATGCGTATACATTTGTCTTCACTATCTTTAACCCCTTCTTGAAGAGCCAATCTTTTAGTTTTACTTTTTGAAAAAGTGACAATTTCATCAACTCCCCCCCCAGCCCTCATTGCCACTCGTCTGCGAACGTAACATGGAGATCTGCAACAGAGGCGTAGCATGGAGTAAGCTACAGTATCTCCAAGATTAATTTCTCGCCTTCACCATTGCTTTCTCTCCTCTGTCAAATCTGCCCGAAGCAATGCACTGTATATCACAGATGAGCAGCACAAATGCAATTATAAAGACAGCTCTGAGTCTTTTATATGAATAAAGAGAGGGAATCATCCTTTAACACGTGGGCTGCACATGCCTTACATATCTTGTGGAGGCACACGTACAGTATGAGGCTCATTAATAATCATTATCCGCCGGTTACATCATTCAGCTTGTTAGGCACACACCCATCACCTTAGCTGAGTCATTCTCGGTGATACACCGTGCCACCGACTGTCTTGTGAGATTTTCATGATGACTGTCTTTTTACCACCTGAGAGCGATGCAAAATATGCAGATTGTGTTTGCACGAAGGACAAATCATATCCAGCTGCCTAACTGAGCAAAGATAAAGTAGTGCATGGCTGATGAGAGGCACCGTGCATAAAACAAAATCAGATTCTCAATGTCAGTAATGTGAAAATGCATCTTTGTGGTTGTTGAAATATCATTGCATTACACCTCTGATACACTCTAATGGTAAACTGTGATCTACTGTGTGACAGGGTGTAGGCCACCTATATGCATATTATGTATGAATGCATCTCTAATGCCAGTGAAATCCTTCCCATTTATCAGGAAAAAAAAACAGCATCTACATGCCTTTCAGACATGCAGAGGAGGCTGAATAGACTAATGAACAGTCAGGTGGCACTCCAGGGTCTGGACTACTACCCCCCATCACACACACATATCAAACACGCATACGCCCGCACACGCATTAAAACTCAGCGTCTCACCCGACCCCGGTGATCCACACGACAGTCTAATGTCTCAGGCATCTGCTCATGTCTAGTCTGGAGGGTCTTTCCCACCCTGCCCCCAAGCCCAGGCCCGCCGCAGCACCAGCTACCACAATGGTGGGAAAGCAGGCCTTTACGGAGGGTGGAGGAGGGGAGTGGTGTGGAGGACTAAACAGCTATTGGGGCGGGGGGGGGGGGCCTGAATGATAATGTGAAAACGCACGGCACTGTTCATTAACACACAAGCACTGCAGCTGCACATGTTGGCCCTGGACACACATGCTCACGTGTCTCTCTCTTTTCTGCTTCAGGTCGCTGCCAGAACCACCAGGAGTACAGAGTAGCTCTGCGCCATGATAAGGAGCGTTCACAAGATCTGTGTGTGTGTGTGTGTGTGTGTGTGTGTGTGTGTGTGAGAGAGAGAGAGAGGATACAGGGATGGAAGTGGCAACGATTTGGAGCTTTGATATTTGGCGGGCGCTGTTTGCCCTTGTCAGATTTTGGAAGAATGTGACATTTTTACATCAGTGATGTCTGACATTTTTAGTCTGTGTGTCAAAGAAAGTTCCTCCATGTGTGCTGCATTGTAGCAGCAGAGTTTTATTGCATATATACTGAGAGTTGTAATCAATATCACATGTTTGGGATAAGATACGAAGATAGAAGATCCAACATGTAACTAGTCTTTTTTAGTGCCATTTGAAATACTTAAAATGACATCACTATACTGTGTTTTTAAAAGTAAAAACTGCTAATATTCAGAGCTCATTATTACACATAAAGAACTGCTTCATAAGCCAAAAATATCTTTATTCATATACTACATTAAATCTAAGACTGTAATGGTTCTACTTTTAAAAACAATAATGTGATTTCCCAAATAGGAAATTATCACCCCCCTCCTCAATAAAATTCACCTGAGGGGGTTCAGCACATTAAGATAATGTACTAAATATCATAATGTGAATTTCATAACAAATGCAGTTTTGCATGAATTAATCTACGAGGTTTGTCAGGTGGAAACACGGCATACACACACTGCCTGGTGTGCATCAGGGAGTAAAGAAGCACCATGACAAGAGAGGATGGCAGGTTTCCTTCAACCAGTGCCAGCTCATTAATTTTGTTTGCTACCCAACCCCCTCTCCACCACCAACCACCACCACCACCCTTCCTCACCCACCACCCCCCTCACATCACCCCTTAACTGCTAATTAGCAGGAGCAGAAGATAGAAGAGAGAAGGGAGAGGCCATGTGTGACTGGGGAGGAAATGGGAAACTCTTCTTCTTCTCTCCCTCGTCCTTTCCTCCTGCCCCCAACCCCCAATCACACACACACAGACACACACACAAACACTCCCCCACCTCCTGCCCACCATCACCACTGGTACCCAACAGAAAACCATGATGCAGCTCACCTCACATGCCAGCCCAGCCATTTTAGGTGTCGCGGCGACATCTCCCAAGATGGCTCCTCTGAGCGCGCCCATACTCCAAGGATCCGGCAGGGTCTTTGTCCGCCTCCTGGCACGGGCACCGCGTCCCCCGTTGGCAGTACAGATGGCATTAGAGACTCTTGGGTAAAAAAGATTGAGGAGTGGGGGAAGGGGGATAAGGAAGAGGAGGAGGAGGAGGAGGTGGCAATTCCGGACCAGCCGTTTTTCTCTCCTCGTTTTCTTTTAATGATGCTTCTACCCTCTTTTCAGGAATCCCTGATCATTCACTGTTGTTGATCGGAGGCCTGTAACAAGAGCAGATGGAAGAGAGAGAACAGAGGAATACTACATGAAAAGCACATTTAGCATTTTTAGTTATCTGTATTGTTAAACACAGCCTTTTGATTATAGGTTCTAAATTAAAGAGTTGATTCAGTTTTTCTTTAAACTAGCAGCACTTTACAAAGTCATCAAAACTTTTAAATCTTTGGCCAGCTTTGTTCATTCACCCTTTGTTGTGTTTCTTGTGCGCACGAGTGTGCATCTCTGCTACAATAAAAGCACTAAAAGAATCATTTGCATCATACATGCACACAGGTTGAGAAAAGGAATGTCTTAGGCCATCCCATAAATAAAGCCTCAAGCGTTTTTATTCCTATTCATTAAGGAGGCGCGCCATGTTGACACACTACCAAGCAAAGCTCAGGAAAAGACTTGGACCATGGCCTTTTCACATATCCAATATCTCGCTGTGAAACGAAGCAATTAGCCCGGTTTGACAGCGAGCTCTTCTGCAATAGGTAGTTAACAGAATGAATGAAAACTCATCTCACTTTGGTGCTCTTTAGGCTTTAGTGGCATTCTCCCGGCTGAGCGTATGCACTGCACAGTGCTGAAGTACCAAGTTGAAAAGTTCAGCTCCTGTCTACAGGATGGCCCTGGCCTTCTCATTGAGGCAAGACACAATGTATCCAAAAGGTCCCAAGATTCTCTACAGCTTTAAATACAGACGCCAAGTGTTTTTTTTAAACCCTGTAAGTGTAGGGTGCTACACCACTCAACTGCATCCCCTTTTCTTTCTTCTTTAAACAAAGTCTCACAGGGTAAATCCAATCAAATGTGGTGTAATTTAAATACATGGAAAAAATACTCATCTAAAAGATAAAAGTGAATGAAATAAAGTATACTGTCAAATGCAAAAGATAAATCATGAGGATCTGCTTTGGTAAAATCTGAGCATTGACTAGGTTGATGGCATGGCAACACACCATTGTCCCAAAGCAGCTATCTCATGGGATCCTTGAGGGAAAATCCAGGAGGAGTGAAGCGGCACTGTTTTTTTCACTTACTACAGGTGAGCAGGAGGGATCAGACAAGCCTTTTTCACAGCAGACATCTTGACTTGTCACGGTAGGTAAAAGCACAGGTGTAAATGATAAAATGAATGATGGCTGAATTCCATTTAGCTGCTTCAGTTTCACTCCATTGCTGTCTCGGGACACCTGTGCTTTTCCTACTATGACAAGTCAAAATGTCTGCAGTAAAAAAAAAGACCTATTGTGACCCAAAATATTGCCTCCCTGTCTAAATCTTTTTTTTTTTTGAAACACTGAAAACAAAATTCACATGCATATTCATGCGGGAGCCCCCTAAATATTGAAGAACATTTGGGAGTTCTTGGTTTATAGTGTTCCCCTCCACCAAGTGGACAACCTGCTTAGCATTCAACACCATGTAGCAGAGGACCTGAATGCACAGTAACCCTTATAACCACCCTAAAACAGGACCAGTTGCTGACTGCAGGTTCTTAGTCAATTCTGAATACTAAAAGAATTGTCATATTAAAAAAAAAAAAAAATACACAGAAGTAGAAGATTTTTAGGCCTAAAGATCAAACCCTGTAACATCGTGATCAATGAGAAAGTGGTTGAACTTTGAACACTTTGTCTTTCCTTCATTAGAGATTAAAAAATAAAAAATAAAAATCAACATATATCGTGTGAAAGGCTTTTTCGTTTTCCTCATCTCTTCCTTATCTCATTAAGATACATATATAATTAATAGAAAAACGTTTTTTCTGCAAAGAAATCTCTGCAAACAATTACAATGCACATCTTCCATATCCTTATAATAAAAGAAAAAAACTCACTCATTATGCTATATAAAATGGATATATAATTTTACACCATGTGACTACACGCACGTTTTGCACAAGCTATTTTTATGCAAATGCAAATTTTCTGAACAAACTTAAAAAATATATATTTTTTAAAAAGCACAAAACAAAACTATTTTCTTACCTTTTTTTCAGATGAGAGTCTCCAAAAAGTGCCTCCTCTCTGACGGGATTAAAACGCAGCGTTTAAGGAAGTCATTTCTACTTTCGGTTATCTAGCTTTATGACAGGTATTTAACACTCATACAGCTAGATAACCAAAGACAGAAACAGACCTCCCCTCACACCCCATGCTGCAGCCCGACATGATGCTGGCCTGATCTAGAAGGAGGTGAGGACAAATTAGTAGGCCTGAAATATTCATAAACAGCTCATTTACAGAACTATTCTTTTAATTACTGATAAACAATTAAGACTACGAAGAATAACAGCAGCCAGGCACGATGAGACGATCAGATGTGTTACATTTGAACATTTAGGCTAACACACATTTAAACACTGAAGCAGTCGTCAAATATTCCTGTCGTAATAAATAGGGTGAGTGGTTGAAGGCCTGGAGTACAGGGACATAATTATACTTTTATAACATTATAATTTCTATACTTTCATCTTATATATATTTAACAAGACTCTTTCAAAAATATCATACGATTACTGTAGGTTTTTGTAAGAAAATAAAAATATTATTTTGTATTTATAGGCTACGTAAATATATGTGTAGTGGGGCTACTGCATTAGCATCTCTTGCACTATATTTCTCTAATGAATCGGATATAATATTACATCATTTATAGAGCACTTTCTGAGACTTTTTTCTTTTAAATGGAGTTTTAACTATCAAATCATGCACTTGAAATATACGCCCCACATTTCACGTGTTAGGTTGCATTAAAAATATCCACATGTACACTGAAATATGTAGATAATACAGTTAATGTGTAGGACAGGCCTGTAGATATTCTCTTCCTTTAACACGAGATGTTTTTCATATATTTAATGACATCTTAACACAATCATGACTCCCTTGTATTTCACAATGGCACAAACCTGAGATATTGTTCTAAAATCATAAAGATTCGTGCGTCTGCATCCACACTTATGAGAAGCTAAATGTGTGTTTTGTCTCACTGGATGAGCATGAATCGTCAGTGTGTCCAAACTATATATATAGGGCGGCCTGAAAGCATCAGCATGAACCTGAAACAGCGTTAGGTAAAGAAACGGGTCTTTGATGCAGCAGCAGGTTCAAGGATGCTCCGAGCTCAACAGCTGACTCTTTGTTTTTTGTGTCTTTTTTTTTTTTTTTTTAATCACCTAAATCTGAATTAAACTTAAGATGATTTAATTTGCTCTTGGCTCTTTGGTGCTCCTGTGGGGGGTAAAGGCTCCTTACTTTTAATGAGAGTTGCGACTGGCCTACTTCTTCTGAAACTAGACTATTTCAGATCATGAGGATTAACACAAAAGAAGCACTTTGTTACTGATTATATTAATAGGCTGAGGAAGGTGGTGTAATATTCTGGCACTTTAAACAACAGGGTTGTTTTTTTTCTGTTTGGGGACCAAAGACTTTCCTCTTATTTTAAATAAAACCAGAGGGCGCTTCTGGTGGTTAAATAATGTTAATACACATATAAAAAATAAACTAAAAGGTAAACTGAACATGTATCTTCTGTGTCCCTAAATTCTCTGCATACGACACATGGACATGCATTCAAAGCTGTTAAAAATGTAACGCTGTACGTGCAAATCCTCTTGTTTCCAGACGCGTTTCTTACCTTTCTCAGAGGCAAAGCAGACTCTGGAGGGAAACGTCCTCAACTTGAGCCCATAATGAATTTTCCAGATGAATTTTTCTGCCTTTACATCGGGCCCTTGTACTGTGTCAGCGCCGCTGCTCCCAGGTGAGTCCAGTTTCATCCTCAGTCCTCCAGCTTCTGTCTCTCCTCCAGCCTGCGCGCTTCCTCTACTCTCTCCCGCACTGACGTCATGCAAGGACCAGGGCGGCGTGTTGACCAATCACAGAGTCGGCCGGCACCAAAGAACGTCAGCTATCAGCCACAAGTCTCACTCCTAACAGTTTTCCCTTGATTTTTATTGATTTCTACTACTATTACTATTAGTACTACTATTACCACCGAGTACAAGTACTACTAATATGAACACGACCAAACAATGCACAAGACAAACCATTTTTTCAGTCTTTGATTAAACAACCTCAAGGGGTCTTTTCTGGAGCTTTTGATCAAATGGAGTTTGATGCAGAGTTAATATGAAATTTGTAAATGTTTGAGTTTCAATTTTTTCTGAAAAGTTTTGAGTATTCAGAAAAAGTTTCAAGAAAGTGGAGATTCAAAGTTCATCCTTGAACTCACCTTCTTTGGGTCTTTTGACTTTGACTTCACATGATCTTAATCAGTAAATTAACTAATATTACTCTCTCTATAGATAGATAGATAGATATTTAAATAGAGTACAACAAGGCCAGATTGTAATCTACTATTTTCAGCTCATGAAACAAATGGTTTCATCATAATTTCGTGTTGTATTCATTTTTGAAAGATTCTCTGTCCTATAGTTTAATCCAGCTCCACTATATATACCTACGGATCTTTCACATGTTAGTCATTGTGCTCCATTTACATATTCTCTAAAAAAATAAATTCTCCATATCTCCTGATTTACATCAGCTATTGTTGTTCTGCGGCTGTTGTTAAAACTCCAACAATTTCATCTCTTGGCACAGCAATAAAAAAATGTGGATATGTGACTTCCAAAATTGTGCTACAAATGGGTACATTTTTCATCTTATCTCTCTGACAGCATACCAATAGGCTATTGTGAGATTAGACAAAGTGAGCACAAGGGAATTATTTCCCGCCCTACTTTGTTCACAGGGTTTCACAGGCTGGAAGTAGGAGTGAGTAGTCTTCAAGAATAAAACATCTTTGTGGTCTGAGGCGTTTGTATTTGGCAAGTGATGGCTTGAGAGCACTGGGGCCACGGCCAAGTGTGGTCTGAGCAGTTCCCTCCAAATCTGTGCGGACAGAAGAAAATGTTTTCTGGTCTCTTTTAATGACAAATGAAAATAGTTTAGGGTCATTCCCATTGTGCCTTTTACAATTTTTACTGAAAATACTGACATAATTAATATGGTTTAGGCCACTCATCTTCATCCTCACCATTTAATCATACACTTAAAAAGTGTATCCTTTTTGAAACTCCCACAGCATTCCTGTATGAGGATAGGCTGCAATACTACCTTAAAATAAAATATTAAAATTGGACTAGCTCAAGCTGGCAGGTGTAAAATGGCCAGATTATGTTCGGAGACACAGATGAATGAAAATTTGAATTAGAGTGTAACCTGCAGTACACAAATTCATATTTCTTAAATTTGATTTATTATGGGATAAAATTTAACTCCAAATGATTTATAATCTTAATAGTTTCAGATTAACTGACCTTTATAATATTTTAAATTGTGTTTGAATAATGTTTAAATCGTTTGGACTTATTAGTTTTTTATCGTTGACTAACATGATTCTGATTCTTTTGTGTGCTTTAGCTAATTTATTCATCATGTGGTGCATTGAGAGATTACAAATATCTACATTTTCCATCAAACTTTAATGGTAAATTTTGTTGTTGCATAATGAATGCTTAACACATCAGCATTTCCTGTTGAAACTTTGAATCAAACATCGAACACGTGTGGATTTGCCATTTAATTACTTCATTTCATACACACTAACCCCCTCTTCTTCCTCCAATGAAGCCAAAGTACTTAATGAGTACTGATGCTATAGTTTCGGGGTGCATACGTCAGATTTAGCCCTGCCTTTTCTAACATAGATCAAGTACATGGAGCCCTTTGAACAAACATTTTACTGAAAGCAAGACAAAGAACATGTGCATCAAAATCCTGATATCTGTAATAAATGATAAATTCATTTGCAGCTGTGTGGTTTTCAACCAACAATGACTCACTGAGTGTTTAAATGTAAAATGAACTTATCTTTTATTGACATAATAGCTAGACTGATCCATGGGCAGCATGTGAAGTGAACAGTCAGCAGCATAAGGCATGCACAGGGCACAAAGCCGTTCAAGTAGATGCAGTTTGTGGAAACTTTGGAAATGAGGCAGCTCTCGTCTATCTCGATCCTTCTCTCACACACACAAAGACAGACACAAGCACAGCAGAGTAGGAGGTAATCTTCATAGTATTCCAAAGATGATGTCTGGCTGGAAGAGGTGAAATTGTTAGTGAGCTTATGTTTAATTTTAATGAACACTGTTAAATGCTGCAGTCAGTCCATCACTCACACGCTGCAGGAGGTGCTGCCCCGTGAAAGAGCGGGTGTCTGGAGGCAGGCCATCCTCTCCCACCGTCTTGCAGCGTAGGTAACCATAGAGATTAGCCACTTGGAGGGAAATACTAGCAACCACAAGTGACTGGGGAAGACAAACAGATGCATTTAAGTATGAGATGTATCTCTGCCACATGCACACAAGCAACATGTGTCTCACCAGCCATTTAATCTTCAGCGAGAACAGGGAGGTGAAGAAGAAGAATGTCCATATTAGAGGACAGATGATGAGACCCAGCCAAAATATTCTTGCCTCTGCCTCCGTCCCAATGTTGTTACCCCGGGAGGTCTGCACACACATAGCAATAACCCAATGTTTAACACCCCCAAAAATGTTCTTCCACACTTGGCACACAATGATGACAGTGTCTTACTTTTTTGGCCTCAAAAACCCAAAGGCTCTTTCCATCTTCGTCAATCTGATTCCACCAGCGGAGCCCCACCAACAACCTGCCAGTCACATTCTGAAACACAGGACAATCAAAGGTGGTAGGCTGAAGGAGAGGGGATTAACCTACTGAAGTGCACAAGAGGACATAGGACAGTAAGGGGAATTAGCAGTTGACATGGTTGACCTCTCACCTTGACAGACCAGAAGTCAAAAGAGAGCAGAGTGATGATCAGGACAAAACATGATGCAAAGTTCTCGCTGATCCAGTCACAGAGCAAGTAGGTGACGATGGCAACAACCCGGAAGAACAGGTGGAAGAAGGAGGCGAGGGGGTGTCTGAAATCACATCCACATGGTTAAGTAATGATGAAGAGCATAAATATGCCAATGAAACATGTTGAGTTAAAGCAGAGACAACTTTGTTGTACAGCAAATCTACAGATTTCTTCACATAACTTCCTCTGATGATGTCTGTAAACATTTTTTATATGACAGAAATAATATCCAGAGATAAGTGAGAGCAATTGGTCTGATTAAATTTTTGATTTATTTAAATTTAAATTACAAATCACAACACGTTGAAATCAATATCCTAGCTGGCTGATATTCCTGTTACTTTTGCATTAATAAAAGCAAAAGACTGGAGTTTGTGTGATCACACACATCTCCTGCAGTGCACCTTATGACTGCGCTTCTCCGCGCCCTCTCCTGCTCGTCAGCAGCGAAGTCCAGCTCTACGTCCTCCGTGTCATCCGCCATCGTCTGATAAGAAGAAGCAAACACAAAACACAACAACAGGATAAATCATTGCTTGATCATCCTCACTAACACAATGCAGGCAAACAGTAGGGTACATTTAGAGGCAGACAGAATAGACCCGTTGCTTACATGATAGGTGTGTATAGAAAAGCGAAGTATGCTACCATTTGATGGAAAGCGTAGCTGTATTATAGGGCTGGAATAAGCCAGGTGTTGCAGTGAAATAGTGCCGACACTGCCTTCTCAGTTACTGCATTGACATCCACATCAGGAAGTGGGGGTTAACATTTTTTTTCGGTAACGCTAAAGAAAACAATTATTCACAAGGACAGTAAAGCGCTGGTGGAATAGCTGCGTAGTATGTCAAATATCTGTTATGTGATAACGGACTGACTTTCTATTGAAAGACACAATGCGGCGAAATACTGTTATATACATCCAAGGGTTTCAAAACAACGACCGCGGCAGGACTCGAACCTGCAATCTTCTGATCCGAAGTCAGACGCCTTATCCATTAGGCCACGCGGCCATCCATGCTCCCTATCAGACAACATGATTCTATTTAAATAAAGGCTCCGGACATATTGCGTAGTCTTGTTGTCTATATATCGTATTTTTAAGGCAGATGTTGACCACATCTGCCCATTGTACAAAACGGTAGTTCGTCCACCGTCGTGTTCATCCAATTGTTTATATTCAGCAAACAGATGCAGTCATCCAGACCGCTGGGGGGCGCTAAGGCGTGGCGGTGCTTTTAGTTTTGTCTCACAACCCCGTAAGTAGGCACGCTAAGGTAACAACCACACTTACTGTGGCGCGATGTTAAACATATTTTTACTTTATTATCGTTATAACTGGTAACACATAAAGGGTGAGGTGCCTGTTTTTGCTTTTAGTGACAGTCTAACTAACAGACTTTTTGTTTTATTTCCTCGCTCACAAATTAGCAACAGTCTGCATGTGAGCATGGGTTAAATGTTGGTAAACACACGGTAGCATGTTAGTTGTCTCTTAATTTAACTGCCTGAACGGACAAAGTGTAACTTTTCTACTTAAACTGTTAACTAAACCAAACCAAAGTGTTTAACTCCTCGTCCTATTTAAGCCACATAACAATATTACACGAGCAAAATCACACTTATAAAAACATTATTGTCTGACATTATTATCTGTCTGGTATAGTTATGGCTGTATCTAGTCCCAGTGCCTCTCGTTACATCACATGAGACAAACTGAGATTAACCTGTATCATGCTGTATCAATGTCTTCCAGCCTCATGAGGTGATGCTGCATGTTTTGCACCGCCCTCTGCGAAGGAGTCTTATCTCTCTACGATGGACATGTCTGCGCTGCCTCTACTCCACCAACCCTCAATCCCTTCAGGGCGAGGACTCCTCAGATACCCGCCTGAACCCCCTTAACATTCAGATGCTGTCGAAGAACCTCCACAAACAGATCTTTCGAGGGCTGGAACCGAACTACAGAGAGGAAGATGTGAAGCGCAGCATCAGGCACCTGCAGAAACACAAGCTGTGGGGGAAGGAAACCTCACTGTTGTCCGACGTGGAGCTGAAGCTTCCCCAAATGTTTGGCAGAAATATTGATGAGCACTTTCGCGTCTTGGCCAAGAAGCAGAGTCTGCCCTATCTTGAGGCTGCCACCAAGCTACATCAGGCTGAGCTCCCTGCCATGCCACAAGAATGGAGCTTTGAGGTTGGCTGGACACGCTATGGGCCCAATGGGCAGAGTCAGAAGGTTGATTTCCCAAACGAGTCAGCGCTCGTGTTTGATGTGGAGGTGTGCGTGTCAGAGGGACAGTGTCCCACACTGGCTGTTGCTGTGTCTCCCACGAACTGGTGAGGAACAAGCGAGAATTGTATAGATCGTGTAAAGGTGGAGAAAGTGGCTTTAAGCTGTTTGTTGGACTGATAGATTAGGTTTGTCACAGTGTTGCCTTATAGGTTGAGTTGTTTTGTTTGATAGGCAGATAAAATACATTAAAATGATATGATGTGGATATAAGGGCAACTTAAATATTCATTTTTTCCAATGTATATATTTCTTATCTGCTAGGTACTCCTGGTGCAGTAAGCGTCTGATAGAGGAGCGGTACACCTGGTCAAACCAGCTGACCCTAGCTGACCTAATCCCACTGGAGACAGCTGTCAACACTGCCCGTCCGCCACGGGGTCACTGGAAGGAGAAGCTTATAGTGGGCCATAATGTCAGTTTTGATAGGTCTTTTATTAAGGAGCAGTACTTACTTAAGGTCAGTATTCAGAGACTGGTGTGTTTTATCTTTGTGCTTTCTAGCACACTGTCTTTTTGCTTCTTTTTTTCCCTTCTGTCTTCTTTGTCGTATGATTTTATGACCCTCAATCATAAGAATCACTTGAGTAAATGTGTTCAGTAGCATGTATCTTCCTCTGTATAACATAAAAGTTCACGTACAGTACAGACGTGTGTTTTCTTTCCAAAAGGGTTCTAAGGTACGCTTCATGGACACCATGAGCCTTCACATGGCCATCTCTGGGCTGACGGGGTTCCAGCGCACACTGTGGATGGCCAATAAGCTCGGTAAAAAGAAGGGTCTTCAGGAGGTCAAGGAACACATTAAGAAAGCTGGACAGAAAAGGGATGGCCCGATGGTTTGTGACCGTTTAGTCACCATATTTCATCTGCAACATTCAGTGTTAGCGGCACTATTACAGCTTTAATTTTGTTGAAAATATCAGGATTTTTTATGCTTAGGTTACTTGTCTTTTGTCATCTGCAAAACCCAATGTGACATGATGCTTTTGTGTAGATTGGCTCCTGGGATTGGGTGAATATTAGCAGCATTAATAACCTGGCTGATGTCCATGCTCTGTATGTGGGAGGTCCACCACTGCAGAAAGAGGCCAGAGAGACCTTTGTGAAGGGCAGCATGGTGGATGTTAGAAACAACTTCCAGGTCAGAGATTCATGACAAATCCCCTGTCAGATTTTCAGTAATCATAGGCCAAATATATTCATATTACAAGGTCCTCTAAATGTCTTCCATTCATCATAAAATACAGACAAATAATTTGGGCTTTGCTGACCTCTACAGGAGTTAATGCAGTATTGCGCCATGGACGTTGCGGCCACGCATGAAGTCTTCACAGAGCAGCTACCCCTTTTCATGGAGAGGTCAGTAACCTGCCAACATCTTCTGTTAACTCTGATATGTACTGCTTGTCAGCCCAAGAATATGATGTAGCTTTGTTTGCAATTATGCAAAATAAAACCATCTCTTTTACCTTTTTTACCAGGTGTCCTCATCCAGTGACGCTTGCAGGTATGCTGGAAATGGGTGTGAGCTACCTTCCTGTCAATCAAAACTGGGGGCGTTATCTGGAAGATGCTCAGGACATTTACGAAGAGCTCCAGCGAGAGATGAAGAAGTCTCTGATGGCTCTAGCTGATGATGCCTGCCAGCTACTGCAGGATGACAGGTGCAGCACCTATTTATTACCATGTGTGTGATAAAGTAAAAAAATATAGATATATGCACAATTATATCCATAATCATGGAATCGAGAAATTGTTTAAGTGTCTCTGTGTGTGTTTTTTTTTTGTTTTGTTTTTTAAACTAAGATACAAAGAAGACCCCTGGCTTTGGGATCTTGAGTGGGATGTGCAGGAGTTCAAGCAGAAGAAAGTTGCAGCTAGCAAAAAGAACTCAAAAAAAGCAGCAGAAGCACAAGTTGCTACCCCTCTTCCAGACTGGGAGGAAGGTAAAAGCTTTACTGTTTTAAAGGTCATGGGTCAAATATAAACAATGCCAAAAGGTGTTAAAAATAACTGATGAGATGATTCAGTTGAGTTGTTGTGATATTAGACCCAGGTCCACCCTCTGAAGAGGAGATGGCAAGCCCTTGCCCCGGCAGGCTGGCTGTGGAGAAGCTGAAGGAAACAGTGAATCGCCTCCCTAAGAGAAGGCAACATCTGCCCGGACATCCAGGGTAAGATCACTCCCAAGCACCGCAGAGCTGTCCAATATTTATTGTCTTTCAATTTCCACTGACGGTGTAAGTCAGTCACTGTCTCCCCTCACCGTGTCCTTCAGGTGGTATCGTAAATTGTGTGAGAAGATGTCTGGGGAGGCCAGCTGGTCACCTGGAGCCAGCCTCCTCAGTCTACAGATGAGAGTGACTCCTAAGCTGATGGGTCTGACGTGGGATGGTTTCCCCCTGCATTACACAGAGAAACATGGGTGGGGCTACTTGGTACCTGGACGCAGGGATAACCTTGTGTCTCAGGATGAAAACACAGGGCCTGTGTGCCCACACAGGTACTTAACACACCTATACACACCTATATCATATAGAGCTATTGATTATTACCACCACATAGGGTGTGTGTAACATTTATTAAAGCATTGTTTTGTTCCACAGAGCTATTGAGAGTGTTTACAGTGAGTATTGTGAACAGAACAGCAAAGAGCAGCCTGTATATCTGGACAGCAACACTTCAGATGAGCTGTGGACAGACAGCACAGTGTGGGCAAAGGTACTTCAATCTTGTCGTGTTTAGGGACAAGTCTTATAACTTTAGACTGTACCTCAAAATCACAATTAAGTAATCTAGGTTAGTGTCTGTACATTTGTTGTTATAGACTAGTGCAAACAGGGACAGCTACTAGCTCATGCAGGATGACTTTCAATGGTGCAGATTCACCAAAATGTGATATTTTTAAGCTTCTGATTAAAACATATGAACATAGAAATAGAGTATGTACCATTGTGACAGCTCTGTGTTTCTGAATCTCACCTGAAGGTGGAGGAGTTAGGTTCTCTTGAAAGTCTGACAGAGGAAAATGGCATCACACTAATGAAAAATGGGGAGAAGAAGAAAAAGACGGTGAGTGAAATGGTCGAATGAACATTTTTAATATTGTACAGTACTGTTAAATCAGTTTCTGGTCTAACGTGCAGTGCGTTGTGGTATTTATTTATTTTGACAACAGTCCAAAGATCCACATTACATCCCAGAGGAGAGTGAGTGCCATTATCACCATGGAAATGGTCCCTACAACGATGTAGATATTCCAGGGTGCTGGTTTTTCAAATTACCTCACAAGGTGAAGTTTACCTGGAGTATCACGAATAACTAACATCGGCACTTTGTCACTGAGTTACGTTGAGTTACTTCCATTGTCTTACTGAATATGTTTGTGTTTCAGGATGGTAATCAGAACAATGTTGGCAGTCCTTTTTCAAAAGACTTCCTGGCTAAGATGGAGGATGGCACTCTCCGGGCAGGACGAGGTGGCACCAACGCTGCACGAGCTCTGGAGATCAACAAAATGATATCCTTCTGGAGGAATGCCCATAAACGTATAAGGTACCTGTCTTCACCATACAGTGTTTCTTCTTTTTGGATGATCTCCATATAGATGGTGAATACATGATTTTACTATGTCTCCTTGTAGCTCTCAGATGGTGTTGTACCTGCGAAAGGTAGAGCTTCCTCATACTGTCAGCAGGTTTGTCTGGTTTATCAATAGTTATCCTGTATTTAATGATCAGTCATATAGTGGGCAGAAGTCATTACATTTTATAACAACTTCTCTCTCTTCCAAAGACATAAAGACTTTAATGAAGAGGGCCAGTATGGTGCCATATTACCTCAGGTCATCACTGCTGGAACGGTCACGCGTCGGGCCGTTGAGCCAACATGGTTGACTGCCAGTAATGCACGGGTGAGAGTCAGAGCCGACAAACTGCACACCACATAGCAAGTCTGAGATTACCGACTCAGTAGCCAGTAAAGAAATTTTCTTCATATGTTTTTTTTTTTTTTTTTGTGTGTGTGTGTGTGTCCACAGCGGGATCGGGTAGGCAGTGAGCTGAAGGCCATGGTGCAGGTGCCACCTGGATATCATCTGGTGGGAGCAGACGTAGACTCTCAAGAGTTGTGGATCGCTGCTGTGCTTGGAGAGGCTCACTTTGCTGGCATGCACGGTAAAATTTGTCCCTTCTTGTATATCCCTTACATGAACACCATAATATATTTATAGACAGTAATACATTTTGTACAACAGACAGTATCTGATGTTAACCGTGTTCATCTTATGTCTCCGCTGGGTTCAGGTTCCACAGCGTTTGGCTGGATGACCCTTCAGGGAGATAAGAGTCAAGGTACTGACCTGCACAGCCGCACAGCTGAGGCTGTGGGCATCAGCCGAGAGCATGCCAAGGTGTTCAACTATGGACGCATTTATGGTGCAGGGAAACCTTTTGCTGAGAGGCTGCTAATGCAGTTCAACCATCGCCTGGATCAGACAAAAGCTTCTAAAAAGGCCAAGCAGATGTACGCCATAACAAAGGGCATACGCAGGTACATTCATCAAGTTGAATAGTCGAAGATTTAAATACATCACACCTCCTAATTTTCCCCATGATGCTGTTTTTGGAAATGTAAAAGTCAAAGAAAGAACGATACGCAGATTTAAACAGAGTTCTTGTGCTGCATGTTTGTATGTTTTGTCAGATACCATTTGACAGAGGAGGCAGAGTGGCTGGTCAGTGAATTGGGTATAGAAGTGGAGAGGGAGGAAGATGGAAGTGTCACCCTGCAGGAGTTGCGTAGGATCACTAGATTGATCTCACAGAGGTAAGGAAGCAAGTAAAACACCGCACAAACTTGTCAGTAGCCTTCATTGTGTCACGACTAATTCTCTTACATCCCCTCAGATAGCTACTCTGTTCCTTCATTTAACTTCTGTCTCTTTCTGTGTTCCTTATGTCCTTCAGCTCTCGGAGGCGGAAGAGATGGGATATGGTTGACAAACGTCTGTGGGCTGGAGGCACAGAGTCGGACATGTTCAATAAGCTGGAGAGCATTGCTCATTCAGCCCAGCCAGCCACTCCTGTTCTAGGCTGCAGAATTAGCAGGGCACTGGAGCCCAAGGCAGTTAAGGATGAGGTGAGACAGTGCTGATCAGTGGGACAGAGCAACTCTTCACATAAATCTAATCAACATGCTGATATTCAGCTAGAATGAGCAGCCCACATTGAGAACCCTTCTTTCATCAGTATAATTTTAGAGATTTATTCCCACTTGTCATTCCACTTGGGTAGGTTAAGTCCTGAAATCTGATCATGAAGTGTTTTGAGGAAGAAACTATTAGCATAGAAATGGCTGTTTCTTCCTAAATCATGAGTTGCTGGGTGAGGTCCATTTTTTACTGATAATGGAGGCACTGAGAGTAAGATGTTGCCATATTTCTTTTCAGTTTATCACAAGCAGAGTGAACTGGGTGGTCCAGAGCTCTGCAGTGGACTACTTACATCTGATGCTGGTGGCCATGAAGTGGCTCTGTGAAGAGCACAACATTGATGGCCGTTTCTGCATCAGCATCCACGATGAGGTCCGGTACCTTGTCTGCAGCGAAGACCGTTACCGAGCGGCGCTGGCGCTTCAGATCACAAACCTGCTTACAAGGTCTGCTCACAGCTTAGTACATATACAAAATATCCCCGATGGGACAGCTTTTTTTGTGACTGTGTGCGTCTGTCTCTTGCAGGTGTATGTTCGCTCACGCGTTAGGCATGCAGGACCTTCCCCAGTCGGTAGCTTTCTTCAGTTCAGTTGACATTGACCAGTGTCTGAGGAAGGAGGTCACCATGGACTGCGTGACTCCCTCCAACCCCACCGGTCTGGAACAAAAATACGGCCTACCAGCTGGTGAGTTCTGCACACGATCATCAGCCTTTATTTCCTTCTGTAGTATGAGGCATATTATATGCATTGTACAAATGTTTGATATAAAAGTGCACAAATAAGTGCTTTAAGGGTACCTTTAAAATGTTAACCTATAAAGTCTTGCTAGAATTCAAAGCATAACTAAAACCAAAACTTTTATCAAAGCCATTTTACATCGTCAGTGGCCTATCAGTTCATTTGCACTGCATTACATTCTTGTAAGACCTGGCCAGCACTTTGAGACAGAGCTCTAACATTTTATTTAGTATCAGATCCACTTCTTCCATTAGTGTAGCCAAAGAGTGACAAAGTAGGGCTATGTGAAGTATTACTATACTGTATGTAGTTACAACTGTACAATCTTTAAAATAAGAACTGCCCTTTTATCTAAACGACAGACACATGCACACATAACGTGTTTAAAAATACACGTCTCACGCAAAATACATTTCTTTTAAATGAAGTGAACTGTAGGAACAAAACCAGAACATTAAATTATGTGTGCGAACTTTCTACAGGTGAAGCCTTGGACATCTACCAGATCATCGACATCACTAAAGGCTCTCTAAACAAAGGAAGATAGTACTGCTGTTATCTCGAGCGGCACTTCAAACACAACTGCCAGGAAGTCGTTCAACAGCTGGTCAAGTTCAAATTCAATCTGGACGTGTGCGTATTGAAACAAAGTCTTCAATCACTGCTTTCTCTTCTTCTGTTTGGGTTCTTGTGTCTCCTCTACGGCCTGTGACTCGGGGGTCTGTAAGGGATGGAAGAAGAAACAGACGCTGAGATCTCACCCAGCAGAAATCTACTGGAGTAGAAATTGTTGAGAACACTTGAATGCAGAATAGGTCCATTCGAAAACATTGCATATGGGAAAACATTTCAACAAGTTAGCTCAAAGAGAGAGGGGGAGAAACTAATGCACTGTGAATGTGTGAGGAAACACAGAGGAGTTCTGGAGCTGCTCATTACAGTATGAGATTGCACTTACCTCCTGACTGTCGTCCTGCTCCTGTAGGGCTGCGTCCAGAGTAGCGGCGTTGATGCGAAAATCTCTTGAGGTGCTCAGCTTCATGTACTGCATCAGATTTACCTGGACAAACACAGATGTTGGTGAAACACTGTATGAGTGGCCTAACAGATGTTTGAGCGCTTTTGCGTTTGCTCAGTGTTCTGTTTGACTTTTGTATGTATTGAGAATCATATTTTTCTGCTTCAAGCAATGCAGTTCAGACGTACCTTTGATTTCTTTGAGAGCGTGATGAGGTATTTCTCATATTGCTCGATGCTGAAGATCAAGTTAGGGATGGCCTTTGTCTCACGCAGAAGTTTTGCCTACCATGACAAAAAGACAGAATAGATCTACATAAACAGATTTGTTTGACACCTAGAAGTTTTTGGTTGTACAGTGTATCCATGCTTTTTTTAAAATATATTAATACACAAACAGAAAAATGCAAATGTCTTATTTTAAATCAATCTCATTAAACATTATAATTACATAATTGTGAGATAAATGTCCTTACAGAGGCAGCGGTGTTGACTTCATCCTTCCTTTTCTTTTTCTTCTTGTCATCTGCACTTCCACCACTGAATTCTCCACTCTGATAAAGAAAACGCATCATTCTCAAAACGTCAACACTCCCCCATGACGCTGAAGTTGCTTGCCTGAAAAACTCAAGAGCTGTACCTGTGCGTATGTGATGAAAGAGTAGCACTGAGGTGTGAGATGGGAGCCAGACAGTTTGACCTACACAAAAAAAAACAATAGATGAGCTTGACATCAGAAGTACTAGAAGATACAAACAGAGACACAGTACATAAGACTCACCAGCTTCTCAAAGCGTGCGGGCAGTGCACCGTGCTGGCTTGCACACACCTGGATGTTCTAAAATGACACAGAAAAGAGAAATGCGTGTCATGCTCGATAACCTTCATAAACTCTATGTTTATAAACGAGATCAGAGTGGACAAATACGCACATATTTGACCAGGGTGGTGAGGATGCTGTATGTGCGAGTCAGTTCTCTCAGCAGTGTGATGGTACAGGTTCCAGGCAGCAGGGCTGTCTGGATGAGCTCGTTTAATGCCGTCAAAAGGGTCCCGAGCTGCAGTGTCACCGCTTTCTCTATTGGATCCTGCTGGCCTGCAGTCTGGGTGGCCTCGCCTACACGTCAGGAGCGTAACATCACAGAAGTTTTAGTCCCGCACCCTGACAGAGATGCTTCTCTTCCCCTGTAGCCTCTCAACTCTCACCATTAATCCAACTGAGCATCAGTGTGAAAAGGCATCTTACCAGAGCCCGATTTGTCAGTGGCCGTCTGGCTTTTCTTTCTGGCGATCAGCCAGTCCACTTCATCAAGCACTCTGTCAACCTGAGACAGGACCAGCAGCTGTGGCAAGAGATTAAAAATGAAGATGAAGACGGTGAGCGCATTTCGCAAACTGATGCCGAGTATCGCGGCAAATCGGAAAGCCTCCAGTTATTAAAAAACAAACACTCACTGCTGCTGTGGTTGCAGTCTTCATGTTGACGATGGCAAAGTGAGACTGTTTTTCCACCTCCACATCCTGATCATGCATAAAGAAAAAGGCAGAATAAAAGTGACCCTGTTCAAACAGTAGAATTTCAATTTTGGCTGAATTACTGTGTTGTCATAAATATATAATTATTACTTCAAAATGAATTGGCCAGTATTTACTAATCCTTTAATACTGATGATGAGTTGGACTTGAATTATGGACAAAGCTGTCATTGAAGGTATCTGCATTTAATATAAGATGTACAGCACAAACTAATTAGCTGTATGGCCCAATTTGCCTGATTGAAATCACTATAAATTACTGGTATATAATTGTTTTCAAACTATAAAGCCAAATGGGTTGTGCTCTACACGCTGTAAAAGTGTATTTGTGTGTACCTGATCAATATCTCCCAGTTGGCTGTGGATGTCTTGGCTGAGTTCGAGCAACAGGCCAACAGGACTCTTGTAGAGAACGTGCAGGTTGAAGAGAAGAGAGAGCAGGCCTTTGGAGAAAGCTGAATCCTCTAAACGAGAGAAATGAACAGACCTCAGAACACACTTTACTGCACCTAATACTGACTTAAAGATTGTAAAGAGAAGTAAGCAGTTATTTACCAAAACTGGTCTCCTTGCATATTTTCACAGTCCATGTGATCATCTGAACAAACTGTAGATGTAAACATTTGTTAGTGGTACAAGTACTACGGAATTTGTCCTATGAAGTACACCTAAGAGTACACTTACCTGCTGGGAGGAGGGCTTTAGCTGGCGGGAGAGCACACTCAAGATGCTGACTAGCAGCTGAGCCTCTTTGCTGTTAAATTCATCCTCTCCTCCACTTAACTGTGTGAACAGTGCCCTCTGTTGACGGGAAAAGAAAATTGGATTTTATGGGGCAGTTTTTTATCTGACAATTAGAATTTCCATTAGAAAACAAATAACAGAATAAGCAATACATTCTGTATAGATGTACCTGAAACTGTCGGATGTAAAAGAAGTTCATCTCTGTATCATCATCTGGTTCAGCATCGTCTTCTGAGACTTCTGTGAGAAACAAAAAATGTGATTAATTCCAACGTAATATCAAAGTGTACAGCCTAAGAGTCCCTGCTTTTACAGATTAGAAGGATGCATGTCTGACCCATGGTGGAGAGGAGCTGGGCCATCCTGTCGGGATATCGTTGCTGGCAGGTTGTGAAGATCCTGAGCAGACCTTCAAGACACAGGTGGGACAGGCTTGAGCGCTTCTCCTTCTTCCCTGCGTCCTCCACAGCGCTCGGGATGTTGGTGTAACGCCACATCAGCACACTGGGAATTATACAAAGACGGGATCGCTCGTTGGATATAGAAAACAGAATCAAAAACAAAGTCTGACTAAATGCTGTTATTTAAGCCAAAGGACTCCAACCTTGTCATGTCACAGAGGAAGCGGAAAGTTCTGTCTGTGTTCTGTCCATCTGGGCCGTCTGTGTGTCCAGTTTCCTCGAGCTGCTGGATCTTCTGTACAGCTACACTAACTGCGTAACGCACAAACTCTCCATTTGAGCGAAGCACTGAGAGGGCCTCCTCTCTGCTTTGAGTACTGTCTCTGAAAAAGTAGTCGCAATTTTTAATTTAGAAATTCTTCTTAACGTTTTGATGTTTGCTCTGTACTCAAACTACAATCCAGTCCCAACAGGTAAGATGAGTATTGATAAAAGCTGTTTTCAAGTGTCATGGTTTAAGAAAAAAAACATAACCACCTGAAGAGCACTGTGAGTAGAGTTGATACGAAGCCCAAAGAGAGTAAACTACGGGGGGTCTTGCTTGTGGACACTTTGCCCTTTCCGGATTTCTCCTTCAGAATCTCAGACAGCTTGTGGTAGCGGTTGAACAGCTCCATGAGCTCCTCGAAGCGGCTTTTACTGCCAAACACACACAGGCAAGTACACAAATGAAACACTTCAACCGCATTTACGCTACACAACATCCTGACCATCCAAAGAGAGGCAGTTGATACCTGTAGTTGGCTTTGATGAAATTGTACTCCATCAGGACTTCATACACTCCCATCACAAGCACAGCATAGATATTGTTCTTCACGCCAACGCTGGATCCCATGGAGAACTCAGCTGACTTGTCCTGATTAATACAAGGACGGTACATATGGCTTAAGATGATGCTTCCAGTGTCACAACATTAATAACTGGCAAGGGTAGAGACAAACGTGGAAGCTGAGGAACAATGGTAATATTGTACAAGTGATGTACAACTGACTAAAAATACAAAATGTTCATCGGACAGACTACAACTTACTATTTACACCCATGTGCAGGTCACTAGAACAGAGGTGGAGTTAAAGACTGAGCCAAATCTTTGAGTGTAGTTCAGTGTACAGTATTGTGTATGTTCCTGTCGTGAATGCATACCAGCTCAAAGTCCTCCAGTTCACTCTTGATCATGCGTCTTGTCATGCTCTCTAGGATTGTCTGTAGTTCAGACTGATATCCCTCCTCCTCCTCCTCCTCATCGTCATCACTATCATCAGCATTGGATTTGGCCGATTGATGCATGTTCTGCAGCCACAACAGGCAATGTACAGTGCAGGTCACCAAATGGGCCTGAAAGGGTAAAAAAACCCAAAAACAAACACTTTTTATAGCAGACACTCTCACAGCAGAAGCACAGTCACGAAAATGCTACAATGCATGCAGAGTACCAGTGGCTCCTGGAGGTAGACTTGATCTCCGAGAGCTGTGATGCACGGTTCCAGTTTCACTGGTGGCAGGAGGTCTTGCTCAGGCTCGTAGTACCGCCTCAGCTATGGATACAAAGACATAACAGCTCTCCATCTTACAGATAACATGACAAACAGGCCATTATGCCTAACACAGTTAGCATTTACACACATACCTGTGAGAAGAGGGTCTGCATGATGGAGCTTGCAAGCTGAGAGTTGCGACGGAGAACATCATAGAAACCCTGAAAGAAGCAAGAATTGTGGAAATTTTTGTCTTTTCATCCCCTAAATGTTGATCACACAAGAGACTACAAATGTTGAATGGTTTCTTTAAAAATTGTGCCCGTAGCTGAAGGGTATGTATACATTATTCCAAAGGTGGGTGTTGTTCCTAAGCTTATGGATCATGGCTAATAATTACAAAATCAACTAATAAACACAGCATAGAAAAGAAAAAAGGTCTCTAACCTCATATAGCATGAGCCGCACATCAGCCTGCTGGCCAAGGCAGCGACGCAGGCTGCTGAGAATCTCCAGACAAAACGCTTCATTGGCAGCAGAGTTGTAACGAGAATGAACATCCACTTGGATCTATTCGGGGGTTCAGGCAGACATTTATTATGTGACAGACCAGGTTTTAAAATTGCACATATTTCCAGTGCTGCAGGTGTTTTCCAGAACCCTCGATGCACATGCATCTGTGGAAAAAGTGCATACAGTCTAACTGGAACTGTACCTGGCTAGAGGAGATCGCTTGGCTACACTGACTCGACGCCACGCTGCCCAAAACTTTGAAGTTCTTCAGCAGCAACAAGAAGCCAGTCACTGCGGACTTCCTGCCGTCCAGTTGGCTAGCAGAGCAACGATACAGGGGGGAGAACGGTGGTTTTAATTACTGTTAAGCTACTGAATGGGTTAACCAAAGCATAGCTCATTATTTGTATTGATAAACATCATCTGATTAACAGCAAAGCAGTACGCACCTGGAAAACATGGCCTTACGGAGAACTAGAATCAAAGCATCTTTCAAGGACATGCTGACTTTGAGCAGGGGCTGGAGATTAAACAGGGAAGTTCAATTAAACTACATATGCATGTATAATGTGTGTGTGTGTGTGTGTCTGTGTGTCTGTTTTGGTACCTGGACAGCTTTTAGTAGACCCTGAACCGTGGCTAAGGGCAGGTTTGACAGGTGGTCAAATGTCTCTGTCACCTTAGAGGATGACTCCAAGAGGATCATGGGAGCAGAGACCACAATGTCAGAGAAAAGGTCTGATGATACCAAAACAAGAACAAATAAAGAAAAGGAGTAAATTCAAAATAGATATTGGTGTGCATCGGAAAGCTGGAACTAATATCCAAAATTTGAATTACCCAAGTAATGACTGACAGGTGAGGCTATCTTTGTGACCAATCGGTTCAACACCTGCTCCAGTATCTCGCCTCTGATAGGCTCGTGCATCTGTCACAGAAGATACAAACATCCTCCAGTGAGAAAATGCCGTTTGAATATGCAGTCAGTTATCAGTAATATAAACTGTGATAACTCTATAGAAAAAAAACAAATATTACCTTAAAGCCCTGCAAGAGCACCTGTCCTCCCAGCTTACATGTCTGCTGAGCAGGGGTCCGGGCTATGGTAGTGGACCCTTCTGTGGTCTTGCCAAATGGTCCAGGTTTGGGTCCGAATGTGTCCATAAGGAAGAAGCCTAGCTGCACCAGTCCTTGTGTCACATGATCCCAACCAAACACACTGCATGAGTGGAGGAGTACAAGAAGATATTGTACAAATCTACAAATATTGTGTTCATGATAGATGTAAGATAAGAATGATGTGCAGAGAAGCAAACATATACACATATAATCATGGTTAAAAACACTGTTTTCTGTGGCGTAACCACACCAGATAATTGCTGATATTACCATATATTGTTAGAACTTTGGCCTGGAAAATCATATCAGGACATGCCTTATTGTTATGTTAAAAGCTTTAATAGTTTTCATGCTCTGACCTGTTCTTGACTGTGTCCAGTATCATCTGAGCCACACTGCAGTGCCCAGGCAGGAGGTCCTGCAGGAACTTTGACCCCTGCTGCAGCTGCTCATCCTTGAAGCTCTTGATGATTGCCCCCTTCAAAAGATCAAACACCTGCAAACCAGGGGAAGGGAGAAAAACTAAGTATGCAGAAAAGATAAAATAAGAATCAAATGAGTATAGAGAAACTAGTATAAGTTTCTTACCTGCTCCTCATAACGCTGGATGCGTGCCACTGAGAGCAACAGGGCAACGCTGAAAGGGCACAGGTCCCCATAAGATGTCTGCAGAAATGCAATTTAAGATTTATGGCATATTTTACATAATAAAAGTAATCAAAAATAACTTCAATAACATACAGATGAGTTGTACCTTAAAGCTTTTAAGGAATTCTCTCCCGAGTTCATGGTCGAGTCGTATAGCAAAGACTATGTGGAGGATAGCAGTGCCCTCTACATGCCTTAACTGGTCCTGTGGAATGGACTGAACCTCTAGATCCAGGCTACTGAGGAAGAAACAGTGAAAACATCAATAAATAGATAGGCAAAAAAGTAGGCAGTAAGATTTAACAATTTGCAGTGTATGAGCCACTCACTCGCTGTGTTTCTGTTCTTCTTCCTGGGATATGTCTTGCTCCTTAAAATAACCAATGATTCCATCCAGGACCTGTTTCTTACAACCCTAACAGACACAGTGCAGGACAGACATTTAGGTCAGTAAAAGAAAGAGGAAGACTTAATCATCTGTTCTAGAAATTCACATTAGACACACACACACACACACCTTTGCAGATAAAAGCAGCAGCTGATAAACCAGTGGTGGAATCTCCTGCAGATCCAGTTTGGCGAACATCCTCAGTACTTTCTCCACCACAAACCGCAGCTCCTCTGATGACAAGGGCACGTCCCTAAAATGAGGCAGTACAAGAAGTAGATAAAAAATAATACAATAATAATAATGAAAAATAATAATAGCAGATAAAACACTGTGATATAACTGTGAAACCAATAGAAAGAAAGTCTGATAGCCAAAGGTGTTACCTGAACATAGTTGTCAGGTGGATAACACATTGTGGATCCCATCTGCACGAAAAAAATAGATAAATACAATGTATCACTACTGTTATTGTTTGTTAATGATCAATTTCTTGTGTAAAATACTGTAAAGAACTACATGTAAAATAACACATTTATATTCATATAGTCTGAAATCTGAGATGTCCACACCTGCTTGAGCAGAGGCTGTTGATCAGCTGTTTCTTGTATTCCTCACCACTGAGTTCACCTAAAGTTAAGGTAAAATCACGAGCAACAATAAAAGACAGAGATTTATCATCTCTTAATCTCTGCACTTTATAGATAACACCACTAACTAATACACTGACATTGTTGACAACCATTTGCAGCAATATAAAGATATAAAATTAATAATAAAGCTACCAGGGATAGTAATTTGTACTTACCTTTGCCATAAGATAAGGTTTCACAGGCTGACAGAGCAGTAAGCACAGTAGGAAATAGCTCCAGGGATTTCCCACTGCCCATTTTTCCCACCTTAATGGCTTCAACAAAAAGGGACGCCAGTTGTGCAAGAGAGGGTCCGGACAGTGCATGAGTCTGTGCATAACATTTAAGAGGGAAAGTGGCAATGAGACAGATGCAAATGTGCAGTGGACATATGAACAAAGGGCAAAAGTGGACACAAAATGTAAAGACGTGTATACAGTTTTACAAAAGTGCTACAGCTGCAGACAGCAATTCAGTAAAAGATGCTGTAATAAAATCTTTTGGATTAAAAATAAAAGAGGAAACAAAGTTGACACACATTTGAAGCTCAGTACAACCAGAATCCTATCAGGTGTTGCTGCCCTTGAAAAGCTTTATCATTAGTAGAAGCAGCTCTGAGTGGGGTCTTGTATAAATAGATACATTTACCTCCAGCATCAGTAGTCCAATGATATCAGATGCCACCTCAGTCTTAAGATCCCCGGACTCACACAGAGGGATGCAGTGTTGATAAACAAGAAGTCTGCGGTTTGATCCTTCGGTGGTATTAGATGGAGAGCCTACACAGAAGAGCACACACTTTACTTATACTGCACGGGAACCCATGTGTGGCCAATGCAAGTCACTTAAAAACATTAATGACTGGAGATATGTGTAGACATAACAGCTGTGTTAACAATATTTAACACCACGGACGCACTCACAGTTCTTGACTTTGTGGACTTACCTTTAAATATGCCTTTAATCATTGTCCCGACCTTCTTAGCCTTTAGTGCGCCGTTGGTAATCACTGTCATTAGCTAGAAAACAGACAACAGATAGGAAGTATTTCACAAACCATTCATTTTATAAACTGAGATTTAGAAATGTCAACAATATGACGCTACCCGGTCATCTGTGAGGGAGGACAGGTACTTCTGAAGCTCAGCGGTGCTGTCTTCATCTGACAGTTTGACGATTTGATCAATTTCAGTCTTCATGATCAATCTGCAAACAGACACAAGTGGCTGATAAACGTAGACCTAGCAACCCCAGCAAGCTTGTCGTTACTAAACTACACTTGATAAAAGTGCATAAATGAAATGTTACCTGGTCTTATCGTTTAGCCAAATCTAATACAAATGAGCTACTCAATGAAAAGGCTAACTTAAGCCTTGTTTTGTATCTTTCGTGAAGCTCTCATAATATCAAAGATTTTCTGTTGTAACGAATTTCCCGCCAGCGCAACACTTCCTGTTTTGCTTCGTGGTTGCCACGTTCGGCTCAAAGCATCCCACATTACATTATTTGATATTCCTGTCAACATAATATTCCATTATACTGTAAAACATATTTCATAACGTATATTTTAGTAAAACATGACACTGTCCGGTAACATAACGCAAAAAAGTGTCAGGTACACGATACCATTTAGTAGAAAACTTGATTTCTACAGACCTGGCAACCCCCAGAATGGACTGTTGTGGAAGTGTATAAACTGTTTAGCAAAAATCTGATTTAGTCGTGGGCTTTATGAGGGAAAGTCGACAACTACAATTGATAGTCTGGTTGTCTAAAATTTAGAAAACTAACAATCTACAGCTATATTCCTGATAGATATATTGATATGAAGAAATAAATTGGAGGAATGACCCTTTACATATTACCGGGCCAGTGGCGCAATGGATAACGCGTCTGACTACGGATCAGAAGATTCTAGGTTCGACTCCTGGCTGGCTCGAGCTTTTCTTTGTTTTTACAAAAAAATATATAATATTTATCTATAATTTTATAGAACAAAATATCGGCTTACCTCCCATTCCTGCCTGCTCACTCTTCTCTGTACGGAGGGCGAAGTGGGAAGGGCGTTTAACGCCAGTATCCACTGCGGTGCGGAAGATCAACGGTTCGATCCCCGGTCTGGACGAAGTTGCAGAAGCGACTGAGCAGTTGATTCATTGTTCACTTTTATTTATTTGATTGCACTGATTTATTTTACTTGTTTATAATACATTTTTATTAAGATGAAACAATACAAAAATGTTCATTTTCTTCCAAAAACAATATAAATATATAAAGCTAATCAATGGTAGATCTTTATTGTTTTTAATTTTAATGTCCTGTCTGAATTACATCATTATTTCTTCTGCAGACTTTGAGTATAATCATCTATTTATATGCATTAATTGTTTGCCAACGTATATTTATTATTATAGCAGCAGCAGCAAGACAAACAAGAGTGGAGAATGATGATTTTTCTTCACGGTGCGGAGCAGGTCATCAGTTCGATCCCTGCCTGGCTCGATAATTTATGTTTTTCATCGGTCTACTCGACACTTTTGACTGCCTCGTGTTGTTACTTTAACCGCTGCACAGTCGTCCGACCAGTGGGTATGCAAAACATTAATTATCGCCCACAGAAATTCAAATTAGCACACTCACTTGTTATTTAATATGACACAATAAACAGCTTAAACTATCTCAGCGTTACACATTCATGTTAATTAAATGAACTGAGGAGTACAATAACGCAAGTTCACGTTAAATCTGCTTATGAGTTTGCGTGGTGCCTCCACTGTGTTGGTTAGCAGCTGCAGACCGAGACAGACGGACCCCGCCTGGGCTCCCCTGAATGAGTGACTAACGCTGACCCTCCATGTGAGGAACACACGAAGGCAAGGGCTCATCTCTCGCGAGGAACGACGCCGTTATCGGAATCTCTACAAACAACACGAGAATTCATCATTCACACGGTAATATAACCCAATCTTACACGGTACATGTGTTGTGTGCCAGCAATCTGGGGAAGAAGCTGCATCAAAATCATATTTTATTGTCATTTCTTCAAATACTTTACGATTCTTGCATTACATTTCACGGGCCTTCAGGCCTAAATAGCATGCTAACCACCACGCTAGCACATTTACAGTACTTTAGCCCTGACGTTAGCACGCAAGGTTGCATATCGGATTTTGTAGCGCCAGCTAACGTTAGCAAGCTAGCATGCGTTTCTGTTTAGGCTCAATGCATAAGTCAACCCTTTGCCGAAACGCAGCAGTAATAACGCCAGTATACCTGCAGTTATATTACACAAGTGCCTCACCAGCTATTAAGTCAAATTAGTTGAATTTTTGCCCGTATTTCACATCGTCGTGAGACCCCCGCCCAGTTAGCTAGCTATTAATGTTACTGTAGCTAAACTGAGGAGTGACACACCAATCTGAACGTAGCCAGGCTAGCAGGGCTTAACGAGTGCTGTGTGATATTTTCATGATTGCAGGAGGCAGATATATAAGGAAGAAGATTATTATTATTATTATTATTTATTTTTTTGGCAAAATAGTACCCTTCCCCTTTACCCCATACTACTAGAGCTAATAACATGCTAGCTAGGGTTGTTGCAGTTTCAAGTTAGTTATCATTGATGATAACATGCTTCTCAATGTCATCCACGAAATGTCTCACATGTGTTTATAATGTAACTGAATTGAAATTTGCACATTAATGTCAAACTAACTAGAGGAATTGACCCAGGCGAAGGCAGGCCCACCCTGTCTGTAGATACACAGCTTCCCTCTCCCACACACTCAAGACACCCATCGTTACTGTCACCGTACTTGTGTCTGGCTCTCTCCTCCGAGGAAATGAACAGGGGGCATCCCATCCAAATGTACAATGAATGCATTTCTGTCAGAGTTTAAGTGATTTCTAGTTAAATACACCCTCACATCTATTCCATAAACAGTTTGCAGTAAAATATTTTGTCATTGTGAGTGTATTTAATAACGTGAATGCTCCCCTTATGTTCATCAGTACTAGTAATCATGATGTCAGTCATGAGACACAGTAAACACACAGTCAGCATACATTAAAATGAACCAAAACATTTGTTAAATTTGAACTATAAGATAAATCTGCATTTAAATTTAACCCGTGCAAAGAAGTTAAACTTGTGCTAAGATCTTTGCAAAATAGAAAACTATATAAAAGTAAAAACTGCAATAGAATTTTAATAGAAATAAAAAATAGAACAACAAATAGAGATTTAAAAAAAAAACACAAGTAAATTAAGCTGTAGACACTGAATGAAAGTCACAGCATTAGCATTAACTACTCGTGTTTTATTTTAAATTTAATTTGTGTGTGTACAGTTATCCAACACATTTGCAGTTGCACGATCATAACCAAATCACTTTATGTAGATTACACCTCTCTAACCAATATATAACTTAATATGGAGAGGCATCCTTAACAACTGTAGATGAAGAGGAGTCAGTAGGGAAGCAACAAACAACAAAGTATAAAAATGCAACCAGCAGAGAGCAGCACACAAAACTACAACATACAGCATAAATGCTTAATAGTATTTGGAATTACATGTGGAATCATGCAAAATGTGTATAGAACAAGAGAAAGTAAGTGTTAGACGTCTTGTTGACCATGTGTTGCTCAGAAAGAATAGGCTGATTGGGAGACAGGGCGTGTAGTGTAATCAGCACACAGCAGCTTCAGTCCTCCATCACTCAGTACGTTTACATGCACAGCTTAATCGAGCTATGCTCAAAATTCCATTTTGGCGTCTAATCGGACTTCTGTCTCACAGAGGATGCCTTCAGTCACAGTACTGCTTTGTGGTCGCCCTCGTTTTGTTATAGTCCAATGCACATTCACTGTAGTCATGCATGTAAAACAGGAGAAAATAGACTCAAAGCTAAAAAGGTGACCAGGGTTGTAGTTCTATTTTGTAAAGCACAAGTAAAATAGAAAGCATCATGCAGCCTGCAGACAGATGTTATTAAAATAGAAGTGTATTCTTCTGTCAGATACACAGACAGCTAATGAACACATTGTCCTGTGTAGACGGGCTCTAATCTGAAATCTTAGCCGTCTTGACTTGTTATTTAAAGAAAAGTTATTACAACTGGTGTAAAATATTCTTTGCAAGCACTTGTACAGGTCATTAAAAATTGTTTTGTGTAATAAAAAGTTATATCTTCTTATGATGCCATTAGTCCAGTTGCTAAATACAAGATGTTTACATGATTGTGATGCAGAAGTAACTTATTCCTTTTAAGAAACATCCTTGAATTGTATCGTACAAACGTCTTAAATGCACTATATGTGGTTTGAGGTCGCTCAAATTGTTTGAGCGACTAGTCAAATATTACGTGTATAATCTCCAGTTATGCAGGCATGGCAGGAGGACATTGTGCCTTACTATCAGTTATGACATATTTTGCTGTTAACAAAGTGTTTGTATTATTTCAGTTGTGAACAATGTCTGAACAAGAGTTGGATGAAATTGTGCAAATAACAGTGGAGGACTTTAACCAGGATGACCATACAGGTAAGATTCCTGTGAAAGAAAATGAAAACTTCTGCTGGATATTAACAGTCTCTGCTCTTTTGACCAGATATATGCTTTGGTTCCATACATCCAAACATGTACATTTAATCAGTAAAAATGTGACAATTTATTTTATGTAACTGAAGCTTTAATGATGGCTGAGTGTATGACTGTATTGATGTACATGTATTATTTAAAATCTACATAATAAGCACTGTCTGTGGGTTTTGACGTCTGTATCAGCAGACACTGTTTTCTTGGACTGAAACAGGAGTGCAGCTTCAATCTGGGCGCCTGAGAGTGAAACCTAACAAGAAGGGTGTCGTGTGTTTTTCTGATGGTGTCTCTGTATATAATTTTTGCCAGACATGCTGGACAATCATGAAGATGACGAAGAAAGGCCTCAGAAGAAAAAGAGGAAATTAAGCACCAGCCAGGAGAATAACAACAATAACCAAGAAATGTCTTTTATTAAGGTACCAGCTCTGTATTCTGGACATTATAATAAGTGAATCGAATTTATTCCTTTTTAAAATTTTAATAAATGAACATTACATCTTTTCTTATGTGTTTCTAGAACATGTTGGTCTCATTCACGGCATCAATCACCCAACGACTGGAGGGAATTGAATCAAAATTACAGGCTCTGGACGCTACCTGCAAAGCCCTCGGACGCAAACTGGACAGCATGGTGCCTTGTGCAAAGAGTCCTATTCAGGTTCCAATGGTTGCAGGGTCTCCTCAGGGGGCCACTCAAACCTGGAACAAAGTGCGATGGTAAATGTTTAAGTGTTTGCACAAAAGCAGCTTTTGTACCAATTGAACATTAAGTCTGTTCAGGCTTAGAGTGCAGACAATGGATACTAATTAAAATTCTCAGGCCTAAGTAGATGCAGTCTTTTTTTATAGTGCAGAGAAATTGTGCTTTTAGTCATTTTACAAAGCGGCATTGTGATTACTGGCAGAAACACATCACACAAACTTATTTTAGACTGCGCATACATGCGCTCGCTAACCAATACGTTACGAATTTCTTCTTCAGTGTTGTTCCACAAACAAATGTGATAGTGAGCAGTGAAAATCCAAAGGGCACCAGCCAAGAAGACACCCCTCTGGAGAACCTGCTAAGCAAGTAAGTGGCTTGCATTCATCTATATGCCTTGTGGGACCTGAAATCAGAAATAACAGCACCTCATAAACAGTACATGAACAGTAATCAAATGTACATTCCCCCAGTTTTCAGTCAAGGCAATAGAGGACTGTATAGAATCTGACATTGTCTGTCACGGTCAATGGTATGATCTGTATGTATGATAGAGTGATTACAACATTTCATTTCCTTTCAGCACGGTGGCCAGGAGGCGGCAGAACACAATCCTGGTGAAGGTGCCGGGCCCTGAGGAGAGTCAGGAAGAACAAGAGAGTGGCTCGGAGGCCAGTGACTCTGTTTCTAATGGTGGCCAGTCCAGCAACGCACAAAATGGTCAAAATGTCACACTCATCACACTGAATTCAGAAGGTATGAGTTCACACAGCTGACACAGAAACACACATGCTTTTGTAGACTTGTTTTTGTTTCTTTTCTTTTCTTTTTTTTTTTTTTTTTGCTCTTTTGGCCAAATTTCTCCAGCAAGGCATTTTAAATACAAGCAGTAAACCTGTTAACAGCATCATGACTCCTCATTCTCTGTGACTTCTCAGTACTAGCATGGCCAAGTCACCTATCTCACTAATAAAAAACAAAAAAAGTGGTGCAAATGAATATGGTGTGGGGCAAAATCATAGTGGATTACTGGGGTGGTTAATTTGAGTAGTTACTTGTTTGTTGAGTTGTTTACAATTGTCTCTCATTTACAGGGAGGGCAGGGAGCAGTTTGGGCTTCAGTGTCAGTGGAGTAACTGGGGATTAAAATGCATACCCTATGGATAGTGGACAACCTGATTTACCTGTCACAACCACCTTAAAATAACAGCATTTGATTGAGTTTTATTAAGATTAGACGTATTTAATGTGGCTGACATGACTCTTTCATCGTTGCGCCCATGTGTCATGTTCATGTCTTGTGGTTTTTAACTCAGGCTGTATCAATAAATGCTACATTTGGTCATTTATGGTTTCAGTAGCTTTGCTCATGGCTCTGGCTGAGCCTTAAAGGGAATTGTTTATTTCTAATTGTTCAACCCTAAATCAAGTCCACATTGTTGTTATATTTTCTGTGATTATTGGTTAAGATATTTTCAGTTGACTTGAGTTCTTGGTTATCTTCAAAGGAAAACTATTATTCATTTATTTGCAGCTGTGGGTTACCATGATAAAACTCGTGTTAGTCAGCATTAGCTAGATGGTACCATGTGTTGTTCAGAGCAGCATGTCTCATACTTTGTTTGTGTGTTTGTTTGTGTGGTGGACTTAACAGTTAACATACGCTGTGAGCAAACAGCCAAACCACATATTCTACTTTTTAATAACTTTTCACAATAACACAGTTTTGCCCATATTTCACCCACTTCTCCCTCATTGCCACAAGGGTGTGCTATTGTATTACATGAAATATCTCAGTTGCTCTGTACCTGTGTGATATTTGTCAACCTGTGAATCAATACAAGTACATTTTATACATTTTCTAGTGATATAGCTATAGCGACGTTGTTTGAATAATTATTTCAACTTCTGTTTCTTCTAGATGATTACCCAGAAGGCACCTGGCTGGGAGATGAGAACAACCCAGAAATGAGAGTTCGTTGCCCAGTGTCTCCAGCTGACATGCTCCACATCACCACAAACTGCCGCACAGCAGAGAAAATGGCGCTGACGCTGCTGGACTACCTGTTCCATCGGGAGATCCAGGCCATGTCAAACCTCTCTGGTCAGGGCAAACACGGCAAGAAGCAGCTGGACCCGCTCATGATCTATGGCATTCGCTGTGAGTCCTCCTGGTGTGACATCATCTACAGCTAGTATTGAACAGTACAGCAGTTTCATGGCATCTGGTTCACCTTGTGAAAGTGGATGATGACCTGGTGGTAACATTATTCCATTAGAAGCCAGTTTACAAAGAGGAGTGTCTTTTCATGTACCAGTTGCTGGCACTGACAGACCCCACCAAGCCTTGGAAGTGAATCCAACATATCTTCTTGTCAAGTGTTTCTGAGCTGTTTGAACATGCCAGTCTGTGAGGACTTAATTGGCAAATAGCCCACTTGTAACTGCCAAGGTGGTGTCTACTAACCACTGTTTATCTCATGATTATTACGTGATTTCTGCACAGTTTAAACTATACTAATAAATTTCACCCAGCCGAGCTTTAAATCCGTGCCCCCTTTCAGCAATAAATGAACTCTCCTAGACGGTCCTACATTTCATCCCCGTTCCCCGTTCCATTACAAAGCAGCACTGAATTGAACACAGAAATAGACTGCAGTCTGTATTCCCAAGGCGGGCTACAACAACATGCATTCATCACTGCACACACGCATAAATGTGCAACACATTTTATAACATACCAGACTCTAAATGACAAGCACATGTCTGGTAGAAAGATCCTAATGGAGTCACCCTCAATTCAGTGAACTCTTTGATTAGGCAGAGTCAGGGTTATGATGGTAGACAGACGGATATTTATGAAAGTCCTGTGGCTATATACTATATTTATATGGTTCATATTGCAGTTTAAAGAGGGGCTCTGTGAGCTGTAGCCTTTCCCTCAGAGAGCGGCTTGTGCCCCCTGCAGGAGTTTTAGTAAATAACCCCCATGGCACGCATTAGTGTTTGTATACTTGGTTACCTGTATTCCCACTCAGCAATGTGGGTGTGTGCAGTTACATAGAGGTATGCAGAGGCTGGACCGGTGCCATATGACTTTTGGGTGACTCATTCTGTCGGCCAAAAAGAAAAAGGAAAAAGAATGAAGCAACTGGCCTGCCTGTACAGGACCCATCAGGTGTGAAAGGGCTGCTGTAAACTACGATCCCACCCTGCCCAGATAGAAATCTACTCCCCCTCTGTCTCATTTTCTACCCCCAGGCTGTAGCTGTGTTATTAATTTTGATAGAAAATGAGCTGTCAAGCGGCTTACAGCCTTTAAACAATTCGTTCATTGAGGTAGACAGCCACTAAATACAGCTGCATCCAGCCTCACCTGTACATATCTCCACAGAGGGAGGGATGAGGCAGAGTCAAAGGCTTAGTCGAAGCAAACAGAATCAGGACAGTTGTTTCCTTCGGTTTTCATTAAAGTGTACATCAGTTGCAGATGAAGTGGCCCTATTACAAACCTCTTGTTCTATAGCCAATAACACAGCTTAATTATGTCCAGCCTGTACCTATCCCAGTGCAATAGTCTGCTATGACAGTTGGCGCAGTCCTCCAATTTTTGGATAGTTATTGCAAATGTGGTATTGCAAACATTAGGCTGTAAGACTGTATGCTTACAATTAACAGCCTTCAAATCTGACTGTAAAACAATGTGTCACTTTATAAAATGTGCAACTGACACTGTCAGCCCGTGTTCTTGTTAGTGAATTATCCTGGCTACTATGTCTTGTATTGCTGCTGATGTTGCCTTCAAGTTTAGGTGACAGCAGGGGCAGGTGAAGATATTTAAAGCATACAGTATTTGCTTGTTTCTTTCACAAAAGCTAAAATAAGATGATTTGGTTTCCTGCACAACTGAAACAGAAAGGACTAGGCAAATTAAAGACGAGAGCATTTCAGGGGCAAAAGGGCATATCGAAAGCCTGAAAAGAAGATGGCCTAGAGACAGATAGACTTGGTCATATGATGCTCTTATTCATGTTCAAGATAACAACATTTGATTATTTCTACAGTATGTCATGACCTTTAACCTCTCCTTGTCCCCACAGGCCACTTGTTCCACAAATTTGGCATCACAGAGTCAGATTGGTACCGTATCAAGCAAAGTATCGACTCCAAGTGTCGCACCGCCTGGAGACGCAAGCAGCGTGGCCAGAGTCTGGCTGTCAAGAGCTTCTCTAAACGCACACCTCGTGGTTCAGGCGCAGGTAAAGTACAGATTATTATCAGGGGGCTGGGATGCATGTATTTGTCTGTGCTGTGTTTATACCCCACGTACCCCTGAACGGTGAGAGCTAGAGAGTATTTAAGTTGTGGAACTTTGTAAGTAAATCAAAGTACTTTGAAACCTTTTGACACCTTTCTTGTGAAATGCTTTGGGAGTGAGCACATTAATATTTATCTCCATGTTGAGAAAACGAATACCTACCTATCTGCACTCTCAGAAGTCCTTATCAGCTGATAAAGTTGACACGTTTCTGCAGATGTTTTCTAATCAAACAAGGTTGAGAGAATTATTTCTTTTGCTTATGGGCCAGTGACACCACCAGTGGTTTTCAGTTTGTTTTGGTTTCAGTGCAACAACATGTTACATTAGTTGGCTTGTAGTTATGAAACCCAACTTTGTGCTGTCAGCAGAATTTTTTCTTTCAACTTTGAGTTGTGAGTATGAACTGGTGCTTAACCAATTAAAAAGGAATGGAAACTTGGATGAAGATCTCAGTTAAGTAAGGATGACTTTAATAGCCAAAGATTTTTTATGGTTGTGACAAAGTGCTATGGCTTTCCATTAATATTACATTTGGTGCATTTTTGGCCTGACCATAGAACTACAAAGTTACATAATTTACATGTTCTCACTGATGAGCTGCTTTGCACCAAATGATAAATCATTTAAAGGAGCAGTGTGTAGGATTAAGTAGCACATAGTGGTGTAGTCAATGATTGCAGCACCCTCGTCTCATCCTCCCCTTCCTTGTGCGAAGGAGAAATTATGGTGTTGATAGGCTCTATTTAGAGCCAGTGTTTAGTTTGTCGGTTCTGGGCTACTGTATGGGAATTTATGGGAATTAACTGGAAATTGGGGGTAATTTGTTAATTGGGGGTTAGCTAGCATCATGATAAAATAGTGTCATCAATGATCAATGAAATTATCCTAGCTATAGCTTAATTAGCATCTAGCTAATTATCAGCTAGCTATCAACTGTATGAATACATTTTTATGTGCTATATGCAAGTTAAACATTAATACCAAACTTACTTCACCTTATGTAGTCCATGAGCTCAAACGTGTGGCTTCAATACTTGTGCTCTGGGCTCCAGAGTGTGGTCCTGGACCAGGGTTGTAGAAATCATCTGTGCATGTGATGGAGCAATGCACAGTGCATGTAGAGGGCGTGGACTCAATAGCCCTGCAGTAAACGTGTGCTATGTGCATGTGATTGAGGAATAGCAGATATTCAAGTGTACTTGCATGGGATATGGTTGTTTTAGTCAAGATTATGCTAAAATATATTTTCCCCAACTATATTTAAGTTCCCTGTTAAGGGCCAACCTTCAGTTTTGTAAATTCCAGGTTTATTCCCATTAATTCCCGTTACCAACTTTGAAAATTCCTGGAATTTTGCAACCCTGTTCTTATATTCAGGTGATTTTACAATAATGACAACATAGTTATGCATATTCTATTACTTTTCTGTCTGTCATAATTTGTAGAGCACCCTAAATCTTACACATTAGACTGTTAAAAGTTCTCCTTTTCTCTTCAACTATATATATCCGAAACAACAAAAACACAGCCACATAGAGTGAACTCAAACTCACATTTTATCAGCTATAAGAAAGCTATTTTAAGACTTGAACCGGAACGCACATACAGTGTGTATTGCTGCAGATGGTTGTAATCTGCACACAATGCCTGCTGTCCTCCCCTCCCTGTGAGCCATCACCTCTCACCTCTGACCAGGGAAAAGTAAGACTGCAGAGGAAACCCAAATATCCTGTGAGCACACTCCAGGGGTGGATTGTCAGCCCTGCCTTTTCAGGCCACACACACCCCAGAGTGTACAACACAAATACAAAGTTCAGATGGTCCATGTACAAACATGCAAAATCATCCACTCCTTAATCAGATTACATATTAACGGACGGGAAAGAGGCAGTTCTTTTGCTTTTTAAACCATAATTTCTCAGTCAACCAGCAAGTAGAGCTCAGACCAAAGCTATCAAATTCCGCCTGGCTCTTGCTTACTCGTCTGTCAAACAAAAATACTGAGGATTATGTACATAATACAGTACATAGCAGTAGTAATGAAAGATGGGAGACAGCCTTAACTTTCAAAGCAACATGACACAAAACAGAACTTTTGAGGTGTGTAGACTGTTGGTTCTAGCCTGCTAGTGTGCGTGTCTCTCGCATGGCATGCCTCCTTCCTCTCGCTTTGTGCATGTTGCAGTTTTCCAAATCCCTTTTGCTACAGGAAACAATAAGCTTATAATAGTATAATAAGCTTGGCTTAACAAGCTAGCAGCTTTTGCTGTGATTTAGTCAGTTTATTGCTCCGGCTCACCTCCCCACTTGCAAATCTTCCACCAAAACAAATTCCCCTCAAACGTTATTTTGCAAAGGCACCGTCGCTGCATCGCCCAGGATGATTGTGATTTGACTTAAAGAAATACAAGCAAGCCAGAGTGGTATTTTTTATTCCCTATAGCAGAATGATAATGGATGCAGCCACACCTTTCTCTGACACAGCACTGTGGAGATGGGTCATGTTATGTGAGCCTGTGTGTTGTGTGGTTTTATGTTGGTGAATGTTTTGTTTTATTATTTTTTTATTATGCTAAAAGAAAACATTTTTTGCAAGATCTTTTACAAGAAATTACCTCAAATCCTTTCATTCCTCGTATGTCTGACGAGAGAAGGTGTGATTTGGTTTATTTTGTGAACTGTGGTGTCGACTTTACTGTCACTGGGCGCTGTCTTTGATTGCTGTCATGGATTCTGGACGTCTTTGGGTTACTTTGTTGGGTGAAGCGATGGGTCCATGCTCAGGTTTCTGACTGCTGGTGTGATAGCTGATGTGTGGAGACTGAGGCCTGCAGTCTGTGTTTGGCTGCTAGACCATGAGTGTGTTTGGATGGCTAGCTGGAGAGTCCTTGTTGTGTATTTAGGCGTTTGATAAAGTATAAACACGCCATCATCCAGCAGATGGCCTGAGTATCAGCCAGTTTTTTTTTTTTTTTTTTTTTTTTTTTACAAAGGTTGCTAAGGCCGCTTGCATGACCATGTCTGGGTGTGTGTCAGTTTGTGTGTCTGTGTTTTAGAGACCGCTTTTTTTTATTTTTTTATGTGTGCTGGAAGCCTTTGTACTGTATTGCTGCTTCCACTGTACACATGAGCGCACCAATGACTGTATTGCTTGTCCTCCTTACCAGAGGGAGGCCTGGCAGAAGAAACAGCCCATATTGAGACTGCCACGCAGCAGACCTTGCACTACACACTGGCCAATCAACAGGTCCAGTTCCACCGTATTGGCGAGGATGGACAAGTTCAGGTGGTGAGTGTCCGGCATGTCATTCCTCAATCTTGTAGGCTAACACACAACAAAGTATTAGTAAGACTGTGAGCATTCTTTATCTCTATATTTATGGTTTAATTTGCTCCTTTTTTAAAATATATATATTTCATTATTTTTCTGCTGTTATATAAGGGGCCCATAGAGCAAGATATGTAGTTCATACCACCCACCACAGTGACACATACAGCATTCTGCAGAAATATAAAGCTTCTCATGTCAAAGAAAGAGCTTCCCATGCTCAGGGATTGGGTGACCTTGTACAGCTGCTATGGGCAAAGGTCAAAATCAGGCCCACTACGGCATTATGGGTGGGCTGACCAAGAGGAAGTGACTTGACTACTCATTGTCTTCCTTGTGCTCTGAATTCAACCCAAATACATCATTGTAAGAGTCACTTGAGTCACTTGATTTAACTCTATGGCCTGTGGAAGATCAGAAGTTACACTGTGTCTGTGGAATTGCTCAAATTAGAAGAGAAGTTAGGAAGAAGGTGGGAGAGAATGATTATCAGGAACGCTCTGTGCGGTTATTGCCCTCCCGACACTCTGCGGAGTATTAAAGGGTGCAGCTGAGCCTGAAATTTATGAGTACCGCTAACACAGCAGAGGAAATCATGTATACTTACTGGCTGTGATTCAGTGCTGCAACCATTATGATGATATATATAATGATTACTAAACTACAAACTTCACCTATTGTGTTGTAAGAGAGCCCTTATCAGTGTTCTTTTAATGTAAGTGATAGGTGGCAAAATCCTGCTGCTGGGGGTGTGTCTGTCTGTTTGTGCTGAATATAGCTGCTGTGAAACAATCAGACTTTCTCGATGCTGGCGCTCTCATTCTCATTTACTGTCTATGTCTCTTGACCAGGGCTCTCTCTCTCTCTCTCTCTCTCTCTCAAACCATCGGATACAATGTCACTATTTTGCAGCGTAAATTGTGAGTCAGACACAGATTTAGAAGCTCCATGAATCCACCTGGTTAGCCTCAGTTTCAGTGACATTTGACTCTGGAGGGTTATGCCCGATCTTAGTGTCTGATTGGGGGGCCACAGCATGACGTCAGGCTGCGTTTTGTTAGACCCGGCTCAACTTCTCCACTGCAGGTCGCTGCCTTTTTTGGCCGACATCACTGCAGCTCGCACTGCCGCAGCCAAACAAATGAATGGAAAAACCTGCGGTTGTGCCTCAGTGCCGGATCCTGTCTGAATGTACCCCTCTAGGTTTTTTAAATAGGTTGAATAAGAGGAATTATTACAGCAAGCCTAACCTGTTTTGATCTTGAAATATTTATTGAACGTATTTGTGTAATTGTCCCAGCTTTACCTGTCTCTCATTCTTCATCTGTGTTTCTCAGATCCCACAGGGTCAGTTGCACATTGCCCAGGTGCCACAAGGAGAGGAGGTGCAGATCACACAGGACAGTGAGGCAAGTGTGTGTGTGTGTGCGTGTGTGTGTGTGTGTGTGTGCGTGTGTGCGTGTGTGCGTGTGTGTGTGTGTGTTTTGAAAAGGAGAAACACACAGCCACTCCTTTTCTTGAGGCATTGTTCCCGGTATATTCAATTTCGTAGGAAACATGTCAGTCATGAAAATTTGTCTCCAAAGAATATACTCTTACGGTTAACTTGTGCTTGAGAAAGAAGTGGTTTCCTGGGAAGAAAAATAATGTTGTCTACTTTAGTGGGAAGTCTGGTTTGTGATTTGGTCAACTTTTGGCTAGTTAATGACGCATTATTTCACTGGCTATTTGAAACATTACATTTGTGTGAACATGGAGTGTACTCCAAAAGCTGCAGAGTGTCTCTGTCATGTTGAAAACGCACCAAGTGTATCTTCAGATAATTATGGTTGATCCTCCGACAGCTGTGTGCAAGACAATTTATCCTAATTTGTACCTACACCCATTTCTGATGGGTGACCGATCAAATTTGTGATTGCACAACTCACACTTTGGAGACTATAAGCTAGTCTACTTTTAAAAGAAAGCAAATGAAGATACAGTTAATAGATAAACTATTAATTTTCATCTGTCAAATAAATTTGATAAGAGCAAAACATTTATGTCCTTTGAGCCTGAGCCATTCCAGTGAAGCATAATGCACCAGAGTAATACCTGACAACATTTAAGTCATTAGTGAGTTTTAGCAAAAACAGATGTTCCATAAAAAGAATCTTAATGTTTATATATCCGCCTGCTTATGCGTGGGGTTATGACTTTTGTTTCCACATAATGCCCAGATGTCTCATGTCCCGTTGCAGACTTGCACTCTGCATGCGCACACTGTGTTGGCCTGCCAGTTGAAATCAAAATCTTAACTCCAAACCGCACCAACTGCTCAAGAGGAATTTCCACATCAGCATCATTGTTAGTGATTTTTTTTTTTTTTTTTTCAAGGATGTGGGAGAGTGATTTATTTCAAGGCGCCAGTCTGTGTACACACATACACATGTAATCACATACCATATATGATGCGTGCCACACATGCGTGACATTTATGCGAAAGCAATTGACACCTTTACCGAATGTTTTTCTCATTTCCTATCCAGCGTTGCGAAAGGACACTCTGAGGAAGAAATGCACGATTGAGTGAGAGAGCGAATTGGAGGCAGAGAGGCTCTAAAGTCTTTCCTGCTCTTTGTGGCTGAGCCCAGATTTTCTTCTCCTCTCTCCTTCCTATTCCATGATATTGTTTGTTTTCTGGAGTTCAAAGCTTAGCAACAAAATCCCACTTCTCCCAACTGCCACTCACAGAATATGTTTTCATTAGGAACGGGCCCCCTTCATCAAAGACATTGGTTTTAGCGTGCTTGAAAAGGAAATGAGCTGTTTGAGAGATTACACTGCTCTCTGGCCATATGGCAGCTTAGACAGCACTCAATATAAATATAAATATAAATATAAATATATAAATATATATATATATATATATATATATATATATATATATATATATATATATATATATATATATATATATATATATATATATATATATGTGTGTGTGTGTGTGTGTATATATATATAAGCATATATGTATATGTATATATGCATGCATGTGTGTGTGTATGTGTGTGTATGCAATAAAATTAGCAAGAGAAAACAACTGAAACTTGGGGTTGGCTAAATATGGCTTGTATGATGTCCTCTCTCATGTGGTCTTGTTAACATCATTGTGGGTGTTCAAAGACTGTATGATGGTCATAGCATCTCGATGAGACGGCGATGGGTTTGTGTCTGTGCGAATGGGCATCTGCTTTTGTTTACAGGAGCGTTGATGTTGCCAGAAATGACAGAATAGTTGACGTATGCACAAAGACATCACATCCACTTCTCTCTCCTGTGTCATTATGTATAAACTGCCAGACCCAGCATGCTCACAATCCTGTTCTGACAGTTATGACACTTCTGAGATATTGACACAATGATGCTGCCTGTTGCACATTGCAGTTCAGTTTCAGTGTAGCACAATTTAATGGCCTGAATCACTTTGTGACAATGCAGGTTTTACTAATCTGTTGTCCGCTCTGTTTAAGGATAGAAGGGCAATGAAATGTGTTTGCTCCTTAAAATAGCTAAATGATCAGGCTTTTGACATGACATGTTACTTCTCTATTTCAGGGAAATCTCCAGATCCACCAGGTACACGTTGGTCAGGATGGACAGGTAAGAACAAATTCTCAGTAAGCTAATAGTTAATAATACACTCACTAAACCACATATTTGTGTCACTGTTTTTCTGCGTAAAGTACAAATCATTCAAAAACAAAGGCTCAATAACGAATGGTGGATATGTGTAGTATCGTTTTAAAAATTAATGGTGTTCAACTTTATACAGTCGTTCCATCAGATCTTTCACAAAGATTTGTATGTCTGATGACCCCAGACCACAAGGGTCTCTCTGTCAAGGATTTGACTAGACCGATTGGAATGACGTGTGTTGTTTTACTTGAAAATGTAACACATTAAACATAAAATGGCAGCCACTTAAATGCGTGCCTGAATTCTTTGCCGGACATATTTGTGAAGTGATTGCACAACAGCTCTTTACCATTTTAGCCAATGTTTTTTTTTTTTTCATGTGACTGCATCACGCAGATACTCAGTGATAGGGCTTTTGCCATTTAGAGTAATGAACCTTGGGGTGTACAATGATGTCTCTGCTGTTGTATTGTCGCTGTGAGTGCAGTGACCCTGATGAGGTTGTGTTGGGAATATTTAGCTGAACGTTTTACATATTTGCATTCATGGTGGCCACATTCACTTGGCAAACAAATGTTGGACATATCTAGTTATATAAGAAATACAAGCTCACTGGTGTTTAGTAAGACAGATATGATTTAAAGGTGCCCTGTGGAGTTTTCCTGTAAATGAAAAAAAGTCATGTTTACATTCACTGTTGCTCACCAATACACATGATATATTTAGTTATATTGTTTTTCAGTTATAAATCCAGCATTGTTTACATCTATGTAGTGGCTAGCAGTCTTCTTCACTGCCTTGGATGGTGCCTTTTTGAATATTTTGGCACACTACTGCCACCTGTAGGCCTCTCTCTCTCTCTCTCTCTCTCTCTCTCTCTCTCTCTCTCTCTCTCTCTCTCTCTCTATTTTAGTGTCCTCCCACTGTCTATGCCCTTGTTCATCCCTCTCCCCTCCTCCATCCCCATCTTGAATGTTTTGGACCGAGGGCCCTTCCTGTTTCTGTTTCTCTGTTCTTTCCTCTAAGATCCAGGCGGGCCTTGATCAAAGCATAGCTGGCCTGTGTATGACCATTGCAGGCCACATATGGACTCCTGAAGACCAACACATACTTTCACATTTATGATTTCATCATGTTAGTCAAGAACTAAGGCTTTAGGGAAGGAAGTTTTTTTTCTCACCCTGCCCGTCTGTTGATTAAACTGTTATGGGTTATTTTGTTAGGACAGGTGTTTTTCTGTAACAGCCAATAGAGGGGTTTTAATATGAATATATTCACTGTTTCAGTCATTTCTAGAAATGTAAATATTCCACGAGACGAAAAGAAGCAGCATGATTCATTATTTATAGGGATGCACGATGTAGGTTCTTTTCAGCTGACATCTGTAGCAGATAATAACCTGCTTTTTCATGGCTTATACCAATACAATAACTGATAATGACGATTTTTGTATTTTAAAAAGTTCATAATAGTTTATGCACACCTGAGGGTAAGAAAGGGTATGATAATAGTGAGCAAAGGTGAATAATTAAATATTAACTAGCTCTGATCTAACCAAATATGACATCACTGTTGTTAACACAACAGAAACAAAGAACAGTTTTCACCCTTCAAATATTCATTAATTTTTAATAGTCATGCTAGGCTCAGACTATGTTTTGGGCAGATTATTCCCCAATTCACCCTTCCACACTGGCATTGACATGTTTGGCTTTCTGGTCTACACTTTGGAACTCTGGGGGGGTCCGCACAAAAAATTGAACACGGCTCAACTTTTGCTGCTATGTCATCTGCAGGCGCAGCATAGTGTTAGCCAATCAAATACATGTGCACATTCCTGATAGATGGCTTTGTAATGCCATCATTCGACTGTACCAGCGACTGTCGCAGCAGAGCTTAAAATGATTATCGCCGTGATACCTTTCCAGAGTTGTAACATTCTTGCTTATAGGATTATAAACCACTGTGCTGTGTCTTGGCATCTGATGAGCTTCCACACTCGTGGAACTATTACTCAAACCAGCCTCATTGGATCTTATTTCATCCTCTCACCAGTACCTTAAACAGCACGCCCCCTTCAACGCAGCCCCAGGTTTGTAGTAAAAATAGACCAAAATAGAGTCTACAGCCTTAAATTCAGATTTTCTGAGTTGTCTTTGCCACTTTGTTGGCGCGGTCATAAGGTACTCATAATTCAGAAGTTTCTGGCATGAACTGAAGGCAGAATAAGACGAAGGAGATTTTTCCATGAGGAGACTTAAGAGGCTTGAGAATGTAATGCAACCTATTTGTTCCAGTGCAGCAGGTAGTAATGTGATTACAATAGCATTACTTTCTAAGGAATTACTGGACCTGCACATGAAAATTAAGGCAGTCATCACCATGTCTATGTAATATGTCAGAGTTTGGGAAGAAGGATTTTACAAGCCACCCATTGTCTGGAACCATATACTTTCAAGTGCTGCTCTGTTCTCTATTTTATAGTCTGTTGAAGATCTCAATCATCAGATTCAAAGGTTCAAGGCTCTATTGACTATCTGTTTGAATGATTTTTTATTATGTGTTAATGCATCTGCTTCATATGAGAGTTTCTTTTTTCGCTGTTTGTATTGTTTTATTGGCTGTTTGGCTCTGTATGTGTTTTCAATTGATTGAGGTAGTCACCACACATCCTCGTGCTCCGTCTCTCTCACACACTCATAAACATACATGCACGCTCGTGTCCCCAAATGACCCGCTTTGCTGAGCCTGACAGCAGCATTCCTTTCAGTCTCTCTTTAGGATCTTGGAACAAGTTTTGGTCTGAGTTTGGTTTAGATTTTGCACCACAACACACATTTCTAGCAGTATTTCATATCAGTTCACAGTGCACATGAGCTGTTTTTGCAAATTTTCTTCAGCTTTATCTTGTCTAGCTGTTCAATAGGCTATATTTTATGCTCTATACATCATGCATTAACAAAATTTGAAAATGCACTGTGGGATAGACATTTGTTTCTTGCAGATAGACACCAAAGCGTCAACAAAAAACAAAAAAAAGAGAACAAAACTGCACAAAGGCCTCTATTCCCTTGGCAGTGTCTGTGAGCCTAGTCCAATAAAAAGCTCTTTTATTTTCCCTTTCTTTTAGCTCATGCTTTGATTGGGTCTGTAAAATGATATGAGTGTAATGCCAAAACAAACACACAGTGACTTATTCTTAAAACCTCATGTTGCAGGTCGAGCTTTTCACACACATGCAGTGGTACATTACAGTGGCAGCATCTCCTCACTTGTGTGTTCTCATATTCTCGGGAAGCGGAGGATGACTTGTGGGTCAGCTGTTAAATCTGATGAATCCCAGAAAGAACATAAAAACACACAAGGGAAACAAAGGCTTGCATCCACAGTGTTTCTTTGCTGCCACAGCAAAAAAAGAAATAAAAATCTGGGATTAATCATCCGATGCACTTCCTCAATACAAATGTGAGGTAACAGTCATTTCATACACAAGACATAGACAATGCCGACCTATTGCTGTGCAGCCAAGTTCAACCAGTGTGGACATGTTCATACGAGTCAGCTGTCACTGTTTGTCCATCCAGTCTGCAGTGCAGTTCATACCCTTAACTGAGAAACCAAAGAATTGTAGGGTAACATTTGGCTTAGCAAGTGTTTGCATCCTGTCTATGCTTTTGTCCATATTTGCACGGTCGCTCTCGTCCACATGTATGTTCTCTCTCTCTGTCTCTCTGTCTCTCTGTCTCTCTCTCTCTCCCTCTCTCCTTTGCCCCCAAATGACATATTAGGTTTTATCATGATTGGTGTAATGCATCTTGGACCAGCATTTGTTAAGAACTTCAGACAAAGATAATACAGATCAGACATAATCCTGATGTGTGCTTTCTTAAATGTCTTAATTTGTATGTTTATGGAGGGGTCTACATCAAACAGGCTGTGTATGATGTCACTGTTTTTGTAATCTGGCAGAATAGTGCTAAGGCTGTGTTAGTGTAACCCAGCATACGCAATTCATCACACAAGAGGTCTCTGCTTTGTTTTTTATTTCCTTTCTCTGAGGCGGTTCCTCTGCTCTCCATCTCACTTATTTTAATCTTCCCATGCTAAGTAGCTATGGCTATACCTGTCATTTAAATGCCACCTACTACATCCAGTCACTCCAGGTCACAATAACTGTCATATACACTCTCAGGTCACATCTTGGACACATTAACATCCATCAGACAAATAAGGAAAAGTTGCTACTTTCTCAGGCGGTGACTTTCAACAGCTCCTTGCACCCTGCGGCTCTATCAGGGTCTCTTAATTTATGCGCATGTTTTCCACGGTTGTCTGCACCTTTTGTGTCACTTCATTATTAAAATCAGCAGTCTGAGGTGGCCTGACTTGCATTTTTCTATCAGATCTCAGTTATTTGTCAAGAAGTCACTCGTTGTGTTGTCGTTAGTGGACAAGTTTCAAATTAAGGTGTCAGGTTGCATTGAAAAGATGAGTCTAAACCTGACTTTAGAAGCTTTAGTAATTCCCTCCACTGATTTGTATCTCTTTCCACATGGATGGACATGGGTATTGTTTAATTACTTTGAGTTCTGTCCTCAAGGCTGTTGTTATATTGTCAACAGACTTCTGACTGTCTCTAGTACATATAGATATGCTAGTTTTCCTCTAAAAGAACACCTATATATCAGGGAAATGCCATTTTGTTTGGAGTTCTCTTAAGGCTGCTACTCATTGTGTTTCATGTTCTATAATGTTCTGCATGGGCCTGTTCCATACTGCCATTGCGATGCACTTTTCCATTGTCAGAAGTGTGGTATTTTCTCATGAATCACTCTCCTGACTTAAATAAAATGCAATGTGTACATTGGCAACACACTGCATTAAAATTGTTACTGCAATGTAGAACAAAAAAAGTGGTTGTTGATAAGTTTTGTCAAGCATTTGCAATTCTGTCTGGCAAGAAAATCAATACATTTTGCACTCTTTTAATGAGAAAACTGAAAGCCATCCTTCCTGGTTCACAGCTTGTGAGTGTATAAGTGGGTCCAGTAGGTAAGCTAGTACTAGACATGCTATGCTTACCTTTGAACTTAAACAAGATTTTTGCTGTAATATATTAGTGAATGGATTTGGGGTCACACCCTTTCTCCAGTTTTACTGACAAAAGAAATGAAGGTGTCTTTGTAGTTTAGGAGACAGGCTGTGTTAAATTGTTGAGAGGGCTGCTGATTGACCCCTCTGTCCTCCCTCTGTCCACCCATCATGCTCTATAGTCTCACTAGCGATTTACTGCATCCAGTGAGCACGGCAGTGTCCTACACACATCTCACTATTCACTTTTTTTGTTTGTCTAACTGCTTGTGCACACATTGAATCCTGTGCCTTTTGGCTGCAGATGTTTGTGCATCCGCTTCCATGACAGTCTGTGCCAACTTAGCTGAACGGAGTGCAACCGTGCCAGCTGAAAGTTTGAACAAGACCGGATCCAAAGTTCTCTGCCGGCCTATAAAACCCCTCTCATGCAGACGGAAGAGAAGGCAGACCCATGAAACTATAAAATAACTAGTCTTTTACTGCCCTCCCTGTCTGTCATAGCCTCTTATCTAGTGCCCTTCTCTCTGTGTGCTGTGATCTTACCCTTCACTGATGCAGACCAAATGGAGGATTGGAAGATGAAAGGAGCGACTGATGAGGAGGAGGGGAGAAAGAAAAAAGATGGGGAGTGGAAAGCCAAAAAGGGAGACTGTCTGGAAGAGATGTTTTTTCCCGTTCATGATCGAAAACTGAAACCAGTTGAGCTGTGAATCAGATAAAAACACTCTTAACAACTGCATGGTACCAGGTGGCACATAAAAAAAAATCAGAGTGGGTGGAGCCCTTCGCTAGCTCAAATCCAGTCTGTCCACAATGGCCTTAGATGCCCCTTTTTCCCTTCCTCATCTTTGCCGCCACCCGCCTGTGTAATGTAATAATAAAGCTTACAGAGGAGCCACAAATCCAGTTTTGAGCGAGCTCAGTTTTTAGAGGACTCTCCCTGTTAGATTGTCTAAAAAATTCAGCTCCAACTCATGAGACTGCTATAAAGCTTTAACAAATTCGCGCCTGCGTCATTTATCGAGGATGGACCTGAATACCGCCCTTCAGGGGCTTTAGACGTGATTATCAAGAGTCCGAATACAGTACCCCCGCCAACTCACTTCCTCCCTCTAGTTGAAATTCTGCCATCCCTTTCTGTCAGCACATGTTGCAATGCATCTGTTGGACCCTCCTAAGCGGCATTGTTCATGACCAGTGTGGGAACTGGGTCACAGAACAGAGAGTCCAGCTCGGCACCCGTCCCTTTGTCCGTGCTGCCAGGACCTGTAAACACAGAACCAGTCTAGGACCAGGGAAAGTCCAGACAGCACATGAAATGGAATGATGGTGCAGAAAGAGAAGGTTGATGGAGGAGAGTGAGGTAATAAAGAAAAGATGAAGAGGAAAGATGAATTAATGTGTTTTGACCTCAACGCCTCTGAACCCACGTTATGTTGTAAGTGTTGCGTTCGTGCCAAAGACAAGGGCTCCTTCGATGCCTGTTGTCAGTTAACTTCGATAAATGTCTCTGGTTCTTGGACTGTGTCTCTTGATGTGTCATTCCTACACACAAAGCAGATGCTTCAACAGTCTGTAGGGTAAACCTCACAGAATCAGGGTGTGATTTTTGCTGGAATCAAACTGCTGGCCTGTAGCCTGAGTTACTCAGTTGTCCCTTTTCTCTCTCTGCTTAAGAATGTTGTTTCTAGTGTGCTAAAATTCCTGTGATTCGCAGCACGATGGGAGGGTTAAAATCAGTTGAACAGATACAAACAAGATGTTTTATGACCATTGTTTAGTGTAAGCGGAATGTACGTAAGCAGTCAAGGATTTAGAGTTCTAGTGGTGGATCCTGTTTCAAAGGAGTACCGATCTGTTTTGTGTCCTTGTGGCATCATGGCCCGGAGATAAAGGGCCACAGATCGGGGAATCCTTAGTTCTGAATGTGTGCGTGGGTGAGTGTTTGTAACTCAGCATATCTGAGCAGTGCAGAGGAGGGTACCCCCAGTGGTGTTTTCTTTTGTCTTTGTGGGTAGAGCTTAGGGTCACTAGCCGTGTGAGTAAGAGGGACCAGATGTTTCAGATGCATTTCAGTGTGACTCACTCAAGTACAAGCCTGGCTCAGCCCTGCCTTACAGGACCAGAACTGCAGTGCTGATCATCCATCATCAGTCTCAACTTCTACAGGCTCCTGACTGGGACAGCAATTGTTAGTGTGTTATACTGGGTTAATTGTAACCAGGTTAAGTTAATACTTCTGTCATGTAAACAACTAAATCAGTGTATTTGACTCACATTAGAGTCATAATCAGAGAAAGCATACTTTCAACATATTAACAGAAGCAGATTACTCATCAGTATTTCAAATTACTTTTGGCACGTGTACGACGTAGTCTAGTTTTTATCTGCACATGCACCACAAAAATGAACTGAAATTGATGCAAGTAGTGCGTTTGGAATCAAGACTTGTTTGAAACCTAATATATGGCTGCATCATGTATGGTCAGCAGTAGTTTTTATAATGCAAATATTCTTGGTTATTAAATGTTTATTATTATTAATTGATTTCATTATTATTTCTGTAGTGGTCCCAGGAATATTTGTTCTTATGGTGTACTGTACTAGCAGATCATGTGACATAGTTAAGCTACCTGTGAGTTAAAAAAAGCTGCAAGAACAATACTTTCTATTCATATATTAACATGTTGAATGTTGAAAATGAGAACTTTTTATTCTGTTGTACAGTGATTATCTATTACCTCCCTTTGCTCTTTCATTCATTTCTATCTACGGGATGTCTCGTCTTTCTATGACTCACTCTGTATTGAGTGTTTTGTCAGACTGATTGTTATTTGGGGTGCTGTAACTGTGCACCCTCCTCATGCCTCTCGGCACATGGAAAACACTGCTAGACTGTTACAGTGCATTACCATCATCTCGGTTTCTCACAGCAGTAGGTTTGATGTTGTTTTCCAGTTTCATTTTCTCATGGTGAATACCGGGTATTGGTATTGTGGTATTGTGCTGTGATGCATCAGCGAGGTATGGACTGGTTATTGATCTCTCGTCAAGTTGGTATATTTGTTTTTGTGGGTAGCAATAGCCTGAGAGGGCAAAGCCTGTAAGAAATAAACTGTTAGTTACATATAATAACTCCAGATAGGCACAACCCTTCTTTAACAAATGAAGTAAAAGCTTGTCCAGTCTCACTCTATACTTATACATAAAATTGGGCCTATATAGTATGTGGGCTCAGACTAAAAGTCTTCAGGGTACGTAACAAACATTCCTGCATATTCATTTTGAAAGAGCAACAGACTACACTTAACTCGACCAACCAGTGTGTAACATCTTTCAGTCAGTCACAGACCTTCGTGTTTCTAGTGTTTGTAGTGCTGGCCCTCGCTTTGCTGCGGTCCAGCCAAAAATCAGCATGACGAGCAGTGAGAGAACAATAAAACTTGTTTTTCATGGAAATGACAGCAAAACAGCCTACATAACAAACACTGCAACAAAAGGTGTTTTTTATAAAATTCACCAATACAAAAAGGTTTATATTGCCAATAAAATATAGCATTTTCAGACCACACATTATCCTGACAGTTCATGGTAATTATGCCAAAGGAAAGACAAGACGGATGGATGTTACAAAGGTTTGTTCTGTTTCCTCGTTTACCAGTGCTGGTAAAAGTCCAGGCATAAAAAAAAAGTGGTTGTATCTGATAGATGTCATGTTTTAATGAATTAAAGACTTTAGTGTGCTACATGCTGATGTAAGATGACAGGTGTCTTTCATGGCAAGTCCTCTCCAAGAGAGATTGTCTAGAGATTTGGGTCTGTTGTTTAAAAGGTCGGTCTTAGGTCATCTGGACCTGTTCAGTGTTCAAATGTAGTTTTCAATGGAATTACATTTGTTTCAGAAGGGAGAAGCATTCAAGGGGAGTGCCAAAACTAAAAACAGAAAAAGATGTATCACAGTTGTATCAGAGAAATTACATTTGATTAAAGAAATGTGTTGGCCTTCATCAGTGTCCATTACTATATTAAATTACTTGTTAAGATGGGTATTTTGTGCATTGTGATATTATGTTAGTTGAGTTTTACAACCTGTGTATATCATCTCCTCTGGTTCCATTGAATTAAGCGGGTAATTGGAAACACGATAAAGTCATCATCTTAAATCATGAAATTTACTGACATTGTAAAAATGCCTTCATCAATTAGGCAGGCCAAGTTTGGATTTACTCTAGAGAACAGAGAAAACCTTCAGTGGAATTTTCTTTCTTTTACATTTTTAAGGGGCCTGCCTGATTCTTAATTACGGTTGTTATTTTTGTCATCAGTCCCCCTTTGATTTGCTGGTTCTGGTTTAGAATTTAAGTCAAGCTGGTTTTGTCATAAAACCTTTCTGAGCCCTGTCTGAATCTGACTCCCAGTCTGCTGGTGGGAGTTGTGGAGGAAAAGGATGCAAAGCAGGGTTTGATTGGATGCAGGTGTTGAGCTCTGCTGTAGAAACGGTGTCAGGGTGTGGGTGGAGACGGGAAGCAGTGAGCCAGGTTATAAGGTCAGGGATCTTGCAAGGCATAATGACTGATAGTAAAGATGTATTTAAAAGAATAATTTGTAGACAGAAGATGAATATGTCGACAATGTATGGTCATATCACTTGTCAAAAGTCTGAAATTGAACTGCATATGAGTTAGAGAATCCACAAATCATAAGAAGAACAAAGCACAATACTGTTCTGCTTCTATTTCAACTTCTGACATTTTTTGATTTGTATCTCAAGCCCAGTGTTGTCAATTCAATCATATTATGAGCTGAAACCCAGCTGAAATCAGAATAGTCCTCAGACTCAGAGGTAAAGTAAAAGGCATATGTAACTAACAGTTAATGACTGCAGTGAGACATATTTAGGCCAGTGTGTTCATTTTCCATTTTCCCAGTCTACACTAAACAAGCACTCAGAGCACTGCTGTGTCTATGGGCCATCTTTACAGCCAAGTTGCAGCCAGGCCATAGCCCCCTCCCACACTCCCTCCACCCCACCTACCCACCCGGAGATACTGTTTCTGCTTAGACATCTGTCCAGGGTTGGCAGTTGCAGATGTTGTTGACGGCTGTGAAGCTGAGAGGAAGTTCCAGCCACTCCAAAGTCCAAATGTTTCTTTATTCATTTCCCTGTTTTGGTCAGCTTTTTTTTGGTCCTTTTTTCAGATCTGAAAGAAGAGGACGTATTCCTTTGGGAATGATAGGAACCAGATTTGTGTGTCTCTCTTTTCTTAGAGTACAGACAAACCTGTCTGATGTGTATAGATTTTTGTTTCCTGTGAAAGGAGGATCTTGTGTTATTGGGGAGACTCTGGGATACTTTGATTAGAGTGATGGTGAAGCAAAATTTCTAAAAGCATAGTCAGACAAAAACACACACACATGCAGACTAAGAGGATGACTCATAGCATCGTCCGATGCACAGCTGAGTCTAATTGAGACCTCCTGTGAGCCTGGGAATTGATGCCAGCCTTTCACCAAGTACTGTATGTGTATTGTGGAAGCAGATTTTCTATTTGATGCACTCTGAGACCTTGTTACCAAGGATAGAGACGGAAATTTAGAGGCTTTGTTGTATTTCTGAACAAACCCATATACTCTTAAAGGCCTCTTTATTCAAGTTTAACTAGTTGCATATGAAGTGAAAGGAGAGAAAGTACATTTTAGAATCCTTAGACAAGCCCTAGATGAGGGCTGGGTAACAAAGATTTGTTTATCCAGTTGGTTATTGTCTTTCAGTCTTGGAATTGTGAATGTTTTTTGCATTAAGCTGCTGTTGTTGTTCATTTTTGTGTCTTTCCTCTCCCATTGCTGTGTTTCCTTAGTGTCCTGGATCCATTACTGAAAGCATTACAGCATCAGAAAAAGATTTATTTTTTTCTCTCCCTTTTTTCTCCAAGGCCATGGCAGCTAGCAAAGCCTGCAGAGAATTTAAGATGCTCTTGATTGTTTGGTGCTCTTGTCTCCAGTGCTATGCCGCAGTATCATAGCCCTTTAATCCTGCTTGTCTACTCTGCTCTTTGGACCTCCAGCATGGGGGTGGCCGGCCAGACAGCTAGCGCTTATAATTTAAGGGTCCCAATTCCTAAAACTTTGAGGTCAACAGTAACTAATACACTTAAGATCTGCTGATGGCCCCTGTTTCTGACAAATTGAGCTCACTACGTCAAATCTAATATATTGAGCTTCATTTTAAGTGTGTCATCCCAGCTCTTAGTTGAAAACCGATGCATTCATGCAATCTAGGCGAGACCGACAAAATTTCCCAGTGTCTGGAGGCTCGTCTACTCTCAAGAAAGCCCCCACAAACATTTCTCACGTTGTGTGGTGTATGTTTTTTCGAACAGTCTTGATTTGCTGATTCATTCTAATCTACAAGCAGAATAGTTTTTTACCTTGTAAAACCTTTGTTTTACTACATTTTGGAATTATTTTAGTTTTTTTCATCCTTGGCAACCAGCTCCAGTGTTCATAGAATCGCTGAGTTGGCCTTTCAGTGTTTTTATGAACTTCCAACCTTGTGGTAATTATAGACAACAAATCAAAATTCATACTAATGGAAAAAATACTGCAAGCACTGAAATTTATCGTCTGAGTTCACTTTCTGGGCATCTTCTGTGAGGTGGATGTACTTGCTTTTGATTGTTTTCGACTGAGTCATACTTTAAAGCCAAGCGTGACAGTATTACACCCAAATAGTGGAGACGAGTTGTTCTAACAAAGCGAGTCGTGGGACAGGATGTGGATCCGAAAAGTTCCTGTGTAATCGCTGTAGAGATCTCACACACCGTTCCAACTCTGTAAATGCTTTTGTGAGCCTCTGTGTGCTGCTCCTCACAGCTGAGAATGCAAACTGCTCTCAAATGGAAGTTGAGAATCTAATTGAGTGAGACAAGGGTTTACGATATCAAGTATCAGCCATGGCAACTCTTGACCTTTGGTAATTATACACTTAGATACCAGTTGGACATCATCATGCTTCAGTTTACACACACGTAAATGCAGATGTATATGTTTTCAGGCAGATGAGCATTTGGCAGAAGCTGCAGTCGACTTCCTAATGAGAACAGTATGATAAAGTGTTGGGGATAAAGATGGATCCCTATAGATGTCTACCATGAAGAAACACTTAAACAGCTGGCTGTGTGTTTAGTTTCTCACCGTTCTCATTGAGCTGACTGATTGAGAATTGTTGGCAAGGATTTAATTCCTGTGGGATGATGCCCACTTTAAGTATGTATATGCGCCTTAAAGAAATAGTTTGACTCATTCATTTGAGCCGGGAGATGTGTAGCTTATCTTAGCTTAGTTTAGAGACAGCCAAGCTAGCAGCAGACCGCTCTCGGTTTTTATGCTAAGCTAAGCTTAGTGCACAAATACGAGAGTAGTATCGATCTTGTCTTCTAGCTCTTTGCAAGAAACCAAATAAGTGCATTTTACTACGTAAGGAACTATTTCTTTAACTTACTGTTTACACCAGCCCTACAGGCTAATGCTCCCTATTGATCGGGAATGTTTTGTGGGTTGTCAAACACTGTGATTCATTTGACCCAACAGTTTTCTGATGTGTTAAGAGTCTGGCTTGCTTAGCCTCGATCCATGTCTGTGCTTGAATTGTCCTGGTTGTCTGATCGGGTGAGTCAGGCAGACTTCTCACAATAATAGCTTCCATCGGGCCAGCTGGGCCTGCCGCATTATGGTGATGAGGCGGCAGATTCTGTGGTGAAACTGGCAAAGTCTCTTAGATGACGATGCAAGATGGTGGGTAGTGTGCAGGGGGGCTCAACTGAACCTTTTGGGGCCTGTCCCTAACTCACGACTTCAAAGCAAAGGTTGGACCGGGGGTTGGGATGCAGTGTGGGACTCTTGGATTTGAAGGGTTAGGGGGCCAACAAACATCATATGTAATTGAGGTTTGTGAGGTTTGGGTTTTTCTGCAGGCTTGCATATTCTCCCTTAATTTTTTAATGTCTGTTGAGCATGTCCCAGCCAGTCCCAGCACCAAGTGCAGCTGGAAGAAGGCTAAGCTGGAGACAGAGAACTCACATGACATTGCAGAAAAAAACACAAAGACAACATACATGTGAAACCTGCAAGAAACAAGACACCAAAAGAGTCCTGTGTTCAATCCAAGGCCATGGAACTGTGAAAAAAACTTAAATTAGACCATGCTGTCAGATGTAGGAATGCATTATATTTCAAACCAGTAACACCGCACACGCCCTTCGAAAAAACATACTGTTACAAAGCCCGGGGACACACTGGAGGGTAGTAATGTGGTCTCTGACCTATGTCTGATTAAAATGAACATGCACAAGCACAAAGCTGAGTGAATGTTTCCCTCCATTCGTCTTTCTCTCTGTCTGTGTTGACAAGATGATTGTATGTTAATTTGTATGTCTGTTGTCACATGAGAGTTAAACTATTCAAATTAACAGCAGTGCTCCTCTATTCCCAAAGCGTGTGTGTGTATGTGTGTGTGACTGACCTTGCACAAGTGCTATCCCTCTGTGTGTTTGCGGTTACAGTATATCTATAGAAATGACCTCAACAAACTAATACCCAACAACACTCCGGCTGCACTGTGCTACTCTGTAATTAGTGCGTCAAAACCGCAGAGCTCTAATGTCGCCTGGCTGACTTTCAGCATTGTGGGGGATTAGGATCCTCCTCTGATGTCTCTCTGTCTCCATTTATTTCTTTTTCTAAATTTAATGTAAGTGAAATGAACCCAAATAAAAATGAATTCAAACTGGCATATCAAGTCATGGAGCCCAGGAAAACAAAACTTGTAAAAATGTAATTGAATTGAATGGACCATAAAGTTTCTCTACAACTCGTATGTACAAACAGAGGGAGAAGCAGTCCTGTGAAAACAGTGGGACTGAAATGTTTATTTACATCACACACGCACCACATGGCATATAACTCTTTCCTTGCGACTAAGTTATTTGGTGTGTTTCTGTGACACCGTGCTTGTACACGCTGATGACTGTAATCAATAAAAGAACATAAACACATCAGATAGGATATAAATGAGGCTTTCTGCTATTTGTTTTTCTTTGTTTCTTGTTTCTAGTGGCATGTACTATACATCATTGCAGAGCGAGCCAGATTGCTCTTTTAACTCAGCTGGATGAATTTAGATCTATTACACTTTTATGTGATTGATTGACTGATAAAAGATATTGAGAATGGACTGAAAATGTCAGTTGTGGTTGACTGTCCTTCTTCTGGCCCTCATCTGTTTCAGGTGCTGCGTGGAGCTCAGCTCATAGCGGTGGCATCAGCTGATGGTGGGGCCACGGCAGTTGAGGGCTCACCTCTCCCTCCCGACATCCAAGTTCAATACGTGCAACTAGCCCCCGTCGCAGATCACACAGCTGCTGTACAGGTAAAATAACACAGACACACACACACACACACACACACAAACTCTTTGAAGCACTTATACACGTGTATTCAAATACAGATTGTTTGTAACTGGGTAGCATTCCAAGTGCTGGAGTATGCAGCTATCATCTGAGGTGAAACAGACCCTAGTACTAATCTAAACCAGTCCCACTAAACATGTGTTTGTGTTTTAACCAATCCATAATAAATAACTGTGCACTTCTTTTTCCTCAATCTTATGTACAGATCAGTAATCAGTCCTTCAGTGAAGCCATTAATCTGTGGTGTGTACTCAGTACTTGGCCAGAAGATACTAAATCCCTTTTGCCTATTTTAGTACTCTGCTATGAGGAAGTTACAGCAATAAACTGGAACGTACAGTTGATTCACAAAGGCACTGCATGTATAAAATCAGCCAGAAAAGGTCTAAGAAGTTAAGTTTAAAGTGTCACTTTTAGTCAAATATGTGAGTCTTCTATATAATTCCACCTACTGTCGTGTTTATTTTATAACCCATCAGTCACTATACAGCCATCCAGTTGTAACAGTGAGTCATTGTGCTTGTGTCAAAGCGTCAAAACACATTTTTGTGTTTAAGAAAAGTGCTGCATTGTATGTTACAATGGATAATTTAGCTTTATCCTCCTAAAAGTTGTTTCTGTCTTATATATTTGACAATTTTAGGAATCCATAGAAGTTTTCTTCCCTTTTGTAATTTCTCTCTCTCTCTCTCTCTCTCTCTCCTTTATTCTTTGGTGAAATTACATGCTAAACTAGCAGTCATAGTTTCTGGTTGTTGGGTCTGCCTTCTGTCCTCTCTTTTTGCTATAACAGTTTGATCAGCTTCATAATGATGCAGGATGTATCCTGTAATATTTCATTCATAATTACTGTAATGTTGAAATAGAAATGTGAGTGTAATTTCTGCAATTTAGCTAAACTGCTTAGAGGTACAATGGGTCTGTTTTTCCTTTTACCTAAATAAAATGCACTTAGCCTTCAGTCATTATGACGGCTGTTTGGACAAACAGTAATTTAACATAATAAAGTGGAGTAGATGGAGTGTTACAAGGAGAAGAATAGTAATTAGTAGATATGCCTAAAATCCCTTGATGATTGAGTTTGAATAACAGGCACATGTGGAATCAGGATAGTGCACTGGCACAGCGCACAATGGCCTTTGAAGTGGTCAGTTTAACCCTGCGAGGAATATAAAAGAACAGCACTCTTCAATTGTTTCTCTCTGCTTTTTGTTCTCCCCAAATATGTTGAACATCACATTTTCTCCTTACTACTTCTTTCCCTCCAGTCCCATGCTAAAATGCGTACCGTCAAGTCCTTTGTTCAGTTGTTATACTATAAACAGAGAGAACTTCAAATGATTAATTGCTGTGTAAAATACCAGTCTTATCCTGATTTGGATCTCCCTCCAGACTTTGTTGTGTGATTGATCAGATTTGCCATGCAACACATGTGGAGAGCAAATGTGATGATCAGCCACACATCAGGTTTTGGGATTTCCAAATTAAAATTTTGCCATCTCAGTAAGATGGCGTCACTTTGTTATCTATAGTTGTCTAGATACTTAGTTCCTTTCCCCTGTGAGTATATAGGTGATTAAAGCATCCTATATTGATTTATTTCTTTTGTTTTTTTTTATTTATTTGTGTATTCAAACAAAATGATTGCCAACCTGTGTACTGTATTCCAACGTCTGTGCTCCATGTTGCTTGGCACAGTGAGCAATCAAACTGTTTGTTTGCTCAACTGATTTGTTTGAATGGATTTTTTAGGTCTAAAAAGAGCTCATTTTTTTCCAAGCGTTTTATTGTACACAGATCTTGACAGAAATTGACAAAGTTGGCAGAGGTCAGATGAGTTGTCGGCTTTCTCTTCAGTGGAGTTTGGGTTCAGTAAGAAAAGCAAATATTTTTTTTCGACTTCAGTCCCAAAATAATGTTATGTGTTGATGTTTTTTGAAAATAGGTTGGTGCTAAGATGTAGATTTTAATTTACTGTACTTTAAAACGCGCCTAAAAAAACCTAGATTTAGCCAACCAATAATTGTTCACAGGACAAAATATGCAATGTGTACCATTAAAACACGAGGACAGAAAGAAGGCAAAAGCACGGACAAATTACAACTGCAAATAAAAACAGAAACTGTATTGTAAAGAGATCTGAAAGGCTATCTGGGAGAAAGATGCTTGGCCCATGAGGGTGGTACAGGGCGGGTTATTATCACAGTTGGGTTTTGATGTCCCAGAGTGTAAACATTGTTGACTTTCAGTTCAAAGTTCAGAAGAAGGTTAACACTGCTCTTTCCCCCCCTTTCTGAAAAGTGTCGAATTGAGAGAATTGCTCTCATCTGTTTCCAGACATATGGTAGCATTTATACAAGTTCTTGAAAAATTACTTAGGCTTTTGTATTTATTTATATCTGCATTTTTCCTCTCTCTATTTAATAGTTTCCATTATACGAGCTAGACGAACTAGGAGGCAACATACTGTAATATTTTTGCATTCCAGATTGCAAATTGGTGAAAATCAGTGGCTGAATTTTGACACAACACGGGCTAGCTCCAGCCGGGAATAAAAAGCAACAACAGCCAATATCCATCAGTATTTCCAAATGGACAGCGAGACCAATAATATGACAGCTCGACATGTGCAATGTTTCAAATGCTCAGAGAAAAACATGGATCCATATATGAGTTTCACTTGGCCTCTTTACCGCTGTGTGGTTACATTGTGTCAGCCTCATGTGTTGTGCTGCTGTTGTGCAGCTGTGCTCCATTCAATACTGTTGTCTAGTGACAGCATGCTGGGCTGGAGTGAGGATTAAATGCTGCAGGTGTGTTTGAGGGAACCTTTGGCGTGCATTCGAGGAAGGAATGAGTCACTCTTCGTGGTCATCATCCAGGACTGAGTCATGAACCTCTCATCTTTTAAGGGTTTTTTCACCCACACAATACCTCGCTCTGTCTGACACCGACCATACAGACAGTCAGAGAGCATTAAGATACAAATAGCTCATCTCTTGTCAAATCTGTCTCCACCTGTCACTCTGCTTCTTTTCTTGTCTTCTCAATCCTCTTTCTTCTGTCTGATATATCTCTTCTCTAATCTCTCTCATCATTCCTCTGCTCCTTCTGTCTTTGGTCCATTCACTGTGTTTTCCCCCCACAATGACACAGGGGGCAGGGGCTACAATATGGCTTAGTCTCCACCTGTTAGTTCACAGAAAACACACTTCACCTGTGTTACAGCTTTTTTTTTTTTTTTTTTTAATCATGCTGATTAGCTCAAGCAGGATGCGGCATAATTATTGAATGTTTCATGTGAGATCTCACTCATCACCTCTCCCCTCTCATCTTTTTCATCGCAGGCTGCTGAGCTGGCCCCTGCCCTGCAGACAGACATTGAGGTGAAAGAGGCCATCCAGGGTGCCATCCAGGGAGAGAACGGGGAAGTGGTCCAGATTGTCACCTCCGTGGCCACCTGAGAGCCCTGTCTGGTTCACCTCAGCCCCAGAACTCTGCCCTACTACAGCATGGCTTGACGAATCTCAATGCGACAGCAGAGGTCAACGAATGCATACAGTCTGACAAGCAATCAAGTCAGCAAGCCTTTTCAACAAATAATGAAGGTCTGATGAAACACAGGGAAAAGGCATTTTTCTCCTGTTTTTTTTTCTCCCTGAAAACTGTTCAATTAATTGCCAGCCAGATATTCCAATGTGGGAATCACAGAGACTTGAAAAAAAGACTATGATACTCCAAAATCAACTGTGGTCTTTCTGGTGTTTTCATCACCAGAAGGACCTGGCCCACCGCAGAATACACAGTGGGATTATTGTCTATCCAGGGAAGGATGCTGCTTATGCAGACCATCACCCTGCCACTTCATCAGCACACACGCTTGTTTACATCAACTTTGGAAAATAGTGGAGTTATTTGGAGTTAAGCCGCTTGGCTAACCCTGAAAGCCCCCATGAGGGTTTGTAAAACCCCTGAATCCCACCTCAAACAACCAGTTCTGTGTTCCTTTTCTCGTCATTTCTTGTCACGGTGAACGGCAGTGGAAAGTCGATTTAGCTGAGGACAGCTACTCTTGGTTGTGATTAATTTGGTTTCCTGTCAATCTCCATGATTCAGTCCACACTATGTCTCCCGGCTGTGAGCCCTGCCTTCGTTTACTTCGCTCAGCTTGTTTTCATATTGCTTTAGCCGCACAGCTTTGTTTATTTGTTTGATTTATCTAATTGTAACATGTCAAAAGTTTGGGGGGAGCTTTAATTTTGGAGGTAGAAGACCATGAAATAGAAGAGATGGTGCCAGTGGTAGACAGTACAAGTGGCTTGTAGAATACCAAGGAAACCTTGAAGTTGTTTATTTCCCCCAGATCCTTCTCTGTGAAAGATACATTTCATGTGAATAAAACATGTTTGTGGTTGCCATAAAAGTGTGTTTTTATTTTTGTTTTTTTTTAATGTATTTTTCTCTTTATTTCCATCAACAGTGGTCGTCAACATGGCTTCAAAGATTTCTAAGACATAACTTTGCTTTCATCCACTACAAAATAGACAATTGAAGAGAGCGTGAAATGATAGTTTGGTTTTTGAGGTCTTGTTTCATGTCAGACTAATTTATTTACTATTTTTGAAGTAAATATGTATCATGTTAACTTCAATAGCCATAGCATTAGGCTACTGTATTGTCAGCAATCCTGACAACACGGATTGAAAAAATGAGTTGTACTTGGTCTCAATAAGTTTTTTGTCAAAAGACTGTGATTAATATGTTGGCCTCATACCAGTTTGACTGTAATTACATTTCTTCAAAATCTGCTTTGTGCCACTGCATGGTTAGGTTTTCCTGTCAGTAAAGACACAGAGAATGTGTTTTTGTGTTGTCCTGAAGAGATGTTCCACTAATAATGAATATCTCTGCAGTCAGCAATAAAAGAGATAAGCGAGACACTGAGACTGTGTTGGTTTGGGGAAGTTTCCCATGCTCGATGTGATGTAACAGTGTATTTTGGAGTGTTAGGAAAGAACCAGGCGACAAAATGAACTTGATAAAACAACATCCATGGTCTTGGCCGCTTCCTCTTGTTTCCTTTCAGTCTGTTGTTGCTGTCTCTGACCCCGTTTTACACTCCCTCTTCATATTGTCCATTCCCCTCACTGGCTCTCCTCTTCCTCCTCTTACACTTGTGTTTTTCTCTCTCTGTGTTGGAAACTGTCTTAAAGTCCATTTGCTCCTTCATAATACACTAACCTTGGCTAAAGTGGGATAGTGGGATAGACTGGTGGGTTCATTCCTTCTGAAATAATCTTGACAAAGCTTAGTTCAAATGTTGGCTTGGATGACCGCCTCCCCCCCAGTTAACCCTCCATTAAATCTTAGACTTGGAAAGGAACAGACCCTTCTTGTAACAGGCTTTTTCTCTTCACTTTTACAACACTGGGCTCCATCCAGGAGCTGGAATGGTTACCATAGTGACGGGCCCTCTCACAGGCTGCCCCTAAGATAACCTGCTGAAAAACAGAAATGAATGATAGATGGAGAAATGAGATTGTTTGGAAGCAGTATGCATGTTTTGGGAGAAGGAGTGGAGTGATGGACAGAGAGCAGGCAGTGTCTCTTTCCCTTCCTTCTCTCAGCAGCTCTGTGTTCTCTTGAGCGTGATGGTGGCTCTGCTGCAACACTCAAGCACCAACCTCTGCTACTCTCCTTACTTTTTTACTTTGGCTGCGTATCTTCCCCTGCTCAAACTTTTTACAAAGCCCGAGGAGTTATCTCAGGATGTGTAAAGATGAGTGAACATATTTGTTGGAGCGAAAATGTCCAAACACGATGTGTCTCCAGGATCATTAATCAGAAATTGTTAATCTTGGGAAAACAAAGCTCGCCACAGCCGGGCTTTATCTGTCTCGCAGAAATGAACAGATAATACCAGAGAAGTGGTGTCAAAGTTTTTATCACTTTTCTAAAATATTTTTTTCACTTGCTAAATATTCCAAAAGGTCATGGACAAGGCATGCAAACTTTGCTTAGAGAAACATCTCCGTCTATTGTTTCCTGTTGCATGTGAGCACAGAATAATCTTTAGCTGTAAGGACATTAAATTATGGAGATTCTGGATGTATGTGTGGCACTATTCTTAGAGTAGAAAGAACATATGTCAATAATAAAATAAACTGCACTTTTGGTTGCTCAATAAAATATGACAAGATGCTCAAATGATTTTTGATCAGCCATTATTTTGTTTTGTTTTGCTTTGCTTATGGCTTCATATACTACTCTGTTAAGTCCTCCCTAGTAAAATAATTTGCTTCATTATTATTATTATTATTTTTTTTTTACATCAGGACATATCTAAATATCAGCAGTACAAAAAATATAATAAATGGTAAAATAGTGTGACCCAGGAAATCCTCTAGGAATGGAAGGACGAAGAAATCCGACAACCAAGATGTGATTTTTACAGAACGCCCCTGACAACTGAGACCGAACCTGTGAATCCTTACGCAAAGATATCTCATTTTACAGCTTATGCAGCTTAACACAACAACAGCAAAACCACGATGTGTTGTTTTATTATGTGATTGAGATTTTATCTATAACTACACCTCTATAATAAAACACACAGGGAAGCATTTAACTATTTAGAAGAGCATAGAGACCAACTCATTTTCTATTATGTATACAAGGCCGCCTATATGACACATTATCATGATATCACGTTTCATCTACCATAATAAAGGAGGCAGGGTATGTGCTGAAGTATTATACAGTAACCTTTAATACCGTAGTACTATGAAATGACAATAGGCAATCACAGCAAAACACTAAACCTACTTAGTTTATCATATTAATGCATGGAGAACATTACATGTTATGATTTATCTGAATTGTGCATTAACCACAGAAGTTCTCACACTGTGGAGCCAGTGCAGGTGGAGCATGGATGAGCAGGGGGGAAATATGGAGCTGGATGAATATGATTTATGTAGAGAAAATTAACAAAAAGTTTGAGAAGCACTGGAAACACCACGTATTTCTCCAAGCAGGAACTTTTAGTTTCCCCTAATATATCTGCTGCAATGACACAATCTATATTTGTATGAATGCAGCGTGGTATTTCCTCTCTTCATCCACCGTGTTGTTATTTTTATTAACCTTGACATCACTTATCCAGGCATCAACTGGCACGAGGCTTTTAAAAGGCAGCGCACACGCCGAATATTGGCGATTATGTCACCTGGAAACAGCAGTCTGGACCTGAGAAATAGCTCCAAGTAGCTTCTTTTAACTGAAACATCAAAGATACGGATCATAATTCAATGCGAACCAGTAGGGAATTCCTTGACTCATGAAAAGTCGTAAAAACTGTGAGAAGTGGGTGCGCAGAGGAGAGCTGAAGCTGCGTGAATGGGAGGTACTCCTGCAGTTTAGGGACCAGATGTGAGAGAGGAGGGGTACACACTCATCCAGACAACAGCTACAAAATGCTTCCTGGTCAAAGAGTTTGTTAAAAAACAAACCGCATAAGTTCACAGCTCCGACAACGTTGGAAAGCTTCTAATTTTAGCGTCGAAGGTAAGTTGTCACTTTCCTGTCCGCCTTTATTGTTAATTGGAATGCGCATTACGTCGCTGAACTGAAGGTGAACTTAACGTGATGACGTGTGTGGATAACTACTTTTGACGGGCTCACGAGGTGTTTTCTGATGTGCTGCTCTGCTGCTCTCTTTGTGATGTTTACTTGTACTTGACCGCCGGTATTCACATTAAAGTAAGTCCAACCCAGTCTAAATGTTGTGGTAGACTTTTCACAGTGCTGTGGCTCACAGAGTGCCTCAACTGGCAGGTTACCAAATGTCTTTAAGTGAGGAGTGAAGCAAGTGCATCATGCCGGACCCCTTAACCATGGGAAAGAAGTGTTTGATGACTCCAGAAAAGTGCTCGAGGCTACTTTTAACCTTATTTTTTATGGTAACACTTCATGAATTCCTGTGTCTCACCATTAACCCATAAACAAGCAATTCTGACATTATGTGATTAATTCACACTTATTTAAGATTTAGTGGGCTCTATTTACAGAATATGGAAGAAGGATAACTATATTTTCATTAGGGTATAATCACAGGAAAATGGGAATTGTGTTTTTGTTACCTTACCTACAGACACTGCAGGTCCTCTTCCATGGAGTCTGCCATGTTGTACCACCATATTTCTACAGTAGCCTTGAATGGACAAATTTAACACTGCCTTTTACATTGTACATTTTGCATGCGTTTTAGTGTCCACCATTTTAGTGTCCACCGCAGTTTCTTATTGTTGCTAGCAAGGAGAGGGTGAGGCCAGGTAGTTGCAATCAGCAACACTGCTTGGTGCCACTAAATCCTGCACACTGGTCGATGGTTGATATGGTTGATATTGATAAAGTTACATAACATGAACATTACAGCTCAGCCTCACTACCTGTTCTCATGGAAATATATGTTTTTAATCAAACTGGCCATCAGATTTACTAAATAAACATTGTACACTGTAAAATAAATACACTTTTATGTTGATCACATATACATTAATATGAAATAACTGTGAATTGACATTCCTCATCTGATCTTTTATGTGTGAACACTTAGTCACAGTGACTTGATCATTTGTGAGCGGCAAGCAACAGAGATTAATCATACATCCTGCGTTAAAGGTCCAGTCTGTAAGATTTAGGCTGCTCTATTTACAGAATATGATAGAGATGGAAATATAATATGCATAACTATGATTTCATCAGCCTATAATCACTAGAAACTAAGAATCACTTTATTTTGGTTAGCTTGGAATGAGCCTTTTATCTCTACGGATGCCACAGATCCTCTTCCATGGAGTCCACCATATTGAACTTTCAAAGTAGTCATGATATGATTTATTTGAAGGAGATATTATCAGTGCTTGGTGTATGTGTTGTGGTGTTGCAAGAAATCATGTCTTGGATAAAAAGGAGACCATGCTTGTTTTATGAGCCACACTGCCATAAACATCAAATCTTCCTTGTAGATATTAAGTGTCTGAACCAGAGGCATTTATACAATGAGCACTGTGGTTTCTTTGAGCAAGTGATTGTAACAATTTTATTAGAACTGAATCCTGTTATGAGCAAATTACAAGTTATTGAGATCCTACTGTTTACTGTAAGCTGCAGGAAACATAATAAGATCAACACAGCCTCTAGCCCTGTATCTAGATTCCTGGGAAGACTTTCGTACAGTACAGTAATAAATATTAAGCTACATTTTGCCGTAAGTAGTACATTGACCTGATTGTTGATACCTGGTACACAGTACGTGACACTGTGCATCCTCAGCTATTTCTCTTTCCTTATCGTGGAATGCTCTTTGGCAAATGGCAACTCACTGAAAAATCCAGATTGATAACATCTGTCTAAATATGCATCTGGGTAAGGATAGCTTCAGTTTGAGAGACATGTATTGTTCATATAATATAGGTCACAGACGGAAATGACATCTTGCAGTGTATTTTTGTTCACACTCTTTGAGTTAAAACATGCCAAAATGAGCCTTTGTTTTCCGAGACATTGGGGACTGAGAGGGGTCGTCTGGTCTCAGGCCTGCTCTGATTCCATGGGAGAACGACGGCTTGTTTGTTAACGCCAGAGTGCTCTCACGTGATGAAAGGAAACTCCACTTTGCCTTTCATTGAGCAAAAGTGTAAGTGTTCTGAGAGAGGCTGTGTTAGATTTATGTCCTCTTATCTTGTTATGGTTATGAATATGATTATTTCAGATGTGGCAAGCAGTACAAGGCTTTGTCTGGAGCCTTAAAAGGTTGATTTCTCAGAGCATGTTTTCCTCCAGTCCAACCATAACGGGAGGCCAGCCCAAGAAAACAGGGACTCAGAAGATTCTGGATCTGTTGAACACCGGTGTCTGACACTGCATCCCACCATCTCTGGTTATATTCACAAATTAACCTGTCAAGATTCTGTCAGTCACTGTGTGTGTGTGTGTGTGTGTGGCTGATTGACTCATCTTATTTTACAGTGTGTGTGTATATAAGGGAGAGAGACACATTTTATTGTGTTTTTTGAATGTTTATGAGGCTTCATAAAGTGAGCTCCTTGCCTCCTACTGGTGTATTAGCATGCAGCACAGTCTCCTAGTCTAATTCTGGGGTTGTGCCCTCTACTATAAGTACAGAATGTCAGGCCAAGGCATTCGCTGGCTCACACAATCCCAGTCTGCACGAGACAGCCTGCCACCAAAGTTACTAGAGGACAAGAGACAGAAAAAGCTTGTTCTGTCCTTAAGCACGTCTCTGGTTTGACATCCTGGACTGCAGCATAGAGAGATAATGAGTTTTCACCGTCAGAGAAAGCCAAAACATAGAGATCAACAGGATTGGACTGATTCAGCATGTATGACTCAAACAAAGTGTTAGGAGGAGCAGATAAAGACTTTTTTTTCTGACATTGCAGCGGGCTGGAGAGTGAGCAAAAGGAGGGGGGGGGGGATTGATTAAGACAGATTTTAATGGTGTTAAAGAATTACACAAGGGGAGAGGGAAGAGGAGGAAGACAGCTAAAGATCTACTACATGATTTCCTGTTTCGGCTAGGCTAAAGAGTAATCTGAGACCCATCAACCATTTGGAAACTTGCATGTATACTAGTGATGGCAGGTGTTTACTTAACATTGGACGGCTGTTTAATGCAGAAATGCTTTCATAACAGCAAATCAACCATTACAGTCCTCTGCTAAATTAATTTAGGTAGTCATTGTCAGGTAGTTAACATTTCAAATACAGGCTGGAAAGTAATTTATACTTCTGTTGAGGGGAATTTAATTTCCGTTGGTTTATCAGACACATGATCAACTGATATTGGAAAGTGAGAGGAGAGGTGACAAATGATAAATTAGAATAGTGTAAAGTGAAGAAAGCCTGGTTATATTTTTCCAATTTCCAATGTGTCAGAGATGACTTGGAAAAAGTGGGATCATACTACAAAGACTATTATAAATAGTAGGATTTCATCTTTCACAACAACAAATGTTCCTTTTAATGGTGCCGGAACAGAGTGATTGGTTGTTTGTAGCCTTAACACGTGGGGATAGCCTTGCCAAAGATACTGTATAACAGAAGATAATGCATTACAATCTTAATCCCCCAAGTGGGTGTGGTCTCCTTGCCCTCCGATCACCAAACCTCATGTGGAAATGTTGTGAACGTTATGTGGATGGATAAAAAAACATTGTGTGTGTGTCAGAGATGGATCAGAAAGTTCTAAATGTTGTTGTTTGATCTTTGTTTTGTTGTTATAATTCATCTTTTGTGAGACCAGACCAACAATTCAGCACTGACGGAGAGAAGCGATATCTGCGTTGCCAGATCTCGCCAAAGTGTGTTGCTGCTGAGACTGAGACAGATCTTGAACATAGTTAATTTTCTCCTGACTTGTCAGTCTGAAAATGATTAATTTTAGTGTCAGAATATTAAGAAGATATGTGGCTTGTGAAAATCTGTGCTCACGTTCACTTCTACCATTAGAGTCAACAGACTCAGGACTTGCCGCGAATCTCCTAAAGAGGAGCAGCAGTGGCTAAACCCATGTGACATTGATACAGGACATGACTCTTCAGTGAGGCGTCTCTTTTCTTAACCGCCTCTGGCCTTAATTCAGATTCTGCTCAGTGCCCACTCTTGATATTGCAAAAAAAAAAAATGCTTGTGGTGAAAGCATTTTCCCCATGGAGCACCATTAAAATAGAGAAGTAAATTGTTGACAGGACACCTCAAACTGCAAGCAAAATCAATTGTGACTCTTTCTATTGTGAATTTTTGATGAGTTTTATATTTGTAAAATGTTCCTTGAGCTGAGAGAAACAATTTTACAATATAAAGTCTGTGGGCCAACTTGGGGGTGGGTCCCTAGGCCCCATAACCAGGAAGTAAATCCAGTAGCTAGAAAACTTCTTTGTCTTTAGCATATGTGCTAGTCGAGCATTTTAATAGGCACCATCTTTGGATCTGGTATCCAGTTTTATAAGACACTAGGCTAGCAAATTTATATCAGTCTGTCTAGTCTCAAGTTTAATCTGCTTGAGTTATTTGCTGGCTTACTTTATGTGTGTTGCTGCCCAAGAGGAAATAAACTGATAAAGAATGGTTTCATCCTTACCACAGGAATTGATCAGAAAGTAACCGTCGGTGAGAAAAGGGTGAGCACAAGAACAGTTGGAAAGAATCTTTATGTGCTACCAAATCTACATGTTTTAACAGTGGAGTGTGTGACTATATTTCCTTTTTGATTTTTAAAGTTTTTATTACAGAGTGACTTCAGAACTTCCAGGTTCTGGTCCAGAAGTAAGAAACTAAAAATCCAGACTTAAAACATAACCTGCTCAATAGACCTTTCATGGTCGATATTTGACTTGTCAAAGAAGGAAAAGTACAGGAGAAACTAATTTAGTTAACGACACCCCAATAGTCATGACAGTGAGCCAGTATGCACAACACCAGGACACTTGAAATAGCTCACCTAAATGGAATGCAGTTGTTTTTAATGTTACCAATTACACCTGTGCCTTTCCTGCTATGACATGCCAACATGTCTGCTCTGAAAAAGGCCTGTTGGATGTCATGCAGTTCACTTCATTTGTGAAGACAGGGATGGTAACTTTTAAAAGGTACACTTAACGCTTAACTGAATAGAAATACAGACATGCAAGAGTGTAGTGGGATCAGCCAGACCAGCACTAAAGTGTGGAGATAGATCTCACCATCCAAGACTAAGACTGTGGTAATGACCCATTGTTGTTATGATGATGTATATGAGCCATGTTAAAAAGATGTGATAGGAACTTTTAGTATGGTGGCTTTTTTAGCTCTCTCTTTTCTCTGGATGAATAGACTGATTTATGTACTGAAAGGACTCCCTAAGGCACTATTATAGGAATAATCTCTTTCAAAAAGAAAGAAATCCTGTTTTGGCCAAATACTTGATATGTAACACCAAGTGCTGTGGTGCTTTGGCTAGCAATTTACAGAGATCATTTCACAGTCAACAGCAGCCAGCTCTTTTCTTGGCTTTTCTGTTGATGAACGTTTGGGTCGGCCTAGCTGTGGTGTCTCGCATTGCTAATTACTATGTTCTTCTTTATCTTCTATCTATTTAAAAAAAAAAGACACACACACTCCACACTCTCCACACACAAGCAATGTCTCCTAGCAAAGACCTACAGTACTGGATATGTTTAAACATCAAAGTAACAGTTTTCATGAACCAGATGAAGGTCACATGTAGGTTAATAGCAGTTAGTTGTATGTTGATTTATATTTTTTAGCATAATTGATTAACTCGTATTCAGTCATAAGAGTGGGTTTCTCTAACTCATAGGTCATACCCAACACATACTGTCCGTTTTTCAGCACCTCCATGCCTCTTTTGCAGCCTGTCACGCAATGTCATTCTCTTTGTTTTCCTTAATAACCTCCAGAAAGTGTTTAGCAAAACCGAGAGAAGAGAAAACTAGAAGCAGATCCTCATTAAATCTTTCACACTGAAAGAAATCACATGCGCTGTTTTAGCTTGAAAACACAGGAAACAAAGTGGGAGGATGTGATGTGAAGCTCCAAGTTCAGGCTGCTGCAGGTCTAATCATGGTCTGGTGCTGTGAGATGGACAGTGATTCAGGTTTTTGACGTGGTTATGATGCAAGTGAAGAAAAGGGAGTGGAGGAGGACAGTGGACAAAAGGCAGGGGGCTTCATTGCCTTCCAGCTCTGTCAATTATCTTTGCAATCAGTGCTGAACAAGAACCTTTTCATTTCATGGATCCGCCCTGCCTGGACCACTCAGTTCAACCATACTCTGCTAAGGAAAATGAGGTGAATGTTGTTGTACCCAGCTGTGCCTTGGCTCAACAATAGTTTAGTGCAATTAGAGAGTCCAGAGACAAGATCAGGAAACACCCAAAGGCTGTGTTGTCACTGCTGAGTAAGATGATGAAGTGAGTGTGGCTGGCACTGGCCCTCAGTAGGCCTACGGACAAATCAGATGTAAACTTGAAGGTTTAGCAAAAGCCTCTGCACTGAGTGAACTCATAATATCAAAGTCAGCCAGTTTGTTACAAGGGTGAATGGTAGTGTAGCATCATTGAGTTTTATAAAGTCCAGCAGAAACAAAGTGCATGTTGGCCACAGCATCTGTGAAGCGAATATATTTGATTGGATTGTATATTTGTGAACCATAAAGTGAACAAAGTGTTGATTACCAAAGATTAGGGTGGTAATGTATTACTGTACTGTTTAAGCTCTGCAGTAAATGGCTTAAGTAATACCAGAGGTAGAGTTTTGTATATGTATGTGTGCATGCTTGTGTGTGTGTGTGTGTTTGTGTGTGGGAGACTCAAGAAAGAGCATTCATTTTTTGGACTAATTTGCCACCATCTGGTTCAGCTCTTCTTGATCACATGATCAGTGGGTAGTGGGGTTTGGTTACAGCACACACAGACACACACACACACACACACACACACACACACACACACACACTTACTTAAAAGTCACATTAAAGGTTTCCTGTTATTTTCTAATCAGGTTTGAGAGCACGCCAAACACATTTCATTGTTTATATCTTTTATTTGTAGAAATATTGGTTAAAGCACTTTCTCCTTTCGTGATGTGACAAACCTCTAAAATATCCCCTCCATAAATTTTCACCATTCTTGTTTTCACTTATTTGCGGGCTGTTGTAAACCTGCAAAACGGCTTCAAAATGCACAGAATTAAATAAAGGCAGATGTATTCTGAATCATATTGATTTATCACGTCATATGTGTCAACAATATTTCTACCCACACTGCAGAGGCTTTAGAAAAGCTTTAAATTTATTTAAGGTCCACTCAACTGAACCTCATATATCAGAACAATATCTTCATTAACCCATATTTCCAAGTGTTGCACCACACAGAGCGTGGTCTATTTCTCATTGCACATCTTGGCTTCTTCTTCTTCTTCTTTACTCCACAACACACATGCACAAAAACCTCAGTGATTAACAACCTGGCATTAAAGATATGATGGATATATCCCGAGGTGAAATCAGAAGGCAGTAAATTATTCATTGATGTTGTAATTGCTGAACTAATTTAAAACAATTGGATTACAGAGCTGTTATTGATGTTGTGGAAGGATCAATAACTGTCAAACAGATGATAACAAATGCGTACAGGAGATGAATGAGATGAGATTACAGAGCTGGCTGTCTCTTTGTATTTTGGCTTAGGAACATTCCTAGTTTATGATGCAGAGACTGCTACCTGAAGATATATTGACAGAAACATGACATTGGATTCCTGAGAATGTGCGTGTGTGTTGACTGTTACTCGTCTACATCATTTTACATAAATTGTTTCTGTAATGAAAGTATTGCATTAAGAAAAAGGAAAACAACAATGGGCCCTGTGCCTGGGGCCTCAGCATGGGCAGATGGCCATTGGAGCGTGACTCTTACAAAGTTAACAGTGGCAAATTTACCACTTGAAATAGTTTTTTTTTTTTTTTTTTTTTTTTTTTTTTTTCAGACAAAAGTAAACAACAGCAGGCCTCTCATTTCTAGCCACAGAGTGTTGATTTTTTCACCTGAAATGATAACTTTTCCATGTAACCCCCAATCAGATAATTGGTTTGGTGCAGTAAGAGGAAGCTTCCAACATCTCTGAACATTACTTGAAACTGGTAAAAAGTTTTCTCTAATACAGCCTGAAGTAATGCCATAATGCTACTGTAGGCAGTACGCTATATAGTTAAACATGCTAACATTTGCAGCTAATGTAAGATAAACAGCAATGTTTAATCTATTCATCTAAAGTATTGCTCTTACTACAGCCCAATGCATACTGTAGAAATCCAAAACTGCACACAGATTAACCACTGTAGCCTGTCTGATCATCTGCTGTTGTCTGATCTGGTATATTATTTCTAATTCATGCATAACTGGCTAAATGCAGATAATATTACTGTATGTAATATCAAGGTATTTCTGCTGAGGCTACACTTGATCAAAAGGCAAAGAAAAACAGACTGCTCAATCATTTTCATAGCTTTACATAGTGTCTAGGTTCTTATGAAGGATTGGCGCATACTGTATGCAGATGGGAACAAAGCCTAGAATTAAGATCATGACTGATGTTGCCCAGATATGGAAGAAAAGCGTGTGTATACTTTGTAATCTTTATTATGAGAAAATATCCAAAATGTCTATCAAAAAAGGTGTTTCTTAGGTCAATCAAACACAGGTCAGACTAGCCCAGAAGGTCCTTTAATCAAAAACCAAAAATATACACTGAAGATGTATAACAGAGTTTCCTCCGCCACCAAATCAACCAACCACGTTCAACATGTTAAATATGTATTCTCACAAATTGTTCAGGACCCCATTGTCCTTTTTAATTATTTCTAAGACAGCAGGTAATTGTTGCATTGATGAGCTTTTCGTCTATCGATAACCTTGTTTGATTCACCTGTTTGTCCCAGAGAAAATAAATAATAATAATAATAATAATAATAATAAAATTTTAATTTCTTTGCTGTGCACATTACTGCCTTTTCTGAAGACCATTTAAAGCCAATGTGCAGCATTATTCACTGAGATGAAGAAGGTGTTCGTTTCTCTCTCAATAGACTCACCAAGCATTATGTTCACAAAATAAGCTTAATTTTTCACCTGGAATGACTCACTCTCTCTCTGTTACGATGCTATCAACATTGCTGTTACCCTTCACCTACGCATACTAAAGTTAACAAGCTCACGCTCCCTCTGAGGTTTGCTATGTGGGAAATTAAAAGTCACTAACTGAAGTAGAAATAGATGAGCGAGGCTGAAGGGAAGGAACGATAAGGGAAAGGACAGGAATATTGAATGCTTCATTAGTGAGCAATTTTTCCAAATGCACATTTATTATATATCACTGCAAAGTATTCTAGGTCTAGATGAAATTTGCTTTAAAACTGTGCGTAGGCTTGAGTTCCTGGCCAGAAGGATGATTATCAAAATAGATGATCTGGACAACCAAATTTGTGTATTCTGATGCACATCCATATCTGTAACATTGTGGGCTCAGGATTTATGATTTTCATTTAGATTTTATGGTTTATTATTCTAAGTAGAGACATGGCTTGGAAGTACATGTACAGAGACTTTATTGAGTTATTCCTTGAATGAATGGATTATAGTAACTGACATTGATATCAGATTGGTCAGAGTAGAGGCACATGTAACAGATCTCTTGGTGCTGTAAGGCTTGAGAGACTTCATATACTTCTAGGTCTGAGTTCCAGTTGCATTTTGTCTTATCATTCTCATTCTCATTGAATCAAATCGGCTTTTCAAATGTAAATCCACACACACACACACACACACACACACACACACACACACACACACACACATATATATATACATTGTTAGAGCCTGTTCACTATATTGGTAGGCAGATTTTAGCAGCTGATATTGTCTTATCAAACATATATTCTGTTCTATTTGTTTTTAATGTATAGTTATTAATAATTATTCAGTTTGTGGAGTCTAATGCTTAAGAGTTTATCGTTAAACTGTAAAACATCCCACCTCCATTACACGTCTTTGTCACAAGTGTTTCACCACACTTGAAACTGAAATAATGTGTTTTTATTTATATATATATGGCCTGCTATATCAGCATTTTTTTACTCCCTAATACCACCATCAGCCTTAAAAATCTATTATCGGTGAGCTCTAGTTCTATACTACAGACATGGGAATGGTATTGATCTTCTCATGTAACTCTTGGCAGGGAACCAACAGAATTTATAACTAGCATTTAGTTTTGAAGTCAACCCTCCCTTAAAATTCCAGAGGTTTTCTTGATAGATTACATGTTTGTTATTTCTGTGAACTGTCTGAATGTTTGGTCCATTGCTCTTCTGCAATAAAAAGAAGAATGAGAAGATAAAGATTTGTTAGACGCAGAGCTTAAAAAAAAGAAAAAAAAGAAATGAAACCAGTGTACCTCTGTATAATGATCTGTAATTTGAGCATTTGCCCTCAGTTAAACACAACTCCTCCAGACATGAGAGTGGGCCTGTTGGACTTGTTCACATATTTTGATTTAACTGAGATCTTCTCAGGTAGTATTTGTATGAATAGTGGCTAGAAACATAAATAAAATGATATTTAGGAATCTTATTCAAGTTCAACCATCGCCACCATTATTGCTATCATTGCCCTTTCACCTGCTTTCCCTAAATGCTAGTAGGATTGCATCATTGTAGTGTCAAGAGTGTCTGTTTGAACAGTAGTTTTGGCAAATATGTATAATGGAGTCACTCACATCTATGTATTATGATAAGATATCTGATCCAGGTCATTACTGACCCAGGGCCTCCACTCAGACATACATCCAGACATGAAGTTACTTGTGCTTGTTGCTTGTGCTTAGTGAATGTATTTTGATTAGACATTAGATCTTGGTCATTACTTATCCATCTCTCTATTAGTTCTATATATCATTTCATCTCTCTCTGCTGTGATTGCTTCCACATGTCAGGCCCCAGGCTCCACAAGCCCACACAGGGCTGTAGTATGGGGACACAGAAGCCTGCTGATGAAGAGGTGGATGGTGGGATAATACATGGGCTGTTAGGGGAGGATAGAGGGGCATGCAGCACAAATTGGGAAGAAGGTGATTTGGGTAGACACATCCTTGGGCTTGCTTGATACTGATGAAAGAACCTTGGATCATGGCAATGCGCAGAACAGATGCTTCCAGCTAGTTAACCACATGTAGATGTACATCTAACACATACACACTAGAGGTATTGTGAGTGTGCGTGTTTCCAGTTAACAGTGTATATATTTGTGTTTAGCCTCTGGGAAAGGTGGCTTATCCAGTGATTAGGGTGTGCTGTTTAAGTCAATTCAGCAAAGTCCTTCACCTGATAGTTCTTTAAGACAGGATATGTTTCATACATCCATAATAAGCACAGGGGAGCTGTGGTTGTCAGTTCTGCACCAGGTGGAGTGTACATCTGCCCAAATCATCTGTGTAGGGGGAAAGCACAGTAGAGATGGGGAAAACAGCTGCGGGCGTTTGCAAACACACAAAAACAGTCTCACCACCATTTTTCCACTGAAAATGTCTTTCAGGATGATCAAATGACAGACGAACTGTTTGGCTGTTTGTTTGGCTCGTCTTTCTGGCTCACTGTCCTGGTGGTGGTGGAAAGCCAGAGGCGTCAGTGGTGAAGGAGACCCCAAACTTTAGAGGAGAAAAGGAGGCCTACAGGAAGATAAATTTGAATCACCATATTTAGATTTGTGGCATCTTTTTGAATAGGGAAGTATTGTTTTTTTTCCAAAAACTTTGCTGACTGTTTTGAGTCAGGTCCGAGCCAGTTGGACATTTTCCTTTTGTTCATCATTTATATACATAATTCTGCACGAGTTGATTGTAAGTGTCAGAGAGGTGTGAAGAACCATTGCATATCCAAGCCATAATCACCAATCAGTGCTCTTCTTCAAATTTTTTTCTCATAATTCAGAACATTTGTTGGCACAGCTTTTTTGTTTTGCCTGTTACTATTTTGTTAGCCCTGAGAATATCATATGTATTCCTGAAGAAATTGCTCTGAGAACTTTCCACTCAGTGAACAGCTTCATTCTCAGATAACAATGCTCAGAAATTATCGAGCCAGCCAAGACAAGCGTGTGAACCCAAACTGATTGAAAGAGGCTAAAGATATTTGGTTTCTTGGGTGTGAAAAAACCACATGTTTGAAGACTATATCTTTCTGCCTCCACAGTTCATGGTAATCTAAGAATGATGTTCACAATGCATTGATAAGAACCAAGTGTTACACAGGCTTTGGCTGTGGTCCGTGTGCGCCAATATTTTGCATTGGCACGGTGCGAGAGAGCAGCAGTGCATCCTCATGTGCAGCCAGTGCTTGTGTTTGAGCCCAATCAGTTCTGTCTGTTCCAGAGATACATCCCTATATTTGGTAAGGGAAAGTTACATTGTACAGCACTTGGACCCTGAAAAGGAGGCCCGTGGGCCTTTGAAAATAACAGCTTTTCACTACTACACACAGAGCAAAGCCAACCCACCTTGATTCAAACCATATGCATGAAACAAGATAATGCTTTTTCAGAACACAGTCTATAAAGAATTAGTGTTTGTACTGTGGCATGTGCAGACGTCTTGTCATTATGAATTTAGATTCAATCAGTGTGGCTCGAGGGTCTGCCTGGAAAACCCTCATTTCGTGGAGGTGGACTCATTTGTCACTATGAATATTTAGACAGCAAGACCACAGTGGTTACAAACAAACAGCGCCTGTTTGTTTCATTTCACAAACATGTTGTAGACAATCAGATAAAGATCATACACAGCACACTACACTTTTAAGTAATTAACCGTTCACCTGTGTCACTTTCCACCACACACAAACGCATCAGTGAAACTCTCATCAGTTATACAGTCCTCAGGAACAGATCTTTGTTGTGTCCACATTTCCACCTGTTAGTGATCTTTTTTGTGTCTCTATATGTGGCTTTTGGCAACAAAAATCATGTTTTTACCCTAACTCTTGTTTGCCAGCATTCATTCACCTCCCATCCACTTTTAGGCCGAGATGCACACTGTGGCTTATCCTGTGTACATATTGCATAGCTTGTATAAGTGTCTCAACTACTGTACTGTAATTGCCCACAATGTCTTCCATATGTGGTTGCTGCATTGTACCACTGTAGCTTTCTCCCCATGATTGTCAGAGAGCTTCAGAAACTGAGGTGTCCAGGAATGAACATGAGCATCATATTGACTGGGCAGTATCCTCATTTGTTTGCATAGATATTTCAAAGTGGGTTTGTCCACAGGGTTCCTCTCCTAGAAAAGTACACATACAGTATCAGAAATGTGCAAGCAGATGATATTCTTTAAGATAAAAGAGGACTGATGGTAAGGTCTGTGTTGGCGTACCAGTACTGGCCTTTTTAATCTTAAAGTTAATTTTACTTTATGAGCAAAACAAGATGCAGCTCAGCATGTTGAGCTAGTCTTGAATCCAGCTTTCCAGCACCACAAGCCACAGCGCATTGTGATTTGATTCAGATTTACCATTGAAAATCCATTTTAAAAACGAATATTTAGAGTTTTCCTCTCAAAGTTTGTCGAGTTGAGATTTTCTTCTTTACGCCTCTTTTGTCAAACTCAGCCTGAGATAAATCACAAGATTGTCAATATCCAGCTGGACTGAGTTCAGTTGGAATTAACATGGAGTGCCTAGCTGTTCTGTAATATGAGTCACTGTCAGCATTTCCACTAATACATCACTCTTTGCTGGAGGCTAGGAGGACAGCATATTTTGTATGTTCCTCAACCCAAGGCTTATTCAAAAAAAGCTTACATGCTCTCACAAGTAACTCTGCGTCTACACTGAAGGCGCAGCGTGAGCAGCGCATAAACACAGCAGCTTCAATGCTGTGTGCTGTTAAGCCTCTGTAGACAGCTGGATTGATATGATTGCCTATCCTTTTCCTTGCAAGTCTCCAAAACTCAGAACTGCTGTTTTTTATTTCATAGAGCTGACTTTTACCAAATATTTTCCTGTTTTTAGTGAGATGTTAAACACTGGCATCTGTTATCATATTGCTTTTTATTGCTCTGCTGCATATGTTATTGTCTTGAAGTAAATGAAAACAGTGTTTGGAGTCCTTCTACATGTCCCTCCCCCAATTGATAGAGTGGGCACGGATTCAGAGTAAACACTGAGAGTCATCAGTTTGAGCCACTGTGTTTTCATTGGCTCACTCACACTTTATGAAGATCTTTGACTGACACAGGGTGGCTGCCATCACTTTATGCATCCTTCCAAAACATTCCGATCTTTAGCTTTTATATTGAACATAGCAATCATATTTATTTCATTAGCTGTGTCTGTGCATCTAGTAAGTCCACACATCATCCTTTTTTGTGCCTTAAGAGTGGTTCCAGTGTTTGGCATAGTGTTTTTTACCGCTGCAGTGGATGGGCCGGGCTGTTCTGTTGTCATTTTTCTGATTGATTAGTATTGTTTTGCATTGCTGTGTTGTTTATCTTGCCAGAGATATTCAGGGTTTTCATTTAACTTTTGAAGTTTGTCCAAGAGGCGCTTGCACTGAAGCAATCCTACTATTTTATGGTTAGCTTTCTCAGGCAGTGGGAAGGGACATTTGGATTGAGGGAGTTGCTTTGTTGGGGTCTTCTAAGTGATTATTGGTCATTTCCTTGGTACCCTCCAGTTGTGTGTGTTTGTGTTTCATCCAGATGTATGTGTGTGTGTCTTCTTTACATGTCAAACTCAGTTAGTGCTATTGTCAGCCAGTGGTGAGTTATTATTTCACTGAGTGTGTAACAAATGTTTTTTCTTCTCTTGTCACTGATAGGAGAGTGTGACCAAGCAGCAGAGAGCAGCTGCAGAAAAAGATACCACCCATACTGAAGTTCAAACTGTAAGTGCAGAAGTATTTAAGCATGTAGTAATGACCAACTATTATTTTGTACTACGTATATCCTAAGTGCTGTATGTGCATTCATGCTACATGCATTATATGGGGAGAAAAAAGTCTCAATACAAGTGACAAATGTGTGACATGATGCAGAAATAAGATTTGCAAATGTAGATAAGATTTTGGAACATTTCCAGTAATACTATCCAAATTCAATGAATGTTCAACGAAGAACCATTTTACAAAGCAAACAAATCCTATGCTATGCTGAAAATGTATATTTTAAGTAACAAATGCTCACCCTCTGTGTGTCTGAAATGTGGGTAGCTTACTCCTGGCAGCTTGGATTCACAGCAGTTACATTTAATTCCAATGCTGATTAAGAGTCATGGCAAAAAACATGTCAAAACATGTTAAAACTTCTCAAAGTCCACTAATCCAAGTGATCCACATCTCCATTGTTAATTCTTCTGATCCTGAAGCTTCAGATCTATAAGGAAGTGAAAGCGTGATGGGGCAGTAATAGCTGTTGGAACTGCTATGTCTGAATCATACTTAACAATGATTCAAGGGTGGAGGAGTGGATCATGCTGCGTGAGGTTTGTGGTTTTAGATTTGCTGGACACAACATGAAAACTATGTGCAGTTGTCTCCCACTGATATTTAACAATATTATGCAAAATATATTGTTCTTAGTGGATAATATCAAATGAAATCAAATTAATTTCATCACCATTTCAAATCTTTTTGAAGAAATATAATCTAGCTAGCTAACATCATACATTTGAATACTGTTGACTGCCTGGTGACCCGCTACATGAAATTCAAATTATCCTTTGATGTCTTCAAAGCCTTGCAAAGCTTGTACAATCAACTTATAATTCACCTAAATTTGGCCGAACAATGTTTAGTAAAATTAACTTGAAGCAGTCTCCCTTTTTATAAAATAAATGCCAGATTTTGTCTTTTTATCGTCTCGTCAGATATTTGGTTGACATGATTTCCTGAAAGGTTTGTAGTTTTAGATAAGTAACCAGCAGATCCAGCAAACCAGCAGAGAGATTTATGGTACAAAATGTTGACCGCTGCATGTTGCGACATTTCCCGTCTTTGAAATTCCATCTGACTGAATATCCAGATGTTGAACTTTTCCACGCCACGAATGTTCAATAAATATTCAAACTTTATGTCTCAACGTATGCAAGGGAATCGTTTCTAATGCAAAATGTGTTGATTTAAGGTTCAAAAGTTAGAATTACAGGTTACAAGTTGGTTTGTGCTCTTAGTAAAATTGTTTGCTATTTCTTTAAGCTGGGTGGTGTTTGTGAACAGGAAAATACATTTTCACAGTTTTGATTTATTAACAAATCATCATGTCTAAAGAGCTAAGGAGAGTAGACGCGTCTTGACAGTGCTCAGCGTGAGCAGAGAATACAAGATTTCCTGGGTAGAAGCTGATGTGAGGCTTCTTGGAAAGATGAATTTTCAGCTTTTGATGGGGAACATATAATATATCTCAGATAATTCTTTCTCTCTAGATTTGACCATACCACAGGAATACTCAAAACACTAGTTGTGTATCTTGCTCTTCTTACTCTTGAATACTCATAACTTTGGATAAGGAATGCAAGCTTACTCCATTCTTACGCTGCCGTTAGGCTCTGCGCCTCAGGGATTTATGTGAAGCTCTCTTTGGATTTCACCAGCAGGCAGCCTCACACACTGTCAGCACAGTCCCACAGCTCTCTTGATAGATAGATGAATGAAAGGTGCTGTAAAAGTACCAGACAGTCCTTGAAGGATTATGCTATGCACCTACAAGGATGATGTTCGGTTTCTACTATTTATATACAGTAGGAACTGGTAAGCTGAGAAGCCACTGGAGGAGAGCAGTACAGCGTAGTTTTCAACAGGGGTGCTCTGTGATGCTAAGCCCAGCCACTAGGGGGCAGTGGCATAGTAATGGAGGTGAAATTGTTTGGATAAATGGGCTGATGATGATCTGCTTATAAGTAATATTGTCTGTTTTTAGCTTGTATACATGTTTTAAAAACACCGAGGACATATTGATGCTGTATTTCTGTAACTGGCAAGTGTTTGGAAAACAATCATTGATATGTTGTCATGGGTAACTGATCCCATGTTGAACTTCACCCTCAGATTCGATTTTATGATTAGCTCTCAAAGAGCTGTTTCTATGCTAATCAATCTGAATCCCTAAATTGCTACCAGGTAGGATGTGCCCCTCTTCCCCAGTGAAAAACAGATAGCCTGCAGATTGCAGGTAAATACATAATTGATGAAACCTGGAGGAAATCCACACAATATGAACACCCGGTTTCAGATCAGTTTTAGGGATCTACTTCCTTAGGGCCTCAAGGTCTCTCTCACACAGTGCCCAGCTGAATATAAAGCCCCTTCGGAAAATATTTTCCTCACAAGTTATCAAGATCTTCTTAGAAAAAAATGAGTTGCAAAGTTCTGTCCTCAGGAAATATTCTTAAAATACGTTTTTTCCCTGTGTTTGATGCATTTTGTAATTCCTCAAAATCTGTTGCTCATTTGGAGAAATGTCCTAAACAATAGAATAAAGCAAAGCACTCAAAGCGCCTTCAATGGCGTGCTGTATGAGGCGAAATTGAGTTTTTTCTATATTTGAACAGAATGAAACAAAGTTTTGAAATGAGAAATCCTACTCATTTGGTCGTTTTGACCATATTTTCTGGTCATAATTACATTGCAAAATATACTCAAGACAAGTTTGTGTGATTTTTCACCTTGAAAATTAAAAAAATGTGTTCAAACTGGACTTTATAGCCATACTACAAATGCCAAAAACAATAATGGTTTGGATTGCAATTAAGATTCGATTAATTTGAGCTGGAAGATATGGGCAACTTTGCAGTATCCCAGTTGCTTCCCTCAAACTTCAATATTTTCACATTTTCACATTTGAATAACAGATAGCAAATGCACAGCAATGAGCCACAAACCTGCCGCTGAAGCACTGCAAGAATAACAATCAGTCCAATCTGGTATATTTGTGCCTTGCTTTTGTGTGTTGAGGTTTTGTCAGAGCTGTGCACAATGATAATCGTGTTAATGATAGGGTTGCCAGACAGAAGGCAGGTCTTTGAATGCTGCCGTGTAGTCTTTAAGAGGGGCACTGTATTTTAGTTTCACCTCTCCTTCTCAATGGATCATTACCCCAATGTGTGCAGTGATTTATGAGCTCTGTTACAAATGCTGGGAGCAGTTCCTGTCTGGCGGCTGACATCCACCCGCTGATTGCCACTATTTGTCTATGTGCATGTGTGTTTGTGTGTGCTACATGTGTGCATGGGCATGACAAAATGGGAGCTGGGCTGCTGAAAAGGTTTGTTAAAGCCAATATGAGCATGTCTTTTTCAGTCTGTTTGAGGGTGGGTGAGTGTTTTCCTGTCTGCATGTGTGAGACCTGTGTCCTCTCAGGTCTAGAGTTTCACTCCTGGTAACAGGATACAGTAATGTTTCACCCTGCTGGGTGCTGATGGATTGTGTTTTAAACAGAGCAATGTGAACTCTAAAACCAAACAGCTTTGAGTGCATCACTGGAATGCCACCACACACAGTTTACCAAGCTACTAATGGGCCTAATTTTAGAGCTAAAATCTTAAAGAGAAAAGTAACCAAAGGCAGGGCAAAGACCTGCTAAGAGCAGCACCTTGGTGTTTTGTTAGGTTTGTCATGCTAATGTGCTCAGCTTTGTGTCTTTTGTGTGGAGATAATCTCTGTATTGCTTATTTTGGGCGAGGTTGAACGTGTTGTTGTTTGGACAGGTCTGCGTTGTACTCCAGCCATGATGAATCTCTGCCAGCGTCATCTTAAATCAAAGACTGACAAACTGACATGGAAGCCTGTGGCTGATGCATATCTCTCTCCATGTGCATGTATGTGCATGTGTTTATAGACATACTGTTAAATGTATGTTGTGTTTATGCCAGCATCAGTCGACACTGGTCCAGTTTGCCTGTGGAGATGCTTTAGTTGTAAATATTTTACATTGGGTATGTAAAAAATGCATTTCAGAGATTAATTTGTATATGAAAGTGTGGATGCAAAGCATGCCCTTCAAGGTCACTACAATCAGCTCTGATAGGAGTTTGCAGGTGTTCAGAGAGCTTTTATCAAAGTGTTGTATAGTAATATTTGCGTTTGCCTGCTGTCTCTTCTTACTGTCTGGCTTTCTCCCTTTAAATGTGTGTTTGTGTGTCTGAATGTGGACCACCCAAAGCCTTTGAGGTCATAACAATAACAGGTCCATTTCCCTTCAGTCATATGGCAGTGGTTCCAGTCGAGGGACTGTAGACGGTAAGGACGCTATCAGTCCACATCACAGCAATAGCAGCCACACTGTTTAGTGGCCTTGTCACAGCTGTGTGGAAGGTTATTCCTCGCCCCAGTTCTCATATCTACATTTGTTGGATCCCAAATATACAGTCTGAGCCCTATATTTAGTATGAGAAGTCTGGTGTTCTTGAAAAGCAGCAGCATAGCTCAGCGTGTTAATCCATTTCCCAACAGATGTTCGAACTTGATGTTGCAATTAGTCTTTCTTTTTTTCTTATAAAGTGTCTCTTGCAAAATATGGTGTTTTGAAAAATCCTCTCTTAGTGTTTAAGAGTGTTTCTTCACTTTTTTTTTTTTGCCTCTTCTGTGTAAACAAATTCCTCTGGTCAGACAGCATTTTCATTTTTGTGATTCTTTATTTTGTGATTTTTTTTTCTCCTCCTGGTGAGCGAAAATACACTGTGGTAATTAATATGATAATATGTGTGGTGGCATAATTTTTTCCAGGCATCAATGCAAGCCATGTTAAACTGAGGTCTGAGTGAGGTTTCAGCTGGAAACACTGAGGAGAGGCCTAGTACAGTATGTCTCTGTCAGTGCTTGGCCAGTTAAAGGGGGGAAATAATATTTGTTTTCTGGAGAGAAGAGTGCTTTACCCACAGCAAGAACTATTCTTATTTGCCCAGATAACGGTGTTTAATTCAAATTTAGCTCTATTCACCTTAGTGCAATATTTGTTGCTGTGGAGCAACACAGGATTTTTATAAGTTCATATTCAGCACCAAAACAATTCTGCCTTGTCTCACTTTATCCATGAAGCTCGAGAAACGACTCATCGTGGTATGGGAACCACAGGAACTATACTGTTACTTCAGCTTGATGATTTATGCACTGCACAATTTAGCCTCGGGAAATCAAGTGCGCTAATGCGCTTGATCAAAAGGGAATTCCTTCTTTGAGCTTTTTCTGCTTTGAAACTTTGTTTTCAGATTACTCTTCAAATTGGTTTCTTAACACCCGAGCCCTTACAAGCTGTTTATGTGGAAGGGGCTGATTTATGGTGGTAAATGACAGTGGTGCTCTCATCTGTGGTTAAACTGGGTGCAATATACCACTCAGATGCCCATGGCTGCTAGTCCCCCAGTCTGTCTAGACGCGGTAAACACCAGGCTTTATAGACCTGCCGACTGACAGTCACCGATGATTGGGTTTGTGGGATATGATAACCTGGATCAATTAAATTGATTGACAGCTGGTGGCATTCTTTGTGTGTGTTTGTTTGGTGGGGGAGATCAGATGTGGGATCTTGAGCAGTGGAGTCATTTTTTTTATGGCTGGCATAAAGCGCCCTCCGTGAGGTGAGTGAGAGGGCTCCACCTGCTCAAGCTGTTATGAAATGATCAACGCAACGATCGTAAATGTTAGGTGGATGGGGAATCAGTGATGTAAAGGGCATTTATCTTTGCTGCACTTCTGGGTTATGAGAAGAACCTTTCCAATGTTAACGATAACATCCATAACACAGTTAATGAATCATACTAGTTTGAAGGCAGATAACAAAGGCCCTGGGACCTTCCCAGGAAAGACAATGTTGGTTTTGATTTGTTCCATGATCCCCAGATCCCACGTCTCTCTCACTGTGCTTGGTGTGGTTGCTTTGCGGATTTGCTGCAAACTGGGGATGGGGATGGTAATTATTCTTGTTGTTATTTATGTGTTTTTCCTTTCGGAGTTGATGTGAGCTGGTCCCCTGGGGTGCAATGGAAAGCCCATCACAGGACTGGCAATGGATAACAGGTATCCATACTGTCATTATTAGACAGATAGAGAGACGTTCACATACAAGTGCTCACACAATTGTTGTTTTATCCACTTATCCTGGCTTTTTGTCAACAACTGTGCTCAACAATCTTATGATTTACTAATGATGTCTACTTTGCATTGTAGTTACACCCAACTCTTTATTTGGCTCAAGTTGCTAACACTTATCATTGGAATAATATTTAATCTCTCAGGATATTTAGTTTTATTTGAGCTCTTTTTTGTCTCTCCTGAAACGTATTCAAACACTGCTAGCATTTGTAATTGTATATTGCATACAGGGAAATTACAAATGAATATGAGTTGCAAAAAGGATTTTACGTAGTCATCAGCTTTCTAAGAACTCCAGTATGATTTGGCCTGTCTGCATGATGAATGACACCACTTGCATATCCGTCCTAACAGAGAGGGTTTTAATGGCCAATGATTGGAATCTGTCTGCCTTTGATTAAAGCAAGATGCTGGAACAAAAAATGGTTCTGTGCAATATGTGTTAGAATGAAGCGTAAGTTTGGATCATCTGGGTGTGCCTCTTCATCGCACACTTGAACTGCTTCCGAGTAAAAGTTTGCAACACTTTTACTCGCTCATTTGGTTGTGCATGTGCAAGATTTGGCAACTGAACATTTGGCGTGGTTGATGATTCCCATCCGTCCGATCCGTTTTGAAGAATGAGTAAGCAAATCAAATACATCCTGGCAGAGGGAGAATGTGCCAAGAGGGATGTGTTGGTTAATCGACACTGCCATGCCAAGGCTGACATAGTGAGTCACGGTGTGAGCAATAGTTCTGAGATCAGTATCAGAGTTTAACCATGTTGCCAAAGGCATCCATGACTATTTTGCACCTACATACAGCCTTAGGATGTACTAAACTGCCTATTTTTCTCTGCAGTTTTAGTCTGTGTGGAAATACCTATCAAAGAACAGGATCAGTTTCAGAGAAATCTCTTTTCCTGTCTCCTTTTCCCTGGTGGAGCTTTGTATGCCAACACCAGTCTCAGTTGGACTGATGGGAAGAGGAAGTGAGAGGTGAGTGAAGAAAACAGTGTGTGTGTATAAGAGAGTGGGGGCTCTTATGCTATACTTGGAATAGCAGTCTTAAGTTAGCACATTGTGGTGACAGAGAGATTAGTTTTTTTTTCTGCATCTGAGGTTTAACAGGTTCAATGCACATCACGGCTCTGCCTATAGCAAGGCCTGTAGGCTGAGTTGGCAGCCTTTACAGCTTGACATAAACAGCCAAACCACAGGTTTGTCTCAGGTTATTGGAGAATCATCTGACAACTTCACAAGAACAAGTAGTGGTTGGATGATTTACATACCTTGACACTCACATATATGTCAAACAAACAAACTGCATCTTTGCCAGCATATATGGTTTTGTTTTAAACAGAGTTTTTCTTTTTCTTCTTGTTTTTTTTTTCCCACCAAATTGAGAATTTCATCTGGTCATTGGTATTCGGAACAAGACTGAGCAATATGTCTTTTGGCCACAAGGGGGTAGACATTCAGCACACATACGGTACTTTTTTTACTGTCAAAGCCTTGGATGAGTTTCAGCAAGTGACCACGGGCACACTGAATCCAGTCTGAATGTGTTTTGACGGACTGTGTCTCCGTGCTTTGTTTTGGTTTCACTCCTGCATTAAAACAAAAGACAAAACTCTGTGAATCCTATATGCACAGTCATACCCCTCACTACCCCAAACTGCACTTGAGCACAACACATTGTGACAGGGAGGACTTGAAACTCAAGAGGACCCACTCATTACCTGTAAGGACCTGGTTATTATCCCATCAGCGTCAAGTTATCTTGGTCATTTCCTCAATAATTCCACCTCTAAACCCTGAAGTAACAGACAGGCAGGCAGTGCCGCTGATTATATATTCATAAAAAAAGATGAGTGTGATGAATGTATTTCAGGATAGATTGAAAAATAAATGGAGGAGTGAGATCAATTAGTAACAGCTTACAGCTTCCCTCAGCCAAATGCACTTATGCTGCACGACAGCAGGAAGGGAAGTTAGGATTAAGCTGGAAGTTCACATTGTTACACACATTGAATAGACTAGCAGTTGTGTCTCTTGAATCCCTTTTGATTTTTTATTTATTTTTGTTGATGCAAACATAATGTCTTTATAAGTCATCATGGCTTTCATCAACCTTGAATGAGGAGAAAAAATTGCTCCTCTAACAACCTTGAACAGTGTCCAAATTTCCATCAATCACGCCATTTAATGTACACAAGCCATAATGGGAAAATAATGGTGAATATTGTGAAGTAAACATCTTTGCTAGATGAATGGGTCTTAACAGCAGGAGATAGTTTGTGTAATCTTGTAATAATATTAATGGCTTAATGTTTCCAGCATCATGAAGCTTCTAATCAGTTTGTGTTTAATGTCCTTCTTAATGGGAGCCATGGTAACACACACACGGGTATGTACACAAACACAAGAGAAAGGTCAGACCATGTACACTGCTGCAAGCTTATTTCATATCACTGAGCTGATAATGGATGTTAAAAAAAAACTTTGGATCATCTTGAACACATGATCTCACTGTTTTCACATTCGCATGATGTTATGTTTTCCAAGAAACTATCAGAAATGTGTTTCACATATATGTCATATATATGTCACATAAAGAGTTTTGTATGATCTGCTGTAGGTCAAGTCAGTGTTATGTCAAATATCCTCTGTCTGTGCATTGTATGGTTACAGGGGACACATGGGCTTTCTTATGTTCTGTGGATGTGTCTGTAGATTTATGAGGCCCTGCACTTCGTCCTCACTCTGCCTGATACACACACTCCTTCACCATATTCAGATGCACTGCACAGTTTCTATCTCTTTCTTTCTCCCAATGGTTATCCCTCTACCAAGATCCCAACACACCACCGCAGTCGTATCTCTGCATTGTGTATGATCCCCAAAACATTTTTGTCCTATTGTTTCTGGAACCACAGTTCTTCTATTGTCCCCCTCCTGTCAGTCCATTGTCACACTTTCCAACTTGACTCTCAAGAGAAATTTCTTGGCTTGTATTGGCAGGATTGAAGCTTGTGTTGGCAGGATTGTACTGGCAGTATGACTGGACTATGAGTTCAAACTAGGGACATTAAGGTGGGCTGTTTAATCTCTCAAAAAATGTAATAAAAAGGCTTCTTTTCTCCAATAAGATTCTGCACCAGTACAGTTGAAAGTGGATATTTCCTATGTATTTATTACCCTAGCTGTCATGCAATGTCACAAAAAAAGGGCCTGTGTTGTTTTTTGAGTGACCTGCTTTGACCTTTCACCTATGACATTATTTAATCACGTTTCAGGCATTTGCTCACTTTAGAAAACAAACCATGGAATTTCTGGTACCAGGACACTACATTCGCTGATTTCATACCCATGAAGTGAATGACATTACTGTTGATGAAAGATACATAGCAGTATATCATACTTGTTTGAGTTTGCATTTTCACTGTAAAGACACGCTGGTATGTTTGTAATAACCCTAATCCGTCTTCATTTGTGTTTGAACTTGTTGAACTCCATTTTCAGATTCAAGCTCTGATTCACACATCAGAAGGTCTGGACTGGTGCCATTTATAATCCACTCAACTTTTCCATTCATTGTCCCCATTTTAAGCTGCTTTTATAACATGATCTCAGTTAGGTAAAAAAAACAATTCTTTTTAATGTTAACATCTGGACTTTGATGGACCTCTTACTACCTGTCAGAAAGTGGAGTGTATATTTTCAGAGATGGGGGTGTCGCGCTCATCTGTCCGTGACGATCTGTTGTTTACCCGTCAGCGCTGGATCAACACAGATGACCTGGCATGTGTTTGTATACACGAGCATGTGTATATGTATTCTCTTTCTCACTGATAACTGGGGTTAAGCAGCTAGTGCATCTCTGACCCTGACTGTGTTTGTTAAAGCACTCACATTTGCAGCTGCTGTGAAGGTCACCAGCTTACACTGGGTGTTGCTTGACCTTGACTGGGGTGTGTTAAAGCACCGTGTTGTTGTTATTTAAGCACAAAAGGGAAAGGAAGGTATGAGGGAGTTGGGCAGAGTTTAAAGGAAGACAAAAATACAGGGACAGTGCATGGGAAAGACTATAAATCAATAAAAAAATGGGGAGAATGGACTACTTGCTGAGGTCACAGTTAAATAAAGGGGATGACCTTTTGTGATTATTGGCCATCTAAGGACAAAATATTGGACATATTTGAGAGCAGACTGCAGAGGGCAGATCACTTTCTATGTTTGTTTTGGAGTGTTAAATGAACAATACCGTCTCTATTCTGCTGCAGATGGAATTTGGAGTCAGGTTGGTGGCTCAGGAAGATCCAATCATTCCATTGTTATCTGGGAGAACGATGGTGATGTAGTTGTCCTTGAAGACAGAAGGGGGACTTAGTGCACCTCATTCCACAGCTACAGTAGTCCAGTGGCACGCCGCATTTTTAACAAATATTCCTGGAGCAGTATGACAACAGGTTATGTAAGAGGAAAAGGTAGAGGTAGCCACAAGGGATGTATACCTGCCAGTACAAAAATATCCATGCCATAATATTGAGGGTGGGTGGGCGGGTGAGTGAGTGCAGTATTTTTTGTCATCTGTCAGATATTGGAGTAATGATCATCTGAAGTAAAAATCTGGATGTGATTTATGCCAAAATACATCTTTTACATGAAGCCGAGCGAGGGAAATGGAAAGAAAAGAGAAAGAGACCAATATGGATGAAAGAGGATTCAACAGAGACATTAATATATGAGAAGAACTACTGTGGACCGAAGGACTGTGTTTGCTCATGTAGCTGTTGAGCATTAAGGGTGGATATTCATATTTAAGACCTGGGCAGCCTGTCTGCTGCAGTCCAGTCAAGTGAGTTTGGAGTAAATGTCTCGGCACACGGGTGTTAAGTAATGAACGGGACTCATGGAAAGTGTCATTTAACAGCCTCCCCTCTCCAGTTGGCTTGAACGGTGATGCATATAAACGTCCATGTACTGTATGCAATTAAATAGTGGAATGCCTTTTCAGTTACAGTTATTGGTTTTGGTCTTTCCTTTAGCCTTGGGCATGACTTGTGCTAGGGCTGTCTGTCACTTTGACTTTACGACTAGTGAGGACAGCGGCTGGTGAAGACTGGGTGTTTTGGAGGGAACAGAGGAGAGAAGTGATCAGGGAGATCAGCTACACTGGAGCTGGATGCCTTATTCTGTCACAGATGTGGGTTTGGCTGGACACTGGACTGCAGTCCGTCTTTCTGACATCATCTGTTCAGGAAAGAAGTGACAACAACAACAAAGTGTCTTTTGTTATGATGGGACCCTACAGATTAATAAACCAGCTGTAACTTTGCCCCCAATGAGCCCGTGATCTATCAACTCATGCCAGTTTTTACTCTTGATCTTAAAATCGTTGACAGCCTTTTTTAATGCTCTTTTGAAATGGATGTAAGTCTGCATGTGCAGACAGCGGTGCCACATGTAAGGACCCCGATGGGGTTAAAGAGGTCAAGCAAACTCATGGCTGTCATCACAAACTACACTTAATATTCCCTGTGAACCACATTTTGTCACAAATGAATAACATGCTTATTAAATTCGAGGTCAGAACAGTTGTGTGGCACATGTACTTATTATGCACATATATATTCAACACACACAAATAAAGGCAGTGTGTGTCACCACACGAATGCAATAAACGCTATTCGTCTGCCTCCAGTCCTATTGTATGATACAGTTCCAAAGTGAGGCTGCAATCATTCTCAGCTCTGTGCTGAAAGTGTTCACAGGCCCAAGTTGAAACTGCTTTCAGAAATCATCAAACATTTTTGTGCATTAGTGGTGTCACAAAAATTTCCAACCGTACGTAAAAGTGGAGGAAGGAATCAATGAACTGCACAGCAGTCAAGGACCCTTACTGACAAGCCTCGGTATATGTTTGGAGGCAGTTCTGTGCACGGACCTGGCTCAGGCCGGTGTAATCTGAATTACTGTCAGCAAGGTCTTTGTTGTTGTGGTCGGTGCAAATCAGTGTGGAGACATCATACCGAGCAGAGGTGTCCTTAGGGCCTATTCATTGAGGAAGCAATCAGTGATGTTTAATAGAGCACACATGCACGTGCATATTTGTAGGTGTTTACATTGCACATGTCTCCCTGCTGATGGTGTCTGGAATATCACCAATGATCTCAAGTTTCAAGGCTGACATAGATTCATTTCAAAATATAATGCATGTGTCCCCGGTGAACTTTTTGCTCGGTATGTTTGTGTACTATGTATGTACATATGTATGTACATATGTTCATGAATGTGTGTTCTATCTCTGGTATCAGTAGTTGGTAACGCTGACATCAGCTACAGTAACAGCCTGTGGCAAGATAATATGTTCGGTGGAAAATGAGGTCTTGTAGTATCAAAGTCAGGGCGTATTTTCATTTCATTTGGATGTTTTTCAATTCTGTCATATCTGTCACAAACTTAAAAACTTGTATCTGTTTCAGAACAGCTGTTTCCATTCCAGCCTTCAGCTTGTAATCACAGGTAGTATTTTGACACACAGTTAGGTTTATGTTTTTGTACAGAGGTCAGTCAAGTGAACATTCATGCAGTATGTGCAGTTTTGTGTTGGACTACAACCTGTGTCAGTTTTCATTTAGAGCAGCTCACACTGCATGTTAATACATGTATGCTGATATGGTAATAGTTCATTAAATTGATGAAGGCAGTTCCCATGACGGAATGTGTATTTTCAGAGGTGGATGTTTCATTATGCAGGTGTTTTAAAGTTGTGATGGATTACAATACACTATATATGTGTGGGTATGTATGCGAGAGAGAGAGAGTGAGAAAGGGAGTGATGATGGGCTTTCGGTGACATATCTAAACAGGCCTGCCATAAGGGCCTCAGCAGTCATCAGAGGCGCATCCCTCAGACAGGCTGAAGTGTCAGGCTTTGAAGATTATGACATGCATTGCAATAACATGGATCTTTTTCCATGTTGTTATTACAGTTTTGTTTGGAATATTGGGGCTCTGCACATGGAAGCTATTACCCGCAGGGCTGGTGAGCGTTTTTCCATTGAGAGAAGGGGAGCTGGAGACTATCTATGCATTATGCCCAGAGGCTTATTTTTCCCTGAAGACCTTTGTTTTCTTCATGGAGGAGAAGGCAGCCAGATTTCCTTTTGAGGCTAACTGTGAATAGTGTGAAACCTGGCCCACAGGAGGGCATGTGTACAGTAATCTTTAAAGAAAATGCCACTCTGTCCTTTGCATTATTAATGAAACCAAGGTAGGCTGCCAGTCCTCCACCAAGGTTACTTCAACTCAAGACAAGTCCAGTGTTTTCTGTCACTTCCTGTGGATCACGTTTCCATCCCAAGTTGGACTTCACACTGCAATTGATATCCAGCTTTGCCACGAACATCAGCCATCTATTGCCTTCCAATTAAGAACCATCTGTGTTCTTCCTTACCCGTCCAGAGATGATTCGCCCAACTCTGCCCGGCTGCTGGAATCAGTGGTCCAGACTCAGTGAGCCTGTAAAGGAGAGGAGAGGAAGCCCATCTGGACTCCATCAGGACTAGGTAAACAGAGCCAGATTCTACATGGAGCAGTGGAGCCAGGACTTGGCTCCCACCCACCATCACAAAAGACACAGGCAATGGCTCAAGATACAAAATGATACACACATTGCCATTAACTCAAACCGTGTGCAAAAATGCAAATTTGCTCAAAGCTCACTGTGCACACTCTGAGCCTTCTGACTTTTTGGTTTAGTCCTCCAGTAGAATAGTGGAGAACAAAGGAGCTATAAATCTTCTCCAAGGCCAGGTCAAGTGTTTTTCTTTCATTTTTTTCTGATCCATTAAAGCTGTTTTAATAATGTCTGCTGCTTTACTGGCCTATATATTTGTTAGCTTGCCCCTGCACCTATACCACACACTAGCAGGTGTTAGCCCCAAGATGCCTCAAGTCAAAAAATGACTTTTTCAAGTACTCATCAAAGAGAAAGGATTAGGCCTGTGGGGGACAGAGTGATGAGAAAAGGTGTTATTGCACAAAATGTAGTCATTTTGTGCCAATTGGAGAGTTTGAAAATGACCAAAAAATATTTATTAAAGACTGCATGAGATCACAGATTATTGTGTCCCTTGCAGTGATATACTGTATAAGAAGAACTCTGCATGACCTCTTGAGTGAAAGAAGACTGTCTCCAACAGAGGCGTTGTAAGGACCCTGAAACATTGGGTGCGTAGTCCAGCCCAGAGATTTTTACATCTTTATCCAATAATTGCACTATTTTCAGATTAGTCAGAGTAACATTCATTTAATATGGCCGACAGCTGTACTTCAAAGTGTTCTGGTCAGGTCTGTAGGCTAAAAACTGAGTTTTCATTCAACTTCATTATTTTTTTTTCAGCAGCAGAAGTAAAAGAGCCTTGATGTTGATGAAACAGTCAAATGCAAGACTGTATGTTCCCAATGCTCCTCCTTTTGAACTACGACAAACACACGTGTTAAGGTTGTGTCTCATCTGTCTGATACTCTCCTTTTATTTACCTCTCCAGTAGCTTTTTTTAGGTGTCTCATCTGTCTATAGCACTCCTACTCTCCTGTCTCCATGAGGACATCATAAAAGGTCAAACAAATTGTAACTGAATCTCTCATTTTTGATGTAATTATTAGATCAGAACACGTTATTTATCAGTTAATTTTACACAGAGATTTGATTGTGCACACCAAGCAATATATCCATCACCTTCAAGTCTTGCCTGATTGAATTAACTAACTAGCTACCACCAGATGCCAGCAATGATAATACTATACTATACTATAGTAACTATACCTCTATTTGTTTCTCTCTTTCGTGCTCACACAAGTACTGTGAAGTGGATCTGCTGCTTGAATGACACACTTTTGGAGACTCCCCATAGTTGATTCAATGCTGCTACCTTGGAATGTCTCTATTGGGTGTCCCCACCTGAATTTCTGTGTAGCTTACATTAAGCTGTGAGGTTATGTAAAAAGGACACTGAAGGAAAACGAAGTAAAACAGCAAGTTTCAACACGTGTTTGGATTATAACCCTCTTCAAGACTGCAGTCACAAAAACAACAGCCTTGTTCCTTCAGCACTTCATCCCCCAGCAGCCAGTCAGCACTGTGTATTTCTTCCTGCTAACATATATCAGAGTCGTCCAGCTATACTTCATGTTCCAGCATCAACGTTCACTGTTGTGGACCTAACCCGGCCTTGTTGTCACACACTGCAAGGCCAGATTGTTCCACTGGCACACTGTGAACTCTACACTTCATTACTTTTGTGTTTTATTGACTTGAGATGTTTTCTGTCTTTCAAATAGAGAGATTAAGTGTCCCAGCCTTGGTGCTCACTGCACGTTTGATCTTTTGTTCTATGTGGTGATCAACCTTGGAAAGAGGACCATTGGCCATAAAGAAGCAAACTGCTCTGCGTCCTCTTTCTGGACAGATTTATTGTAATAATCATGTTGTAAGCGGTCATGGCCAGGGCAGCTACATATGGAAATATGCAATGGTAATAATGATAATAGGCCTCCTTTATAAACGCTGACATTCGGCCTAGTCTCTCATTAAACAAATAGGAACCCCAGTGGCCCGTGTTGCAGACATCATCAGCACTCCACAGTTGGAGACGGAGGATAGTTTGGATTGTAGAGCAGAAGTTCTCATCTGGAGAACGCTGTTTTTTGGTGAGCTCGTCCACTGGGAGCCAGCATCCAGACGTTGGAAACTGTTTGGGGTTAGCTGCAGACTGAAGCATAGCTGGCCTCTTCTTGTTCCCTTGCTGAACCTCAAGTCAGACTGCTTTAATCTTCATGTAACTGGAAAGCATAACCACTGCATAACACTGTATAACTCGACTTATTTACGTCTTTGAGTACAACTATACTGTAGTAAAAAGCTTGGTCCATTCCCCACAACACTGCTTGACAAGCAAATGTCTGTTTTTTTCTGGGGTTCCTGTGTTTGAAACCACCCTTGAGTGTGGTCGTCCCATACCACCAGACAATACTACTGGGCCTGGATTGTGTCCACTGAATTTAAAATGTTTGCATTATTTTTATTCTGTGCATGCCATCTATACTATGGATAAGCTTAGTGAAATCATTTATGTTTAAGGTAAGGATAGGGAAAGGTGACTAAAACACCTACATCCACCATCTAGACCACCAAACCCTTACTTTCAGCCTGCGTGTAATGTTGTGTTGATGGTCCTAACTCACACTGTCTTTATGCATAGCAGGAAAGATGAACGCTGAGCTTTATTCCAGACCTGTCTCATCACTCAATCAAATGTAGAATTTACATTAAAACAGGAATTCATAGAGAGTGCTGACAATCTAGATTATGATTATATGAAGGGGGAAAGTGTAGAACACACAAGGAAACAGGGAGAGTGTAAGAGAGATGTCTGGCTGTGGACGTGTGCATATATCCATGTGTGTATTTAATTTCTATGTGCTGTGGGGATTCTATTACCTTTTAGCAGTGAAAGCATTATGTCGCTTATGAACACCATGTGTCTATCTTCTCTGTGTACATGGGAAACTTTTATTAGATCTTGCCTGTTGAAAATGAAGACTGCACCACGTGTAGGTCTGTCATTGTTCGAAATTGACCAAAGACCAAAGGGTCCACCAGCCTCGCTGTTGTACTGTTCTTGAGCATGTGAAAGTTCATTCCTGCTGTGGGGCAGTCTATACTATACCTGATGCAAACCACACACACACAGCTGGATGTTTTTGGTTTGGTGAAGTTGATTATTGTTTTTTATTGAGAGCAGATGCATTGGCTGGGAATGAGTTTGGCCCAGCTTCGAGGCAGCTTCAAATAGGATCTGCATGACTTTGGACACAAAGTAGTATGTTTCATATGAAGTTAGCACCTTGAGTTAACCCCACCTTAAAATGGGCCATTTAATGCTCCTCTAGGGCAACTAAATGGTACTGTGTGAGATGGCAGGGTAAAAATAGGCAGTAAAACATTCAACCTTTAATTCAACCTTCAACATTTTAACCAACACAGACTAAGTGTGACATTTATAAAAGAAATATGGATCAATAGGTCAATAATTATCTTGAGAAAAATTAATAGTTAAGCCTTTATTACAGAGCAAGAACTATGAGAAATTTAAATTTCAACAGAGGAGGAGGAGGAGGAGGAGGAGGAGAGTATATTCTGCAGGATTATGGCTTTGTTGATGATTTATATTTAACCCGTTTTAAATAATTGTCTGCTTCATTCTAGCAGCAGGTAAACCTCTTCTGTATATGTGATAAGTGTTGGAAACCCACCCCATAATTTGAGCACGTAAGTCATCTTAAGTGCACCATAAGCCTCTGTCCCTCACCACATTCCTGTGCCACCCAGACTCCAAATTACTGTAAACTAAACCAAAGCCACACCATGGCAACGGAAGGGTGTCAATTTGGACAGGAAAGAATTTATTTGAACGTGACTAGAGTTTCTCTGGCTCAGCTCCCTGGTGGGGATGTGGAGAGGGTCTGTCTCTGGTTACCCTGTCCCTTGACATATATGCCACATGCACCCCAAACAATAGCTAATTCATCCTTCCCTCTGTCTGTCTGCAGCAAAAGCCAGGGGAAGCCGCCAGGAATGAAAAGCACCTCAACCCTCTCTTAAGTGAGAATATTTGCAAAAAAACATACATACACCATGAATAAATAGAAGTGTTATATACATCGCCTAGCAGAGAAAGTGATCAATAAATTTAATTAATATAGAACACATATCGATACTGACATTATTAACCAGATTGAGTATCGGCTGGAATTTAAAAAATGACCAAACTGATGTAGTTTCCTGTGGCGCTGGAGTTAAGACATTCACCACATCTACATTCTTCACTTCTTTTGATCTTCATTGTATGTCATTCCCCAATTTCCTGTCTGCTATCTGCTATCTGCTATTAATAAAGGCATAAAAATGCATGCACGGGGGTATATAGATTTAAAAAAACAAAACATTGCGATCAATAATTGTATTGGCAAATAACCTAAATTGAGGTTTTGGAATTAAGAGAGACAATTTGGATTGATGCATCCCTACTTACATTTATATATATATATATTAACTTCACCTATAGTGTCCCTCTGAGCACCTGGTATGACCTTAGCTGACTGATTCTTATCAGTCTCATATTTCTGTGTCTGCTCTCCAGAAATATCTTGGAGGCCTTGTGTCATGCCCTTCAAACGAGGAAACCAGCCAGGTTTGTTGTTACTTCTCCACAGCCTACTAGCATGACACACGTATACACACTATGAAGTTGTTTTACTTAGGTAGCATAGAGAAGTAATTGATTCACAGCACCTTGCATGGACACATACTGTAGGCTCTGTAGACGCCAGGGCCACTGGCTCAGGTCACACGCCAGAATAATAAACCCATAGTGGGGGTGATGTGTGTGAACCCTCTTGGACGGTCTCCCACTTTTTCTCTATTCTTCCCTCCCCCAGTTTCTTCTCCCTAGCCCAGCCCAGCGAGCAGGGGTGATGGTGGGCCCCAGAGTTCCCCAGTAGGCCTCTCTTACTGGTCCCACTCTGAATGGATGTCTGTTCCCTGACATCTCCATCTCTCATCACCACCCCATCAATCCCATGCTTCTGTAACCATCCCTGCAGAGACAGGGCTCCACTTTGTCCCAAAATCCACCACACTTCCCCAGTAGTCCCCCTGCCTTATAGCCCCCCACTCTGCGTGGGGCATGACAGCTACATGACAGCAGAGGCCCCTAAACGCCGAATGAAATTTTAGCCAAAGCCTCCCTTTATACCCCACTGCATCAAAACACCATTGCTAGAAGCATCAGCATCCCCCAACGTATCCAAATACCACGTGCCTGTCCAAGAGTGAGAGACCATCCCCCGCTCTGTATATCCATAATGGAGCCCCTCTACCTTGCTTTCATCCACATCAAGGTCCCTTGACCCAGTAAACGCCTGCAGGATCAAGGCCTCCTCGGGGAATAGAGGTGGATGTTATCATAGCATTCCAGCCCATGTGAAAGTATGCCAATTAGCATAGCTGAAGAATGTTGTTTTGCCAGCCTCTTTCACTAAACCCCCCCCCCCACCCAATTGCAGGCGGAGCCCATGTGGCAGGCTCCTAGCTGTCACTGGAATTGCCATTGGTGCTGAAAATGGATATTTTCTGTTGCAGCAGCTGCTAAATTTATTGCACAATATGGAAGAAATATAAATTCTACAGTAGGTGGCATGTAACCAATCCTGTCATTGTCAAATATGACTGGTATGCTTCAACAACAATTCCAGTGTTATATTTCTGCAATAGCTTTTCCCTGCTCCTTGCTCCTTGGCTCTGCGGTTTGGGTGCACACAATTCAGGGATGTCAGATGACTAGTGATATACTTTGATAGATAATAGATCTGGCCATGGTTGAATACTCCTCTTAGCTCAGTAGTTTGGCAATGAGCCTATAGTGTGTGTCTGTGGGTGTGTTGGTGTGTGCGTGTGTGCGCAGACACCATGTGTATGTATACACCCTTTACATACTCCAGCGCTCACTTGTACGTTCCAGACAGGTTTATTGGGTGTTGGCACTGCAGTGTAAACATGAACTTTGAAACCTGTTTGTATATTTTTCCAGCCATCTCTGCTGGGAAAAAGCAGGTTGAATAGATAAAAAGGGATTTTTCAAACAATCCATGATGGTGTAGGTCAGACACACTGATAAAATTAGGTCACATATGTTATCTTTTTTTAAAAAGTGGTTCATGGGACTGACGATAATCCAGGGAAATACAGTATGACCATTTTTGATTAACAAAAAGCATTTACGTGAACTGGGCAGTGTGGTTAATGCGGCACTTAGGTAGCAAATCTTTGACCTACTTCACAAAACAGAGGCTGTACTGTAGAAAAAGTGGATGTGAAGTCCTGATGATTTCACGCGTTGGTTTGCATTGAAGCAGATTTGAAGCATGATTTTGGCTGTAGATTTTGGAACAGGGAGTGTAGGGCAGGCTGTGTGACCAGCAAATATGCATGCACACACAACCAAACCCATGATCCCATCCAGGCTCATCCCTGGTGGAAATAATAATTTGTAAGTTGTAAATTTTAATTGTTGATGGAGAAACAAGACTGTGTTTATAGATATTGTTGGATCTTATCAGGGCTAATTGATTTGACACGCTCGATCTGCTGAGTCGCAGGGTGCTGGAGCCCATCCTAGCTCACACTGGGCAAGAGGCTGGCATACACTGGATAGGTTGCCAGTCTATCGCAGGGTTAATGCTCATACAGGCCGACAACCATGACCACTATGTCTAGAAGGTCTTTGGACTGAAGGAGTAAACCCACAAAGATTTGAGTTAAATGTGGATTCATCTGGTTCTGGATTTGAACCCAGGACCTTCTTGCTGCGAGGTAACTTTGGTAACCGCTGCACCTCCTATGGCACAATATTCAAACTTGTCACATATTGTAGTACCACTGATGGACCCACTGCAGATATCCTTACTGTAATGATGAAACACATGATGACATTGCCGTAACAGATGCAAAAATGTGTGTGCATTGTCAGTCACATTAAACTTTTGACATCAGAACCACAATTTTTTGGTTTAGACAGCAGAGATTTAAATGAAGAGGCACAGACAGTGGAGTTCACAATGTGCACCAGACCTCTACTCAACCACATGCCCAAACCTCAAACAATGTGCTGTAATTCAAAAGCATTGTTTGAGACACGAGGCACACTCTTAACGCTGGCTCTGGATTCAACCTGACCACTATACCAAATGCTTTCAGCTCCCTCAGAGATACAGTACATGCCTCTGTCCAACTCACTCGTCCTACAGCAAATAACCACTTGAGTACATTTGCAGTGTACTTTGACTCTGACCAGAAGTACTCTCCCCCACTTTCCATTGAATACTACTCTTGTAAGTGGAAAAAACAAACAGGCATTCCCATCTCATAGGGCTTTAATGTGTTATTGTAGACAAACCTTCTCATAAATTTAATTCCTTGGCAGAACAAGTTGTAACTAAAAAGGAACCTCCACTTTTAGATTTGTTTTTTATGTTTCAGTCCCTCACAAACAGTTCTGACTTGGCGTGGGTAAGTCATTATGTCCAGTAGCCAGGAAGGGGTTAGAGAGGGATGTCGGGTGAGCGGGTGTTTGCTGCTTTGGGGTGGAATAGTGGATTTCACTTGCCAAATAGTCCCGTGATCCAACAAGAATGCAATACCACTGCTCTGCTCTCTATAAATCAATTGACTTGCTGGACCACAAGTAAGCATTTTGTGAGTCCTCAGCCTAATGATTTATTTGTAAGTACCACCACTACTAAGTATTTTAGAATGAGACTTATATGTCTACAACTTTGTTATTCAGTCTTACATTTTACATGTGTAAGTTCCAGTCTCAGGTAGGTAAATAGTAGTGTTGCTTGTGTCTGGATTTTCATTCATTCTGTCCCTGGCCTCTAAGGGGCTTGTGGTTTAGTGTAGTTTTGGTTCCTGGCCTCTCTAGTTCTGCTGGCGGAGGGATATATGATAGGATAGGTTGTGGTATGGCTGGCTGTTTTTTGTCATTTGTGTTCCTGTGCAGACTGCTGTAATGTTTTTGTTCATGCACAAGTGTGATTTGGCCTCAGGCTGTCATGGCTACTGGACATCGGTTTGGATTACAGCATGATCTTGATTTAGGATCTTGATCCTTCCTGTAGATTCACCATACGCATAAACAGTTCATCATTTGAATTGGTGTCTGAATCTGCTATATATCAACCATACTTTTGTATGCATCTATTATTTTTGTACTCATGTGAACTAGTGTTTCACTATATGGCTTAGATTCATGTTCATGATCATCATCTATAAGCAGACTGTTTTTTATATAGGTTTTTTGTCAGAATTGTAGCCTGTAGAGGGATTGTTCAATGGATAACCCTAACCCTTTAATAATGTTAAATAATGTAAGGCATTACCTGCCTTGTGGGATGAATCAGCATGGTCTGATAATTCTGCAGCAAAGAACAAACCAAATAACCTTTATCAGTCCCTCTTTTACCCTGAGGGTAAATAATAAGCCTCCTTATCATAATTATCATGGATTATTTGGCAAAAGACATTATAATAGGGCCAAAAGAATAGCCTTAAGTTGTAATTTTGTAGTGCGTTTGCGTTTCTTTCTTTCTTATCGATCGGCAACTCTGAGTCTACATATTTAGAGTCTTGTTCTCAATGTGTTTACAATTATGGTTGTAAGCTTTAAAGAAATACTTGCGTGTTAGTTGTGCAATGAAGCAGCGTTAAAGACTTGTAGGTCACTTCTAGGTCTTGGAACGGGTGTTCGTGTTGCAGGTGGGACTGTAGTACACTGGCGTCTTATGCTCAGATGAATAATAAAACAGAAAAAATGCTGGATTCTGACCTAATTAGAAACAGAAATGAAAATATGTCATGCTGCTTTAGTCATAGTTTCAGCAAGCTGAAGGACTGGGATCATCCAGTTACATCTTAGTCCAACCTTGGGATCACTTGAAAGGGATTTGATTTTTATCGTGGCTCCTGTTCAGGTCGACACTCTTCACATGCACTTGTGACAGTGATTTATAAAGGACCAAAATGGAACCCAGTGCCCTCAGTGTAGACATTGTTTCAGGTTGTGGACACACTATTTCAAACCTTGGCTCATACAGTTTACCATCATGCCACTACGAGTGTTTTTATTGTTACTTTTGTCTCATTAGTTTCTAAATCTTTTGCTGGAACTGGTTTTTGTTTTATCTGGGCTCTGTGTGAGTGTAAAGACTGCATGATTTTGTGCATTTGTGTGCACACAAGAAAGATAAAGGGATAGCAACAGAAAAAATGTGTGTGCCAGAAAAAAATGTGGAATTAATCAAGGAACTCAGTCTGCTATTCATTGCCCCTCTAAATCGGCTCTCTCTAATCACCTTTCTTTCTTTATATAAACCTGTGACTAAAACCAACCATTACAAGGGTGTCTGGGTTTACAGGACACATGACAGCCAAACTTTAGCTCTTAGACTCAAAGCCAAAACCATTCGCTTCTTTCCTATAAAGCCATTAAACCCCATCCATCGCCTCATTTTCAGTAAATAGTGTGCTCTGAAGTTGTGATAATCTTGCATGTTTATAGCTGTGTATGAGTAGTAAGAATATTTTTGAAGCCAGACCAGACTTCACATTTTTAATTCTGAACATTGTTTGACATTTGGGAGCACCTACAGTACCATGGAAATTGGTTTGACATCCATAAAATCATACTTACTTTATGTAACTGAAAGAAATTACTCAATGAATAGTGGTTTATCAGATGCATTTTCAGGAACGCTCATTTACACTCAGCTAACTGTCAGGTGATGAGAAGTAGATATCCAATAAAGTGTCACTTGCCCATTTTGTGCATCACAATAGATTAAGTTACTTGGTCCTTGGAAGTGTGTAGAGAGAATGTATGAAAGTAGAAACCGCCGGGTAACACAATGGCGTCACATGTCATTAGCTCGGGTTGCTTTGCAACAGTTCAATTCTTGTCCATGTTCACTTTTCTAAACTGGAATTCTACCAGGATGAATGTTTCAATGGCACTTAGAGTTTCTATGTTAACAGTACTGCATGGCTCCACAGAGGGTTTGCCTCAAGCTGGTTCTTAGTTGATCAATCAGCAATGTCCCATATTTATGCTCTATATCAGAACATAGAGCATAATCATCTGCAAAGAAGAGAACAAGGTTAGGTCCTCACCATGTGCAGGCTTGTGGTAAATTCCTACAGTATCGTGTCTGAGTAGTAGCAAGTTAATATGGTCTGGATACATGCATACAAACAAGACATGGCTCCACTAGCGGTATGAAAGCATCCAGTTGACTATCCAAGGCAGTAGTTTAATGACACATTGAATTGTTTATAAAAACCCCGGTGATTGCTGTTAACAAATAGGAGATGCAAAGTAACGATCAAGTAACATGGTGTAGAAAGACTGCAAAGTGTAGAAAAATTAAATTACAAATTGTGATGAGTGATGAATGCGCGAGTTGCCAGAAAAGCAAGAACTGTTAAGAACTTTTCTCAGCTCCTCATTAGTTTGGGTCTCACACGTCTGCACCAAATTTGATCTTGTCAGTCATCTTTGTGTTTGTGGTCATTCATTGTTCACAATGTATAAACAACAAAACACAAAATGTAATGGCATGTAACCTCAGTCCTTATTTTTTTCTTTAGCTTTGACTCTATTTCTGATATAAGGCCACAATTCAAGAGTAACATTATTTGGATAGCGAGTTCCTATAGAGAACGTTAACACAAATACAACTTTTATTGACGCATTCTTTGCCAAAAAGTCTCAACTAATATGTACTGTATATCAGTGGTTCCAAACTTTTTTTTCAGATTCTCTGTCTGTATTGTTTTCTTTTTCTCATTTTTAACAATAATACATATGTAACAGGCTTCTTTTTTGACAAAATCGTTTTTTTCTTCTCCGTGATGTTTGGCTAAAAAAATAGGCATGATGCTGATACAAGGCACCAATGGCATTGGCAGAGCAGAGAGAGAGAGGTTGTGTTTGTATTTGTATTTGTATTGGACTGGATGATACTGTGTCGAGTGTGAGACATGTCACACACGTATAAGCAGTGCAGCTGGAGTTGTCTGCCTGAACTAGCTCGCAGGCACCACTCCATTATGATAATAAAACTTCTTACTTCTCAATGGTGCTTCTTTGTCCATTTGTCTCTTTTTATTTTTCCAATTTTTCAAGATTGTACCAGTTTTTATTTGTTACTGAAAAATGTTCCAATATATTACCTTATCTTGACATTGGTTCTGTCATTGCTTTTATAGTTGCCGTGACTTCATCAAACATTAAAGGCAGTTTGTCAGTCAAAGGGGCATGCTAATTTTCAAGGTTTTCACATCATAATGCTCACATAAACATCTAAAAGAATTCCAAGATCAACCTTTGAACTCTGTGGACTATTTTTCACAGTGTTCTTCACAAATGATTTGTTAAAATGGGAAGCCCAGGGGTGTTGTTTAGCTCAGTTGGTAGAGCATCCGCCCCATGTACAAAGGCTCAGTCTTTGCCGCAGCGGCCCAGGGTTCGAATCCGACCCGCAACCCTTTGCTGCATGTCATTCCCCATCTCTCTCTCCTCACATTCCTGTCACTCTTCAGCTGTCTCTATACAATTTAAAAAAAAATGGGAATAGTTCTCTATCCAATGCTTTACAATTCCCATACAAATAAGGGGATGGGCTGCTATTTTGGTTCCTCTAAGAGATAATTAAAGCTTTCCCAGGGAGCTAGTAGAATGAGATATGTTCTGTTGATTGTGGCAGCCAGCTTGCAAAAAGCAAGTAAAACTAAGAGCTTGTTGACACATATGGTTTATTTCTCTGCGGCCATGGATTGTAAATCACTTAGAGTGTCAGCCCTTGTCTGGTGTACACATTACCATTTATATTTGTTTGTGTGCATGTAGCTGTTGCACCTCTTGTTGTGATACTTATCAGAGTGCCACTGATTCATTCCTTTGGTTTATGTTAAGTGTGAATGTCAGCGATAGTGTCAGGGTGTGGGTTGAGAACCTGTGCAGAGACAAGACTAGCTGTGTGTGTGTGTGTGAGTGTGTATGTGTGAATGCGTGGTTGTGATAAAACCCACACAGCAATCGTCCATCTTGGCAGCAGATCTGCAACACTGGAGAGGTATAGTAGCAGCAGCAGCAGCAGCAACAGCAGTCCAGCTAACCATACTGCCAATCTCTCTGTCTCACTCACTCCTGGAAACAGGTCTTTTCCACTCTTTATTAGATCTGATTTATACTTTTTGTAAAGTATTGAACAACATAGGTTCATGACACTATGCATGCTTTGGCACACGGAGTATGTTGAGTGAATAGTCAAAGGGGCTAACCAAATAAAAGTGCTGCAAACAGGCAGCAAAAAACTAAAGCCCGTACCGACCTTATGCTTTTATTACCGTGCCAAAAAACTGTCCGATCCAGCCAGAGACCATTTCTCATTCAATTACGTGTTCCATGTGTGCGTTCCAAGGCTTTATGCACAGCGGCTTCTGAGCAGACCCAATCTTTCACACACATCCTCATCTCCAACACTCAACTCATTGCCTATCAAAACAGGACTGCAGAGGGTCTGTTTGGTGCTTGTGCGTATGTTTTATATGCATCTCTACAGTGTATGTGCATGCTCATTGTGTTTTAGGGGATATTTCCCAGAGTTCAGGCACGTGCCATATTGTTTGTCCTCTCTACAGTTCAGCGCTCTGCTGTAGGCACTTTACATAGATCTTGTTGAAGTGGAATGTGTACAGGTGTTTGGGGCATCAATCATCAAATCAAGCCGTGTGCTACAAGTAAAAGTGCTGCTTGTGGGGAACCCAGATTGTAGAGATTTCTCGAGGTTTTTTATTCGTTATTTAGTTCGCTAAAAGAGTAAATTGAGTACTCACTGACCTATTTTTGAACATCTGGGAGGATCATCGTGTCAAAACTGTTGTCTTTCAAACTGCTGTTTTGTGGCTCCTGTAGTTCCAAAAATCTAACATGGTGTCGGGCTTGTTGCCTTATTAGAGGTGTTTTCTGTCAAATGACAGATGTTGTAGTTCAAAATTGATGATCTAGAATAAATTATGTCCCACTTTATTTGGGCCTTTATTTTGAGTGCATATTGTATATCTGTTAACCTCTTTCATATTACAGTATGTCTACTGCAGCTCATGACTAGTGTTGTTCAACAATTCTTGTATTGGTGAATTTCTAGCTGGTTGTTTGCACCCCAGCTGTTGAACTGATTTGCTACACTGGTAGGAATGAGGCAGAGCTTGAGGCACGATGTGGATGCAGTGGGCAGAAAGTAGTCGGGGGAGCCAAGTGAGACCTTGATTGTTTTAACAGGAGACTTTTCTGATTTTTAGTATCAGATATTAGACGTCAGCTCGTCAGAGTTTAAAGGCTCCTGTGGAGTTCTCTAGTAGCACTTTGGATCTGTTTTTTTATGTGCGGGTTCCCGTTTTGTTGAAGTAAAATCAGCTTAGGCGGATTGCGGGTTTAACATTGTAAGTAAAACATTTTATCTCACTGATCTCTACAGTCTGTTATGAAGACCAGTGCACACAATATGATGAATTGATTCTGGCGCAACGCTTTGATCTCAGCACATTTACATCACTAATGAATGTTATAAATTTTATTTAACAGTTGCTGAAATCTGTACTGTAGATTTCTGTAAATGGCCCGAGGATGACCCAGTTTATTGGCAGCGTCTGGCTACAGCTGCATAACATATTTTCCTTTTGTGTCTCCCAGACCCAGCTTTGACCTTCGCCTTGACTGATTTGCCAAAGACCAAAGAGCCACACAGGTATGAACTGAATGTTGCTTATGTTTTGCTATTATATACTGAACATCTAAATAGCATGCAGACATAGACCTACACACACACGCACACACACATTCCCCCCATCTGTCTGTGTGTCTGGTTGTGGTTAAAGTGTGGTTATCATTTTAATCCATCATACCCCCTTTCTCCACCTCCCACAGTGTGTGAATCTGATGCCGTGATTTTAATTGCTTGGTCTTTGCTTTAATTACATGCAAGACTGCTTCAGTCTGTGAGCACTATTTTTCTCTGCAGGATCTGGCAGCTTGTTTATGTATGGATATGAGTTTTATTAGTCTGGACGGTGCACAAACGATAAGTGGGCAGCCCATGATCTGCTTTCAGAGCAGCTCCATCAGGCCTGTAAACAGAGCAGGGTTGGGACAGCAGGCTAATGAAAGAGATTTAGTCCATTTTCTGCTGCTTTGATCCACATTACAGGCCCTGCTGGACCGCAGCATGCTCCTTCACTGTTCCCACTTCCCCCCACTTCACCCTCACCAGCTAATTGGTTCTGGTCTCCCCTCTTTATTTCTGTTGACTGCAGGACAGTGACCATGAAAATTAGTGAGATGCATGCTTGTTCTCATGCTCTGCAAGGCTGCAAGGCATACACTTGTGTGCTTTTGATATGTGCATGTTTGTGAGCGTGTGTGCTTGTGTGTCAAGTGACTGTGGGCGTGTGTGCTTGTCTAAGCGTGTGTGTAATGTGTAAAGGCCGTGTTTAGAGAAGTGAGTAAGCCCTGGAGGCTTGTCAATCCTCAGCACTCTGTATCACAGTGCGGCCATTAAGGCCTCTCTGTTTTCCTGGAAACAGGCAGGCATGCAGGCAGACTGAGTGTGGTGCTGCTGAGGAGTGATATAATGCTGGACCGTGCTATGCTGTCCTCCATCCCGTAACTCCATGACTCAGAAGAGCTATTAGTGAGATGGATAAATCAAGGAGTGGGGATGTTGAGTTTAGTTTGAAGTCCACCACGGCTATGCTCGGCGTGATATTTTCTCAGTGCTGAAGCACATCCAGCAGGAAGCTCCAGGAGCTGCTACAATACAGGTTGACGATGAGAAGTAGAAAGGGAGGACGAGAAGAGAGAGCAGACAGGCAGACAGACAGATAGATAGATACTTAAACACCTACTGATATGGAGGTTACGCTAAATCTGGCTTGAGTGCTTTTTGGCTTTTGGACTGGGCCTGAGGAGGAGGATGTGATGGGCGGGCTGGAGTCAGAGCAAGAGAGACGAGAGGGAGGTGTGGAGGCAAGTCTGGGTCTAAGTGGAAACTTGAATGGAGTGGAAACTGGGCTTCAGGCCACTCAGCAGATCCACCTGAACGCTGCCAGAGCAATCAGCTATCAGGAGTTTAGAGAGGGAACCATTTGCCCCCTAAGTAAATTCAGCGGGGTTTGTAGGGATTTGGCCTGCATTTTGAGCTCTAATGCAAGGATATTTTGGTAAGTGAAGTCCTCTTGTTTTCTGGAGTGGGTGCCAGAGCCTGTCTGCCTTTTAATGGGATCACAGCAGACACCCCAGTAACCACCGCCAGGTGAAGTGATTCCGCTCTCTACTTCCAGCTGTGTAAACACTCACATGCACACACGCGCACAAACACACATATACGCACACACACACTCCCACCCAACCACACACGCACGCATAGACACATGTACTATCACTTCTAATAAAATGCTTTCTGGCTCACATCGAGGGAAATGCTCACTTTCCCTTTTGCTCTCAAATAAAAACAAAGCCCATTTTTTCTGCTTTTGAGAAAGTTCTTGGCCATGTTAAAAGCAATGAGTTCCTTGAAAGATGTAAACAAATTTAACAAGAGCTGGTGTTGTCTTTTCTCAGGCTGAGAAAGAAGAAGAATGACATTGTCCTTCCTCTCTCACCCTCTCTATTGTTTTGTATTTCATCCTCTTGTAAATCCTTCATTTAGCTCTTTCTGTCAACATTAATTCTGTTGGGAGTCTTTATTTTTCTCCCCTGTAATTTAGTCTGTCCTGCAACCTTATTGAACCTTGATGTAGTGACATGTATATCTCACATCATCCACTTTTTCTGCAGTGAAAATGTGTATACTCACAAAGCGCATAGTTACAAACCTTTTTTTGTAATTTGGGCTCTTGGTCATAGTACGACTCTGCTTTTCTCAGCCAGTGTGGCCTATAGGGTGAGTTTTTGCTAAGAGGAAAGGGAGAAGAACAGTCATAGTGGCCAGGCAGTAGCTGTACTGTTAAAGGCATTTGGACTTTAAAGCTCCATTGTTTATGTAACCGAGAGAAAGTCGAGACTCCCTTATGACCCCTTTGAAAAGCAGATGCCGGAGATTTTTGCCTCTGCATTTTATGGCTTATTTGCTACCAAGGCAATTCTGAGATTTCTTGTGGGACTACATCTTTCTTCACTGTGCACGTGTCAGGCAGAAGTTATCTGTGAAGAGTATTTTAGCTGTTAGTGTAATCATACTCGATTTCTGTATTTGGACCTGAACTGATTATTGCAATAATCTGTTCAATTTAACACCTTTTAACCTTTTACAAAGTGTTTTTGAGAGTGTGACACATAAAGCTACACTTCAAACCTGCAAGGATCAATTAAACGACCAGGAATGTGTGTAAAAATGAATAATACTTGTTTAAGGTGTTTAACTGCTGTCATTCAAAACAACTTACAGCGAATAAAATTAGTTGAGCGCACTTCTCATTAAAGACATGTGGTTTTCATTTCTGCCAGGTGTGGGATAGAAACTGAGTCATTGTTAATCAGGTCACGCTGTGTGTGTATGCATTTGTGCATTATGTAATTTACATATTAAAGATTTGCTATACAGGTATTATACAGTAATTAAAAACAGTTCCCAGGCTGATTTTACAGCCCTGATGATGAAGGCTGCCCACGCTGAAACAAACAGCTGTTCTCAACAAGTCATTTAGTTTCTTATTCAGCACCGAGGGCTTATTTTTTATGAAACAAGGAAAATATTCTACCATTTGGGTGAGATAATTCCAGATGCTCAGTCAGACGACTGAAACTTACACATACTCAGACGCTGGTCATTGACAACACTACTGGTCTCAGAGCCACTGTGCTAATAGTCTGTAGGAGCAGAACAGCAATCACTTTAAGCTCAGAGGAGCTGTGGTGTTGACAGAACTTTCATAACCAGATAGTCTTATATAAGGCCAGTGTCACAGGTCTTACTCAGTGTGTGAGCAGATTTTTGTGTGTCTTGTGTGCAAGCATTGGTGCAGCCAGCTGGAAGGTGAGATGTTTTTAATAACTAACCAGCCATGCCTTGCAGCTACAGAAGAGATGGTCCAACTTAAGGCGTCAATCTATCTTATGCCAGTGCAGGCAAACTGGTTCACAAAAGTGAGTTTTTCTGCCTGATGTGAGGACATGTAGTGCTAACAGTATGGCATGAAGTTGGGTTTTCTGCCGCTTGGGTTAATTTTATTATTATTTAGACGGACATTTTTGGCTTTGTTGAATATTCCTAAGAATAATTGTTCTGCACAATGACATAGTTCTCTGAAAAGGTCACAGAAAGCTTGAATATTTAGTTTTCCTTTGCATGTAGGGAAAACGGCCTTTAAATTGGTTTTAAACATTTTTAACTTTAAGTAATGGAGCAGCGAAAATCATTTTTGCAGACTTTTTCCTTACAGTATGATTTTTCCACATCTATTTGTATTTTACTTTGGGTGTTGTTGTACCTGAAAGCCTTCATAAGGACTGAGCATTTTGAGACAACTTGCCAGTGCCTGCCCTCCCGGACTGCATTAGCCCATGTGTTAGCTCAGCGCTCAGCCTTATTGAAAGAGTCTGGAGCTGTTTGCTCAGCTGGATGAATCAGGCCTCCCCTAAGGATCAGTCAGCTGGTGTCCCACTGGATGTGACACCAAGCCTCCAAACATTCACTACTGTTGAGGTCCCTGCTTGGTCTATATACATTTATTAGCCCTAAAGCCTACTAAAAATCCATATATGATATCAGTGTTGTCTGTCTTATTAAGCATCAACAAATATCCGAGTGAAAATAAACATTTATGACTTGACAAAATTGACCAAACGAGAGTTGGCAAGTATTGGAACAGCAGAAAGACTAACAAAGACATTGAGTAAGTTTTATTTTATTTCTGGTGTGAATTCAGAAGGTGGATGGTTGTATTTTTCCATTTAATAAGGAAAACAGGTGTGAGAATATTTCCTCTCTTGACAGTTTATGAGTTTATTTTACACTAAATGTAGCAAAGTTGGTTTATTTTGATTTATTTTGTATGTACTAGTGTTTTCACTGGCATGGTTTTATGTTGGACTAGGTATCAAACCTTAACACTACGTTGGTACTTTGTTTAATTATTTCTTGATGATTTAAATGAAACCTTTGTTCCTTTTAAACTGATGTATTGCACACGGCTGCTTTTAACATTTGAGAGCCTCTTTTGTTATATAAAAAAACAAACACTGTTCATTTTAAATTTAGTAAAAGTAAGTTAAAAATCAGTCGACAGTTTTGGACTGCTTAAGCAAAACACATTTGAAGAGATCCCTTTGGTCTTTGTGAAACTGCAATTTAAGTTTTTAATCTTTTATTGATAAATAGTTAAGGTTATATGAATTGATAGTGAACACAGTTAATTGTTAGTTGCAGCCCTAAAAAATATTTTAAAAAACAGCATACTATAGTATATGCATCTGTAGCATCACATGTATAGATGTAGGTGTACAACAGTCAAAAAACTTTGTGATTTTGCCGTACTGTCTATTTGTCCTGACTGGTAGGTGACCCCTCCTCCAGTGACGTTGAGGGCTTTCACAGTGACCCGCTGGTGCACTGGATTAGCAGTGCAGTGAGCTTAGAGGCAGCTGAGTGATATATTATGTGTGTAAAAGTAAAGGTCATTAAGTGGAACACAAGCCAACAGCAGTAAAAGCCACAATAGATCTGGCACGACGGGTGTTTTCTACAGAATATCCATCCTTGGCCTTAGTAGTGTGTGCATGCACAGTCCCAATTCCCTAAACTGGAGCCTTGCCTTACAGAGTGACCCCATGAGCTGATTTATGTTTAGATTTCATTCCGTTCATTCCAAAATGCTGGGTGGGTTTCAACAGGAACTGTTAACCAGTAAATTTCCTAGTGAAATGTGTCATATGTAGCTGACATTATATGTTATACATTGTATGAAATACATTACTGGCAAAGTCCTGTATGCATTAAACGGCTTCAGGGGGAATTCTTAAGCGCAGATACATACATGAACTGAAAACATGCGTGTAACATTGTGTGCGTTTGTTTGCTTTTCAGATCACATCTGACTGTATGTAGGCATGTGTGTGTGTGTGAGAGAGAGAGAGACAGACAGAGGAAGAAAAACAGCAGTAGCCTAATTTGTGGAGATAGTGGAATCATTAAGCCATGTCTCAGTAATGGAGACTAATGTGGGATTAGGCAGATGTAATGACATGCACTCATCTGGAATGCTTTGGTAGCAGCAATCAATGTGGAAAATGGAGTGGTATGGAATTTCTTTGACAAGCTTTCATTCATATTCATAAATGGATACTAATGTGGAAAAATATGGAGAGGAGTTTACTTAGGGAAATGATGATATGGTCTAGGAAAATTATCTCACTTATCAAATATGATTGTGTCCATAAGGACATAACAGCAACCTTATCCCCTTTGGTGGATTGTGTCCCAGTTCTTTCTTAAGCGTCCACAGGCATTTGGGAAAATGTCTATACAAAGTCGTTTACAACTAAATTTATATGTGTGAACAGTTGAGGCCTCGTAAACCTGACAAAAAGAATAACAAAAGTGTGTTTGAACTGTTCTTTACTCTACTGTGTACTACTTAATGTTACCTTCATTCATCAGCTATTGAGAGGCTATGCGATACTTCTATAATACAGGAGTAAAACTCTGGATGGATGTGCATTTTCCATAGTGACGCCATAGTTGAATGTGTACAAGATTCGGCCTCTGCCTTCACTTAAACAGCAGTCACTGATCATTTCCTTGGCTGGCTGAGTGAGGGCTGGAGTATCAGGAGGAGGAGGAGGAGGAGGAGGAGGAGGAGGAAGAAAATGAATGACCAATTTGTGTTTTTCTAGGAATCAAGAGTTTTGGACCCTTACACCCCTATTTACCACCCTGGACTGCTCCTTCAGCTTATGGACTGTTCCCTCCTTAGCTGGGAGTGTCAGAGTGGTGAAGCTGCAGTTCCCCCATGCTGGGGTAGACTGTATGCATTTATAAATGCTGCTTTCTTCTCCAGACTTCTTACTGTTACATTTCCATGTCTGCTTCCTCCTCTTTCCTTCACTTTGCTTCCCCTGCTCTCTCCCTTCTTCCTACCTATTGCTTCATCATCCTCTTCTCCAGCATCTGCCCCCAATCTTTTCGGGAAAGTACTCAAAGATTACTGGGCTATTTATCAAACAAGTCAGATCTATGGAAAAAGAAAAACGTATGAACCAACAATCCAGCAATGACAAAGAATTATTTATATATGTGCTCATAAACGCCTTGTTTTATTACTCTTTTCCTAGGGTGTTTTCAGTTTGGTTTGATCAAACTGTAACTTGTCTGATTGGTATTTGGCTGTAGATCATACTACCAGCCTGCAACACACTGCCAGGTATGACATGCAGTAAAAGACTTGACAATGAAACACCCAATGTACTGTTGTAAACATGCCATTATTAAATGCAGTTAAACACACCTTACGTTATATAAAATGCCACACTGCCCAAAAGAATTTTAGCAGTGTACTGAGCTGCAGTCGAGCCGAATCCATTCATAAATCCACATTTATGAATCTGTGGATTTATATATCGTTGCCAGTTTTACCACCCTATCCATTTCCTGCACTAGAGCTTACTTATGACATTGATATGACTAGAACTGTTATGTTAACTAATAATACACCTAGAGAGATTTATTTTTGAAGCTATTTCCTACATAGCTCTGGTTGTTTCTTCTCTGCTGCTATGTCTGCTGACATCCTATAGGAATGGAAAGCAAACACTGCTGGTGCGAGGAGGTGTGGGTGGGAGTCTGGCGTTTGGGGGTTTAAATCTGTTGCCCTTTGCTCCAAATATTACTGCAGAGATTTAAAGGTCTGACAGCTCCAGTGCATACAACACTACATGTGGCCTCACACCTTTCATTTCTTGTGTTAAGTGACAGTTAATTATCTAAATTTACAGATAGTTCACATTAACTCTTTAGTAGCCAGAATACTTCACACTCCATACTTATCCCTAGATAAAATACTCTAAACTAAAAGTTTACATTTGAGTTTTAAACTGTAAGTTGAGAAATTTCAGTTGCAGTTAAAAACTCCAGAAAAACAAGCAATTTTTTTCACATCACATTTAACTTTATCCTGTGTCTTGTGAGCCTGAACATCGCTACATTTTACTCACTCTACATTTGTAAATAACTTAATTTAACTTTGGTTTAGGCTGTATTGTGAGCTGATTCTGATGATGTCTGTCTGATACATGTCTTATATTTTGCATAGGGAGTTTCAGTGCATTCGTTTCACTGTTTATGTAAAATGTATTCGTTTACAGTTTTAGGTCCACATTATTTGTATTATATTGTGTGATGTTTAACTAAGTGCACCTTTACCTCCCAATTTAGGAAAAGTTAATGAGTCATATTAACTTTTGTATGAATCGAGGTTTATTTATTTACATATAAGGTATATTGTTACTTATTGGTTAGAGATAGGTGGCCGATTAATTGGTGCAGATAGGACGTGTTATGAAGTATTGTTATCTGACAAAATTGGCTGAAAAGCACAGATGACCTTTTATCCATGAGATAAACACAGTGTCCACACAAATGATTAAACAAATCTTGACCGTTTCACCACCTCCACCAATCCACCATCTTCAACAAACCCAACCAGTGAGTAAGAAAGAGAGAAAGAAACTATTTTAAAAGGTCCAGAGAGTGCATATTTTATTGATGTTATGTTACATGATTTCTACTGTAAGTCTGCACTGTTCATACATATTCCTCTTAACTGCCAACATGGGAACTTTTAGGTTTTTCAAATGGTATTTTATTACATCAGGAGAAAATCTACTGGGAATTAAGACGTTATTAAAATTTGTTAACATTGTGTTTGTCAAACGAAAGAAATGATTTTACTGGACTGCTGTCTTTCTTGGTTTAATGATGTGATTGCTCAATGGTCACAAGGGAGCTGTCCTCCACCGCTGCTTACAAGAGAGATATTGGGTGGAACACATTTATAGGGACAATATATCATCAGCCTATTTCACTACATTACACAAACAGAATATTTGTCTTAAACACATGCTTGTGCATGTATTCCTATGCAAATACACATCTGCAGATCTCTTGAAGGCCACGTGTCTCTATGTTTGAGGCAGATAAGGAAACTTCTCTGATCAGGAGCAGTTTAATGTGGAGCGTATTGTATCATTTTAATTCTTGGATCAAACATAATATATTCTTCTCTGAGCCTGGGCTGCTGGCTGTTATATTTCTCAGTTTCCTCTGAAATGTTCAGTTGCCATGTTTATGCCTCTGTTTCTCATTTATATGCTGATCAAGTCAAAAACAGACTTGTGGATTCCTGTTTATTGCACATTTTGTCCGGGTCTTATCGACACATTTGAGTGTTTTCAATGCTTCCACCGCAAAAGCAGAGCTGACCCGTGTCTCTCTTCATCTCTTTCCATCCTGTAAGCACAGAAAGACTGATGTTGATAATTTTACTGCTGGATCCTGTCCTGTAGACATATGGTTTCATTGGGATGGATCAGGATTAGTAATTGTGCTCCATTTCCTATGAACAATGAATGTAATACTATTGTATTACAACAGGGTCTGGTGAGTGAAACGTCTTGGAACACTTGGTCTGGATAACAGCACCAGGTTGGTTCCCGACTTTTCAGAGTTGTCAGGTGATACCAACCAGTGTCCCTAAAAATGCTGAACAAACATGACATATGTACATTTATATGTTGAGTGATATCAACAGTTCTCTATCTGTTTTATTTAATGTCTAATGCCTTTTCTCTAGCACTAAATTCAAGATCCTTGTACTGTACCATGTGTGCCATATACTTACATCACTGCATTGTCACTATTTCCCTATAATAAACTTACCAAGACAAATTGACCTAGAGTACAGTTCATTTGTTTCACTTACAAATGACACGATTGACAAATGAATTGATTAGCTAACTTAAATGTGGGCATCCATTTAGTTTGATCCTAGCTGACATCAGCTTCAAACTGATTCCAGTTTGGCTCTCATGGCAGCATCCAGCCTCTCTGTGAGCCAACAGCTTGTATCAAATGCAGTTGTAAAAATAGATAAAGCTTGGGTATCCCCCACTTCTAACACTAAGGCATGTGACTGGCTGTGATGGACTATTTACATCATTGTGATTGGTGTACAGTTTGAGAAGCATGACTTGAAGTTTGCCAACAACCATTACCCATTTCCCCTGCTTGGCTGTCAGTGCCCTGTGTGTACTGTTCCCTTAAAAATACATTGTGAACTTTTTGACCAGTTGCAGCTCTCTGGAGCGATTTTTTTTTTTTTTTTTTTTTTTTTTTTTTTACAAGTAGGAAGAAAAAGAGGACTACCTGCTAACAAACATGGATGTGAAAGCACAATTTTAAATACTCCAAAAATCAGAGAAAGTGAATGCATTCAGTGTGTTTTGTCAGTTAACAGGTAAACTCCACACGTTACTTTTAAGCTTCAAATCCTTTAGTAGTAGTTTCAGAACCTGAAAAATGACAAAGAATCGTATGAGGAAAAAAAGCCTATTTAAATAAGTTGGAATACATTAGAAATATGAAAAAATGTAAAAAGCAGGTATTGTTCAGTTTATAGGGGGTGCTTCATGTGATAAATATAGTTTGTAATTTTTGCTCAAGGTTTTTCGTAGGATACATCTCCAGTCTCTTTTGTGTAGTACTAGCTCTCTTTAGGACTGTATCACCTTCCCTTTGACATATTGCACTGTTCTTCAACAACCCTTTACGTGTCTCCTTTTCCATCAGACCTTAATACTAAAGTTGGAAGAAGTCTTGTGTTCTTACAGGACTTGTAATTGGTAAGAAATAGCTTTGTTTCTGTGGTGTGATTCGTTCTTAGTATGTTATCAAGTGTGTACCTGTATCAACAGTTTATCAAAGTCAAGTATTTTCTTAGCATTAACATATTTCTATACATTAGTATGTTGTTGCCTGCCCTACCATAATTTAAAAAAGCTGTTTTTCTTTTGAAGCTATTAAGAATAATTCTCATCGATTTGCCTCCTGAAGGCACACACATTACAGCGCATGTTGACTACTGTATAGAGTTGCATAGGTCTTTAAACTTTCTTTCCCCCTGACGTCATCCTTTTGGGTTGTGACAAGTAGCAGTCCCTTTTCTCAGCAAAGCACGCTAACTGAAGTGAGGTCACCACAGTAAAACAACACAGAAAGTTTCCTAAGGTCGTAAAGGCTGGCCGCTGAGTGTTTGGAGCACTAGAGGAATACGTCCTGGATAATTGGTGGGATAATTTCCGTAGCAGCAGCTGAGGTCAGGCATGGGCCTCCTTCCCCCACTGTCCACAGTCCGCACATACAGTCGGAGCCCCTCATCTGCCCTTCCTCCCATCACCATAACATCTCGTCTAATTGCAGTTTTTCCTTGCCTCCACAGTTTGCCCCAACTTTTGGCCACATTCACCTCGTGTACCCGTTTTGGTCTGTAATAATGTTCTCCTGTGGAGTTATGGCCACTTCTTGGAGATAATGTCTTGTCACCAGCTGTTTTGAAGGTGGATTCAGTACTGACCTCGACCTGAACTGTTTTAATGAGAAATATGTCCACAGTCTAGTGGAAACATGTGGCCATGTAAATACAGAAAAACACATGAAAAGGGCCAGACAGTTTTAGAGCTGCCTTGATAATGCACAATGTGTCATTTTTGAGCTACACTAAGTGCCTCTTAATGGTCACTTGGCACAATAGCCTAGACCTTACTAGACTTTTGATGGTAGGAGCAGATTACAGTAGATCAAGATACATGCTGAAAGATAACATTTCATCTTCTAATTATAAAAAAGTGTCACGTTTGATTAGCTAAATTGTAAAGTACACTGCTTAACAGTAAACAAAACTTATGGCTACGTTTTAGCAACAGTTTATTTACAAAACTGGCAGGCATTCAATCACAGGTCTCGACCAGCTCTTGAGAAAAATATCTGCTTCTTTAGCTCTTGAAATGCTCCATTCATTGTTCACCAGTTAGTCACTACATTTGTCAGTCAGCTACTGAGCCAGTAATGTAGTTGGTTTATCAGAAAACCCAAAACAATGAGCTGAGAGACTCAAAAACTCTCTGTAGAGCTGAAGGGAATTGATAATCCTCTGTAAGTTTGTTACTATAAGTATTGTTTATATAAATATATTAATCAGTGCGGCTTAAAGGCAAACACTTTAACAAGTATCACACAGATGCTACACATCATCATTAGATGTAGGATTTTTCTTTGTGGACCTCATCTCTGGTGTTCCTTTTACTGCTCAATTATTTCCTCATTTTTCTTTAATCCTTTCCACTTTTGATATATTTCTGTCATGTTCACCTTCTTTTGCTGTTAAATCATCGATCGTGATCTCTCTCCCTATCCTTGTGTGATGCACTGCAGCATGGATCTCTGATATCATGATCTCTTTTTATTTATCTCCTCTCTCCTTTTGCTAGTCTTACTGTGTCAGCTTCAGGTTTCTCGATGTAGGCCCAGCCAGCACAGCGTGTTGAAGACTTGCTCTGTGGGTGGGAGGCAGTTGCATGCGAGGCACACTCTGGGCCGCGTGCTGTTGGCTTTTCTCCCCTTTAAACCTCTGTAGCTTTTCTCTTCGCTCACTCCATTTTTCTTTTTTCCTCCCTTTTTCTCAGTTTCTGCGGTGGGGGAAAAACTTACGGTGCGGTTTATTTGTTCTGGTTTGGTGTCGGTTCTCACATGTCCTTGGCAGCTTTTCGTACCTCCATGACAGTAGCCTGGATTGCTAGGGATTATCCTGATATCATGTGCGTGTATTTGTCCGCCTAGCTGTTCACAGTGATGCCATTGTAACAATACTCTATTTAAGCACAGAAAATGTATATTCATGCATTGTGTGTGTGCCGTACAGGCTGTCATTGTTAATGTTGGCGCCGCAAAGTGCTTGACTGCCAGTGCATTTCACTGCCACAGCACTCTGGTCTCTAGCATCCAGAGACTCATCTTTCCCTTCTCCTTCCCTCTCCTTCACCTCGTGTGTGTCTGTCTTGTTTATGTTCCTCCTCGGAGAAAAAAAACATGCCGACCTTGTTGGAAGGAGCATGAGGCCTCCAATTCAACTGGTGATTTGAGGGAAATGAATGGGGTGGTTTAAAACGAGGGGAGGGCTTGGGATAAGGAGGGAGTTAAGTGAAAGGCAGAGTGGGAGCTGAGCTGTTTCCATCGGACTGTTTCTACTAATCCTAAATTGCAGCCACTGGAAGACAGTGACCTCCTCCTAACATGTGTTCACCATTAATCCAGTCGTGGTGAGAGAAGGCCTTTTTTCACCAGGAGAGAAAGATGAGACAGGAAAGGAGTTGCCCCTCAACCCTCACATTATTCACACCATATTTATGTGCATCATGTGTGTCTCTGTGTGTGTGCATGTATTTTTAAATATGATACTGCACATTAGTTATGAAAGGGAGCACATCATCTCTATCTTTTCATACACACTTTGCCTTGTGAGCGATAAATCATTTGTAATATGACATGAATTATGTTGAATGAAATTAAAACATGACTTCAGTACAGGCGTACGTCAGCAAAGAGAAAAACAGAAATATTGTGATTACGGATGCACAAAAGTGCTCTGAGGACAAACCAAGACAGAGTACAATTTTCTGTTGAGAGAAACAAACTTGAGTATATTATTGGTAAATAGAGGTGGTTGAGTCATTCCCCTTTCTTTCCAACCACGATTGGAGATTAGATATTCCATTTCATGTCCACAAATATGCTCTGTTGTTAATTAAAGGGCCAGCAATTTGTTGCTTGGGTCAGCAAAAGCTTTGACACATTGTATCTATTTAGCGGATGATGACCTTTCCTTTCCCCTTTTCTCAAATTTTTCTTCCCCCAACTTTCCTCATTCTCACAAAACATGACATAAATATGAGGATTTATGCTTCTTGTACTACCTTTCTTTTTTTTTTTCTCTCCCTCAATTTCTCTGTTTCTCTCTCCCATACTGCGTCTTAATGCCGTATCGAGCCACATGACTTTAGCTGTGAACGGGAGAAAGTGCAGGGGACACAGGGTGTGTTGACATCCAGCTCCTCCGTGTGATGTATGAGGTGGATATAGAGAGGGGAGAGGGATGCGAGCCCTGTTCCAGTGTTTGGGAGGCACATAAAACATATTACAGAAGGGCTGTAAAAAAAAGAGCCAACGTTAGTGTCCAAATTTAAAACATGTCCCAGGTCTCAACTGTCGTTCACAAGGGGATTTCTTGCCCCCCTTCTTCTCTTCTCCAGAGCTTTGGCAGAGAAAAAGAATAGAACAACAGAAAAGAGGGGAAACTGGCAGCCAGTACGTTTCCAACATGCAGACTTTGTTAGTCTGAGACATTGTGTGCAGTTTTTTTTTTTAAGTGTTAAAGATTGGGCATCATATTGAATCAAAGCTGGGCAATATGGTGAATAAAACATTACACAGGTACCACACAAAGACAAAGGCAAGAGGACAATGTGATTACATTATTGCATAAAACTTTAAAAAGGTCACCCAAATTACAAAAGCACATATTTTTTCACTTAGTCCTACTGATATGTAGCCATGCAGCTATTTTCGGTTAAATCTGATGGGTTTTTAAGATATCCGTCTCCGAGATTTCTGCTGCTTCCCAAATACATTTGAGGTGAACAGCATTTTATTTGTGGTGCTCAAAGCGTTGAGGACTGATATTCCAAGACTCAACAGCAGCTCTTATTTCTCTTTTTCTCTGGATAATTCACAGACCTCACTGTCAACAGTTTTCACTTGAACTATATTCTACTGAAAAAAAATTGTTCATATGAAAACTTTTGACAGTGAGGTCTGTGGATTGTCCAAAATAACTGGGACATTGTTACTGGAAAGATGCACTGCTTTGGAGTTTCTCAAATGTAATATTTTTTAATGCTTTGAGATGCACAAACAAATTTACTATGACTTTATTGTATTGGGGCAGCTTGGTTTATATCTCCTTAATGCAGCCAAATAGATCTACATGGCCAGGATTTGGATGAACTGACCCTTAAAAACTGAATCAAAGCCTGTTAGACTGTAGGCATGATATGGATATGATGGCACTCTCAATTGTGCATGTATGTGATATGTGATTCCTTGCTGTATGTGGAGATATATTTAGATTGTGGGTTCAGACTCGTGCTGCAGTACCGCCATTAACATTAATGATATTGAGAACATATTAAATCTATATTTTCACAAGCTAAACATTCAACATCTGAAGTGTGGTTCATTTTAATCGCCTTCCTGATCATCAAACCCCACATTCAGTCTTACTCTAGCCCCATGAAAGACCCATATAGACATTGAATATCCAGCAGTGGAGGCTGCTTCAAGTAGCAATCCAAATATACAGAGGTATTCTCAAACAACTCTGCCTTGCCAACTACAACACTCCTATTTATTTATGTATTTATCTGGATTTCCTGTATACTTGTCGAGATGTTGGGTGCTGTGGACTGTGCTATCTGAGGCCCGTTTGACACGGCTTGGCTAGCCCTGGTCAGGCTACGCCGTGCTGCATTAAGACTGGGTTATTTATCCTGGGGACTCATAATGATGCTGCTGTCCCGGTCCCTGAGACGGCTCTGTTCTCTCAGCCGCCTCCAGCCCCTCGTAGGATGCTGGGCCTGGCAGGTTCCCATCGGTGCTCTCACCAGGAATGTCGCACTGGAGCTGCGGATGCATAGGTCAGGGGTGGGGCTGGGGTTTATTTTGTGTGTTTGTGTGTATGTGAGTATAGAGCCTGCATAATCCAGGTAGTGTGAAGTATTTCTGTTGAGTGATTATTCAGCATTTTAGTTTTGCTCCTTACACAGGAAAGCTGGTTTGGGTGATTAATTTCTTCACTGTAGTTCAACAAACCCACTACTTTAAAGGTACCTCATTTGACCCTAGGGCAGTTGGAAACGGAGAACGTTTAAAAGTTTCACTCATTTTTACACATGAAAAGACCATGCATTCAAAGGAAAGGCGAAATGGTGGTATCATTGTATAAACAAACTTTTTATGTATTTTGGGTAATAAAATAGAGTACAGTATCTTAAACTTTGACAACTAGCCATCTTGGCGGATTCATGTTACAGTGTTGCAATTTTCTTCAAATTATTTAAATCTCTTTTGGCCGTGCTAGCAGCATGGCTCTAGGGATGGCAACGACGGTTGGGTGGTTGGTCCAGACTGAAAAATCTTAAAAACTATTGGATGGTTGCCATGGAATTTGTTATAGATGTCTATGGTCCCCAGAAAATGAATGAACTTTTTTATCAGGTCTTATCAGGTTTTATCAGTTTGGTGGTATATTTAATCCCATCCATCTCTCTGCTCTGCCAATGCCACTGCTGCCCTGCATCAGCATAACTGCCTGCTCTTCAGCCCCACCACCACTCCACCACCCACTTGCAGCCTATGGGTGGTTGACTATATTTGCTCTCCACTCCTCAATGTCTGCAGAGCCTAGATGCCAAACTCTAACTATATTCTGCTGCTGCAGTAACTCCACACTCCAAATGGGACTGAAGTAACATTTTCGTCAGCCTCAGCTGTACTTTGTGTTTAGTGCTGAATACCGAATGTTGCATGCTAAAACATTATATCTGCTAAACATCAGTGTGTTATAAATGTATAAGCACAGTTGCATGGAGCACTTAGCATGGGTGTAGACTCTTAGTCATGTGTGGACTAATTAAATAAGATTCTACACTTTTTTTCTGATGCAGCTGTCTGAAATGAACAATAGATCTTTGTCACAGCAGACATTTTGAGTTGTGAAACACACGTATAACTAACTCATTAATAATGGCTCCGCTCTGTGCCAGTAAGCCATGCCAATGGGCCAGCATGCATAATACACAGCCTTGGAACCGGACACATGGACAGAATCCAGCCATTACTAATGTTATTAGTTACTCCTGTGCTTTTTCTGCAATGACAAGTAAAAATGTTTACTGTGAGAAAAAACCTGTGCTGTGAGATAACAGAGCAAGAGTGGCAGTCAAAGGAATTACTTTTTTTTTATCCTTGTCAATGTGTAAAATTCTTTATATTAAACACGTTCATTGTCAGTCAATAACATTTTGGGTCTTTCACCATTACAGTAAATCATTTTTTATTTGGCATCCAGGTTTTGGCTGAATTTATCAACAAAATGTTAGTAATTATCTTTTTTGTCCCACATCAGTAATGTAGAAATCTTAATTTTCTGCACATGTGAAAATTTTTTACTTCTATTTGGATTGCGTAGAGATGCTTTCTAGGTCCCTCTTGGCTTGAATTTCATATAAATACACATTTCAGATACAGTCAGTGCACGGTGTGCGTGTGTTGCTCTCTTGAAATGAAGGTCTGACAGGGTTGTTGGTCTTCATGTGACATGTAGATTTACACTGGGATACTTAAGGACAAGGTCACTCTGGGGCCTTCTCATGGGTTTGTGTGTTGTGTGTACACAGTATGTGTGCATGTTTGTAATTACAAAATTATAAGGAGGAAGTGGAAAAGTTCCTCTAATTACTTGCACATGGTCACAACAAATACTATAGTGTATAACGCTTTAATGCCGTTTTAATGCACTGGATGTTTCACGCCAAGTCTCATTTTTCAAGTCAATGGGAAATCTTGAGCACATGAAACGAAATGAATCTGCTGCATACCAGAAGTGATGAGTGAGAAAATTGATTTGTGATCTGTGTGACCCATTTAGTTAGTTTTTTGACACGTGTGCGTGGAGGATGGTAACCTGTATGTTCAGCCATACCTCACTGTATGCAGTGGTTGTTGTCAGCTGTCACACAGTGACATGGTGACAGCTTGCGGTATGTTACTTGTTGAATGTGTTTCCTCATTGACCTTGTGGATCACGTCAGCCAGCCCTGTCAGTGGGGACCCATGTTGTGACTTGTTGGACCTCTACCTTGCATGTCTCAACCAGAGTCAGACTGAGTGATTCTGACAGAAATAGGCCTCATTTTGGCAGATATTCTGTAGTGTTTGACAGATGTTCAGATGGTAAAAGTATAATGTTTCATTTCTTATAAATAAATAATTGATTCCTCCATTATTAGAAAAAAAATCTTGTAGATGAAAGCTTACCTTAAGGCCAAAACAGCATTTTTCCAAACGGGATGTTTCACAATGTTTATTAATTAAAATAACACCTTGGAAAGGTAGTTGCCACTGATTTCAACTCCTGTGCCAGGTGTATTTTACTACAACAAATATGCTGCTGGAAAAATGTTAACATCATTAGCTGAGTAACCTTCTGCAAGGCCAAAATAGACAGTAGGATGGAAACACGCACTGTGAATCTTTCCCAACCTGTGGTTGCTTTCAGGTGTAGAAGCAAGCTGAATATAAAATTGTAAATAAACATTTTGACACAAATCTGATTCTGCTGTGGACTACACGACTCTGGGAATGGGAAGTATGAGGAATGTAAACAGAGTTATTTTCCTCGATGAAAAATTGTTACTCAGCTTTGCCCACTTTCTCCCTCAATATGTGCATATGGTTCAGCGTAAAGTGCTCATGCCAAAATTCATCTCATACCATCATGCCTTCCCATTCCCTCTCTGTCTGCCTACTGTCCAGCTCTGCCTCTCGCTTCATTTCCCGTCAGGCTTAATCAGTCTCATCACACCTTTCACGCTGGGCTGAAAATGCATGCAAGTCCACTTTGTGACAGAGGGTGTCTATCCAGGTTAGTTCAACCTGCAAACTTACCCTGGTCAAGAAGTCAAGAATGGGGTTAAAGCAATAGTTTGACATCTTAGGAAAGTTTTTTTGCGAAAGGTTCGATTGTATGTAACTTAGCTTAGCATAAAGAATGAGAAACAGGGAAAATGACTAGCCTAGCTCAGTCCTAACCTGTTAGCATTTTACATATTTAACCTGCAGACGCAATAATAGTGTCTATTTCCCAAAATCTTTTTTCCCTTAAGATGTGGGTCAAATCATATTTCACTAGCAACAGCCTTGTAGCTTACCTGGTAGAGCATATGCCTCATGTAAGGCTGAGTTCTTACCACAGCAGCCCGGGTTTAATTGCAACATATACAGCCCTTTGTTAGCCCATTTCAGTCTCTCTCAAGCTGTCACCATCTAAAAAATGCTAAAACACCCTAAAAAATAAGTCGAACTATGTTCCACTTGGAGTGAAACTTCATTATTCACTACAAAATTGTGACAAAAAAACAAAACAAAAAAAAAAGCTATAAAAGAATGCTGTTTTAGTTTTAGTCCAGGAGAAAGGATTACTGTAATTAAAATGGTATGTGTAGCTGGCAGGGCCCTCTGCACCCCTCCTGCTCACTGTGATGGTCAGTATTGTAGCTCATAGTTAGTTATTCTGTCTGAACAAAAGTATGTAAGTTTCAGGATGTAGACTAAGAAATACCAGCACATATTACACATTCAGTAACTTTCTTGGAAACAGTTATTCATTTTCCCACTAGAGATATCTGGTTCTGCACCTGGACAAATGAAAAATATGACTCCCCCAGGTTATTTTACAATTAAAATTGATTCCCAAACATTAATGAATCTGGACAAACCGTATACATATTTTCTGAGACACTGCGGCTAGACACCATTGAGTCTGCGCTGTGTCTGATGTAGCTACAACCACTTGACAAACAAACAATTTGTAGATGGGTACAGAAATGTATATATTTGAATATTTTTGTCTTTTTTGTGTTGGTGAATCAGTTGGAAACATTGTATGCGAGAAATGGACTTTAACACATCTCAGCTAGAGGTGAGACTCTCACTCTTATTGGCATTATAAACTTTGAATATCCACTTTGCCTCTCAGTAGCTTTCACAAGTCCTGTCTCCCTGCTTTTGTGGTTCCAGCTGAGATTCCACCATGGGTCAATAATTGTAATCATTATAGTCATAATTGCAATTGTAATAGTTAGCATATGGTGACATTTTACGGCCATTTGCACAAAGAAAAATAGGGTTAACAAAACAGTTTTCCGCCCAGAATGTCAAAACAGGATTCTTGTATAAACTGCCGTATATTTGTCATGCTAGTTGTAAAAAAGATCATAGAAATTGCATATTTAATGCAGTTTGTGATTGATGCTGTGTGTGCACTGTTTGCACTGTTAGATAAATAGGATCACTCTGACCCAACATACAGTCTTCCCCAGCAGCGAACATAAATGTAACTCTCTCTCAACTCACAATTAATGATTGGTCACAGTTTGGTTAATTTATTTTCTCTGAGTGTTACCTTCTTGTAGTGTTTTTACAGAGCCTCTGTGGGAGCACTAGTAAGCTGTTAAAACAGTACCACCACATCACAGCAGGGCATCTTATGAATAGCACAGATTTTGAATTGAATTTGGACCGTTGCCGGAGTCTTTCGGTTGTCTTTTAAGTTTATCCCTCGGTGAGGAACCAATGTGTGTGCCAGTTTTTTCCGAACTATAATATTTTTCAGCTGACATTCACTTCAGTATCAGTGTGCCCCTTTAAAATTGTGTTAATTCTGTTATATTTGTCTACCAAGACAAGTTCCAAGAGACAAAAGGATGTCTCAAAATACCAATAAAGTGAAATAAGAAATTAACTACTGTATGTGTGGCGTTAGGTACTGTATAAGACCTTTGTATGTTTTTACAGTAACATCGTTAAATTAGAAGAATATGTTTATGTGAGCAGGAACAAATCCCATATTGCCTTGTAAATTGCCTTGTAAATGGCAGCAGAACTCATGCAAGTTTTGCTATCACTTGTGTCAGCAGTGAGAAAGAAATGGAGAGCAGGCATGAAGGGATGCCAACCCAGTGATCCAGTGTTAACATAGACATAACTAATACACATTTACTTTATTAACTTCCCTCTTGTTCTCAGTACATTTTCCCTCCACATTTCTTTGTATGCTGAGACCAGATCTGGCCTTAGAGCGAAATACGCTTCACATGTGCACACATGGCTGAACAGTAGCTTGTTTGTGTTGCTGAATAATCCTTAATCAACAATCCAAACCAAAGCATAGTCTCTCATTATCCCAGGGAGCATGCCAGCTTGGCACACCGTGAACCCTGTCTGTCTGTTTTAAACAGGAACCTATTGAAACAGCACAGAAGAGGCCCTGACAGTAGCACAGGCAGTTGTCTCTCACTCTCTCGCTCGCTCTCTCTCTCTCTCTTTTACACACACACACACACACACACGCACACACACACATGCACACACACACGGACAAATCTAGAGACAAATCTGCATGAACGGGATGCACATGGACACAGAAGTATACAACAGTGCAGGCCAGAACATGCATATGCTCATGCTGTCAAGGCAAGTAAAAGTCATAAAAAGAAAACAAACACAGCAGCATACATGGACTGACTTGCAGTCATGCACACACACACAGCACTGCATGCATCATTTGAATATAATAGTAGGGTACTGTGGCAGAGATGAATAATGTACAGACAGGTTATTAGCTAAAGACTTCGAAAGAGCCATCTTTCTTTCATTTGGTAATATAGGAACTGCAACACAGGCCTAAGGGCATTAATTACAGTGAGAGCAGGCCTTACAGTAGGCATCACACATGGCATTGAGTAACACACGGCTGCAGCTCCTCATTATTGGGGCTTTCCTCTTTAGACCTTTCATCACTCCCCATCATGCAGTCCAGAGAGGGAATCCTGAGCTTGCCTACTAACCAACAAAAACATACGTACTTCTTTGTTTTTCTAATCTGTTCTCAGTTTCTTCTCAAGTCCCCCCGGGTCTTTCTTGCCTTATTTTCCTCTTCATTTGTTTCCACCAAACACACACACACACACACGCGCGCACACACACACACACACACACACACATGCACAGAGTTGAATTATTTTAGTGATATGCATCACAGCTCAGACTTCCTGCCACACAGTGGGAGGAGCTGTCCATAACAGTGACGACTTGACTTTTTAAAAAATATTATTTCACATCAAGCCAGAGAGGTTAGAGGGAGACAGATGCTGTCAGAGAGTGATGGATGAGCCTCTTTTAAAAGGCCACGAGGGAAATAATAGACAGCGCAACGACCCTTGAAAGTACCGAGCTAAGCCAAGACTATCTTTATTCTCCTTCTCATCGCCAGAGCTGTCAGGCTGAAAAAATGTCAGTAATTAGAAAGTATGGACATGTAAAGGTATTTTCACGTTTGATCTGCTGCGTCCTGAAGTAGCGGTGGCGGTCGAGGTCGTCAGAGAGGGCAGCGAGCAGCAGGAGGGAAGGTTAGACACAGGGCAGATAGAGTTTTGGCCATATCCAAAAAGAGATGGAAAGGCTACTTAAGATATTCAAACTCTGTAACCCTTGTCACAGGAAGATTAGGTAAGCAGTTAGCTTTTGTTGACAATCTTACCTTTAATTTTTGGCTTCTATGAAAGAGAGTATGAAGTGAGTATATACTGTAGCAGTATTGTTTGATTTCTTTGCAGCTGGTATGTAGAAGACTGTTGAAAACAAATGAAGTGTCTCTAACATGTGTGATTTTTTAAAATATAATTTGTGTATTTCTGTTTGGCATCAGGCAAAGGAAGAAGCAAAGGTTTTAGATGAGTTGCACTCATCGTTTGCAAACCCATGATGTCAGCATGGAGACGTCTCCTGTTTTCATGTGTGTTTGTACACTCAAATTTAAATCTAGGGTCCTTAATTTGGTTGTCCATAAACAACACATTTACATGGTCACAGATATGAACTTTTCTCATTTATACAAAACCAAATATGAGATCATGCCTTTTTTAGGGGAGATTAAAACCATATATACACAAACATATAACAATACTGCAGAACCCACGCTATTAAAGAGTTGTATTCCAGTGGTTGACTTTCCAGTAGAGGCAGACATGGTGAAGGTCCAACAGAATAGGAGACCATGGAGACTAAGAGGCAGCATTTACTTGCTTTAAATGGCTTATTTGATTAAGGCATTTTGACTTAGTGCTTCGTCTGACGCCAGACCTGGGACTTGTAATGGAGAATGAGTCAGAGCTGGAGAGAGAGGACATGAAGAAGAAAGAGATGGAGAGAGACGGAGAGAGAGAGAGATTGGGGGCTTCTCAGTCAACACAAACACTGTCAGACAGGCAAACCATAGACTAACCATATAGTTCTGCTTTTTATTTACTCGTAGTTCGTACTTCTAGATCCAGGCTGCAATTTGCTCAAGTTCATTTTCATGAATAAAAATGGTTGAGTGTGCATGTGTGCATATGTGTCTGGTTGGGGTTGGTATTTCTCAACACAAACACAATGACAGAAAAACCATAGACCGACCATACAGCTCTGCTTTTTATTTATTCATTACCCATGGTCTTAGCTCTGGCCCACAATATGAATAAGTTAACTTCGATAAATGGCTCGCTGATTGCACAGAAAGCAGAGGGGCAGCGAGGAGTAACGAAGACGGTCTGTCCTCGTTTTTCGGGCTGATGAGATGATTCAAGTACTGGAGGAAAGTTAAGAATTCAGCAAAACGTATGCTATTAAACGGTGACATCAGTGTGGTAAAACTATAACTCACTGGTTCTGAAAACATCTAGCTGGATCTGTGGGTGCTTTTCTAGTGGTTGTTAAAGAGAGACAAATAACAGAGCCGTGCTGTCCACACACTCATGGAGAAAAGCACCAATAAACAGAGTCTATAGCGCTCACTGTTTATTTTCACTTTTTAAAAAATCACTCCGAAGTGGAAACTGTGCTGCAGAAACACTTTATTCAAGCTACTGTGTATACTGAAGCGGTAAAGCTTTAGAACTGCTACAGCACACAGATCCTTGTCTGTAAAGATAATCATTACTGGATCTCCAATATCTGTGTATGTGTGCGTGTGTGTATGTAGTGATGATTTACCATGTGCTTCCTTGGCAAGGATGTGTCTTGGACTGTGTGAATAGTTGGGACTGTCTGTTTGTGGGCGTGAGTGTGTTTTAAACAGCAGTGTGATTCCTTGATCTAAACGCTGGCAGATTTAATTTAGTGTGCCTATAAGTCAGACCTTTCTGGCTGAAGGTTTTCAACACTTTAACACGAAACCTCTTCACTACAGGCTTTGGCTACTTACCAGGCAGGAATAACAACCTTGTGAAGCCATTAAGACATAAAAAGAATAAGAATAGTTCAGTTTCTCGCAGATGGCATTTATGGCACTGCATAAACGGCACAAGAAATAGCAGTGTTTATATCTACTTTGATACCAGTAGAAAGTATTCAGACCTCTGCTCTGGGGTGAGGAGTGGAAGCAGAAGGAAAACAAGGTTTGGGATGGATACTGTGGTGTCTTGTGCCTTGCCAGTTGCCTCGACCACTGGCATGTCTGTCTCTGTCGTTTTGCCCAGAACAGCCATGTTAGTTTGTTCATCTCTCCAAACGAACAATCAGCACCACTGACTCGAAGAGAGAGAGAGAGAGAGAGAGAGAGGTGGGAAGGAGAGAGGGGAAAAAATACAGGGGCGCCTTGTGTGGGGGGTGGAGGACTGAAGCGGGTGTGGGGGATTTTTTTTTTTTTTTTTCCTTCAGCTTCATTTTCCTCCAGCACCACAGCTGATTACTACCACATTGATGATGGTTAGTTAGTGGGAAAGGACTGTATACTCTAGAGCCTGCTGGCCAGACTGGCTCTTTTCCCTGTGGCATCAAGCCCCCTGGCACCCAGCACTGTCCTTCCGCCACCACAACATCACTGTCTCATCCATCTCCTATCCCTCCTTGGGTCTTAATCCACGTCTCCACCAGGGTTTTGGAAGAGTCTTCAGTAGTTTTTATTGATCTCCTATTGTGTTTTCAAGTGTCCACAAAGCCAGTGGTTGACACTAAGGGAATGCAACTAATATTCTTTTGGATAAATTTATAAAGCCTCTTTTGTTACATGTTTGAGTGATCCAAATCAATTGTTTTTCTATTTTCCATCCCCAGATTCCTCCACTTTTTCTCAGCCTATCTCTCCACCACTCTTCCCCTTGTCTCATCTCCATGTATTCCATGTATAATATGAGCTGTTTGCTATCAAAACTTCAGCAATATGTTTGACTCATTTTCCAGCCTCTCTATGTCTGTGTTTTGTAAGAGCAACAACATTATACTCCTGTCTCCTGCAATTTAATCCAAAAATTGGAAGCTGTTAAATTTAGTATGCGAGTCCAGCTTTATGATGGAACTAATTTCCAAAGTGTGCAGTAAACCAAACCAGATTCGACATCACCCTTTTTACCCCCATTCGTGTCTTTTGTTTCTCTGTGGCATACCCATGTGCCCATGTTTGTTTTTCACTCACGGAAACCCCTATTGCTGCAACTATATTATAACATTCCCTTGACTGTTTGACACGCTCAAACAGCAATGTGGACGTCTTAACATGGCAGCTAGTGACTAACAAGACATCTGAATTTGCTTTCATATCTTTACAGCAACTTATTCGCTTCCACACACAAGGCCACTGAGTTCTTTGACTGAAAGTTGAATCAGCTGTCTATCTCTCCAATCTCTGACTCTTACATATGAACACCACTGTAATAACTCGTTCTTTCACCATAGAAAGTTTTGCTAATGAGGGTCTCTCAGGAACTGAAAAATCTGCCACTTGGAGGTGTGGTACGTGCGTACAGATACATACCATTCTACTACATGACGTTTATGAGAAAGTTTACTGCAACAACAATCAAGTACCATTGTTAGCACCCACTTAGCACTGTAAAAGCACTTAGACCTGCTCTTTTCTTTCTCAGAACTGCTAAACGTTTCTTTTGAAAAGAGGAAGGGCTTTTATTGTCCTTCTTTAAAGTCAGCTTTAATTATCTGCCACGATATAGAATGATTTCGCATATGTAACTCAGTGCTGCGATAAAGGTTAATGGTTCATCAAATACAAATAAAAGAATAAATGTATGTATTTTAGAATATATATTTTTTTTATTGAGTAAGTGTTTATGTTACAGAGGCCAAAGCCAAGGATGAGGAAATTCTGATAAAAACAACTTTTCCTCTCGGAAATGAAAACAGAGTCGAATGTTTATGGGCTATGGTTGAAGAACAACATCAGGGTTTTTGGCTTGAGAACCCTGCGTGGCCAGTGACCATTCTCTCTCTCCCTTGGTGTACACTTCCACCTCACTTTAGACATAGTTCACTTATATTAAAAACAATGATGGCGATGAGTAGTGAGAAGAGAATAGTGGTGAGATCAGTGACTGTAATATATACAAAAAGTTTGCCAGAACTTGATGTAATACAGACTTCTTGTTTGAAGAGCTTGAGAGAATTTGAACTTTAATCGGAAGATCTGCTATAAATCTAACCAGTGCTGGAGCGATATTTCTTTGACACAACAGCAAAAGCACAGAGCATGTCCTACAATATATTTTTCTGCGGTTATAAATGCAAAGCTACTCTTAATGTTTCTGGGATGTCGTCCAACTCATGCTGAGAAGCTGTAGCACCAAGGAGGCACAATGGTGGAGGTTCTACATATAATGGAGGTTGTTTTGATACGTCAGCTGCTGCATTTGTTCTGTTTAGCCAGAGAACCCCGGGTAAAACACAGAATTTATCTTTGTTTGTGGGCTTATACGCTGAGTTATTATTAAAAATGAGGAACTCTGGTTACTAGTTCTACTGGGACTTTGAGGGAAGGAAATTATGATGGAAGTTGGTCCAAGGTTGGCCACAGATTGGACACTTTATTAAATGGACAAGTCCAGTGGATGTCCTGAAATGAATTGCTGTAAGGAGGTATTTCCTGCAAGCGGACAGACTGCTTAGAGTGAGTGATGTGGAGGGCTTTAAAGGCCCTGACAGGCTTCCCCACTCTGCCGTATCTTTAGACTGCTAAAGCCTGCAGTTATCTTACTGTTTTCCATGTACTCAACAGGCTCGACTGGCTGCCAGTTTAAACCACACTATACTTCAATTTACGGCCCTCATTAAGAAGTAGAGTTTTCCTTCCCACATTAATATTTCTAAATCCCTTTTTATACTGCAGCTTTTCTTGTTTTCTCACTCAGCTCTTCCAGAAGAGGCTGCAGCTACCTATTATTTTCCTTGTCAATCAAAGCGGCAACTATATTTTATGACTTTTAGACTATTTTTTTGATAAATTGATTGACCATTTTAACTATAAAATCTCATAAAAATAGTGTCAAATCTTCAATACTGCAGTTGATTACTTTTCTGTTGGTAGAGTAATCAGTAAATTGAAAGTTGTCTTTTATTATTTCACTTTTTCTCCATCACCTTTTCCTTCAACACTCTTCTTCTTTTTGCTTTGTGTGTATCACTATCTGTCTGCCCTCCAACAACTGCTTTTTCTTCATGCTCTACTAGAAGGTGATTAGACAACATCAGGCCTCAGTGATTATTTTGGGCTCTGAGGCTTCTTTCTGAGTGTGACCTGCCGTCTCAAGCTTACGGCATAATCAAGAGGCTTTATCGCTGTTTTCGTTTAAACCCATTTGGCTCCACTGATTGATAAATGTTGCTTCACAGATGTGTGTCTGCATTAGTGAAAAATTGGGAGTGGGAGTGTCGTAAATAAAGAACGTACAGTGCTCCTGCTGTTTTAAATGTGTGTTTGTGCTTTTGAGTGTATACATATGGCTCAGTAGATGTGAGTGTATGTGGCTGTATCCGTATCTTGGCCCCTGGGGCAGCCTGAGCAAGAACATGATTGATGACTTGTGTACTGTGGTGAAAGTCTTTTACATTAAAGCAAAATGGAGTTGAGAATGTATGACTTCATCAGACCTGCTCAGCCCAATATGAGGTTAATGAAATGTGGCAAACTCTTCTCTTTTGATTCAGACTGTGCAAGTTATTCCACAATAAGGTCTTTGGTGGACCGTGTCAGTGCCGTCAGCTGCCATCATTGTGAGTGAGCAGACACTGGATGATCCACTGTAACTGATCGCATTGTGGTGCCATTAAGAGAGAGTGGTCATGCTTTATCTGCATGCACTGCTTTACAGAGACATCAGTCGTGTGTCAGAACTGTCTACACTGAAGGAATACTCTGCTTCAGGATAGTCTTACTGTCTGTGCAGGAGATACTGTACTAAACAATATAGTAGTTTTAAGTGCAGAGGTAATAGAGTTATAAAAACACTGCAGCTTTTTGGCAGATATACAAATTCCAGTGTTGTCTGTGGTTAACATTTATCTGTCTTTAGGACAAATTCTTGGTAGGGATTTTTTTTTTCTTATTGAATAATCTGCAGATTTTTTAAAATTATTTATTGACTGAATTGTTTAGCCCATAAAATGTCCAAAAATAATGTTACGATTACAGGTCCTTGTTTTGTCCGAATAAATGTCCAAAACTCAAATGTGCTTATATATACCTTATGATCTACGAGAAATTAAACAACAAATTGAAACCAGAGACGGTGCAGCATTTTTTTCTCTGTTGTTGCCTGAATAAAACAATTGATTATCAGTTTAGTATGAGATTATTTTCCAATTGATTGATCGAGTCATCTTTAATTCATGCAAGATTACACTACTGCATTGTGTGTGTTGCAGGAAAGAGCCCTGAGTAAAAAGGGCTGTGCACCGACTCTTTACTGTTCTTCATTGTTCACATGTCTCAGACTAGACTGCATCTCAGTGCTGCAGTATAAGTTAATGGTTCATCACATTCAAATAAAAGTATAAATGTGTGTTGTACGTGAGAATATATATCTTTGATGGAGTAAATGTTTATCTAATCGAGGCCATATCTGCCAAAGATGACAAAAACTGGCGATGGTAAAAACTCTGAAATGAAAACACAGTCAAATGTTTATGGGCTACGGTTGAAGAACAAGATCAGAGTTTTTGGCTTGGGAACCCCACATGGCCGGTGACCACTCTCTGTCAGTGTATACTTTCACTTCATTTTAGACATAGTCCTCACAGGAGCTGAAATCAGAGAGGGTGTAGCATTTTTTCTCTGTTTTTCACTTGATTGATCGCTTCAAGAGCAGAGAGTAAAAAATATGTGTGTGCCTTTACTGTCATTATTTGTTCAAAGGTCACAGACTAGACTTGAGGAAATAACTAGAGAGGACACCTAAACAAAAGGAAAAGGAAGTGGAAGAAGTCAAATTTGGCTTTTTCTTTTGTTTTCTTTTAAAATGAAAGAAAAGCCACATTTTAGTTCCTTTTTATGATTTCATTTGACAGTGTTTTTTTTTTCCTTAAGAAAAGTAGCAAAAAGTATCGAGTATTGAAATGTGAGTTTGGATACCATATTCATGAAATCACTACCTCACAGTCATGTGGTTATTGGATTAAAAGATCCTGATCTTCAGGACGCACTGCTGTTTTTGTATCCCATCAGCTAGTTAGTTCCAGTCAGTTCCAATAACTCGCCGACCCAGCTGGAAATCAATTCCTCATTTGTTACGTAAAACAAGAACAGGAGCAGGTTTTTATTACTAGAATTAAGAGCCAGAACTTTGCCAGTCACTAACACCTGCAGCTTCCTGTCATAACTTTAGCCACTATAATTTTCATACCACTGCTTTGGCATTGACAGACACTTTATGGTTATCTCAAGGTTATCTTGAGCATATCTTAACTTCTGGGGAATGCAGAGGCCCCTCTGCAGCATTATTCTAATCAGATGTTGAAATTCTTTCCCAGCATTATCCCATGCATCTTCCTTCCAACCACGCACACTGCTGACAACACTTTATTAGATTACACTTGGGGCATGTTGGCTGTATGATTTTTTTTTTTTTAAATCCATTTCCTCATGTTGATAAGGAATGTTGTACTATTTGTGAATGTGTTCTATGAACCCAGTTGCCTAATCCTTATATAATATAATACGGTGGGTGTTAGCCTGTCTAGTAATGTGTTAATTGTGTGCATTCATGTAAAACCAGGACTGTTAGCGTGCATTTATGTGTCTATATGCTCTCTCAAGTGTCTTATAATGCGGTAATGGTTCTCTTACCCCCGTCAGGAAAGGAGTAATGAACTCAATCAGGTGTGTAATACCACCCTCCCACCTGCTCTAAACCTGCTGGGACAGGGGCTCATGGAACGTAAGGAGGCCAGTTGAACCCCAGAGGTCCTTCTTGCATGTTCAGGTCCTCCTGAACCGCCTCAGGTGAGTGCTGCACTCATTGTCAATATACGTGAACTGCTGGCCTCACTTCAAACACTTCTTTTGAAGAGGAAGTACTGTGGGGTTATTTTGTGTTTATGAGCGTGCATTTGCAATTTTGTGGGTGTGAGTGTTCTTGATATCTTAATATCACTTATGACAGCCATAAATTATTTCTGAATAAATTAGGTAATTGAAAATATATATTTTATAGAAGCTGACATAAATCTATCCAAGTGGGAATTTGGGAAGTTAAGGATTTACTTCTCAGTCTATCAGTAGTTTTCACGCTAAAAGCTGATCACACTGCTCATCATATATCCCATTCATCCATTTGCGGCCAACTACCTCTTCACCATTTGCTAGTCTAGCTAGCAGGCTAATGTTACATTGATGTGGTCCTCTCATGAGTTGAAATGAGATCTAAGCCCTGGCTTGATATGCATGCTCGTGCTAGAAAGCCAGCATGATATTCCTAGACAGAGTCCAAAGAGAGAAATTGTAGGGCAGCAATTTCTCACCTTGCTGTTGAATGCACACAAACGTATGATGCATCTGTGGTTTTGAATGGTCTCTGTGTAGTATGGAGTGTGTGTATGTGTGTGTAATATCAGAGCACTGGCTCGAGAAGGGAAGCCAAAGGAGGCTGGTCTGTGTTATCCCAGGGATTATCAATGGCTGCCGCTGCGTTAGGCCTCACAGCTCTTCACAACTCCTCCAAGGGATATACAGTATGCGAGTGCGTGTGTGGGTATATCATATTACATATGTTTATTGCTTATGTGAGGGAGTTCTTCTAGGGACACTGTTGGCTCCCAAAATGATATCAGGAGTTGGGAATGATTCAAATGATAGAGTCAGGGGATTACAAGATGATCTGAAACCGAGCAAAGAAAAATCTAAGATAAGTCCCTCTGAGAGACTGAGAAAGTTACAGCCAGACCTACAGACATATCATCTGTCACTTTCTCCAGCATGTGTGCTTGCTTCATTTATACTTATTCATACATACTGTATGGGTTTTGGACCCTAAACAGGTTCTCTTTCTGTATGAAAACCAGCCACAATGAGGAGACTGTATGTGTCCAGGGTGTGAAAACATTCCTGTTATCGCTATGGAAAACTCTTCCAGCTGTCATCAGATGGGGGGAAATATTATGAGTCTGTCTGCCTGAAAGTGTGTGTTACTCTGGGACAATCCTGCTATGTTTATTTTCTGAAACAGTAGACGTTTAGCTTCCACATCACACAGACCAGGATCCCTTAGCCACAGCATCGACCTCACTACTGTTTCCGCATGTGGATGAGTTTGGGGAAAATGAGGAGTGTGTGTATGTGTGTTACGGAGAGACAGAGAGAAAAAAGTAAAGGTTTTGTATGAAGCAGAGGGGACTGACATTCAGGATTAGCTGTGGATCAGAAGAGGATGAGTAGAATTAGAACAACATGGAAACCTAACGTTAGAACCACAAAATTGACAAGATTTCTGTTGTTTGTTTAGTCTAAAGCAGCTGAGGATTCAGTCATTGTGTACATTTTACGTTCTGTCCTTGCAGGCAACAGATTTTAGTCATAAAGAAGTCATAAGTTAGTCGGCTGTTAATATTTTTTTACAACATATGCTTTTCCTCATATTGATTTGGTTACTTTCCTATGTTTGCTTCAAAGGTTTCACTTTTCAGAGATTTGTTATGTTTAAAATAATACAATCAACAAACAATACCACGGCTGTTTACTTATTTGATCAATATTTAAGATTTACACAGGGTGAATTGATTTCCGAGCTTGGGACTTTGATTGTAAAGTAATTTTTTCATTTGCTCATCTGTTGTCATGGAATTTTCCTTTGTTCGGCTCAGCTTAATAGATCAAAAGAACAGTAGTTGGAGTCTGTCCAGCCTCAGCATTAATGGTAGACAGAAGGAAAGTGGTTATGCTCTCTAATTGTTAAATGATGATATTTTTTGGGGAAAAAAGAGAAAGATAGTGGAAAATCAAATGCCAGAAACACAGCCTTTCTTGGATACTGTCCCTGCTTTGTTGATATTGGGCTTTGTGGTGAAGGATGGCGTCAGCACCAAGCAGTAGTGCTACTCTCTGGCTCTGGCGTATGGGTGATCTATCTTGTCCCATCAAAACAAAATGACACTGTGCGACTTCCCTGTGCACACATGGAAAGCATTGGGTCACTCTGACACACACACACACACACACACACACACACACACACACAAAAGGACATACACACAAAAACAGAGAAGGAAAAGGTAAACGGAGCTTCCAGATGACTATCCACTCCAGGCTCTCAGGTTACAGGAACAAATTTTCCAAAGCAGCATTTTCATTTTTCTCTCTATGGCTTCTTCGCTATTTTGGAAACCTGTCACATGTTTCCATTGGGCTGCAGAGTTACTGTAGATCAGTCAACATTTTCATTTTTGAGTGACACTTTAAAAACATTTTAAACACAGCGTTTGGCCCTCACATAGTCTGACCTTACAGATAAATTTTCTTCATAATGTCCTACTTAGTTACTACTTACTAATAGATCAGTGTCAAGTTTTGACCTCACAGGTCAGGACATACACAGGGACAAAACTTGTAAATTATAGTACAGTCAACACATGCATTGTAATAAATACAAGTTTTCTACTGTCTAAATTCTGTGGGCACAGAAAAAATGACAATGGAAGGAGGGTATTAATAAAAAAAAAAAAACTTTTTTAGTGAAAAAATAATTGTACTGAATGTGGAGTCCAGTGTCCTCTGACCAAACAAAGACTCTGTTACAGTGTTGATGCCGTAGATCCTGCACCTTTATGAGTGTGCTGAAAGGTCTGCTGCTGGGATCGTATACAGATAGATGGTGGTCAGAAAAGGCTACTGGGCAGATGACAGCAGGCCCTCCTGTGGGAAGCAAGGAGTAATAATGAGCGCTACAGACGAGAGGGCCTTTGAAGGGATAGGGCATGACCCGGCTAAGTAAGCTGGGCCAGTGGGTGACAGATGCCGTGAAAAGCATCATGGAATATAGTCAGCATCTATTTACTATTGTTTTATTTAGATTCTTATATTCTTATAATCTTATTTAGTTTCAATTTGTATCTCTTTTTTGTACTATGTTCCACTTTGTTTTCAATTTATCTTCTTTTTTTTCAGTTTCTTTTTTCTCAAGTTTCTTTTTTCTCATGCACTAACTTGCTGTCTCATGCCACCTAAATGATGTAGCGCCTGTCATTTCACTGTGCTCTCACAATAACCCTTACACACAAACACACGTATCACACCTAACTTACCTCAAGCCATGACTCCATCACAGTCAAGATCACCTGGACTGTCCTTCGGAGGTGAAGAAAAAATACTCACTGCGGGCTTTCACTTTACCTATACACCATGTGCTGCCTAACGCAGGCCCCCAGGGACAGAAAATTAGCTTGCTGCCCTGACAGATCTCACAGAGGTGGAAGCAGATACCGATTGGGTGTGTTAGTTCACATTATTTTCAAGTTCAAACTCCAGAAATTATTCCTCTTTCTCCCCTCTGTTAAACTTCTCATTTTTCCTTCTTGATTTCCTTTTAATATGACTCCCGCAGGAGCACCTGATTGCACAGAAATTTTAAATTTAAGCAGCCAGGAGTTGGGCAATTTGATATTCATCCCCAGCTCCTTGTAATACTTCCACTATCCAAGCTTTTTTTTCCTCTCCTCCAACTCAAGTGCCCATCCCTGTGATCACAGCCAGCCCCTTAACATAAGCCATGTGTCCTGAAGTGCACTGTGTGGCTGCGTGTTTGTACTGTATGCACTGTATATGCACACTCTGCAAACACTTGGAGTCATTAGTATAATTTCACCACAGGTCTTTAAAACATTAGCTGTGAAATATGTGCCCAGCACACACAAAGAAGACACAGTTTTGTTTACTGCTCGTCTTATACCTCTTTATTTATCTTCATGAAAAACTATGCTTCAGATATACACACTGAGATTAAATACTATACACTAAATTCTGGCATTAATTTTATTCATCCAAAAAAACCCATCTTGGAATCCATTAGTGTTTAGTCGGATGATGATGAAAAAAAAAGTGGAAAATCTGATACCAGAACATTATATTCCCTCCACATTGTATCTTTTTATAGAGCTAATGGGGTGCATTCACATCGTCTCCTTATTTATTTTAATTTATTTTAACATGAAACATGGCTTTAGTTTCTTTTTGATTTAGAAAATACAAAAACCTTTAAGTGTGTCTGTGAGGGGGTCATAAACAATACAGATTGAAACTAGATTAAAAATCTGTTCCTTTTAAAAATCATGTGTTTTTCAGTAACACAACAAAGTGCAAAAGAACTAACTGAACCTCAACTAAATGTAATCCTTGCAAAGCCACTCTAATTGTGTGTGAAGCTAATTATTTACTAGACTTTGCATAGTATTACAGAGAGTGTGTCTGTCTTTCTCTTCTTCTTTGGCAGTTATTATGCCCATATGTTGTGAATTAGTTTCCAGTGGGAGGAGATGGGAAGACTTTTAGAGGTTGACACCAGCAGAACATTTACCTGACTTTAACAGCCTCTTTTACATGCCTGTCTTTAGAAATTGTTTGTTTAATCTATTGTAATTGCTTTTAACTTTTCCTGCCAAGTGTGAGGAAAGGTTATATGGGCTGTAAACCTATAGTTTGACTGTGACTGCTGCTTTAGAGCTTTCTGGATGTTTTGCCCATGGCTGAACTATTTAAAGGCCCCAGTTTGTTTTAGAGGGGAAACAATGTAACTGCCTATAAAGTTATGCAAATACACCATACTGACAAAAAAAAAACATCTTCTAGGAAGGAAGAAAGCTAGAGATGCAAATAAACATTCGGACAATTAATTTTTACCATGCATACATGCCATAGATTTAAATAGTTATTTCAGCTGCTGCATTAACTTGAAAAAAAGTTTGTGAACAAAATGTCTGTGTTTGACTGCAGTTACATCACACTTCATCACTATGCTTCATCATCTTAAGCCTCACTTGTTTATCTTACTTCAAGTTGCACTGATGCCTCATTAATCGATTGCCGTCAGTGATTATTACACTTGACAAATGCTTAATATAAAGTTATACACATATTAATTAGCTTATACTTTATTGCATACTTGTTGTTTCAGTGTTCAAAGAAGAAACCACAAGTGCGCCTGCGTATAAATATAGTTTCATTGCAAAATGAAAAATCAACATTTGGAACTAATTTAAGCTTAGAAATGAATGAAATTAGAAACTTTCACTCCAATATTTATGAGACTGAAAGACATTTTCTTATGAAAGAAACTTTCCAACCTATACTTTCCCCATACACCCACCCTCACACACACATACATACACACACTTCCTGCTGGGTAAATATTCATGTTCATTCCAGTAAATTCTAATGTTATTTATCCTTTCTCTTTTCATTAATTTCACTTACATTTCTGGCAATTAGCACCTTTTAATGTCAGTGCGATTTTATCACCTAGGAGAAAAGATCCAGGACTCAGAGCTCAGGACTGTGTCGAAGCCTAACTACTCGGAAAATGACACAGTGCGCCACAGAAAACACTGAATATTAAATGGAAATACAGACCTTCTTGTTTTCCTTTTCATGTGTCTCTCCTTTCTTTTATTTCTCTTTTACTCCATTGCTTTTAAGCTATTTCGTTTTTGAACATGTTTCTGGCAGCTATTTGCTTTCTGACTGGAACAGATGTTGTGCTTGGATTGTAGTAGCATTGTTCTGGTGTGACTGGAACAGTATTTGTGAGTACATTCAGCGGTTGTGGTCAAAGTGAGTCTTCTTCCCTCCTTGTCCTCCTTGTGATTAGGAATAAAAGAGCAGAGGTGCTATTTAGCCCACCCTGTCTGACTGTGGAAGGACCCAGCTCCAGACTTGTGCCATGTGTGGGTGTGGATATCCCTGCCTGAGTAAACACCTCATGGCCAAATCACAGTATGCTGTATGGTTAGGGGGTGATGGTCAGTTGACTCTTTGATCATCGACTTATCTGGGATGCAGATGTTCCCTTAAGAAATGAATCTCATCTGTTCCTTTCAAAAAAACTGAAAAAAAAACAAACACTATCAGACCCTTGATGAGCAATTTTGATTATTCAATGTGAAGCAGTATTACACTTTTTTGCATAACAGTCTTATAGTGATATGGCTTGGTAAGATTTAAAGGAACAGGTTGACATTTTGGGAATATTTTAATTTCTCACTTTCTCACAGTTTTTATGCTGAGAGTTCGATGAGAAGATTGATACACTTCTCATGTCTGTACAGTAAACATGAAGCTAATACCAGCAGCTTGTTAGCTTGGCACACCAGCACCTATGAGACTAACTAACATTTTATTCTATACAAAAAAGTGTAAATCCGGCATGTTGTAGTTTTCCAGTGGGTTTTGTGCTGGACTGTTTCTTGGCCAGGCACAGAAAATTCTTGTGTGTCACTATTATATTGCCAGACAACCAGCGGACACTCCAGGAAGTTACTGTCGCTTTTGTACAAGCAAACAAGATATCCTGTTAATTAGTGAGCTCGTATTCAGAAACTGTGCCTGCTAGACAGATTTTGTTACAGTTGGTCAGAGCCAGGCATGCTGTTTTCCAATGTTTCCAGCCTAATTTGCTAAGGTATGCTAACTATCTGCTGATTGTTGCTTTATATTTACTCTGCAGACATGAGAGTTGTATCAGTCTTCCCATCTAACTCTCTGCAAGATCACAAATAAGGTCATCACCCAAAATGCTGAACTGGTGCTTTAAAATATGGTGCAATGGGACGAGCAGTAGAGAGAGGCATAATATCAAGGCAATTAGGAAGAACATGTTTGCTATGGCAGTCCATTAAACTCTCCACAGCAATATATAGACAGAAACCATAATGGTAAAATAATTGTATATAATCCATCATTCTGTATTTCTGTCTTTGTACTTGATTATTGTATGTCAGACTGTCAGTCTATCCTTGATTAGAGCAAAGTTTGTATAACATGCAGCATCCACTGTACTTTGGCTACAGTCAGTCTATACAGTGCCCTGTATGTGGTTTATAGAGATCTGATTGTTGCCCTTTTTTTACTGTAAACTATCATATACACAAAATGAAAAGCTCTGAGGCCCCCTCTGACCCGAAATGAGCACAATGAACAAGCCAATCAGCTTTGATTATCATTATTACTTTAGATGCAATGCAGTCAAAACTCGGTTTGGTTAGGAGACCAGCAGGATGATTGGTGTGTTTGGTGATACAGAGAGGTTAAAGGGCACAGAGTTTAGTTAGAGCATAAGATCCTTTTTGTGAGATTTATTAGCAGCAGATAATGCTGATAGCCATCTGCAGCCACACTCACTTCGCTGAGCCAGCCAGTGTTGATCTGCTGCCAAAGCACACAGAATGATACATTCCTTAATGTGTCTGTCAGGAGAGAGAAAGAGAGAGAGAGGGGAACTGAGAGAGAGAGCATGTGAGGTAGGTTTTCAGGGGTCACATTATGGATCTTTTTAGAAATCTGTTTCTGCTTTGTGGTCTAAAAAAACCTTCTTTTTCTTTCACCCCATGTATTTTCAGGTTAAAAGGTAACACATCTACTACTGGTGTGGGTGTGGAAGTGTGTGTGTGCGTGTCCACAGACAGACAAAAAAGCTACATCATTATCCTACAAGTTTTGACCTTTATGAGGGAAGGGGCAAGGAAGCTGTGAAAGAGAAAAAGAGTGGCATGATAGAACTTTAATCACAGCTAATAGTGAAGCTACTAATGAGACTGAATCTGTGAAATCAGCCCCTCGGGATCACTAGAGGTGACATACCACAGTAGCAACACACAAACTACATTCTGCATCACAGGAATACTTCATAGAAATGCTACAAGTTTGTGGAGAAAATTCTATTTGTGCATCACCTGCAAACACCTGACAATATGCACAAACACACTTGCATACGCACGTACATATGCAATTACAAACACATGCACTTACATCTTGAAGTAATTGGACTGTTAGAGTGAGACTGGCGGGCAATGGGCAGTGGGCTCGCTGTGAGTCTGCTCTCTGCTGGACAGATCTGCTATGGTGTGAAGAATACAGAGCGGATAGTGACCCTCTCTCCTGTTTCCACCTTCTCTCAGCTCCTCTTTATTTTCTAAATATAGCGAAAGACATTCGTAAATGTCAGCATGGCCCTTTATCTCAGCAAAGAGGCTGGAACAAGTTAAATAAAGACACAGTGAAGGCCTCGCTATCTTGTCTCTTGACAGGTTAGTATTCCTGTATCCAAAGTTGTATCCTGTATGCTGATAGTAATCTCTATGATGATGTTCATATCAAACAGCAGAATCAACTTTCCGCTTCAGTAAACTTTATCCCAAACATACAGCTTATATTTACGCTTTTTTTCCCTCCAACATCTGTGTCACAAGTTGTGTTTTCAATTTCAAAAAATGCCGTGCAGTTAATTTCATGTGATATTTAGTGGCGCTGAAACCACTCAGACTCCATCGTCTTCTTAATCCCCCCTGAGCTCTGTGTCTGTTCTGCATATTGTTGAAGTGGAGTAAGTAACATAATATGGAATAAAAGACTGCCGTGGATGTTTTTGATAGACTGTTGTTGAAAAATTGACTTTTGTTGCTGCTGCTTTGGAGCACAAAAATTGATTTAAAATCTAGACGTTTATTTGTTGGCCAGTCAGTCATTTGAGGACAAGTAGGTAAAATGTTTAAACTGTGTGAGAGGATCAGAATTTATTGGCTTGCTGAACCCATTAATAGCACATTAATAAATGACTAATTTATGAGCTCTGAAAGTGGGTGCTAGACTTTCTATTGGTGATTTTATTGCTCCTGGACTAAAAAAGCTCCAACCTTAACCCCCCGTTGGCACTTGACCACATGATATTAGTCTATCGGTGTGTGTTGATGTGGTAGAGAATGAAACAACGAGGAGAATGGTGGGAAAGTGGATTATCAATGATAGGGGTAAACCACCAACCATCTGTCCTTTTTGGAGGCTGCGCCATAACAAAGTTTCCAGCCACACAAAGTTTTTGATGCTATGTTTGTGGTGAAGTTGGAATCTGAGGCCATACAATCTGAACATTGGGTATTAGATTCACATAAAACAATAGATGTTGGAACTCTTGAGGTCTTTTATAATGGATATGGTTGGCGGTGGGACAGAGCACAGCTGGGAGGGCTTTAAAAGTGGGCATTTAACAATACTGCCTGAGGCACTTTCTCCGTTCTCTCCAAAAAGGTTTTCATTAGTCTGCTTTGGAAAAATGTGGTAAATCGTTTTTGACAAATTTGCTAGGTCAGAATGTCAGTGATTTTGTTAAGTCCACTGGAAACTATCACGGCCTCTAAACCATTAGTATTTTAACATCTATTATCATTTTAAAGTACGTCTGAGCCTGTTGGAAGCTTGAAAGGGAAAAAGAAGTATTATGGATCACTGTAAGACCTCATTACCGCCATTCTTCTGTAGGTTTTCTCTTCAAATGTGTCGCTACATTTAGAGAAATTTACCATTGTTACCTTAGAGTGTTAAATCCTGCATTTGCAAGCTTTTAAAATTATTTATTAAACTAAATAGTTCCTACTTGATGAGTGACCATTAAACATACAGCACATGTACATGCCTGCTTTTTCTCATGAAGTGAGTGGCTGTCTAAAACACACACACAACAGGGGAGTGAATTTATAAGGGTTAATTGGCCTCGGTAATGGCCACATTACATGTGATGCATGTACATGTGTTGTAATGTTGAGGATGTGGGCCCCTCTGGAAAAAAGCAAGACCACCATTGATTCTCCACCTCCCAGGATGATGCTGCTTTGACTTCCTGAGAGAATATTTCCATGGCAAACACACTGTAGACACTGCATGTATGAAAGAAGGAATGGGGATTTTATTTGATATTAATTATGTTCACTACAGTTATGTCATGGGAGGAGATTTTTTCCCCACTGTATATTCCTATTTTATCATTTCCTTTTATGATATCCTAAATGTTTTGCAGCATAGCAACACCCAAAAGGAGTCTTTTGAATAATTTAAGGAGTCAGTTTGGCACTTTCCTGCCAGTGCTTTTGCTATGACGTAAGACTCAGAGTAGTGAATCACTGTTGCATCTATTTTGGAACAATTAATTGTTGTGTTTGCAAACCATGCAAACCAACACCATGCTGTAGTTGCAGAATACATATAAAGCTGAGTACAAATCTGAAAGGGAACTGATTTAAACTGCTTTAAATTTGTTGCTTCTGCTTGTCATTAGCATTTAAAATTATAAATATGACATACATAAACTTATGTAGAGTTTTTCAACATTTGTCTTGAAAATACAGATGCTTACAGCTATCTCATTATTTCCATTATCAATTAATATTTATCAGTAAATTGATCATTTATAAAAAGTAGAAGTAAAAAATGCAGACTACGATTTCTCACAATGAAAGTTTACATATTTGAATGTATGTGCTTGAAAAATGACTTGAAAGTCTTGTGTGTGGGATTTAGTGGTAAGATAGCAGATTGCAACCAACTGAATAATGCTTACCTCACCCCCCCCAAGTGTGTAGGAAAACCTACAGTGTCTGCAAAAACTCATGATCACTGTTGTTTGTTGTCATGGAAAGGTTCAGCAAACACTGAACCTTTGTACATGGGGCGCACGCTATATCAGGTGAGGTAACCGCTGCCCCGAAAAGAGTCATTCTAAGGTAATAAAAACACAATACTTATTTTCAGGTGATTGATCTGTAATGAAAACATAGCTCTACCATACTAAATAAATAGATCCCCCTTCATCTTACTTTAGTTCTCCAACTGAGTCACCCAACTTTTGTCTATGGACACCCAAAATGTGTAGCCCTGTCTCCTATACATTTCCTTTGTATGTTACTTCATGTTACTTTTCATAAGTACATGATAAGCAGTTTGATAAAAGTTATGCAAAGATGATGATTTTGGTTAAAAGTTACTTAAGTCATGATCAGGAGTATGTCTAAAAGTCATTTCTGACTTTTTCTCAGTTAAAATGATAACGATAATCTCATCCTAACCTTAAGGAAATGCTAACAGTGCCTAAACATAACCATAAAAACTTTATCAATGCAGTAGTCTCTACGAGTGGATAGTGCGAGATTGCCTATTTTGGCAGAGTAAATATTTTACTAATGCATTCGGTATCAGTGTTTTTGCAGCTTGCCAGCTATGCTAATTTGCAACATTTCCTTATTATGTTATGCATTATGTTTCCGCAAAACATATTTGCTGTTGCAAATTAGTTGTGTATAAATATAATTTCTAGCAGACGTGGCTGGAACTACAGCGCCCATAGCCCCTTTGTAACCCTTTTTAAGTGATAACCATGCAACCAAGTACTCAGATACTATGAATCAAGACAAGAAAAGATAAACAGTAAGGGGAAACGGAGAGAGCATGAATGAGAGAGAGCAATTCAAGCGAGAGACAAAACGACAGAAAGAAAGTGAGGGAGAGAGTTCCCTGATGACTAAAGCGGTAAATGCAGAAAAAAAAAAAAAAAACATGCTCTGGAAACCACAAAAATGCCACCAGTTACAAGGAAACTCCTCTGTATCAGACCCAATAATCCCTCTAAATGTTAATGTTACACTCACATCGTTCGTCATTGATGTCCGTAATATTGTGTATATTTTTCATATAACACAGGCTCTGATCCAGACAGGGGATATGTGGGGGAGGAAAGGCTCAAGGGTGCGTCAGAAGCAGACAAGAGGATAAGTGGTTCGCAAGGCAGTAGCAAACCAGCACTTTGTTGGTTTTGGCTGATAGATATGTCAGTTACGGTGAATCTGTCATTAGTCAATTCCCAGCAGTATATCATATCTTAATGTAATTATTATGTAAATTATTTTAAGTATGATATCTTTTAGAAAGAATTTCACACTGTGCTGCGGTAATTTTTTCCATTTCTTATCTTGATACATAGACACACACTCCATTAATTCATCTTTTTACTTTGCTTTTCACACGTATGCACTTTCTAAACTGTGCCAAAAAAAACAAACAACAAAAATACTGCTTGACATGGAGCCAGACAGATGTCTCATGCATAAAAAAGGATCTGGACACAGTGGGAGTGTGTGCTTCTGTTTAGGGTTGAAAATACAGAGCAAAACTTTGGTGAGCAGGAGGAGAGAAGAGGAAAGGAGGTTTTAAAGACATCGTCTTTCATCAGTAGCCACATAATGAGAAACTTAATGAAGACATTAAGGCTTTAGAAGTAACATGACCAATATCCAAGTCAGGAGTGAAAGTTTAGTAGCAGCACAAGATCCTAAACAGGTGCAATTAGAGAACAGTTTCCAGGCGGCTATTGAGTTTGTAGCATTAGACGGCAAAGTTGATATGAACTGTACGTGGTTATACGTGCAGGATATTTCTGTTTCTCTGTAAGTATGCGTGTGTACGTGTATGAGTGAGTTTGGACTTATTAATATCCAGCAGACCCGAGCGGACAGAAGCGAGAGAGGGGCAGAGAGGAATTCAGGGCTGCAGAGATAGAGCTGAGGGGCTCCACTTTGTTGACAGGTGGACAGGTAGCAACAGAGGCCTCATTGTCCATGGCTTAATCAGGCAGGCAGGTGTTCAGCTCAGCACCCGCCTCACCCCAGCAGCACAGCACACTCCTTGACTCCTTGCCTCCTCCCGGCCATCTCTCCCCTCGTGCAGTTCTGTTATTGCAGCTCAATGTGCCTGCAGTCATGGCTGGCAATATTAAGTTTGTTTTAATATCGATGGATTAGAAAATAATCGTTGATGTTATTGGAAAGCTTGATACAGCATGAGGTATCGCTTGAATATGAGATGTGCCATGGACTCATACAGTCATGGAAATTAATGGAGCGGTGTTGAGTGCATAATTATTTTCAATTATACACGCATGACCATGAAGTGGAATTTTCTGTTGCTGAAAAAATTTAGTTATGAAAGTGAGTAAAAATTGCTTTAAAAGGCACAAGGTCAGGGAGAAATGATAAAAAAACAACCCAAAGCCATTAATACAGATGGCAGAGGAGAAAGAGAAAGGAGGGGGGGTGCAGTGAATGAGTGAGATATAGTTGTAGATATATTGCAGTTTAAGCAGGCGATTCTGCCAAGCCAGGTCCAGGTTGATAAATCTGTCAGCAGTGTGGCCAGGCTACACAGATCCAGGTTACTGTAGGACTTGACTCTACTGCTCCCCAGCTGGCTTGGATCTCATCCAGAATCTCATACTATATCCTGGAATGGCTCCAAGCCTCTGGTCTATCCTTACCCGGCCTCAGCCCACACCCCTGCCACTACCAGCCGGACGTCCTCTTGGCACTATGCCTCGCAGCTCTAGTCTCATTCTGTGGACAGTTCAGCTTCTATACTCTGGCCTTCATGCCATCAGCATTTGTTGATATTAATGGATAATTTTCATGGGTTTCTTAGTAATACTGATAATTCCAGCAATTTCCTATGAGCACTTTTTCAGGGAATTGCAGGAATTACTTTTTTGTCAGCGAGCCAGCTCATGCTGAAATACAATTAATTGATAAGGAAAGCCAAAGGAAGACCAAAATAGAAAATAAAACATTGTAACATATTGTTATATTGTATTATAATTCAACTGGCCCTCTTTTGTAGGTTTCTGAGGTGTACTAGAAACTCAAAACAGTTTACCACTGTCCTCTGTTGCACGTCCTTGACACCAATTTTAGAGCCAAAGCAGGATCGTGTCTTGGGGACTTTTGGGATCAGTTGGTTAGAATCTGGTCACATTCTTATTTAACCTGTGGTGAGGTTCTGGACATATTGCTGTCCAAGTGGCCACGAGGCCACTCTGTGGTCCAGCTCATTGTGTTCTGGTGGTTTGTAGACCTTGGTCTTCACATTTGACGGCAGCGCTGTTGTTTGTCTGGCCGCGGCTACATGCATGCTTTCAATCTGCAGGCTGTGTTTCAGAACAGTTAATGCTCTGTGGTAATTTGCATTTTTTTTCTGTCCCCAAACTTATCCAACAGTGATGCAATCGAGATACAATGCTCCTATCACAGCCCATCAGCTCAGTGTTGTGTGTAAGTAGATGTTACAGTCGTATGGCTCATTTACAGTGACGAAAGACCTCTTGTTTAGAGTATTATCTGTGAGACAAGACAGCTCTGTAAGCAGGTGTGAAACTGACAGGAGGCAGGCAACTCTCAACATGTTCGCCTTAATTTAACACAGGTTTCTCTGTCTCCTGTGCAGGTCACTCATTAAAGATTTCACGAAATGTTAAACTATCTTCTCATGCTGTGATTCAGCGTCTCTTTTTGGTTGTTTTATTTGTTTTCTCAGTTATGTTTTTAAATATGGTTCTGCGCAATATTATGCTCTTTAAATATGCTGAGTAAGCTGTTATAAAATTAATTGAAGTTAAAGATTTTTGTCACTGTGTATAAGTCAGAAACAATATAATATACCCTAACTGGGCGACAGCTTGTCCATTTCAAATGAGGATTTGCACATATATTGCAGTTTCATAGATTGATTGCAGACATGGTTTAGAGAGCAGTCAAGACCAAGTCTACTTTGAATCTACTTTGAATACATTAAACGTACTAAATTGCTGTACCTGGAAAAAAAAAACAACCAAATAAAAAATGCATGAAATCTTAAGCATCATACATATTTAAATTATCATGAACTAAAAGATTTTTAATAGAAAACATATTTCTATCTGCATTTTTAATGAATTCCATAATTTACCATTTACCAAGTGTACTGTACATGTATTTACTCTGCACCATAATGTATAATAATATCATTAAATTCCATATTTTAGAAATGTTATTTTAAAATAATGGCGTTGGCTCTCTGAATGTAATCGACTCACTGTTCTTTGTCCTATGGCTGATATTGTGAATGAAATGCATCATTAGTTTTTATTTGTTCTACTGGGACAAAACTGACAATAATACAATGGTTTCCTCTTGATGCTGTGCTACTGGAATAACATGAAAATTTTATCTTTTCTTTGTTGCACACAGGATGACAAGTAACCTCACATGGCTCTTTCTTGTAACACATCTGAAGTTGCTGCTATCAGGTTGCAATTTGTACCTCTACTCAGGGTATTTTTAGCTTTGTTTAGATCAGGTTTTCTGTGTCGTACACCGGCTGTACAATTGATGTCTGAAAAAGCCATTGTTTATCAGGAGACCCATCATTAAGAAGGAGATTCTGAGCATGTTTTGTGCTGCTCTGCTCTCGCTCACAGACAGTTTGACAGAAGAAACTATAAACTCAGAATATCCTACAGAGTACACCTTGTTTCTTTTCTGTATACAAGCCTGATGGTACTGACAGTATTGACAGGCGTGACAGCACTGTGAAATCTAACAATGATCTTCGGCTGGTTCACCAAGCCATAACAAGACATGTCGGAAACACCTAATCCCCCTGGTGACACCAAGCTCTGTAAGATGTGAGAAACTATCCCAGGTTTCTGTCTTCACTCTTTGACTATCACTGCATTAGATGACAAGCGGCTGCTGCCATTCTGATTCAATCACTAACTAGTCGGTAATTACACTTTTCTTCCTGTTGACTGTCTGGACACACCTTTTCTTCAGTGGTTTATTTTTTTTTATAACTTTCTACATTTTAGATTAACAGGGAAGACATCAAAATTATGAAGTAGCACATATTGAATTATGTGGTAAACAACTTTACATCTGGATCAGATTCATGAGGCAGTCACCTGGAAAACTTTTCAATAAGGTGTGCCTTAAAAAAGTTCATTAGTGGCATTTCTTGCCTTCTTAATGATTTGAGACCATCAGTTGTGTGGTTTAGAGGTTGTGTTGGCAACAGTAAATAGCACTAATAAACTATTGTATTAACCCATATTATGGCAAGAACTGTTCAGTTGAGTCAGGAGAAATAACAGTCTATCAATACTTTAAGACATGAAGGTTGGCCACTCACAAAAACCATCAAATGGTTGCCGCTGGATGCCGCTGGCTCTCATGAGGACCATAACAGGCAAATAAGACCGAGAGTTACCTCTGCTGCAGAGGGTAGGTTCGTTACAGTTACCAGCCTCAGAAATTGTCAATTAACTGTACCTCAAGTTAAGAGTTCAAGTAGCATGTAACTCAACATCAACTGTTCAGAGGAGACTGTGTGAATTAGACCTTCATGGTGGAAATCTATGTAAAGATAACACGACTGAGAGAGAACAACAAAAATCGAATTGCTTGGGCCAAAAAACATAAAGAATAGACATTAGACCATTGGAAATCTGGTCAGTCCAAATTTGAGATTTTTGGTTTCAATCACCATGTCTTTGGGAGCCACAGAGAAGGTGAACAGATGGTATCTGCATGTGTGGTTTCCTCAGTGAAGCATGGTGGAAGAACTATGAGCGGCGCTTTGCTGGTAAGACTGACAATATTCACGGCTGCCTTGGCTAGCAAAGCATTCTTTAGCAACATGCCATTGGTTTGTAATTTGTTTTTCAACACAATAATAAAACAATGAATCTGATTGAGAGAATGCCAAGAGTGTGCTGTCATCAAAGGAATATTGCTACTTTGAAGAATCTAAAATATGACACATTTTGCTTTGTTTACAATTTTTCTGTTTACCACATAATTTCACGTGTTATTTCATAGTTTTGATGTTGTCAGTATTAATCCACGATGTAGAAAGTAATAATAAAGAAAGAAAAACCACTGAATGAGAAGGTGTGTCCAAATTTCTGACTGATACTGTATGTCAGCACATGAGGAAATAATATCCGACTAGGCATTCCCTGGCTTGTAAGTATCAATAGCTGTGATGAAGACAAAATGCTTGTTTGTTTAAGTATTTTCACATTAGTCTGTGTCAAACACAAACACAACATTGTGAGTAGGATAAAACATATGCACTCTACCACCCTGATCAACAAATGAAACGCTAATACTCTGAGATTATCTCTGAACTCTGTCACACCTAAAGGGCTTTTCCAACTTTTACAGTGGCCTTTATAATATCCTGTATACTGAAATCAACCATAAATCAAACTGTATGTAGTGCTTTTTGTCAGTGTGTTTTGCTAAAGCACATAGTTTATAGACATAATGTGTATTTGAGCTATAAGGCATTGCATTCACATATCCGCATGAGATGTTTGTTTAAACGCACTACATGCATTCCACATTGATGAAACATAAACAGCATTATGAAGGAGGTTTTATCGCTCCCTGTAAAACATCATTCTACTATGCTGTCCAGAGGCTGGAGACAAAGTCAGAAGGTGACAATAGTGCCACTATTTCATTAAATAAACTTCCTACATAGTGCAGAAATATTGAACCTGATGTTGAATTCTACCTACTAGCCACTACACAATAAAGCAATTTCACCATGGCCTTTGTTTGTATCTGAAAAATGCCCAGGTACAGTATGTGCTTTGTGATTAAGGACCTCTGCAAATCATCTGTTCTGCCACAATTTGATATGTTATGATATGATTCTAGAAAAGAAAGCTGAAGAGAAGCTGTAACACCTTTTTTCTCTTGACACTCCCGACTTCAGGTCAGGCCACAGACAGTCATATGTATTCATTGAAACTATCAAGTGGAATAATTTATAATATGGATGATATAAAATGGTTTACAGATGAGATGAAAGCTGTGAGAAATGGAATCTGGAAAAATATTTAGCTATATTTTTGAGCTGAAAGAACTGGAAAAAGAAAAAAATATTTGGTCCTATAGGATAAGCTGTCCATCATTATGCGTTAACGGATCATTTTGAAATTAGCGGCAGTCCTACTACTCAAGCATCCACATTAGGGTTTTTAAAGATTCTTATGGCAAAGATTTTCTAGCAAACATTCGCCTACTAACACTAATCCAAAAGAAACAGAGCAACGAGGGCATCCAATTGGAGTACTCAGTGGTGCTTTACCTTGATTTGGTCCAACAACTACTAAAAACAGATAAATGAGTCTCTTTAGCTCACTAGATGCTTGGCTTTATTGCTTTGCTTGGTATGTTTCTTGTGTGAGCCACTGACTCTAAACCAATGATCCAAAACAATTCACTGAAAGTTGCTGATTGCTATTAACAGCGAAAGGATTCACTGTTGACATGGCCTGAAACGGCTACCCGAGCAATGCACAATTGCAGTTCCGTATTTGTGGAAACTAAAAAACAAAAAAAAACAAAAAAAAAAAAAAACATTTCCCATAATGCAACTTAAAAGCATTTTCACTAGCCCCCCTCTGCCTCCTAAATGCCCACTTCTTTCAAACCCCATACCTCAAGTTCATAATTTTTTTCTTTTGAAACAGCCCTCCAGAGCCACAGAAGACATTATTATTATTATAACTGTTTTCACAGGCTGTGTAGAACTCCTTACGACTGTACTGTACATCATGTGTAAAATTGGCGCATACATATACACATAAAATTACAAGTAACAAGCTCCATCCACAGATTATGCATGACATTAAACAACCTTTTCTTTCTTATTCTGTCTGAATCTTACGTGAACTACTGTTTCACATGCAATTACCTTTCCGCACAGCAAAGTAGGTGACTAAGGGGAATACTGATGGGATTGATGAGAGGCAATAATTGAATCGGTGAGTAAAAGTGGGTAAGGAAAAGATAGAGTCGGTGAGTGAGGGAAACAAAGAAGTAGGTCAGGCAAAGTCAGCGAATGTCAGCACATCCAAATCAGATGCTGGGCCCTCACCCATGACCTTGGCACAGTTGGATTTGCAGTTCTGAAAACAGTCGAAGAGAAATAGTCCAAAAACCGCCACTATAAGTCACTGTGATTTACCTTGTTGCTCTTGATTTTCTTTTTTCAGTGCAAAGAATCCCAAAGTTTGAACTCTGCCCTCCTATTTAATTATAACACAAATATAGATGTTATGTTTGTGCTTATTTTTAAGGCAAATGAGTGAAATTGACGTTGGATATATTTAAATGAACTGCAGTGCATTTAGATTTTTTGCCTCTTATTCTGAAATGAAACAGAGCTTATTTTGGCACTCCCTGCGTTGCGTGTGTGAATGTGTGTGAGCTTTGTTGTTCTTCTTCATTTGTCTTCTCTGTGGTTTGAGTTTGAAGTATTTATTGATGTTGGGTGTTGTTTATAGTGTGTTTTTAGATTGGACCTGTCACAGAGTAATATGTTTCTGTTGATATTTCTAGACATTCATTGTTATTGTTAGTTGCAACTATTGAAACTTTGGAAGGCTTTTTTTCTCTGAGGCCTGATTGTTAAGGTTTTTGTGAGAGGCTCGATTACTACTTCTGTGTAAATGTTTGGCCACTTTGTGGCTGTCAACTTGTTATCATGCTAAACTGGACCTCATCTTTATAGAGCTTTAAAGTCACACTGAAATAAAAAAAAACCTTTTCACCATGTCACCCAATTTTCAGTGTCATAATATGTACTAATTTAAGCTTTTAAACCCCTCGGACCTAACAGTGGATCCGTTATTATAATTGCAAATTGTGCTGCTGAGCATAGTTCAAACCCACAGAACTTTATTTTCAGACCTTTAACTTTTTTAATGAATTCAATAGAAAAGTGCATCAAATTAAACACATCTATATTGCATGATGAGATATTTTATTTTTAGAGACGTGATGCAAAATATACTATACGCTGCATTGCTGTACAGTTTATACAAAATTATTTTTAACTTTGATGCTCTGTGAAGTTCAGCTAAGTGTTTTTTGACCATTTGAGTTATATGGTATATTCATTTCTAATAATTTTTAAGAGTGACTGATATAAAATAAGCATTTATGTTGATGTAATGATCATAAAGTCATATCTTATAACTACAAAGATATATTCCTTTGACATTCTGAAAACATCAAAACCACAGATTTATTTGTTATATGTTATATTTTCTCTTAGTCAATCAATGTTCCAATGGGTTTTGGAATTTGATGAGTTTTTATCAAAGCTTTTAGATTAAACAAAAAAGATCTTAACGTGTTTATACATTCTTTTCTATCTTTATGCTACCCTAAGCTAACTGGCTGCTGGCTCCTGCTTCATATATAAGCATGGCTTTGATATTCTCATCAAGAATGCAAATAAGCACATTTCCCAAAATGTCGCACTGAAGTCTCACTGCTGTTTCTGATGAAAATTTAACACAATGTTCCTCACACACACACAAACACACATTTCCTTGACACATACAGCCAAAAAGGTTGTTGAAATGCAGCTGCTGTCATCTGTTGCATGTCTGCCTAACACATTTATTGTACAATGTAAATGAAAACATAATTACATTTAAGCTTGTGTTCTTTGTGGTCATATTAGTTCCAACTCTGGAAATGGTTTGAGCAATGCCTGAATACATTTCCACCTGGAGTTTAATGTGGTTGAGCACTGATTGTAATGAAAGCAAGTCACGTTGCTAGTCGTAAATGGTGTAAACATCTACTTCATACTTAGCAAACCATGCTGTAAAATATCAACAAATTATTCAGATGAATAAACTGAAATTCTTCCAGATTGCAAATAGATTTTTAATGTCGAAGCTAATCGAGTGTCTTTCCAAACATTTTGATGAGCTCCTAGGAAACTGTTCCAGTAAATATAGACATGCAGCAGCAAACAAGGAACCCTTTGAGAAGCTTTGAGTCCCTTGTCTTTATTTTTTCATTCACAACTTGAAATTAAATAAACCATTAAATTAAAGCAATTATGCAAACATGGACCATTAGAATTCTGTTAATTTTGGCTTTGCTGCAAGGTTTTGGTTCTGAAATGTAAAAGTATCTTCAGATGTGGCCAGACCAACATTTTGAGTCATGCTCGTCCCATTGTGCTTTGGACGTTGATAGACCACTACCATTGTTTATCTTCCACACTTATAGAGCAGAGCCCATATGACCAAAATTTCCAATTTATCGCTCATATTTTACATCCTTATTGAAGCCCTTTGAGAGGCATATTTCATGGTTCTGTGCAGAGGTCAGGTTTCAGCCTTTATTGCCTTGGTAAGGAAAACACGCTGAAGAATGTTTCAGACCTGAATGATTGTCAGCTCTTACAGCGACTTGAAGACAAAACAGGAAGACCCCTGACGGTTTTTTATTAGCAGGAATCACTAACAGTGCTAGAGACGTCTCTTAAAAAACATACTGTGTAACCCTGTTGGATCCTCCATTCTGATTGGTTGATGTGTTGTCATCACCAATCTAATGCTCTGTGGTTTAACTCTTCATATAAATGGGACCTTGTGCTACTGTTGTGTAAGGAGACTGAGGTGAAGTGTGATCCCCCACTATGCACTGGTAGCTGTTTTGCCAGTCTTTGCATTTCAGTTGTGGTTTTACTTCACAGTGTGTGCTGCTGTTTGTTTTGGCAAAGGTTATGATTCCTCTGTGCAGGATGCTGCCTGTTTGGGATTGTTTGGCATTAGAATCCATTCAGTTGACAGGCAGGTGAAGCTAAACAAGGAAGCTAAACAGGGCCAACACGGGCAGCTGTCCCACACCACAGCTGGAGGAGACAATACTCTGTATGGACAGGGTCCACAGCGCTGCCTGGCACTGATGACAAGGTAATAGGAACATTACAGAGATGTTCAAGCACAATGATGAGATATTAAGCAGCAGGATGAGCTCAAGTTGCCAGTATGTCTCTACTATCCCTTCATTTTTCACTGGTCAAGACAAATAATAGACTTAACAGGGGGTACTGAAAGGATAATAGTTACGTCTGTACAACCAAAACATGACGTTGATGATTCTCTGCTGCTACATCAGGCGGCACCATGAAATGGCTCTTCACTGCAATCATCGGAAACAATTCCTTTTAGGAATGTTGACTGTATGTTGTATACATTTCTTGAACTAATGTACACAAGATGTTACTGATGTTGCTAAATCTTCCAAAAGAGTGCAGCCTGAAGGTTGCAAAGGAAGAAACAAAAACACATAAGCACTTTAAGCTTACTTAAAGCCAGTTGTGTCAAAATCTAAAAAAGAATAGGAAAATCCCATATTTCCTCTTATAACTATTGTTAACATCTGTTGTGCACTTGTCTGGAGCAACGACAGGAGTTTTTCAAGAAGTATGGACTTCATCATGCAACATCAATCACATCATAACTTGTTTTAATTAGTGTCAGTAATTGAAAGTGGTTCATATTAGTCATCATCAGTGAACTAGAGCTTTGACCGCTCAGCGACTGGTGGACTACATAAAGATCATCATCTCTGAAGAGAGATTGATTTAGATGACATTAGCTGTATTTAATCTAATTTGCAGTCATTTGTTGAAGTTTAACTCTGGGTATGTGGAAAGAAAATATTTAAAGTGATAACAGGTAGCCTGCTGTCTCTGCTCATTTTTCATCTCAATTTCACTGGGGGTCGAGCCAAGACACACACATCAGCCACTCTGCCTGACTGAATAAGAAATACACCCAGACCTGAATGCGGTACCAGGGTTCCCACACTCCAGGGAAATCAGGAAAAGTCATGACAATTTTAAATTGTATTTTCCAGGCATGGAAAGGTTATGAAAAATTAACAAATGTAGAAGGGTTTTGGTAAAGTCATTCCCTTTTTTGAATGCTGATCAATTCTTCAGAAATTTCAGATTTATTTTTAAATACTCCAGACCTGTAGGAGGAAAATACTGTGAGTTGTCCCATTCTTTTTGACAGAGGGAAAATAACATATACACAATAGATCAAGGCCTTCTTACTAATGAATCCTAACATGAGTGCCATGAGTAGGTGGTGAAATCCCATGTTAGGAGGCCGGGGGTCATGCTTGTTATTTCTGAGAGGATCAGTCCCAGTGTTACTGAGGCCTTACTGATGTCTTTTATATAGTGCAGACAGGTCCCCCTGGTTTTACAAGAGCCCTAGGCACCAAGACCATGGGCCTCTAAGATGGGGGTGTGAGGCCTCACAGCTTGCTTAAATTGAGAGTGAAGGGATGATTTGTCTGAGTTTGCATTGCATTGACTTTGATGGTGTGATGAACAGTGACTAGATTCACTGTTTAAAAAGAGCTTATGTCAAACACCCACTCCAGTGTCCAGAGCCATGTTGGTTGATAATAGTTTAGAATCATTATAGGCTAACAAGTACAAAGCATTAAACCTTCTGTATTTGGGTTTTTACGAGGTAGCTGGACTCACAATATCAGGAAATCATAAGAGAATCCATGTTGCCAGGCTTCAAGCGTTGTGTCCGAACTATAGAAGTATTTTAGGACTGGATACTGGACCCAAAAATGTCATCTATTCAGACCAGTGAGAACTGCTCGCCTGGTGCATTTCTAGCTTCTGTGTTTATAGTTTATTTCCCTGCAGTAGCGTTTTTTGGGTGCATTTTCCCACCCAAGATTTTCTTTCCCCAAAGAATGTTTTGCAAATATAAAACCTCCATGGATCAAAAATTTATCATAAAAGAGCCATTACTGTACCATGTTCCACCATGTGCCATGTGTAGTTTAAGGTGTTCTGTCAATAGTTTTCCAGACATCTCATTTCTAATATTTGTATATTTGTATATGTTTGTATTTGAGAAAATGCTTTTTGGGCATTCAGGGGATTTTTTTTTGATGACTTCCAAGATGGTTCTGTGTCACAGTCAGGTTAGATCAGTTTCCCTTTTGACTTTGAGCAGAGCTGCCACTGATCCCATAAACATCTATTAGTTCAGGTAAGCTACATGAAACAACAGTGAAAGACATCCATTTGATTTTCTGACTCTCTGAAGTACTGTGTATCAGTAGCACTATTCTCCAAAAAAACAGATTATCTCCCAAAATGTAGACTGCTATGAATAGATAGAGTGTTTTGCTGTAACTTCTAATGAATACACTGCAGCAATTTGTATTCACTGTGATCATATTTATGCATTTCAGGAAAAGTACAATTCATAGTAATAACATGAACAATGGCTCTGTTCTGTTCAAGCGTCACAGTAAGTCATGACAGTGTGACAGTGAGCCAGCATGCACAATACCAGGAATCAGACACTGAAGCAGCTAAATGGAATTCAACCATTCTGTGTTGTCATGTCAACATAAGTTCTGTGAAAAAGACCTAGTGCATAAGAAATTAATAATTTGTTCAAACACCTGCTTCTAGCAGCATCTTGATCTCTACATCATGATATGTTTATGTTGTGATTTTACTTCGTCCAACTTCATCTTCCACTCTTCCACAAGTATAATTTACTCATATAATTTTTCAGAAGTAGAAATAACACAAACATTGCAAGTGGATACTTCACAGTAAGTCATTTACTTTGGAGTACCATACTATAAATGTTTCAGAATATGATGCCTAGCAACCCGAACTGTGGTCTGTGTTAGAGCAAATTTCAGTGCTGCAATGTGTTTCAACTTTGGATATTAAAATGACTCAAAAGATAAATATTGAGTGAATGGAATGAATCATCTGCTTTAATCAAACAAGACGTGCACAGCTGGAAGCAAAGTAAAAGAAAATAAAGCTGAAACACACCCTCCCCTGAGTTCCAGGAATAAATCTGATAGTCTAGCGTAATTCGTTAGCTACTCTACATCTCAGCCAATTTGCTGCCAAACTGTTATCCTGGGGAAGGCAGGGGGCTAGACATTGATGACCATGACGAGATCGCTAATGACAACAATTAGGATACTGTGATGGATTAATTAAATCAGATGCACTATCAAGATGATTGGCTTGTCCTGTTGCGACTGATCACGTGCCGGCATTGTGACAGATTGCATTTAACAGCCCTTAAATCATTTTGAGCTTGGCATGATGCACAGTGGCAAGATCGTACAACCACTACACTCTCATTCTACACACTACAGCAGGCGATTAGCTGATTAAGAGGGATTTAAGTATTTTCCGACCGCAGTTTACAGCTCAGTTCCTCTTCTTTAATTTCTCCTGTCGCTGCGTCAAAACAAATTTGGCAGATCCTATCAAGGAAGATGAGATCAGGCAGCTTCTGCTGCTGCAGTCGCGGAGTGTGCTTGAAAGTGTAACCAGAGGCAGTGATGCTATCAGGTACTATGGTGCAGGAAGACTCTATACTTTGGCGAAGGTTGAGAGGATTTGTGGTGTGCCGACAAGCAACATGTCCTGTCTCTCTCTATCTCTTCCACACACACCTGCTCATCAGCTATTTTAATCCCTTTAGTTTCTTAAATGAACACATGCCTGCATATGCGCTACTATGCACGTTCTTATGTGAATGTACACAGAAGCACACACACACACAATAATTGCCTGAGTCTTGGTTGATTACAGTGTGCTGAATGTGGCAGAGGTGGTAGTTGTCGGTCTTTGTCCTGCTTTGAGGTAGCGGCATTGCTGGAGTTGTGGGTGGGCTTGCAAGATTGTCATGCTTGGCAGATTGTAATTTGGGGTTGAGTCTATGGTTAGTATTGGGGTGAGGATATAAGTTATAGCTGGTGTTGATTTGACTAGGCGAAGTCAGCAACATGGCATGGTAGCACAGGCCCTCTCTCTGACTGTCTACTACAGATTAGAAAGCTTTGTGGTTTCCTCTTCGTCACTCTTTCCTTTCTTTATTCTTCCTGTTTTAGTTTGTGTTCCTGGATTTTTCGGAGAAAAGAGGAAAATGAGAAGCACATAGAACAAATAATAGGGGATACTTTGAGACAGACAGAGAGTGAGACAGAGGGGTAGAGAGGAGGGAACAGGACAGGGCAGGAACCAGGGAGAGACAGTGTTTGAAGTTAAACAAAACTGGTCCGTATCCTGAGGAAGTGACTGTTGCCAAAGACAGGGATAAAGACGGGACTGTTCCTCATGGTCTGTGAGTGCACATGATTACATGTGTACTGTGTGTGTGTGTGTGTGTGTGTGTGTGTGTGTGTGTGTGTGTGTGTGTGTGTGTGTGTGTGTGTGTGTGTGCTCATATGCATTAGATAGTTTCTGTTTGATAATACCACCTTCATACAACATAAACCCCATATTTCAGCGTTCATCCGTGGCTCATTTTCACTTCCTATGCTTTGCTTCACTGTCGCATCGTGCCATGTGCTTAGCCCGCCACTTAGCCCTAAGTGTCATAAATTAAGCTCTTTAAAGGTCTGCATTCACTACTCGTCTGCTCAAAGCCCCGAGGGCTGTTTTTCTTTTCCCTTGGTCCATAAATGAGGAGTTGATTGGGTGCTAACAAGGAGCACTTTATGTATTTCAGATAACATCGCTGTGCCTGAGTAATAGTGGTTCAGGTCTCCAGGGTCATATTAGTTTGCATAATTTGGTATGGTATGTGTGTTTGTCTGTTTGTGTGTGTGACTACTCTCGTACTTCTATCTCTGTGAGGACCATTTTTAGATCTTGAGAGTGATGGCATGTTTACGTAAGTGACGACTCCAAACAGGGGTCCTCACGAGTATAGTATAATATGTGTGTCTGCACGGTAGTATGAGGTCAGGGAGTTCAAAGCGTTCCTATCCTTTGCACCCTAACAAGATGGATGAGTTAAAATGGGAGCGCATGCTTGTGGTTTGAGTTGTATTTGCATGCATGTGTGTATGTACACAGATACTTATGGTGGGACACTGAGGGTGTGCAAAGTGGTATTAGCTTTGCCGTAATGACACACAGCGGTGGAATACCACAGCCACCCAGACAAAACTTGCCCAGTGTAGCTGCTCGGGGCACAACGCACTCAGAGATTACACATTAGTGTGAGTGTGGTTGTGGGGTGTGTATGCACTCCCACCTCAGTCTGCAGTAGTCTAGACTCTCTAACAGCCCCGTTGTGCAACGGCTAATCAACACAGCTGATGAAGCGGTGGAAATAAAAGAGAGCAGGGAGGATAGCGGTCACGCAGGAGATTTAAGAATGAGAGACGAAACTCCTGAACGAGTGTGCTGTGGAGAGGCCAATGAGGCATGCAACAACTGGCTATGTATGTGCTAAAGATTATCTGTCTTGGAATGATTATTGACTTCCCCGTAGATATTCAAATAGGGATCAGGGTGGTTTGGGTATGATGTGAGTGGTGAAACCAGCTAGATGGTTGTCCAATAGAACGTGACTTTGAAACAACCAGCAAAAACATTTTACAACTGAATTGAAGGGCTCTGGCCCTCTCAGCAGATATCATGATGAATATGCTCTAGGCCAGTTGCCAATCAGTATTGAGTCTCCTCCCTCTCGTTCTCAAAAGTCTTTTGTTTTCTGGGAGCTGTCAGACTGACTTCATGCAGGTTTTGGAGGGCTTTCAAACCTAGGACCACATGCCTGACGGGCTGGATAAGAGGAAAATGATTTCTCGAAACCACATCTGATAGCTGAATGCACATCTGTTTAATAGCAAAGCTATTGTATGTGTAATGTGTTTGTGTATGGATACTGCATGCATGCATGAGGCTATTTGTCTCTCTCTCTCTCTCTCTCTCTCTCTCTCTCTCTCTCTCTTCAACATGTTCTTCCCCTCACTGTAGAGGCTTTACTGCCCATGGTGAGTCAGACACTTGGAGAGGATGATAGATAATGTCCTGTGTGTTTAGCAATTACGGTGTCCAGCCAAACTGTGGCTCATTCACAGAAAAGTCGCTTTCCGACCCACTTCTTGGTTAGCATGTTTCTTAGGCACATATTTCTGGGCACTGACATTTTCTTTGGCACTGGATAACTATAATGTTTTTAGTGTGTGTGTGTGTGTGTGTGTGTGTGTGTGTGTGTTTTCAGGAAATAACTTTTCATTCTCGTGTGCCCTCAGAGATTCATCTGTTTTGCTATCTGTCTGACAGACACAAGATCACTGTCTGTTTCTCTCACTCATATGTTGAGCTCAGCTGTTCAGGAGCCTGTCACACACATACACACCTGTTTAGATGCACTGATGTCTTCTTATGTTTTGGGGATTGGTTTGTCCAGAGATAGATGGACGACGACATCGAGGGACTGACCGTTGACGAATAGACAACATTAGTATTTTTGTTCTGGCTGGAGCAGTAGTGCAGTCTGGTTTTTACTCTGTGTTTATGATTTTGGCTGTGTGGGATGTGTGTTTGTGTCTGGACAACAGAAGGGCCCAGAGGCTTTGAGCGTGATAGAGAGGTTAACCAAAGCATAGCCAGCGGGTTGGAGTCTGGGTTTGTGGACTAGAGTGTTTTGATGGTTTATGTTATCTGGACAGAGAGCCTGAAAGCTCACGAGATGCAGCCAGGGCCCTTTGGGGGGCTGAGAGAAATGTGTGCTGTGAGGCCGATTTGACAAGGGCAAGTATCATGGACAGTTAAAAGGTGTTAGGGGGCTCCAGAAGGACATAAAAACTCAGAAAACATTAACGAATGCCATCTTGGAACTGTTTAGACTTAAGGTCTGTTTTTGCTCTGCACAATAAGCAGAAACACACAGAAACAGACTTGGAGTGGTGTGAATTTGCGTAGGAAGGCAAGGGCATCACATTGTCTGAATTAAAGGTATAATGAGATGGGTGTGTGTGAGAGTGTGTGAAGCTTTCCAGAAAGAATATTGGAACAAGTCAAGAATGGCATCGACGCATGGAGCCATCTGATTCTATTGGTCCACATGGGGTGCTAATGCAACAGAAAGGTCACGGCTAGATCATGCTGATGGAAAACTTGTGGGCCATTAAAAGCCTGCTATTCTCCAGACAGTGGTGAGTCACTGGTGGTTGATTTGAAGGTTAACAGTAACCATTCCTTGTGAGTCAAACATATCTGGCTTTGGTTGGGTGAGAATTTGGTTAATTTTGTGATAGAGTAGTTGGGAAAGTCTGTAAGATTTGTGGGAGGTTGTGTGTTGTTTGAAATGTGCCTTTGTATACATGCTGTTTTGTGTGACTCATCATGACTCATGGTGACAAGTGGACATTTGTTTTTGATGCCATATTTGACTGGGAAAGGCATGGATTATACAGGTCCTGCTTTCTGCTTCGGGTGAGAGAACAGTGGGAGGGTGAGACTGAAAAACTGGCAGGGTGGCTGGGAAGAGGGGACATCTGGTGTGGCTGTTTATTTACCCAGTGAGGATGTGACAAAACAGTTTTCTTTCATCTGATGGCTTTGCTGGTTTATTTGTTCAATCAATACTTTAATCCCATCCTTCTTTCTTTGTACCACTGTTTTCTTTTTTCGATTCCAGTTTGTTTTTCTAATGACAGTTGGAACCTGAATGAAGATGCTGCACAAACGTAAGAAAACAGTACATAGTTTTAGGCACAGAGCTCATAGCTTTTAACAAATCACTTCACATCAGAGGTGAGTCATTGACCTGAAACACCTTCCAGATTAATTATGTGAACATAAATATTGTTTTTTAGTAGCAGGCTGACAGTGAAATATTGTGGTGAAGGTGTGGTGGGGATGGGAGTATGTTTGTTTTTAGTGACTCTGATTCACTTCCTAAATCATTCTTAAACATCTTCCTTAATCATTATTTAATTCTTGCTTTATCACAATTTTAGCTGCCTAATTTTAAATAAATGTTTGAACACTTTGGGAAAACTTTGCTTATCAGATAGATTACAGTAGAGTTAGATTAGAAGATTGATTCAACTGTTTGCACCATAAGTGGGTGGGAGGGACTCGAACCAGAAGACGATTAGCTCACAGGGCTGAACACTTGTGGTTCCACAACTAAAAGTATGGTTGCTATTTTTAATCATATTATATTTTAAGTAATTAGGATATTATGTAGTTATCTGTCATTTTAATAATGAAAACGAGACTTGAAAGAATGTTTTAAAGTTTATTGAAGTTCTTTGTAGTTTGTGTTTTTAGGTTTGTCAACATTTTCACTTCACACAAGCAACTTAATTTGCTTCATTATTGTCTCTAAAACAAATACCTGTGCGCACACGAGTATATGCACCAATGCATGTGCAGCATTGTCTTATTCTCATTATGACTGTTGCAGCAATATATCAGTAATGCAACAGATATTCAAAATGTTTTATTTTTTAATCTGTTTATTTTGGGGTGCATGTTTTGCTGTTGTCTGTCCCGTATTTTTATATTTTAGGTATATCGTATATGTTAAGTGTTAAAAGGCCACAAATTGGTTGGCAGCTCTGAATTTCACTGATTAATATGATGTTAAAACAATAATGGGTTGATTTGTGTGCTGTTATTAAAACTTCTGAACTGAACTTTTGAACTACTGCCTCAAATCTAGGGTTAGTTACCCACACCAGCTGTTCCAAACATGGGGGATGCAACCCCCAAAAGGACACAAGACACTGTAAATCTGAGGGGTCCCATGGGTGGAAGAGAACATCACTCTTTAGCTTAACTACTCACAACTGATGGACCAACCAGCAACAAGGGGTCATTGGTTGCCTACAGAAGCTCATAAGCCAGTAAGTTTAATAAATACTGACTTAATCCTTAAGGTCATGGTATACTCTAAACCCGACATGGATGTGGACAGCAGAGCAGATACGGACATACACATGGTTCTATTTATACTATGTCGTGTGTCTGCATAGGCGTGTCCACATATGTGCATATGCATTTTGGGGGATGCACATGTGCAGACCGAGCAGACATGGGGAGATGACACAATGAAGTAGAATTTTAGCTTTACACTCTTTTTTTGTTGTTGCTTTACCTACTGTGATCAACTGAATTGTCTCCCACATCTCAGATTTGCTCAGCAATTTAAATAACTTTGGTATAAACCTATATCACAGCAAACATTTTGGCATGTCATAGCAGAAAACTCACAGGTGTAATTGATAACATAAAAATGACTGCATTCCATTTAGGTGAGATATATTTAAGGACCTGGTATTGTGCGTGCCGTATCACTTGCATGACTAACAAGGTGGAACTGAGCCATCGTTACCAAAATTTGTTACATGCGTGCTTTTCCTGTTATGACAAGTCAAAATATCTGCAGTGAAAAAGGTGTTTTCCCTCACTGAAGAAACAGTTGACCAATGAGAGTGAAGTACGTCGAATAAGAATGAGGAAATCATCTTTTTACATAACTTCCAAGCTACTACTTTAATAAAAAAAAAAATAAAAAAGCTACAGAACAAGTCTGAATGAGATCATTGTAGCTGTAAAACTTGTTGTAAATCAGTGTACATAAATAAGATCCATAAACTGAACTTATTTATTTGATCAGTGTGAAAAAATTCACTGCTTCTAGCGACTTCTGACAACAGCATCAGTAGGCTATGATTATTGTGCTACTCCAATCTTTTCACTTGATAAGTATATGAAAATTATGCAGTAGGTTGTTTTTTCGGGTTTTTTTTTTTTTTTTTTTTTTTTTTTTTTTTGCTGCAGACATTTTGATTTTTCATAGTAAAAAAGCATAATATTAATGATGGTCATGTTCCATTGTTGTGTCCCAGTTAGTCATGTCAGTGAGTCAGCATGCAAACATGGACACACCTAAATGGTGTACAGCCATTATTAATGTTATTTCCTACACCTTGCTTGTGTCCATTTCCTGCTATGGCATGTCCGAATGTCTACTGTGAAAAAGTTAGGAGTTAAGTCACAGTCCTTTTGTGGTGGAAAAACATAATGTTGGCATAATATCTCTCCACAGCATGAAATATGAGTCTCAAAGTTCATGCTCTTCTCATAATGAGAGTCACTGTGTTTCCTTGCAGAAGCATAAATCTAGTACAACAAATGACACAAAGAAGAGTAATTAGACTCCTCTGAATAGAGTGGTTATCCAAATCTTCTTCGCATGATATCAGCTGAGTGAAAAACGTGTGCAGCTGTTACACAGACTGTTGATCTGTTTTTTTTTTTTTTTCAGCCGGTTTCCACATCTCTTTGCTGAGCGGTGAACTTCGAGAGTCCCCAAGCTCTCCCATTGACTGTTTAGATTGAGTATAGCACTATTTGGCCTTCACAATGTAGCCGAGCTCCAGCAGGGCTTTCCCCTGCCGAATTCATTGAGAAATGTTTACCTTCACACTCACCAGAGCACAAGGTTAATGGGCATAAGTTGCAAGTGCTCAGCTGTGTGTATACTCAGATATAAACTCAAAAACACAGAAGTCCAGGGGTGTGATACCAAATTCATCCACCAAACACGGTCCATGTGCAAAAAAACAAGGTTAAATTTAAAAATATTGTCTGGCCATTAGTATGCACTGTTTTACCTTCCACTGTGAAGATGGTTATAATTCATATGGAGCCTTTGGTATGTGATGCAATATGTGGCACAGATGTTGAAGATCTCCTTTCAAACATGAACAAAACCATTTCTGGCTGTGTGAGTGTTTGACTTCTATTACTGGGAATGTAGTTTAGTGTACACAGAATGAATCATTTTTATGATCGACTCTTTTGTTGTACTTTTATGATTAACTTATACAGAAAAATCGTTTTTATACATGATCAATCTATACGTAGTACCAAATAAAGAAAACACGAATATCCCATTGCTCTTTGCTGGTTTCTTTGTGCTGTGATTTAAGTTGTGCACACTTTTTTATGCACATTTTTATGGGATATAATTCTGCACTTGTATAACAGGGTAATTTTTAGCCTCGTCAACTCAGGCCTCTCCCATAGTAAACATATTTTTGTCTTTTTTAGGAGTAGAGGGGAATCTTTAGGAGGATATAGCAGGTCAGCAGTATATGCCACATATCATCTGAAAGTTTTCTCTAGCCACCCATCTGTAATAAATGCTGTGTTTTGTTTATGCACCTAGTCAAATATTAAAAGTTTAGAATTTATAAGAGCTTGGCACATTATGATGGAAGTATAAGATGCCCATTCCCATGCTCTATTATGTTTCATAAGTTGTTGCAGCAGTTTTTGGGTTGATACTATTTGTTACATAGATTTGGTGCAAACTCTAACATTACCTTGAGGAACCTTGACAAATACCATAGGAAAATTGATGCTGTGATTTAGTATCACCAAGTCTCCTTCCTTTCCATAAGAATTGCATTTTTGGCTATTGGATGGTGAGCACTTCTATTCTGGAAATTGCTTAGAAACCGCCTTATTGACAATATACCCTGGTAATCCATTCATCCTGTGAATGCCCTGGTCTGTAGTTTGTGGTTGTACAATTCATGAGGGTGTAATTATCCTAGAAGTCAACAATAGGTAATTCTATACAGTCAGGTCAAGTTTCATAAAATGTTCTTGTTACATTGAAATGGCTCCTATTGGGACTAACATCATCACACATTAATACAATAGGGCTCATTGAAACCACAAGAGTCTCAGCTTCCCATTCACACCCCATTTATGGAATTCCAATACTGTTTAGAGACCACAGTATGCAGAAATATTCAAACACACTAGGTGAGAATAACACATTTATAATGCATACTGCACTTTACTGTATGGTTTTTGCCCAAATCTGTGTGGGACTTACATGAAGTGGACACGTCTGTAAAGGGAAGACTCGTGGGTATCCTTTGAACCCATTTCCATTCACATGTCTTGAGGTGAGGGGTCAAGGGAATTGGAACAAAATTTCCATTGCCAAAATTTTGTGTTATTTAGCTTCTAGACAAGCTAGCGTGACATGGTTAGACTTTGATGCTTTCGAAGTCTGTGTGAGTATCTCCTTGTTGACCATTTGGTCAATTAGTAAGCGCCCTGCGTTGGCGGATGATCAACTCTTGGGTGAGTCGCACAGACTCATGGGGGGTGATGTAGCTGTGTGAGTCATGGGAATGAACGTGGAGCAATACCAAATCTTAGTCAGCATTCACAGACATAAATATAGTCCGCTATTCTCTGCAGGGTTGCTTATCTCACCGACACGCACCAATGTGAAGTATGTTACCGTTGCAAATACAGACATACACGCATGGCTGTTGGCCACACATGGCTGGTAAAAATAAGCAGTCTTGCAAATTCCCAGAGTCACAAGACACATCAATACATTACTCACAGTCCTCTCTACAAACTTCTTTTGTTCTTTTATTCTTATTCTCTTTTAATCTCTTTAACTCTGTTCAGGTTGAGGCCACATGTGCATTGGCGGAGCTTTGAACCTGTGTAGGATTAAGCGTGTCTGGCTGGCTCGATTCATCTGAAAACAGGGCATGGTGCTGCCGGGGCATCTGACTCTTTTTGCCCTCCAGTCAAAAGTTGTTTTTCTATCTAAATGTTTATTCAAATAAAAATATCTTCAGTAAAGAAAAACATGAATGATTTCCACACAATGAAGGATTTAAACAACTGTTGAGTTTTTCTCTGGTAAAAGTAATGGAAACAAAATGATGAGCATATTTCTCACATTATCCTAGATATTCCCACAATGCTGTTATGCAATCTTTTCTGACAGGCTTTTTGTTTTAATTACTGGTGTGTTTTCTGTTTTCCAAAATGTTCCACGTTAATTCATTTCAACAAATATGGAGGAAACCAATTTGTGGAATATTGCTTGCAACACCTTAAACGGTTTGCATGATATTGTTTAAAAAAGCAGCTGACTGTCCGTCTCTTCTGCATTCTTTATCGGCTGCAGATAGATTAAAAAAAGGTGCATCATTTCTATTCACTTTATATAGCAAATTCCCTGTCCTTCAACCAAGTTGCCAGGTTTAGGCGAGCACAGTGAGAAACTTCATTCCAAGCTTCTCTGTTTAATTCTTTCCAGGAGTTGAAAGAAGGCCTGTGGTGGTAAACCTCTCATAGTTTTAGAAAAGGATAAACAGTAAACATTGTGAAGAAATAAATACAACTGTAATAAAAGCGCTATAGAGGAAGTTTTAATTACGCACTGGTTGTTATTTTTTATTTCCAATTCAAAGTGGAAAACTGCTCCAATATCAAAGGCAATCACAAAGAAAACAGAAATATAGAGTTCACAAAATAACCTCAGAAATACCCCGATTCCTTTTCCAAAACCACAGATTGACATTTTATGTACCATATTTACCATAATTTACAGCCTCTTCTGTTTATGGGTGGCATTTCCATTGACACAAAGGCTGACTGACAAATGATGCCATTAACCCTAAGAGCAACACACACCTGGTTTAGTCCCTTTAGGTTTAGAAGTGCTGGTGATCACAAAGATACAGCCCACTCTGTATGACAACAGGAGTAGTAGCGAGACACAGGCCCTCATATAGAGTGGTTTGGCATATGTTTCCATTTTGCATGTATTTTCAAGTTATGAAATTCTCCAGTGTTTGATATAAAAATGTCTCCCATGGATGAAAATTTTTCTGCATCTTTTTGTCTACCTCTCCCTCACGTTAACGCCCATCCCTGACCACAGCCAATAGGGGATAATGCATGGTTGACACTTTGCCCCTCCCTGTGAGATGTAAATCTTGTTTTTCTCTGCTGACCACCACGCTCCCAGGAAAGGACAACAGTCTTCCAAATGACACGGTTGTAGACTTCCGATTACAGCCCTGTCACTTACTCTACCGACGTGTAAACACGTGATGGAGAGACAGACAGAGTGAGAGAGACAGTTATAGAGAGAGAGACAGATGTGCTAGGGTGCGTGGGCTTCTTTTTGTTTGCCTCCAGACATGAGACCTTTGGTTAGAGGGGAAAACATAAAACAGTTAAACCGACATCATGCCTTTAGTTAAGTTGTCTCTCTGCACAAGGCCTTTGGCTTTCTTGGGGCTAAGAGAACAAAACACAATAAACATAACTCACTTCATTATCAAGATGTCATTACATTGTCTCTATATTTCACTTTTTTTCTTCAGCTTTCTGGCTTTTATAAATGGCAGCAGCTTCTACTGTGTGACTGTAATCTGTAGATATTTTTGATCCCTGTGGTCACATTTTATTATACTTTCTTATAGTCACATATACTATAGTACCTCCCACAAAAGATGTTTAAAAGGAGTTTTAAATGTTACATTTGTGAATTATTGCAATCTGAATGATTATTACAATAGTTTCAGTCATTCACAGCATCTTTGTGATCCTGTGGCCTGTAAGAAGACAGTCCTAGCGCTGGCTTCGTCTTGGCCTCCTGACCAAAAGTGTGATAATTTTAGACCTAAGTCTCTCACATGGTCTGGAGCAAGGACAGCATTTGGAAATAAACTTGGAATTTAGCTTAATTGCAGTTTACAGATTTAGGAGGGGCAGCGTTTTCTTCTTTATTTTCTTGCATAAATAGAGAGTGACTAGAGGCCAAAGACATGAGGTTTCAAAGCCACAAAAAGAGGTTAAAGAACGTCAGAGGCAGTGAGGACACTTCTGAGCCTGGCTCCTTAGCTCTCCCTAAGGCTTAGCCATGCTCTGCCCCTAATGTGAGATCCTTCTCCTCACTCAACAAATCCATCAGATTTATTATTCCACCCAGGCCATTAGGTCTCCGCAGTAAAACTCGACTGTTAGTTTTTAACTGCTTTATGCACAGCCAACTTACAATGTTTGCTTTTTTCAGATGCTAATTTTTGTTGTAGAAGTGAAGAAGGTTTCAGCTGGGAATTTTCCCCATTTTTCCTCAGCTGGATCTCTTAGCAGCAAATGATTCGTCCTCTGAGGTCCTCAGTTTTTGACAGCTTCTCTGCACACACCACTTGGGCCCAGATATTTCCCATTACCTCATTACTATTATGGGTTATTGCTACTCCTGTGAAGTCTTTTTTTAATCTTTTTATCTATTCTTTTCCATTTTACAAAAACTGACTCTATTACTTGTTATTTTTCCTGTTTGTTCATATCTGGGTGATGGAATAATGACAAACATAAATAACATTTGAGGCTATGTTGAATGGTGTGACAGCGTGGTGATTGATTGCTTATGATAACTGTATAATGGAATTGTTGCCTGGATTTTGCAAACTGAGGGAGGAGATGTAATGGATGCGTTTCAGGTGGGGTATCAGGAGACAGGACATAAACTGTGAACCACTTCAACAGATTAAGAGTCTCCTCGCTCCTTCTCTTGCTGCGTGGTCTCAGGGTGTAAATGATTGAGTATCTGGGCCTCCCTCTTGGTCAAGGTTGCTGGAATGACAGAGATTAGATCAAGATAAATCTAACCTTAAAACCCACAGTGGACCAAAAAAAAACCAAAAAAAAAAAACACAAAAAACATTTGTACCCTTGCATTAAACATACACAGATGCTAACCCAACCACAAATACATTTGCACACTCCCATGGATGCACACACAGTGCATGTTGGGAGGACTACCTTATGCAGCTTAGATAAAAGCACCATTCTGGAGACAAATCATAAGAAAAATTATGTGCTCTGGAAGGTATGCCATCCAAACTGCAGTATGTCCACATTAACTAGAAGCCATCACTGCCCCAGACCTGGAAACATTGTCACTTCAAAGAGGAGGTAGATCAAACTCATGAAAACAAGACCTCGACACGGGGCATACATCACCAGAGAAAAGGGGTATTCGGTGATGAAGAGGCTCGCTGGGAAGAATAAGTAAGATTCAAGGAATGAGACCATAGGTCTTGAGGTAGGATGACCGTGTAAGCTTTTGAAAAGTCCCAAAGGATAGCCTAAGACATTGTGTGATTTGGGGCTGAGTAATTCAAGTAGGAAATAGTGAGTGACTGGGGCCTATGGAAAAATGTGTTTAGTAGAAAAACAGGAAGAGAGGGAGGAAGGATGGAAAGAATGAAGAGTCAGTACAAATTATTCAATTGGGGTTATCTCAGGAACACTGATAATGTGTTGGTATAAAAGTTCATGGCTGGATTAGTAGATTTGTTTAAATTATTTGAGTGAAAGTCACTGAGCTATGTAAATAAATGATTAATATACTATAAGTGCATGTAAGGTCAAGTGTCATTACAGCTGTTCAGGAGCTCATTCTGCTGGTTTTGAAACACTAATTTCTTTACTTGAATACATAACCTCTTCTCTGCCCATGAGGAAAAGGTAAGGTCAATAGCCTGGGGATGGATACATTTAAAGGATCAGTGCATACGATTTAGTGGCATCTAGAAGTGTAGATGCATGATATGTCCCCACTTGTGCGATCTGTAGACATACAAGGCTCACTCTAAGATAATAAGAAAGCATAATAATTCTTTTTTCAGGTGATTATACACTAATGAAAACATAGTTCCATTTTTGCCATATATCCATGTCTCATGTTGACCTTTTCAGTACATAGACTCAAGACTCATGCCCTAACCTTAACGAAGATTTTTGTGTCGCCTAAACATAACCATAACAAGACTAAGTTAAGATGAGTCTTACCCTGTGTCTTTGTTTAGCACCTTGGCATGGTTTTTACATTCTGTATTATTTAATTAGCCTTAAACCCAAGCTTGAGGGTATTTGGTCATAAACCAAAGGATAATACAGAACATTTTTGAAAGTTAAGGGATCACCAAGTCACCCCTTGCTCCTGTGGGGAGCACAGGTGTCTGTACCACTTTTCATGGCCATCTATCCAAAAGCTGATACTTCACTCAAAACTGTAAATGTGAACCACGTGGTGTCAATGGAGGAAGAATCAGGGAATTAAAATAAGTCAGTATTATTCATCCTCTGGGACCATGCATGTTTGTACATGGCAATCTATAATGTGTTTTTTTTTTTGTTGTTGTTGGTGGTGGACCATCTGACTGACATCCCTAGAGGCACAGCACTCGTGTCAAAAAAAACAACAAATAAGTTAATCATTAATTGACAGCACCAGATGTTGTAGGAAAAACAAATTAAAACTGTTCATAGTGAACTTTTTTCAATTTGGACATTTTTGAGTTGCATTCAATATAAACATTTTGTCAGTACTGTCATAAAGATATAATCCAGGCAGTATTACATCTAATCCAAAACATAATAACCAAAGTATTCAGCTGTGTATGAACAATTTGTTCGAGATGTGTTTGGTGAAGCAGTGAAGATGATACTCGGCTTCTCTCTACCTACACCTATCATTAGGTCTTTATAATACTTTTGCTGGCAGTTAATGTTCTAATCCTTACCTCTCCTCATTTTTGACAGCTGTAACTACAGTCTAAGCATCTGTCAATCTAGCATTTCAACTGTAGTATTTAATGTTTACCACCCGGAGGAGGCCCCTTTTAGTGGCGTCTGTTTAACCTGTCAGTGTGAATATTTGGAGAACACCTCACAGAGAGATGGGTGTGAGCTGATTTGATACTGTTTGTTCTTCCTGTGCACGAACCCGCCCCTCCTTGAGAGCATTCTGGGTGATTGACAGAAGAGATTGATTATGGGGGTCACGACGAGGTGTGCAGACCTTAGGGGTAAGACCCACTTTCATGACTAGACATGCAGGCTGATACATCAGTGTACTAGTGACAGTCAAGTGGTTTATTTTTAAGGGCGTGGCTGTCTGACCATGATCACACTGTGAAGCACATAAGAATTCATGACTAATCGATCTTTCCCTTTCTGAAATGTGGCACAGAGATGAATACATCATATCTATTTCATTATAAACCATATCAGGGATTTAATTCCATAACCCTTATCTTCAAAATATTCGATGAGTGATCTAGTTATGTTCAAATTTTGGAATTAAAAAAAAAAAAACAGTATTGGCATATGCCCTACTTTTTGTTCAAGTGTGAAATTCAACACAATGCAAGCATGAATATTTAATATTATCATTCTCATTCTGTGTTTACTTTCACATCTTACAATGGATCTTAAAAATGTAGCTGTTCTTTAAAAGAATCTGTTATCTAAATATCCTAAAGTTGACATACAAGTTCTCTTTCCTGAACGTTTTTGCCATACATCTTTAAGATCTGACAATCTGCTGACACTAGCAGGTTTCAACAGTGCACAGGCATCTCATCCATCCCACTAGGATCTTCAACTCAAAGTCCCATTCAGGATTCAAACAGACAAGAGCTTTCTTGATTTGCTTTTAATGTCCTGCAAAAGTGCAGAAACACGAGTATGATTAAAGATGTCCATGTGACTTTTTTTGTTAGATACTTTTTCCAGAAGCTTACTGAATACAGTAATTTAAGTGATTTAATAAAATAATTTAAAGATAATTATTTAGTGAAACGAAACCAGTGGTTTTCTTTACATCCATGAAGCTTTATGAGGTTTTTCCACCATATGTGACACATACATCTAAAAGGAAGCCCAGCCCATGTTTGAAACTGTTGTAGGCTAATTGGGGAGTGTGTATCCTAGCTATGACCCCTCACGCTAGACGAAACCCTAACAATGTTCAAAATACTTCCATTCCATCCATTCAGAGTAGGAAGTTAAAGCATGCATACTTTTACAGCAAGGGTTAACCTTTAGCTATAAACTTAAACAGGTAAATTACATGTCTCTGAAATTATAGCCTTTATGCAGCTTTGATTTTATGAACTGCAAGATGACCACAGTGAGTAATACAACAATAAGAGCTGCCTTCTAGTGAACTCAATGCAGCTCTGGATTTACAGTCTAGTACATTTGAAGCGGAATATAAGGACTGTCCAGACATATATTACTGACTTTGGGCCATTTTGTTTAGATATTTGAATGAATGTCATGTAGCCTGTGCTATATAAAGCCCTCAGGCTTATTCACTTAAAGTTAGTAGGAGCAAGACAGTACCTTCAAAACCAACTCTATTGTTATATGATTGCAAAACTCCATAGCAAATTAGGTTGGAATCATGTAAATGGAAGCAACATTGTTTTCCTATACATTTGATCACATTTTCTGTGCAAGAGAGCTCTAATATAAAGTTGTACATAAGGTTTAGACAAACAATGTATAAGAATCAGTTTCATATTTTTGATCAATAGAGACCTTTCAGGGTTTTATTAGATCTCAAGTAGATTATCTTGCATCTCTGGCTTCCCATTACACTTGTTTATACAACAGACAGAGATACTGCAGACCTTTGAGATGATATTATTTTTGGCAATATTACGAAGCTGATTTATATTTATGTTTAGTTTTATAGCGCAGTAAAGGTAGAAGGACTGACATTTACAGTATCCAGTGAGAAATGCATTTTTGTTATTGCTGCCTCAAAGTATGCTTCAACTAAGTGACATTTTGCCAGCGTGTCAACAAGAACTTGACACTTTAAAGGGACTATTACTAAATGTTCATTTCCACCTCTATATTTAAATTCTGGGACTCCACCAGAGTAGCTTTGCACGATTCACAGTTCATGTTTTACTTGCCCTTTTTGCAGCCCCTCAGTTAATCCTCTATCTGAAACAGTCTGTTTTAGCTTCAGTTTACAAACTCTTTAGAGCCCCAATCCCTAAAAGCACACTTTCTTCTGATTTTACAACTTTTTAGAAACCTAGGAGGGGCAGCAATTAGCCGGCACAGTTTTAGTGCATGTAAGCACTGCCCCATCCTCTTCATAGTGTTTTAAAACTTGGTGATTTAGTAACAGGCTAAGTAACTGCTAACAACATGTAAAGCTTTCTGTCTATCAGGGAGTTGAAGCTGAGCGGCTGGAGGACATCAGAGGTGAAGCCAGAAATATGTTTTCTGTGAACTATGTGAGTAGTAAGACCCAGCGCCCAATAGCACTCTGCTCTGGTGGCATCTATTGATTGATTTTTTGCAAACTAATTCTTGTCTCATTTCTGCATTGCTAGAAGTGAATTGTGAGAGAGTAGTTGCGGTGGAGCATCATGTTTTAGCTTCGTACTGAAAAATTTGGCTTCCAAAAATGAAAAGAAAGGCGGGACAGGGAAAAGAAAGGATGACATTATGTCCCCCAGTGTTTCACAGAGGTGATGATGAAAATTAGCTTAGTCCATAGTTAAATAGGCTATGTTTGTTCCCCTGACATTAATTACTCATACCAGACAAAGATAGTTGATCGTAAAATCTAATTGCCAGGTCATCAAATATTGGTAAACAAACATTACATCCAATATGTCCAATCAACTATCTTTGAGCCACTGACCCAAAGCATCAGCATTTGACAACCTGGGAGCACTGATAAAATAATTGTGTCAATGCAATATGATATTGTATATTCACAATATTGTATTACAGTGATAAGGACTTGATTTGACTGTGTTTTAAATTCTCAGATTTATAAAAGGAGACTTGTTGCCTATGTAATTTTTATAGGATTTAATTTTAAAACGCTTCCACTCCCTGTCACCACTTATGCTATCAGTTACCATGACCCCTCTGTCCTGCTCCCTCTTTTCTTGTGTTTTTTTTACTGTCACTCATCTCCTCAGATGACATGATATCAATGATACCATCAACCCCAAGCTAGGGCTTGTTGAGGTATCCCTCTTTAACACAGAGTTTTACCCCCAGTCATTTTATATTGCTTCCAGGGACAAGTGGGGTTATTACCACTTTCTGCATATACACAGAGAACATACACACAGATACAGTGCATGCACACTAGTTATTCACACTGGCTCATTGTACTGTACATGCTTCCTATATACAGGAAAGAATAATGTGCTACAACAAAGGCCCATGATGTGTAAAAACAAAACATTCACATGTCTCTCTCTCACTCTCTTGACAATTTACCCCCAAGCGTTGTGATGACAGTACATTATTCAACCCACAAGGAACCTAAAGATACTTTTTTAAAGGAAACCATGGAGAAACAGAATGAGGAAAAAGGAAGGCTTTGTTGTTTTTTTTTGATTGTTTTTTTAAATGTGATGAACCCAAGCAAAAAGTTGACCAGACTAGACCAAGGTGTTTGGTTTCTGCAGGGATATTTTGCTGTATGTTTAGTCAAGGCACACTATTCACTTTAACTACAATGGTTTCGGGCATGCGTGACAAATTCATTTTGTTATAGACACTGGTTTTCTCGTAAGTTAACAAAAGGGAATAGTTCATGTTCGTGAGAGAGAGAGAGAGAGAGAGAGAGAGAGAGACCATTAAAACCAAAGGAACAGTTATAATCCGATCATCCTGTTGTGAGAAATGAGCTACAAAGCTAGTAACCTTTATTTCCACCTCTAGGTGGCGCTATCAAAGTCTGTAGGATTAATCTTCTTGAAACCATGAATGTCTGTACATAATATCATAGAAACTCATCTAATGGTTGAGATATTTCAGTCTGAACCAAAGTGGTGGACTGACAGTCCGTCATAGGGTTTTCTTTTTGTTTATTTAATGTAAGGCTTTGTTTGTTTGTTTGTTTGTTTTTTGTTTGTTTTAAAAATGTGATGAACCTGAACAAAAACTTGACCAGACTAGACCAAGGTGTACAGGGATATTTTGCTGTATGCATTTTCTGGTCTAATAAGATTAAACGTGCTTAATCAACATATGTTTTTAGAATTATGTCAGGAAATTTAAACAAATTATATTTCTTGACTCACTGACCCAGTGAGTTCCCAACATTGTTCCCAACAGTTAAACAAGAAAGGTGCTTCACACCAAAAAACAAGTTACAGCCATTTCTGTATTCTCTGTTGTGTGCATGTCTAGCGTATTGCGCCTTGAGCTCAGTACCATTATATAACCCCAGATGGTTCTCTGGCGCCTCTGCTCATCTGTAACATGTTCATGGGTCCAGCCGGCATACACACCAGAGCATGCCGCCGGGCCTTTGATCTTTCTCCCCTCCTGGGCCTCCACAAAAGGGTGAGCGTCCTCAAGCCTGTCCAGCGTGGACGCATCCAACTGGATTTCCACCAGATCTGATTGGGAATGTAACACTACTGAATTAATTTACTGCATCTATGCAAACAATACATCACGCAAGGGATAAGCTATGTAGCACTATTTATTTATTTAATTGTCTATTTAGTTATTTATTTTTCTATTCTTTTATTCTGTCTTATTTATGCATTTACTTATCTTATTTCTATCTCATTATCTTCCCCCTAACCTGTTCTGAAATCTCTCATTATCACCATTATTATTATTATTATTATTATTATTATTATTATTATTATTATTATTATTATTATGGAGCTGAAGCTGTGAGCATCCATGAGCACTTGTGCCCTGCAAGTTCAGGTATTCCTTCTGTAGGCCCTCATTCCTAAGGAATGCCAGTGGCTGCCAGCTCCAGACAGCCTTTCACATTTTGACTCCCAGTAATTCACTCCAGTGGCAGAAGAGCTCTTATATCTGTGCCATATGCTACACTGTGCTCAGATGTTTAAGCAAGGTGTTATGGAGATTTGGCTGTTTGCCTAAGGCGGGTCTTAAAGACATTTGCGAGATGCATTAAGCTGTGTTGATAGATGTTTAGATAAAATACCTGCCAAGTGGTACAAAGAGAGGTAGATACAAGGAGTCAGTTCACTGCAATGTGGCACTATACAAGCGCTGAAAGTATGCAGTGGATTATCGCATGTATATATATCTGTGTCTTTTTATGTGTGTGTGCATATGTGTGCATATGAAAACATATACAGACATATACCTCTGTATATGTCTCTGCATATTTGCACAGATCTGTGTATGTGATCCTGGGGGTAAAGGACAGTAAAATATTGTGTTGGCTTTACTCTGTTATGCTCTTGTTGTGAGTCTCAGTGAGAGGAGGTTGGCTTGACTCTCTTGTTTTGGATAATTGTATGCTGCCGAGGTCTGTGGTCCCCTTCTCTGTCTCCCTGTGGCCTAGGCTGCAAGAGCCATATTTAGGTTGTACGTCCTCCTCATCCTATCCTGTCTCATCCCCATCCTGTCCGCCACACCCCCACAACACAGCAGGGGGCAGATAAAGGGACAGCAAGTGGTCCAGAGGCCAGACTATAGGTGCTAAGTAGCTACTAGACTTATCTTGACTTCTCAGTAGTATTCAGAATCTTTGTTTTGGACCTGTTTTGTGGACATAAAGTTGCGTGGTTTGGTTACATAAATGTTTTTTTAGGGAATTTATGCAACCAAAAATATTTTAAACCATGCTATAGCTGTACTAGTGTTTTTTTTTTCTTTTCTGCAGGTTGTGCTCTACTTTTCTGTGGTATTATAGGGCATTGCAATGTGTGTGCATGAAATGAATTTAGATGGTGCAACTTGAGAGCAGCTTTTGCTCTGTGCTATGTACTTGTTTTGCTTTTCCACTGAGTGAAAATCATAAAATGGGATTGTATTATTTGGAATATTTAAGACAAAATCAAAAATTCTAATCAAAAATAGCACTGAGGCGAAGAAATGCAAAGGGCTGCATTTTTGGGGGGGCGTGTTGAATCAGGTCCCAGTGAGACAATGAAATATAATCCAAGAAGACGGGTTTGAGTTGTAGATGTGTGTTTATATGTTAATTAAAAGGCTTACTAGACCTTAAAACACTGCATAGCAAACAATAGTACTATGAGGATGGACTTTCAATTCTGCGCAAACATTTCCTCCTCCATAGCAACGATCACCAAACATGTGTTGTGCACATTACAAACTATGTCAAATATGGCCAACTATTTGTTATTTTGATGAGCCTCCTTGTCAGAGCCCTCTGAATGAAGAAACATAGGGCTAATGTCTGAACATGGTCTAACTGAACAAGGTAAAGCGTCATGTTTTCCAGTATGGCAAGTAAAAATAAATGTGATGTTTTAAACCACTTGTTGTATTAAAAAAGTTATTGTTGCTAATGGCCATCCACTAGTTGCATTGATGGCTTGGGTTGAGTCTGTCTACCAATCAGGGGCTATCTTTCTGACTGTGTGGCAACTCTTATCTCAAATGCACTGCGTATGAGAATAACGAGTGTCTTGTTTTTGACTTAAAATGTCCTTCTGGCCCACCAAAAATTGGCAGGCAATAAAACGAAATGGCAAAGGAAAGAGACACAGTGGGAAAATAGCATATATAGCCAAAATATTTTCACATCTTACTCAGTGAATTAAGGTTTATTTCGGCCAAACCAAAGTTGGAAATGTTGGAACAGTGGAAAGACAAACCAGTTTTATTTTGTAACCGTCAAGTGTGTTTTACTATCATCAGCAAGGTAAAATTACTGTTTTTCTCAATGGAGTTAGGTACTTTTGAGGAGAGCATATACTGGCTGTTTCTTTTCACATCTAACTCTGTGAATTCAAGGTTTATTTTGACCAAACCAGAACTGGTGATTATTGGAACAGTGGAAAAACTAACCAAGATGGTTTTGGTGAGTTTCATGTTGTTTCTGTTGAGTTTGAATGTTAATAAATTATAATAATTGTCCAAATCCTGTATATTTATATGCCTGCATTTCAAATTGGCTACTACATTCAAAAAAAAAAAAAAAATTAGGCCACTTATGCATTTCAATTGCATAGAAAATTTCCATCCATTTCAATCACATTGTTTTAATATAAAGTAACTAACTAACTTAATGTGAAGCAAGTAATTGTTAATACTACTAATAAATTCAAAATGACTGCATTCATTTTTGCTGTTGGGTTTGGGCAAACAAATTGGCTTTATTAATATTGAATGCATAAATCTGGCTACTACTACACTGCTGTGTCGTGGATTAAGTTTAAGTTTATTAGTTAATTTGCAGTATATTAAAACTATGTAATTAAAATGGATGGAAATTTTCTATGTAATTGAAATACATAAGTCTTGCATTTTGGCCTGAAATTTTTTTGAGTTTTTGAAGTTAAACGAGCTTATTGTCAAACCCTGTAACATATAAAATATACTGTATATCTATAGAGAAGCACAGAGCTCTGGCTTGGAATGCAACTGTTAGGACTTGTAGTATTTCTTGTGATACTGCTCTGTGTTTTTTCAGCTCACTCATGAGTCATAAAGATGGCTATTAATGAAATGTCAGTCAAGTGAAGTCATGGTTAAACCATAGGCACCACACTAAAAATGAAAATCTGTGAGAGATATACTGTACATACAGTACATATAGAAGATTTTTGCACGGCTACGATGTGGTGTGTGGTTCTCAAGCCATTGCCTGCATCAACTCGCCTGTCTCCTGCAGGGAATGATAGTAGGAGCAGGTGTTACTGAAAACAAAGACCCATAGGAGAACTCTTGATTTTTCTGGCTCTATCTCTCTTTCTCCTTTTCTCCCACTCTCCCTCTCCTTCCCATGTGCATTGCACACTCAAACACGCCCTCACCTTCTCTATGCTTTTAAGTGTAGTCACCCAGTGAAGAATTTATTACCGCTGGGCTTGGATTCCAATCATTATCTGATGAAATCACCCATGTAACATATATGCTAGAGGGCAACATTTCTATTTTTCTTTACCTATATATTCTTTATCAGGGAGGAAGTTTAGTAACTCATTATTCTGTGACCCAGTCTGCTGTGAGTATGGGGCACATGATGGATTTAGAATCATTATATATGCTTCAGACTTCTTTCCATAAAAGCACCTGCCTGTGGTTTGTCTTATTTAGACTGTAAAGAATGACAGAATTCATCTGTGTCAAACTGGGAGAAATGCTGCCTGACAAGTAGGTGCTCTCAACACCATTAGACATAGAAGATCTGGATATTATGTGGGGTTTGGGGGACTAGGGAGGTGACAGTCAAGAGAAACAAAAACAAGGGGATCAAATCTGACTCAAACTGGGATGTCAATCCTTCTGTAAAGAGGTGAAAACATGCTTGTTTTGTCTTGAAATATTTAAAATCACTGACACATTTCAAGGCAAAAGACAGGCTGATTCATTTTCCAGTGATTTCACTTAATTGCCTTTGTAGGAATGCATTTTTGCACCATTGTAGAGAAAACCTGACTGGTGATGACTAAATGATTCTAGTTGTTCTGAATGTTCCCAAACCTCAAGTCGATGAATAAAACCCACAATTTTCCTCATTTCCCAATCACCACCGTCATCCTTTATATTCCTTGTCGTGCCTCCCGTTGATGCTCGTAACCCCTACTCCTAACTGGAATAAGGATGCAGAGTTTCCAGTGAATGTGTGTGGGGGGACGGTATCGTCCTGAGACGCATTCCAACACATTCTTCACTGCAAGACCTCTGGAATAACTTCCAGTAGAGTAAAATAATAATGCACTTAGAGATACCAGGTTACGGGTTGTCGATTAGCTCAGTTGGTAGAGCATCCGCCCCATGTACGAAGCCTTGCCGCAGTGGCCCAGGGTTTGAATCCGATCTGCAGCCTTTTGCTGCATGTCATTCCCCATCTCTCTCTCCCCACATTCCTGTCACTCTTCAGCTGCCTCTATCAAAAATAAAGCTTTAAATCTTATAAATAATCCTATAAATCTTTTTTTAAAAAAAAAAAAGAGAGAGAGATACTAGATTACAGGTCATAATAAAGTATCCACACTGGGCTTAAGGAGATAAAGCTGTATTGTACCACCATCTTTTCTACATTAGCCCAGAATGGGCAAACTAAACCCTGGGGTTTTCGGTCGTTGCGTGACCACTGTGAAAAAAGGTGAAATTTGAGGGTTGCTATGCAGCAACTACACCTCTAGATACTACAAAATCCTCCTGAAATGCTTTGAATATTTCATGGATATGATGATCCCCTGTCATTCCATTAAGTGCCACGAGCATGACAAAGTTGTCACTTAAATATCTAATTTATCTGCTCGATAGATAGGCACAAAGTTTTCTCCGGATTCCCTGTGCTTCCGGAACTATTGAATGGATTACCATACGATTTGATGCAGGCCATAAAACCAGGGTCGGTAACGTTGGAGAGACTAGCAAGTGACAGCTAGGAGCCAACTGAAAAAAATCCTACCCCAAAAACAAAAAGGTAGAACTAGCCTAGGTTTTCTGTTGGGGCCTTGTGAGTCATCCCAGAGGCAGGATAAGTTGTCTTCAAGTGTGACAGACTATTGTTGGATCAGACCACTGTTGGGCTGATATCTGATATCTGATTGCTTCATGTGAACTTTCACCACCAGCACTGTGTGAGCATCTCAAAAGAGCCAAGTGAGTTCTGGAATTGATTTACATACTGTACTTACTGTAGGTACACACATTCTTCTGAACAGCATATGTACATGTGAATATCCAGGCATACAAGCCAACACAGACAATCATACAAATCCACAAAGACAAATATACTGTACATGCAGACAATTTGGGATACTGGCCTAAACAGTTATTAGGATACATGACCGAGCTAAACTCTTTTTAAACTTTTTTTCAAATTCTGCTGAATGAGGCAGAGAAAAATGAAAATGTTTTAATTCAGGGAAAGCTGTGGGGGGATTAATGGATGACCATCCAGCAGAGAGAGGAAGCTGTGCCAAATTCTCAAAGACTATACTATGACTCATAGGTTAAGGCCCCCGTGCCTGTAAACAGGATTTTTCTTGTAATTTGAATGAATCACACACTGCACTTGTACACTCTGCTCTGTTTTTGGTTAGAAGTCATACTACTCTCCCACAAGGGGAGAGATGGGCAGAGAGTCAGAAACTAAGCAAGGGATAGTAACTAGTTATCATTGGAGTCTGGGATTGGGACTACATGTGAACAAAGTTGTTTATGTTGAGTATGTTACTGACCATTGTTTGTCATATCCCATGTGTAGTGATGAAGCTGGGGTCAAACTGATGATGAGGCTCATCATGATGACTCTTTACTCTTTCAAGTCCCGGAGGGCTGGGATGTGTTGTAAAAGCTGTTGTGTTTCAAGGCCATGGCTAGTGTGTCAGCACTACTCTGGTTTATCTCTTGATCAGGTTACAAGATGACCGAAGACCTGGACAGGATATGCTTTCCTCTTGACCCTGTCACCTTTTTCTAAGCATGCAGTGATAATGACAATGAGGCTACTCTTGTGGAGAGGCTTATGCTGGCCTCTTGGTTAAATCTGAAGGCTTGCAACAATCAATTCAAAATTTAGCCACATTCCTCTTTTTTTTGCACTCTCTTCCTTTCCTTCAATGAGGTCATGACCCTTCAGGAGACTCCCAGTAGGTTTGCCTTTTAACAGACGCACTCACCGCCCAGTAAGCATAGTGCATTCCTCACATTCTGGAAAGACAGTGTCACCGCTATTAAAACCTTAAAGTGAAAGGTTTGTGTGTGCATGTGTTGCAGCTGGGAAGGCCATATTACACAATGTCACATGCAGCAGTCAGACATCCCTGAGCCAATCTGTGATTTTTTTCAGAATAATATATAAGATCTCTTAAATGCCTTCAATAGACCACAGATTTATATCTTCAGACCATGAAACCAGACTACAGTTGAAACAGTATGAACTGTAAGCTCCAAAGGGATTCCTTTTGTTTCTGTACAGTGAGCTCCCTACCACACACACACACACTGTAATAATAGCAGGTGTGTCTGTCTCATCATGCAGCTGCACACCAGAGCATGAGAGTGAGGTAGAGCTATATGGATATAAAAAGGCAAATACTGTAAGCATAGTGTGTGTGTGTGTGTGTGTGTGCGTGCGTGCGTGCGTGCGTGCGTGCGTGCGTGCGTGCGTGCGTGCATGTGTGCGTGCGTGCATGCGTGTGTGTGTGTGTGTGTGTGTGTGTGTGAGTGTGAGTGTGTATGTGAGAGACAAAGAAAGAGAGAGAGACAGAGAGAGTTAAACAGCGACAGACTGCAGCCGGGAGAGAGGGAACCAGTGGAGAATGTTTTTGCGAGTGGAAGAAGTAGAAAGAGAAATGAAGTAAGAATTAAAAAAGAGAGAGCGGTTTACTGATTGGCAGAACCCTTAAGAAAGCAAAAGTGGTTTTAGGAAAACTTTAAAGCCGCTGGGAAGAAGGAATGGAAGAGAAAAGAGCCTGGTAAAAAGAAATCAGTGGAAACAGCGCAGTGGTGAGAAAGTAAAAGTTTTAGTGGAGTGTTCTAATCTTTTCTCTCCTGAGGGCGTATTTGGAAGCCTCTCTCATCAGTCTGGGCAGGACTCAGTTGTCCCTCTATTCCTCCCTCCTCTGTTTTCCTTCTGTCTTAGCTCACAGCAGTAGAGCCACGCGATGACTACAGGTTGAGAAGTGAGTGAGAGAAAGGGAGACAGAGATCAAGGAGAGGAGAGACTGACGCACACCTCACACATTGGAGTTTGGAGTCACTGTGCAGCCCACAAAGGTGAGGTGAGGGGAGAATATCTTACCGGTTTGTGAGCTTTTCGTGAGCAACCTGAGTGTGTGCACACATGCATTTGTGTGCATGTATATTTGTGTGTGTATATGTAAACATGTGCAAGAGTGCGACCATGATCAGAGTTGAATTAGAGCATTGAGCAAGCGGCTGCATGCAGTGGATCTGTTTAAGCAGAGAGTTTTCTTTGAATCCAACTCAATGAAGGCTGCTATTCATATATCCGTGTGTAAACCATCCTCATGTCAGTGATCAGACCTTGAAGCGTGTGTGACAGGTTTGCCTTTCCAAGATCACAGTTTGGTGTGTGTATGAATCATTCTGTGAAGTGGAGCAAAAGACACATTGTGGAAGTCACTGCACACAGGGGCACATGTATGGATCAGCATGTGTGTTGTTTCTCTTTGATTTAACTCTTAGTTCGGTTGTTGAGAGTTCTGTGAACAACAACGAATTGTTCAGCTGTGTCAGCAGTGGACACCTGGTGAAGGACAGGTCTACAAACTGTAGAGACTGAAGAACTCATCTGGCCACAATATGGTCTGCCTGCACATTTTGCTGTCACGTTTAAAATTGCTGGATTCCTTTTGTAAAAGATTTGTATTTACAATAGACATCAGATGTTATGACAGTGATGAGAAGCAGAAAACAGATGTAGTAAATTCATGTAAGAGTGTCTCTGCAGAATGTGCAAGCATGCACGTATTAAAATATATTTTTTAATGCCAAGAAGTAGTTGCAGTAGTAGTACTGCCCATACCTGCATGCAGTAATAGTGTTTACACTTTGCATGCACATGCACCTACAATACATTCACACCTCAGAAGATTCTTTCCTCTTCTTTGTTTCTCATTCACCTTCAGATTGATTTATCTGTGCTTTGTGGTTATCTTCCAGCCTACTGGTGACAGCTCAATGCTTAGAGCTTCCAGGGTGTGGCTGAGGGACCTAAGGGTGGGGTTCAGGTAGAGTAGATAGAGAGGTCACTGTTGAATGTTTGAGATTCCTAAGCAGCACTCCCTCTGCTGTGAATGCACCCAGCCCCCAACCTGGGCGCCCCCACCAAATCTCTGTTCTCTTGCCTCCCACCGGGTCTCATCCCCTCCCCTTGCTACCCACACCACCCATTTTATCCTCTCTTCCCTGAGAGTGGAACCTGCTCAGTCATGCCAGTCTGCCTCCTTGTGCCAGCCTAACTACCACACACATTTAAAAGGTGGAAAATCATCCTCAGAGCTGCCAGGTGTGGCATTCCCCCTGCGAGTGTAATGCTGTATTTTGCCAGGTGTGCCATCAGAATGTCTGAGTTAAGGAGACAACATTATTACAGTTTGTGAATGGGACTTGGGCAGGGAAGTCTTTGTTTTCCCATCTTGAATCTTGGGGTTGGTGATGCACAACACAAATCAAACAGCTGCCAATACTGATATCTTTTTCTTCTGAAGTGTGTATATTACATAAATTCTGTCAGTGGTTGAGATAATTAGCTTAGATTACAATGTTCCACTTCCAAAAGAAAATGGAAGTATAGGTGCATGTGTGTGTGTGTGTGTGTGTGTGTGTGTGTGTGTGTGTGTGTGTGTGTGTGTGTGTGTGTGTGTGTGTGTGTGAGCGACAGATTGAGCAGCACCAGCAAGGCTATAAACTCTTTGGTTTTATCTCTTGCAATCACAAAGACATAAATAAAGTTCTGTATGTACACGCATGAAACTCGCACAGGACATCACAGTACAGCTTCTGTTTTCTGTTTTTCTTTTTAGTATGGCAAGCTGCTCTCAGACATCCATACAAAAAGAATATCATAAGTTTGCATGTCTTGTGAAACCACTCACACAGATTTGACAAGAATGACAGGTTCAGCACAATTACAACATTGCGGAACAAAATTATGACAAATTGCCAGATTTGTCCATCAGTCAGCAATGATAATCATGTGCCCATTATCAAGGGAATATCCAGGTACTGTCTTGAAACTTTTATTGATAAAATGATTGATTTATGAGATTGGAGGCAGTAGTGAGTCAGCAATAGTCAGCAACCCAGGTGTATTAGGGTTGGGAGCTGAAGGTGCCAGCACTGGAAATGTTGGCTGAGAAAAACAGAAAAGGTGTCATTGATAGCCAAGGGAATAAAAACTGAGGGACAGCAAATAAGTGAGAGTGAGTCTCTGTCTAGCTGCATGACAGAAGTGTTGGCCTGGTACATAGAGCTCTTCAATGGCTCAGTAAATGTTGCTGGAACTAACACCATATCAGAGCTGCAGACTTTTTACCTCACGTTACCTCTACCCTTCGTGCTCCTACCCTTCTATCCCATATTCCCTGCTGTCTGCCTCAGGGCCTCAGTGGGTTTGGCTATGGTATGGCTTTCATTAGTCAATTACAACCTCTGAAGCTGGCTGCTTTTCTGAAACACTTTTTCCCTTATTTTTCCTTTCTTTCACTTGATACCACCTTCTTTTCCTTCTTTTTTCCATTTTTCACTCACCTTCTATGTTCTAGCATTGACAACCATGGCAAATTTTTTTGTCTGACTGCCAGTTTATTAATTTAAATTTGATGGCTTTTTAATTTAAAAGTCACTTTCATAACATATATTCCAAGTATAACACATACCGACCTCATGTATCTGTTTGTGCATGCAGAGATGTGTGTACAGAGCAAGATACACACTGCATTCTCACATGTAGGCAAAGCCAACACATACGAGCCCTCACTTGCTCCCCTGCATTTATCAGCGCATGCAGCAATAGGATATACCTCTACATGCATTCAGGGATTAAAATTGTCAAACATTGAATAAAACCTTAGGTAAAATTCAGTGATCCTCAAAATATTTCAAAAGACGCATTTAGGGTGTTTCTTAAAAATGCCTATAGGATTTTCTGCTGTGCTGTCATCATACCGTAAAGTCATTTTCATGGGTTCACTCATGTAAGACAGAAAAATCTGCCACCTGATATGAAAATGAATAAAAACCTCAAATTCAAATTCAATGCTTGCAAGTATTTGCTGATTAGTCTCGCACTACCAATTGTTGTAATATCTGAAGCGTGCCAGGTGCTATTGGCAGGTAGGCACTGGTCTGTTACAATGTAAATAATTCACAACACTGCAATAAATTACTGTGAAATGTTAGCAGCCAAAAGCAATGAAATATTACAACAATTAATTTTTCACTGCTAGTAGCTCAGACTTAACACCCTGTGTGTATAACTGTATAAATACATTGGCCTACAATAACAGCCGCAGTGTGTGGTGGAGGGTTTTGTAGGATAAACAGCTGTTGGCAATTTAGCTCGTTGGGTGTAAAGCACGGGGCACTGGGCAGCAGGTTCTGTGTTCACTGTCACGAGGTATGCTTAGATGTTGAAGACACTCAACCATTGGATCCTGTTTTCATCATTAACCGGACATCAGACCATCAAAGCTCTGGCTGACCAAATAAAGTGCTAATGTAGTAAATTGGAGGAAATAAGAAACAATTGGCATCAGAGCCCACAGACATAGCTGGAGTGCTGCAGAATTATCACTAAACACCACAAAGTCTCACATAGAGCCTGGCTAAGCATTTCCTCCCAGATAAGTGTTTCCTCGGCTCAGCTAGAAAGAAAGAAAGATCTGAACCCATTTACTAAATCCATTCACCAAGCATTCTATATCAATAGTTTTTATTTGCTGTTAATGACAACCTCAGCTTTTATCAGTTACTAATGTGTATGAGGAAAGTTGATTTTTCTACCTGGCCTGAGTTTCTTTTCCTTTCCGACTCAGCTAGCCATAAATCTCCCGCAGTAATCTTTGTTTGGAGTTGTTTAATGTTTCATTGCTTTGGTTTAGAGTATAGATCACTGGTAATACTGTAGAAGGGTTACCCAGTTTCATTATGTCCTTTTATGTTCTGGCTACTTCACAAGGGAGAAATGATTTAAAACAGTGGAGTAACAATTGAGTTACGAGTAAAAAAGGTTCATCCTCTGAAAAGGAGAATGCTTCTCTAATGTCAGAGTTAGTTTTATGTGTTCTGTCCACGTCCCTGTGAGTTCAAAGAATAAATAAGAATTTAATGTTTATCTTTTCACATGCTCATTTTTTGAGTGAGGGTGCAGTTTCACTGTCCCAGAATTGTTGCTGCAATTTGTACGTAATTTAAATATAATATATGTTGTATGTTATGAAAACAACAAGTATGCAGCCACCTCAGCTTTTAAGCTTGAGGCACCAAACTATCAATTGTAGCCTTTAACCCTGTAATCCATCTCAGCACTTTCTCCGAGACCTTACCAGAGAATCAGGGTGGGGGTGAGGAGATAATTATCTCCTGAGAACTGCTGTGACTCACTTACTCTGTTTGAAGGCACATAACTTATTTAATGAACTCAAATTCCTGCCCAGAGCTTTAGCCAATCTAACTCGTCTATCAACTTTGTGTTTATTACTTTTGATGGTTAAAATATACAATCCCCACCCAGTTCAGTGTGGAGAACTGTTAGGTACAAGCTGGACTCCAGATTGCATGCACCATCTCATCTGATTTAGATGCAATGCCATCATAAAGCCTGCCAGCAGGGACTATACTCAAGGATGCCAAGAGAGGATAATGAGAGTACATACAGTACACATGCATAAGCACAGGTATACAATGTTAACCATACATTTGGTATTCCATATGAAAAAGGACTGTGTTCCAGGTGAGTGATCAACTACACATCGGCTTCTAATAGATGAAGTATTGCACTTATCAAACATGTTTTATATTTGGCCGTGTCCAGCAGTGTTTGTCACCTGTGTTTGTTATTGACTGTGATGGTCAGGTTGGGGGTCTTTCCAGCAGTGAAGTCACGTCGGGAGTGTGCTTAGGAAGTATGAAGGATGAGAGGGAAGCTTTCTGGCCATCATCCTAGTATTTTTTATTTTTTCTGTGTGTGTGTGAGAGAGAGAGAGAGAGAGAGAGAGAGAGAGAGAGAGAGAGAGAGAGATCTAAAAAGAGCATGCAGTGGTATGCACGTTACCATCTTTAGTGACTAATATGACTTGAGTTTCCTTCCGTGTGTGTATGAGTACATGGGTAAATGTGTGGGTGTATGTATGTGTGTATTTGCGGTTGCATGGCTGCGTCTGTGCCTGTGCTTGTATGCATGTGTTTGTCACAATAGTAAAAGTACTTAACTCCTTGTGGTTGCAGCTCTGTGGTCTCATGATGAACTCAAACGTCACACACATACACTCACTCACACACAACTCAGCACACCTCTAGGTGACTCTCCATGGCAGAGGGCCCAGTGTGTCACAAAACCACACAGCTGTACATTCCCAGACTCTGAGAGTGGGATTAGATTAGCAAAGTGGAACACTTGGATCTGTAGGCTGTTGGCTTTGTTTGTGCCTGATTGCTTGTGTGTGTTTATCTGTGTCATTAACAGGGCCTGTGAAACTCGTGCCAGTTTAAGGTGTGTGGGAAGGAACAATCAGTTCTGGCTGCATTTCTATTATGTGAATGTTCTCCAGTGGGCTCCCACAGGTCACCTTTTTTATGACTGTCTAAATGGGCATGTGGCTCTGTGTGCCACATGCCCATTTTAGTTGGTATATAATTTTATGTCTTTCCACTGAATGGCCTCTTTGATTGGCAGTAAATTAGGCGTGACTCCATGCTACTTTAATGGTCACAGATTATACATTTTAGATTTAACTTAAATATTAACTTTAAGGACACCATTAACTGTTGACTCTATATAGTTTGCTTGCCTGTTGTTTTGTAAAAACACACTTTTAAAGTATTTTTCAGCTCTTTGTCACAACTGTACAGTGCAGTTTCATATCACCTCTACAGTATGAAATGTGTGTGTGACATATTTTTGTGCTTTGGCATATGATGTCAAAGCTATCGGAGTCAGCAGGTTCACTGGGGTAGGTTGAGGGTTTTGATAAAAGAGCGAAACAAATTCAGATTGTCATCACAGGCTGAGGGTTTTGCTGCATCACTGCTTGGTATCAATTTTTGTCCCAAGAACCGATGTCAAACACGGTCAGCAGTAGCTGTGTAGAGGCTGTAGATTTAGAAGTTATATGGTAGTTGCTTCCAGTGGCATTGAGATTACTGTCATTGTGATTGTGGTTGACAGGCATTCTAATGAGAGCCAATATCGCCCACAGCTTCGGGCAGAGCTTTAGAGTGTTGTGGAGGGCCGCACTGCAACAAAAAAAAGCTGTATTTTCAGCCATATTTTTTTGAATCAAAATCTTGGAACATACTTGAGTTATGCTGTGTAAGAGTCAAAACATGTCAGTTTTATTTATGTAACCCAATGTCACACATCATAATTTGCTTTAAGGGGAAATTTCGATTCTGATAAGTGAACTCCCCAAAGAACCCCTTTAAATGGGAAAAATGCAAGAAACTCAGAGAGCAGCAGAGGACAGATGTACATACATGCAATAGATAAATAGAACAACAAAACATCACAATTCTGATGCTAAAAATGCAGATGCTGATTGTAAAATAAGTGAAGAGTATACATCCAGGATCAACTTGAGCTGTTGCTGTAATAGTTACAGGTATGACATGTGCCACACAATGACCTCTCCACTATAGACACTTAGAAAGAGGACATGCCACACAGACACCGAAGAGGCAGCAGAGCACTCATTTAGATAGGAGAGAGAGTCGGAGAGAGACATGATAGCATGCAAACTAAGGAGTAAGTGGAGAGACTGTAGATCCTCTGGGATGATGGTCCACGACCAAACTTCTTGACGAGGCACCAACAGCCAGGAGAGAGAGAGAGAGAGAGAGAGAGAGAGAAGGTCTCAGGCTGTGTGACTCACACAGCTTGGTGGCTCATGGGAAATAAAAAGTTCAGAGAAATGCAGTGGTTATCAGAAAGTTCACAGTTTGTTTGTTGATTTCTCGTCGGCAGGACAGACACGGACTACTAACTTTAATAGATTCAGTGAAACTGAGGCCGGCTCGCTGGAGGTATTAAAGGATAAGCACAAACTCAGAAAAGACACATAAAGTTTAGAGAGGTTTGAGAAGTTTAAACATTTTTATGCTTTATTTTTTCTACCATAGGCCCCTTTGAAGAGCCTACAGTAGGTGAGTGTAAGTAAAAAAATAGATAGACTGGTAGTATATAGTGGCCTTAGACAAAGTTTGAACACCTCCACCCTTACTGTTATTACTTTTGATAACTAATATTATAATACATTTTTTACTTCTATTCACTGAGCCTCCCCTGAAACTGTTTGGAGACCCCTGGGGAGGCCCGCCTCCCACTCTAGTGTATGTGTGTGTTTAGCATGTGTGTGGTGATAGAGTGGCTCAAGGCTGCTAAAGGCAGTGTGTGTGTTGTTTTTGTTCTTAGATAGTGTTGAGTACCCATTAAAGTGGTGATTAATAGTGTGGAGGGTGGTGAGAGTAGGCGTGTTGGGGATTAATCTGATGTTGAATCCAGTGAACAATTGCAAGTCCCCAAAAACTGCTGATAACTCAAACTGACCATTAGAGTGTTGATTTCGAGTTTGCTGTGACGGACAGCAAATGATGGCAGATGCAACAGAGGAAAAGAACAGCAGATAGGGACGGGGTGGGGGGATTGAGTAAGCAGTGATGTGCCGAGGGAGGAAAGAGGAGCAGGATGCCACCATCTGTTACCCACATGCACACCCCACAGCAGTCACATAAATCTCAGCCGTGCTCAGCAATGCAAGGCTGCATTCCGCCAGGCTAAACGTGCACTGGCTAGCTACCTCAACAGAAATGTGCAGCTCATGCGACACACAGATCCAAATCATACATTTACTGTAACAAAAGGGGTTAGAATGAAACACAATGGCTAGAGCATGCATGATGGAAGTATCAAAAGGTGTATCACAAACCATTTTTCCAGTAAACTGTGAGACTGATAGTTTGCTGTAATCTTCAACTTGCTAGCATGAAGAGAATTAAGTAAGACTTTGGTAGAACAGTTACACAATCTTTTTAAATGTGCTACTGTCACAGTAGATCCATGAATTATAGCTCATAACTACTGGCTAGAAATCTGTAGGAAAAATACTGCAGTGAGGCAGCGGTTGATTTAAAAGTTGTTTATAAAGGCAAAGTTATTATGTTCGTCTGGTGTGGTCTCTTGGCCCTTCCACTACACTAGGAACAGTGGATGTGCAAATACACAGGGCGCACACACACACAGTCACAGGTCACCAAAGTTAAAGTCAGGCTCAAGCATGGAAATGTGTGGATGAGATGGGTGTTCCTGTGCTGATAGCCTGGAGACTTGTCATGTCTGTTATTCACCCGAGCCTTGTTTATATATAGAGTTATATTTCAGCCAAAGAGGAAGTTGCTATGAAAAAGGAATTTTTAAGATGTTTTCCTGCTAGTTAAAGCAAGAAGTTTTTTTGCACTTCAAATTAGTAGTTTAAAAATTACTAGCAGTTGTGCATTAAATGCACAGACTTAATATATTCCTCTGTACTTCTCTTCTTTGCGGTTTTCAGATGTCTGTTTTACTGCAGCATTGCTATAGTAATTCTTGTAGTTGTGATTGTGAGCTCTGATCTGATCAGCATTCAAAAGAAATTATGTTCTCTTCCTCCATAAAACTTGTCAAATGGTGCTGCATAACCAGCAGTTTTCCACATTATTTTGCATTTGTCAATAACATCACATTACAAATAACTCATTATTCTGCATGTTAGACCTTTCGTTCCAACTTAAAATTGTCTAAGATCTATAGAATGTGAAAGAAATGTGGTCATAAAAAAATAATCATCTTTTCCATCTTTCGGATGCAGACACATATTTTTGGCTTTTTCGGTCTGATTTCATGGAACTTTAGATCGATTGAAATCATTGCTGGTGAAGAAATGATATAATAACATAGCGGCCAGAGATGAGTCACCACTAATTTCACGTTCCCTTTCAAACCCACTGTTCAATTGTACCGTTCAAGCACTGCGGGTGAACAGAACCCGGCCAATGAGAGAGCCCAGTCATGACATCACAGTCATGCAGTGTGGCAGATGGATGGGGAAGTACGTTCCAGAAAAAACATCAGAAACACTGCAGTAGAAGCAGGAGTTAATCTCTTGTTTCATTAGTCACCCAGCAATGATCAGCAGAATTGGTTAGAAAGTGGTATCCAGCCAGAGGTCTTGCTTACGAGGCAGGAACACAGTGACACTCTACGGTTACTTTAGGATAAGGAAACCATAAAATAATCACAGCCCTGGAGAGTGCCATTGCTGTACGTCCATCATCAGTCCTTCATCAGCATGCTTCTGCTATGAGGCTCTGAGAACCACAGCCAATGTGGCTGCTTGCCTTTTCCTCTGTATAAGAAGTAAATGAAGTAACGTCCTTTGGTAACTGAAGACAAGGGGAACACTGCACCGGGACTATGGATCTGAGGTATTGTTCCAGAAAGTATTGAGAAACATCTGATTAATCTCCAGTTTTCCAAATACATTAACAAAATGTCCAGCTGATGAAAGCCTCAGCATGCAAGGCCACTATTGGTCCAGCTGGCTTCGCTCCAACAAAAAAGCCAGCCAGCTGCCCAGTATACAATTAATCCATGGCTTTAGCTTCTTCCTCCTAACTTAAATCTGGTTTACTGTTATCAGAGCATTTATCAGAAATACTGTAACTAATGCTTCTCTCTTAATGCAGTAGAGATTTATAGCACTGTGTATCATGGGCTGATTACGCAGCCAATCACATGTTCAGTCAGCAGCTGCAGGACAGGGACAGCTGTGACTTCCTGGATCCACCTACTGAAATTGTTGCCAAGCCAGACTAATCACAGCTGGAGCAATCTCATTTCAATATGATATGATGCATCTTACATTAATTTCTTGTGAGTCTCAGACATGGTTTATGATCAGGGGTGTTATCTTGAAAATGGTTGAAAAAGGAAAGTGCTCAAGGTCGTATGGAGCATCTTTAAACATGTACTGCACAGCTGGCTGATTCAGTTCCAGGTATTTTAGAATTCAGAGCGTCTGCCTAATAGCAACAGAGCGCTACTGTGGGGTTTATTTAACTTATTTGACATCACTTAGTGACATAAAAATGATGAATGGATAAGCAAGAGCGTGTAAATCTATCCATTCATTTCCCTCTGCCTTATCAAATAAGCATAAGAAATTAGATCATTAGGAAATGATAAAAACAAACTTAATGGCAGAGTCACAAATGTCATAAAGCTACTGGCTTATCTCTTGCATCTGTCTCACAAAGCAAAAAACTTGTTCATCAACCCTCTCACTATGTGTCTCTTTTTCTTTCTTCTACTTCATTCTTTTCATCTTCAGCCAGACGTTTTTGGACATGTAAGATGTAAAAAAAAAAAAATGCAGGAAGGAGAAGAAGAAGAAAGAAAGGACAGTTCTAAAGGAATATGGCTCGTATTAATCTGGAAATATTGCTTTACCTCATCTGAACTAAATTACTGGTCTGAACTCGCTGTCCTCAGAGAGCAGGCAGAGCGCCACCGGCAGCCCAGATGGGCAAGGAGTGGTCGGCAGATCTGTCACCGTGACCACGGTGAGCACATGAACCCCTGGTCTGTCGAGCTCTGTAGCTGTCTTTTTATACAGCGGATCAAAAGTGCTTCTTTGTTATTGTTGGGCTCAGATTTTATACTCAGGGGCTCCAGCGTCTCTGGAGAAGAATCCAGAAGTTTTGAGACTTTTCTCTCTCTTTCTTTGTCCTGTTTCCTCCTATCTTTGTGGCTTTGTGCATGTATTGTTAGGAGACCAAAAGAAGCAAGATAAAAAAGGAGAAGAAAAGCAAAACTGTGAAGATAATAAGAGCAGATTTGTTGTAAAAATTTTAAGGTTGTCCTCTCAGTTTACAAAAGCATTTAATTCTACAGATGATTTAAGGACACAGTCATACTAGTGCCTGGCTGATGTGTGAGATCTCGTTGCTGGAGACCATGAAATCTAAAGTTAGACGAGTAGAGCTGGCTTATGGTGTGGCAAAAGCTTGCCAAGGCTTGTGGTTTCCACTGGTAAGACACAGAGGCAGGCACAAGTGACTGCAACCTCTCTCTGTGCTACTCTGAGGAATTTAAAGGTGTGATTGCACATGCTACAAGTAAACACTGGCCCGTCTGCACTCTCTCTCACCCAAACCTAAGCAGAGCTGACACAAACATTTTACTACGCTATGCAGTAAGATAGACAGGGGCCCCAAAGAAACAAGAGATAGATATATGACTATTACATAATATATCAGTGGCCAGTGGCAGTCAAGCAGTTCTCCACCTGAAATATGAGGCCAGTCTCTTTTTATTGGAACATTTTTTTTCAACTGTGAAAAGTGTGCAAAACAACATAAAAATCTTTGTTGCATCACTCTCTTTTCTTCAGATGTGTAACAATCAACTCCAGTTTTCACCTTTAAGAGATTTACAGGACAGAAGAAATCTGTGATTTATCTCCAACAATGATCGTTCATGAAAGAAATCATAAATTATCTTGCAGATGCCTCTGACAAGAGTCTCTAAAATAAACCAGAAGGAATGTTACAGTAGGTGTGACAACAAGTGAACAGGCTCATTCATCAATCACATTAACAACTACTAAACATTGCACATCTGTACTTACAGATTACAATTGTGGGCAACCAGATGAAAAACAAAACTGTACAATAGATTAAGAACTGGTAATGAAGTCAGCTAATAAATCATAAAATAAATTTGGATGACACAAGATTGTATAATGTCCATACGTTTTGTATAGTATCTCCGGAGTTGGGAGTGACAGTGTTGATCTGTTGTGGCTGTGTTTGGTCAGGAATTAGACAGCATGAGTAACATGTTCAAGTTCAAATGCAGTTCACCAACAGCAAACACATAGGGAAGCATGATACGCTTCAGAAAAATCTCTGAGATAGAGGTAAAACTGCAGGTTTCAGCAAACAAGTCATGCCGATGAAAGGGATCAATTGGAGGAGAAGTTGTCAAGATGCAGCTGGCATTGTGGGAGTCTGGGATGGGACTGAATGTGTTAAGTTATTGAGTTGTTAAGAGTTGACGTGTCATTGCAAGCTGACGCGTATCAGGATGCTGGTGTGTTCTGCCTTTTAAACTACTCATCATCAAAGTTACAGTAATGTGAGGATATTACATTTCACACTTTTTTCATCTTTATTTTCTTCCAAGTTCTACTTGTGGATTTGATCTGTATTTAATCAAATAATTTTGACAGTATCCTATCCAAATAACAATCTTGGTGTAGTATGAGCAGTAAATATTCCTCTGACAGTCAATGTGGTATCAGATAAATGTATCAGATTTCCCTTCTTTTTTTCTTCCACCCATTCTGCCTAGTGGCAGTCATCCTGACGAAATGGCAACACATACCGGTGGTGTCTCGACGCATGTCATCGTGGGTTGACACATGTCAACTCATCAGGATACATCACTGTCATATTTCTCTGCGGTGATGAACATCAACACTTTAGTAAGCTATCAGTTTTATCACATTTTCCCCCCTGGGTGGCAAATCCAAGCTATTGTACTTCTTCTGTATGTATCGCCTGGTGCCTGGTGTGAACTATAGCATCAGTTGACACAATGTGACTCCACAGATGTGTTGCATTTAAATTGTATCTGACAACAAGCCTGCCTTACAGAGCCATACAGTTGGTACACCCCTCCTTCATAGTTGAGGTTGATTTTGGTCAGTGTCTCCTGTGTTTGTACATTCACCTGGCACGCATATACTGACCTCTGACCTCAGGAAACACATCCCCCTGGGAGACGGAAATGTGCCTGTGCGAGGCCTGTGAGAGGCCCGCTCGTGGGCGGCGGAGTGGTTTTATACACAGACTGGCATTATCTGCATCTCCTGCTCCACTCAAAGGACAGGGCCACTAAATATACCCTGTGAGGCCTTCCCAGGCTCCTCTAGGCTGGGGAGATGCGGCCGCTGCTTGGGCCGAAGGCCAATGACATGGCTGCCGACCTCCACGGAAAGTATTTTTAAGGTCAATTACAGGGTACAGTGCCTTTAGATGGCCGACTGGTGCTGAGGAGGCCTCATATTAAAGGTTTATGTGGAGAAGGACCAGAGAAGTCTGCCTTAGCTCACCCCAGCTCCCATTGTTACCACACACCCACTGAGACAGTGCACTCTGAAGGATTCATGGGGTGATGCATGCAGCATGTGGGTGTGTGTGTGTGAATTTAAGGTTATGTTGTGGCCAACTTCCCACCATCAGATAAGGGAAGGACTCATCAAGCGCCATCAGTGTAACAATTTATAGAAGTCATTCAACAGAAACACCCTGGCCTCAAATTAGATGAGTCACAAGCATTTGTTTTAAGACTATGAACTTTTTTGCTTTATAGGCTAGGTATGGCTTCCTTCAAGCTTAACATTGCAACAGCTTACAGTGCTTATAATTAAAGGATAGGTTCACATCTTTCCAAGCCTGTCTTAGGACAACACTCACAGAACCGTTGAACATATGAAAGCGTTTTAAAGAGTTATTGGTCACTGTATTCATTCCTCTTGCCCATACTGACCATGAAGAACCACTGCTAACGTGATTCCAATGGAAAAGATTGAGTCTTCAGTCGTCCTTCTGAGCAAAAACACATTCTGGAGTTCAGCTGAAGCTAACATAAGTCAAATCAAGTGGGTATTTTTAGTCATTTTAGTATAAAATTCTCTTTTTGTGTTACTATCCGTCCACCACAACTCAGCAAGAAGACATTGTCTGGGAACAAAATGTCACAATAAATAGATTCTAAATTTGAAAGACACCCATTTGATTTGCGTAACTCAGACAACTGAAGTCTTGTATGAGCTTTGATTGAACTTTAAAATACAATTTTGTGGATTTTGACCTCAGTCTTTTACACCAGAGTGACACAAGGAAATTATCTCTTCACGGCCAGTATGAAAAGGATTAATGGTTACAAGGAACACAGTCTCAGCAGAGAAAACATGTAGTGTTTTCGTCCATGCAGGCACAGACAGATAATAAACACAGAATGATCAACACACTCGTTGCTCATTAGAGGGCTTATCTTAATCCTGCTCCCACACATTCACTCATACACTCACACAAGCCCCATTCTCTTTACATAGGCCACACACACAGACCCACACAGCTGACCAACACTCAATATAAATGAACATCCAGCAAGATGATTTTGGTCCTTTTCATGATTCATTCCAACATGACTCCAGCCGGCCATAAATACAGGCCTGTCAAAATGTGTTCTACCCCACAGAGAGGGGAGTGGTGCGAGGTACAGTAGACACCATTCACCTCGCTGTGTGTTTGGAGGGGGCAGAGGGAAGGTTGGAGTTGGTGGCTTTGGTCTACATGAAGAGTGAAGTATTGATGGGACAAAAGTGAGGGAAAGTATTGAAAGACCTATTTGTGCAGATGAGGGCTCTGTATTTGGTTTGCTGTGGCTCTGCTACAGGTCAGTGGCAGCTCTATCCACCCTTCTCTATTTCAACCCAGACGCTTTAATCGGATAAAATAAAGGAACTGGAAGATGAAACCCAAAGAGGAAACATCGATATGTGTTTTAGCATTTAACTCTATCGCTTTATCACCATGCTCCAGACATAAATGACATTTTGAGTCAGTTACCCTTCAATTAGCTACAGTTAAGCCCGAGACACTAGTCTAGTGAGACACAGCATAGTGATTATCTTGTTTTCACTGTGAACATGATTAGCAAATGTGTTGTTTTTTTTATGTATCATTAGATAAAATGTTTGGACGTCTCCTATGTTGTGCAAATGATTAAACTTTTGACAAAAAATCATTAGAAATGAATAAAACATCAAATGGAACTCTATAAGTATTCTTCAGCCGTTCATGTTTCTAAAGGAATCCAGTGCCACAAAACAAACAACACATTTTGCCACAGGATTCATCAGGTTCAACCTAGATATTTAGTGTGCATAAGCATAATTTTTTAAAGACTTGTCTGTCATGTAATTCTTTACTTCACTGGGAATACCGGGAAAGGTCTCATGCTCAAAGTAGCATCCCTTTGGCTTCGATATAAGATATTAATAATAATGATGTAAAGGAATTGTAAAGTGTTGTGTTTTGAGTGCCACAATCTCTGGCCTTAGATATGAAGTGAAACTGATACTGAACTGGTATCCCTGAACATAACCAGCTAACCATAACCAAGTGTGTTTGATGTCTAATCTTAACAATACCTCAACCTAAATTCATTTGTCAAAACCCAAATATTTATCTAACCTTCACCTTAACCTTCTTGCCATCTGCACATATTGAGGATTTTAAAAGTATTGTCACTGATCATGGTCTTTGGAAATCATCCAATTAAGATGATCTTCCCTGGCAGTTAGCCTTAAAGTAGGTCTGTCGCCATAACAGAATTGCACTACGTGATTATCGTGCCTAAAAGAATTCCTGGTAATGATATTATCACAATATCTACATAATATTTAAATTACACTGAATTAAACTGTAACACTTGCAACCAGTGTTAAGGTGCATTACCACCATGTACCATGTTGGAGTGTGAACCACAAAGCGGGAACGGAAAGAAATGGAAGTGATTATTTGCACAATATTATCTTGCATGTATTATTAACACAACATCAATATTTAAGTTATAAATGTCAAGATTATCATCAATATCATGTTATCGCAACACCACTACGTTGACACACTGAACTTAAAGAAACATTTGTAGGACAGGAACACTAAAGACTAAGCCTGTCGATGCTCCTCCAAGGACACAAAGTCATTTGGGTTGGGGCTTTCTTCAATCTTCCTCTCTCACCTCTAACCCCCCTCCTCCTCCTAACTAAACCCCACACACCTTGTCTCCCTGGGAACATCATCACTCCTGGTCCACATGATGGGGCGAGTACACATCGCCAAGCTGCTAAGTCTACACTGGCTGGGGTGTCCCATGTTTGCCCTGGGGGAGAGCATGTGTTCATGGACGCTGGGTTCTCTGGGTCAGAAATGGCACACTAGGGTGTGATGGGCTTTGCTCAACTGGTCATGGCCATCGAAGGTGTGAAATTCCCAGAGCTGAGGCTGGCCACTCAGCCCGGCAGCACCAGAGCCCAAAAGCTGTACAGACAGAAGGAGGAATGGATGTAGACTTTTTGGTTAGCCACCATCACCTGTGTCTGAGTTGAAACCCACAGTCTCATTTCTCTGGGGCCCTTTCTTGTCTCAGTGCACAAAGACACAATGCATTCATAGAGCTAGTTCTTGTTTTTGTAAAAAGCTGTATATTCCTACTGTAAAGTCTTAATGTTATTGTTTTTATTGGACATTTCAGGTGTATAGCAGTCGGTGAGTCATGGAATACTGTCACCACATGTAGTCACCCTCAGTGCCCTTAATTTAGAGTTCAAAGAGTGCTGGTGGCGTTAGGGAGGCCTTTCATTGGGGCTCTGGGTGTGTCAGCAACATGACCTGGGATGATCCTGGTACTGTACATCATCACTGCAACTGTTGCAAAATCAGGTTGTAGATATCATTTTACTTCTTGGAAGAAAAACAGTGCTCTTACTACATGCATGTCAGACCTCAGTAATTATTGCATAAAACACTTGATCTTTTCTTTAGCAGCTAAGACGCTTCATTGCCAAGTCTTGTTCAAGAAGCAAGTCCTGGTTACCACAAAGTAATGACTGTGTGTGTGCTTCAGAGTGCACCAACTGTTGTGGCACCCAATGTGGCGCACAGCCAGACTACAACACTTTACTCCACTGTCATCTTGCCATGGCTACATTGATTCATCCTTTTTTCTTTGAAGTTCAGAATTGGCGTCCAAATGTTGTCTCTGTGTATTTTTCAGACAAGACAGCGTTCTGTATGTATTTAGGGAGGCTGAGTGTCGGAAGGCTTTTCTTGTTGCTATATTTAGCTTCAGGGAATTATATTTAGTAATTGCTGTACAGTAGGTCATGAACGTGTACCTGCACCTTGCCTCAAAAAAGGCTTTAAACGAATTTAATTAGTTTTTTTGACCCAGGTGTTATTCCCAGAGGAGAGGTTAGAATACTCTTAAGGTCATTAAACACTTTATATGTTTAGCATTGGTGTTTTACAGGACTTTTTCTTGCATAGACAGAGAGAGACTATTTAGACACCTTAGACCGTTGGCAGGGTGAGGATATGGGTTTAAGGGTAAAGTATAAAATTGCTTTCTTAAATGCCCTGTATGAACTAAAAATACTTGTTTAGACTAGTATAATACAAACCATTGGTGTCCTGATACACAGGCCCCAGGGCTGGATTTAAACAATCTCCATATTCATCCTGGAAATGTTGAGGAGTTGATCTTAGACTGCCTCACTTTGATACATCTCACAAAGGTTTTCTGTGTTAACAACACAGAAAGTCCCTTCTCTTTCCATCTGCCTTGACTCTGTTTTCAATTCAGGTCATTAAGAGTGAAATTTCAATTTCACAACAACCTACAATTGAATCCTGAAGTCTAATATGATTCCAGCTGCTGTCCAAAGGCAAGTTGTCTCTGATGCACTACATAAACTTTATTTCCTATTGTATGTTCTTGTTCCATATATACAGTGCACTTCTTTTTCAGGCAAATGATCTTACCACAAACTATTCTTGGAGTTATTGGCATTAAGATGTTTCATTCTTACCACTATAATATAGTACTCCCTTTTGGCCCATCCCAGCCGGGGGTTGCCAAATGTGTGTAATGTGTAAACCTTTTCCTGTGGCTTTTGAAATCCAATCACAGAGGCAGCCGTTTTGGCTTTTCTGTAACCTGAAGTGCTTATGAGATGATGGTGTAGTTCTTCCTCCAGCCTGCTCTGTATAAAGGGTGTATTTAACCCAGTGGTGTTTGGATATTGACCCGTATTTGCCCTTACTTTTGTATTCAGTGTTAGCATTTTAATAATCAATTCTTTTATATGCATTCAGCCAGTTTTCTGGCATGATACAGCTCTCTTTTTCAAGTCTGAAGTCCTGAAATCTGTTGTTTGTCATAAGCAGATTGTTTTACACCACACAGCACGTGGCACTCTCCTCACACATGCAGCCAGTGTTTGTTTGGGTCATTGGACTGAATTCAGTTTACTGTAACAGCATTCCAGAGAAATTGCAATATCTGTTAGTTTTGACACAGTATTTATGTTGCACTGCTTTAAATTAATTACTGAAAAATGTGCGAGGAGTTGCTCTTGAAAAAGAACCACCCTCGAACTAATGTAAGTACAGTGAGCGTAGTTATGAAATCAAAAGGCACAAAGGTCGACCCTCCTGAAAACAGAAACAGGGAGCAGTATGAGAGGGAAGTTGTGTAAAAAGGTTAGTGCCTCGTCTGTCTGTCTGTAAATGGACTGTTATTTACATTACAGCTCAACTCAGCCCCTAGTGGATAGATAGATTATTGTATTCTCTCAGTAAATTCCATCTTAGTCCTAAATCAAAGTTTTAGATCTCAGTCACATTTTTTTTGCAGCAGAACGTGACTGACAGCCTGTCATTACTGTTCTAATTTCCCCTATTATATGGCCACTTTTGCTATTTTTATCTATTTACTATCGTTATGGTAATGACAATACTTGATTGCGTAGTAGACAGTAAACAAACAGCAGCTTTCAGATGTTGGATTAGTCTTTTCTCTGTCACTAAAGTCCCAGATTAAAGACATAAAACACCACAAAAGGGCTGTCCGTGTCTCTGGTTTTGGAGGATTAGTGTTTCTTAGCAATAAAGTGCACTGAAATGAGTTTGTCTCCCTTTTTCTCTGTCTTTCCCTCAACCAATCCACTCCAACGGTCTCAAACTCCAACCCCAGGCTGGGGCTTTCACAACCTACAATGAAGGCAGCCCGTAACCTTAAGTACTGTTTTGTGGACCGTTTAAATTTGACACTATTATGCCACAGAGAGGGTCTGTGTAGGTGTTAATGCTAGAGTGGGAGATCACCAGAGATCTGTATAATCCCTGCTTACCTCATCATGCACTGCCAAAAAATGTGCTCCCTTTTTCATTACGCTATACAGACTTTTGGGTCCTTTTGTTCTTTTCTGTGATCTTTTGAATTGTTCTAGATCTTGAAAAGACAGCGTTTCCCTGCTGTTCTTTTGCGTGTTGAGCAATAAAGAGAGTACTCCTGCATCTTAGACTTTATTTAAAGTCTGTTCTGCCTTTTTCTGTGAAGGTACTTCAAACAAGACACCATATGCACTAGTGGCAGCCCTGGTGGATGTAGTGATGTGCTGCGGTGGTGTCTCTTTTTAATTTTCAGCAGGATCACGGCTCATTCTGTGAACTAAAGCTTGACCTGCAGCATTTACCAGCAACTTTTTTCCTATTTTCTGTCAAGGACCCACAGTACAGTTTGAACTGTAAGTTGTTTAGGCTATACTTTACTGTCTGTTTTTGTTTTTAAGTTGGGTGAATTCCCCTTTACCAACACATTTCTCCTAATTACAAGTTGATCTGGAACATTAAACATCACTGTTTTTACTCTTCCTTTCTTTGACTTTGCTCCTCTCGGTCTGTGTCATGGCCTGATCTTAACTGGCAGACTTGGTAGAGCTAGGTTTGTGTGTGGTGGCACTGGGGGCAGGGTGCAGAGTTTGCCTGGGTTGAGTGTACCCAGCCCCTCATAATTACAGACAGTAAACAGCTAGTGCTTTTAGGCCTATTTTCCCTGTCTGATGGGGAGAGAGTTCACTTTGGCATAAGAAGAAAAGGCAGAAAGGATGAGAAGGGGGTGGGAAGACGGTCTCAAGATGGACATCCAATATTTTGGGTGTTGGCGATGGAAGCAGTTTGTGAAGAGCTGGTGAGACAGAGAGACAGATTTATTGACAAAAACATACAAGACAGACATTGTCCCCTTGAACCCAACACCTACAGACACTCAAACTTCTTCTTGTGCGACAGTCTTTTGATGTGATCTTTCTAACAGAAAGTCTTAATTAGAAGTTCCAGCAAGCCCTGGTTAAATATGCCTCTTCACTTCTTACTTTTCTCCCTGAAAGTGTCAAATTGATCACCCATCTTGCTCTATGTCTCTCTAAGAGTGTGTCTGTGTTTTTTTTTCCGTCTGCCTGACTGTCTGTGTCCTTCCCTCTGTCTGTCTCCCCCCTCTCTCTCTCTCTCTCTTTCTCTCAAATGAATCTCTGCTGCCTCACGCTCTTCACTTGTTCCAAATTTAATTCTCCTCACTCTGCTTTCCTCCTTCATTTTACTTATTTAAAACCCCCACTTCCCACACATGCGCACACTGACACTTCATCCATCCTTAGTGCGTTGTGTTTTGCTGGCAAAACTGTTAACCTGAAACAACTAGGGCAGAGTGCTTAATGTAAACTTTCAAAACAAACAAACATCAGTGTGCCATCTCTCTGTCTCTTCATCTCCTTCCTCATCTCTCTCTGCCCCCCTTTCTCTGTGCACTGCACAGTGCTGGCAGGCGGTGGGGATGGGAGATTTTCTTTGGCAGTCTGCTTCCCCTTCTTGGCTGGGACAGGCCCTGGAGCGTGCTACTGGCTGGGAGTGTGGAAGGGAAGCGGGAGGTAGTGAGGGAGGAGTGGAGGGGAGGGAGAGAGGGCTTGGGAGGAGGGAGACTGGAGGGGTGGAGGCGTGGTCTGCAGCTGGTAATGAAGTCTTCTCTTTTCATCCTCAGAAGGCAGAGTGTGAGCGGACGGGCCCGGGGTCTGCGCGGCTCCACTGCTTTCTCTGCCTGTAAAGTGTGCCGAGCGTCAGTCCGCTCTGCTCGGCGCTGCCTGTGTGCCTCAGCGCCTGTCTCCCACAGCTGAGAGATACAAAGAGACCAAGACTGAGAGGGACCGCTACAGTCATGAGGCTTTCCCAGGTATCGGCTCCACTGCATTACTCTTGAGGTAAGACAGACAGACTGTCTCCTACTTGTGCGCTGCTCATGCCTTTCTCTCTCTCACTGCTCTCCCTTACTGTCTGTCTGTCTCTGTAGATTGTTGTGGTGGTGGTGATGGGGGGGGGCTGTCCGGTTTAGGTCCCTCCCACTTTAAATGTCTGTGTGTGTGTGTGTGTGTGTGTGTGTGTGCGTGTGCACCACCGTGCACATACAGTATGTGCAATGGTAGGTAGATGTGCATGCACATATGAACATACTGTTTGTGTGTTTCTTTGCACATTTCCTGCACTGTTTATGTATGAATGCAGACTGAGTCAGCATTCAGTGAAAGGTTTATGTTAATGGTGATAAATGGCTTCTACTGGTCAGGCAAGGAAGAGGGTCAGACTGGGGTTGAGACATTCTGGAAAAAGCAAGATGGGACATCAGTTATGGGATGGGAACTTTAGTAAGAGTTGAGTGGAAGTTGATATTTCTGAATTTGTTGTCAGGTAAATTTATTATCCCTCTGTTGACTTTTATTGTTGGTCTGGGCTGTTGCTTGTGTAATATACAGCCATGCAGTGACACTACTCTCTAATTTTAAATAAGCTGTTAAATGTTGTACAGAGCAACCATTGTGTGTGTGTGTGAGTGTGAGTGTGTGTGAGAGAGAGAGAGAGAGAGAGAGAGAGGACACGTGTGGAGATGTTTATTTGCACTGCTGATTGTGGTTTAAGGCAGATGCTATTGGGCTATTGGGGCTCATCTCTGTAAATATAAAAGGACAGGAGACAGTCTGTACTCATCTGCAGCCCAGTGACACCAGGCTTTGAAGTGATTTCAGTGGATCTGTCCTCCTCCCCGCTGGGCAATTCAGATCCGGCCTGCAACTCACTCACTTTCATCCGCATTCCCTTGGAAATCCATCCATCTGTATTCTTTCACCCGCCTCCTTCCTGCTCCTATTCACCCTACGAGTTCTTGCACCCTGATACTACGAAGTGAGGCCTTCACCTCTTACTAGCGCCTCTCGTATTCTCACAAGAAGTATTCCTATGGTTTTATTCTCCATCCCCTCTAGTCAGACACGCTTTTAGGGAATGGGTCTTTCCGATACCTCTACCGGAAAAAAACCTAAGCGACTTTCCATTAGTTTCTGCTGGGCCATGAGAATTATGGTTTCCCAAATGAATAGTGTACAGGAGCCCGGCTTAATTGAAAAAACACAAGCATGGTCTGCCATGAAGGAGACGGTCCTTGTGTCACAGTTGAACTGTGTGAATGTACTTTCCAGAGCTGGTGAGGGGGAGAGAAAGAGAGAGGAAAATACAAAAAGAGTATGAGATAGAGGACAGGCAGAAGGCTGAGGCAAATAAAATTATCAAATGAAAGTGTGGAAAATCAAAAGTACTGATTGGAAACATTGTGGATACTGCAGATTTGGAGGTGAATGAAGAGGAATTAACAGTGGACAGATTATATAAAAATGATTTTGAAGGAACCAAGAAGAAAAATAAGTAGGATTTTAGGTGGATGGACTGGCAGAAGAAGGCCATCATGAGACTGTTTGTTGGCCATTAAGCCCCAAAGGGCAACAATAGAACCAACAGTAAAACCAGCTTGATTGCAGTCCAGCTAACAGCAGCAAGTCTCCCATGATTTTCCCAACATTTAACCCTCCTGATACTCAGCTCAGCTGTGAGCATGTCTATATTGTAAACAGACCACCAGTGAGACTTTCAGGAAGTTTGGTCTATGTTGTTGCGTTTCCCATATCCACAATACTTGACATATCCTATCAGTATCCGCCTTGTTATCTTTTATTGTGTCTGCTGGCTTTGCTGCCTCACCCTCTTCTGTCTGATTACCCCCTGCAGTCTGTTTCCCACCCTCTCTACTGTTTGTGTGACATGTTTGTGTGGCAACAACATATGGTGATGATTGAGACCCTGTCATTGGTTCAGATGGCACATTTGTCACACACATGTTTGCCATCAGTTGCTGTTGCTCAGGCTTACGGGGCTGCAGGGGAAAGCATCCCTTGTTGACTTCCTCACTGGGTGGCTCATTTGTTTGTCAGGGCACCGTGACCCCTGACCTTCTACCACCTCCTACCTCTCACACTGCCTGTTAATGTAACTCTAGATTCCCTGACAGACACCCCCCACCCAATTCCTCCACCACCAACACACTCATGCATGATTACCAGGAGAGAGATGTATGGAAAGATCAACACTTGCAACAGTAGGCCATGGTTAAAGTAAGTCTTCTAAGGAAACATCCACAGGGATCCTGTGATGAAAATGTATGCAGGCAGCATGACTTCACTGTAACCAGAGAGAGTGTGTGGAGATTGAAGTGTGGACAGAAAGATAACCTCAGCAAGCGTGATTTAATACTCCAAGGAGAGACACTTTCTTTTTCTCAACTTACCAAAGACTATTAATCATAATCCTACAGCCAGTTATTGTGGTTATACTGGCTTTAAGTATTAAATCTATTTCAGTGTCTAAGGGGCATGATATAGGCTATAAGGTTGGTTTATTATCATCTCAGCAGGCACTGTCCGGACCAGTCACTAAGGTTACGTAAGACCGGGGAGGTTATTCATCCCTTAATTCCCATGCTGACTGATGCGGTCACGACTTCTGACCCCTCTGCCTCAGTCCTGACATGGCTGAGCTGACTTTCATTAGGCTTCAATAGCGGTAGCTGAACAGTGACCTCAACCCCAGAAGAAAATGCTCATGTCAGTGTTTTAATCTGGACTTCATCACTACTGTTAGGATGTTAAGTAACTGGTTGAGATATATTTTAGGGAGGTGATGAGTACATTGAAATGTATCTTTTGGTTAAATTATATGATGGTGGGGTGGTTCTCTGGCAAATAATTGAACTAGTTTGTCTTTCTCACACAATATTGTCCCCCTGAAGCTCTCACTGATTTGCTTATCTGGGCAAAAAGCAAAAAAGAAGAAATAACTAAATAGGGGCCTTACATAAACAGACACAAAGACCTCCAGTAATCTAATCAAACACTTTCTCAACAGTGATTTATAGATACAAACTAGTGATGCCTTTCTTAAATATCCAAAGAGGCTATAATGTTATCTTATTATCAGATTGATTATTGAATTACCAAAGAATCTAAATGTGACTCCAGTAAACTTTGAAGACTCTGCCATATCATACAGTTGTACTCACAGGAGGCATCAGCGTAGATATTCCCTTGGGAAAAAGATATCTCATGTGTCTCTTGGGAATGGCACTCCTCTTTCTCCTCAAGTTTTAGATTGCTACTTTATCATGAGCAATAAACACAGCATCAGGAAGGTGGAAAAGAAAAAAAAAATGAAATAATGTCCTTACTCTCCATAAATTTATAATAAATAATCATATTTAGAATTCATTTGACAGTATACACAGATATGATCCTAGTCACTAAAACTTTGGGAACCTCAGAGTTAGTGGTAAGAGCTATATTTTTCTTCAATAAACACATTAGAAAGCCAAACCTTAATTTCTTTGCCTGTATAATTTCCAGCTAAATTTAAATACATAATTGAAGAGTTGCCTTCATGATTAAAAATCAACATTTTATGTGTCAACTGGTCATAACTTGAAAATATAAGCCTGTGTTAATCCTTGATTTACAAACTTTGCTTATATAAACAAACTTTTAACAGTAAAGAAACCCACCGTGTGTGTGTGACAAAGCAAGTTACAATCATATGTTTTGAATTTCGGTGGTGGGGGTACTCTGTTTAGATTTGTATCATGCATCACGCCTGAAACATTAATGAGCTATAGTCTAGTTGCTCCAGTAAAGGAAACTGTGGTATGAATTAAATAAATATTTTTTTTGGTAGAGCTGCAGATGAAACCATCAGTAGTGTTAACTAGAGTAAATATATTTTCATGACCTACACATTGCTGCCAAATGTCTTTACACAGTTTGACAGATTCTGTGTTTTTCATTATTTAAGATATAGAAATTGAGGGTATGGCAGCAATTAACTTAATTCTGACTCAGCTCCCATAGCTGTTTAGATAAAGACATGCAATTTGCATTTAGTGAACCCTATCAGTTGTGCTCATTTCATGATATGAAATAAAGAAAGCTTGTAGATGATGTCTCCGTCACTTGTTCAGCTCAGCTCTACTGTCACCCTCAAGTTGTTGAGCTTGGCAGCTTCCCAACCACCTGTTTACTTACAGCATATATCCTCTCTGGTGCCCTCTCCAGCTGGTGGCGCTCTTACTGACCACCTAGTTAGCCCACACTTAGACTTGGGCCTGTAAATAGGATTTGGGAGCTGAGGTTTCTTAAACTGACTCATTGCAATGCATATGTCAAACATTTGACTTGTGGGAGAGGAGAGTCCCTCAGCTCTTTCTCCACCTCCTCCTATTCCTTCCCCTATCTGTTTCCTCCTCTTCAAACACGACACATTCACCATATTTTCCATCCTATCATACTTTTGTCAGGTCACACTTTTGATCTGAAAGAACTCCCACACAAGTTCCCTTAAAGATTCATAGTGTACGTGTATCACTGTGTGTATGTACCTATATGTGTTTGTGTATAGTTTTGTGCATTTTCTACATTCTTGATTAAGTATCTCTGTCAGATTGTAGGCACATATACTATGTGTCTACTGACAAATAACTGTTGGACCAGTCAGCGCGTGTTTATTAGACACTTTATCCAACAGGCAGAAAATTGGCCTGAATATTTGCCTGTTCCTCCGCTCCTTCTGCTGCGTGAATGCAGACCCAGCAGCTTTGATTGCTTCTGACAGTGACAACAAGAACAGGCTGCCTGAGAAGACTTTCTGGAGACCTCCTCCTGCATCTGCACAAAAAAGTCAGAAGAATGAGCCATTAATTTTCTATCTGAACATCTTTGTGAATTTTCTGGAACTTAGAGGTCAAAGCGTTAATGTTTGGATACCACAATACAAGTAACACAGTAGTTGGCTTTTTTTGTTTTTGTAGGAGTTGTTTGATATTTGTCAGTATTGGTGGACCATAGTTAACTTTTGAGTGTACAGAGGTTAAAATAGACAAGAACATACATCAATCCGTTACACTAAGAAAGGTATTATCACCTCACATTTTCATTTTTCCTGATGCTTGCGTCTGCAGTAGTGACATCAGGTCTATTGAAGGTAGGGAAGTAAGGGGAATCACCAGTAAATTATAGCTCAGGCACATCCCCAGACGCCTTGGCCAGGGTCCTAGAGCTAAACAGCTTTAGGACTGCTTTCCCTTTTTCAACTCTTTTCCGCTACATTCCTGCTCTTCCCCTCTCACTCCTGGGTTTCGCTCCAGATGTGGCATTGTTTGGACACATTTGTTTTGGGCTTTGGGATGGTAGACCTGCACAGAGTCTGATGTCATGCTCTATTTAAAGGGAAAGCCATGAGAACTGAGTGGAAAGGAGTGCACTGTGGTCTCACTTCAAAGCTTCTGTCTAGGACTACTGATGACTGTCATCCGTAGCACAGCAATCTGTGTCATGGACAGATGACCACATTCATTTTAAGTGTTGACAGACATGTCATTTTGAAAAGGTTCAGAGAGGAGGCACCACTTTTTTGTTTATTTTATCTCACATCGCCTACTGCGGCTTACTGAAGTTATCTCAGTTTCGCTATTATTGGAATAATCTGCCACTGATACGAAGAAACCATACTGGGTTTTATTTGAAGCTTGCACTATGGATGTTTACGGTATAACTGAGTGCAACTTGATACCATTGTTAAACGAAATGAAAAGATAATGCCCTCAATTAAACGAACAATCATGACAGGTTTTTTATGGGTCAGAGGAGTCACATGCTGCCTAAACTTTCATGTCTCTCTAATTAGCTCTGTCAGTCAATGAACCTGGCACCTCATGCCATTGAAGAATGGGATAATGAATCTCTTTCTCTCTGTGTCTCTCCGAGTGTGGGGTACATTGAGTATAGTGTATTCTGCACCACTTTAAATATGTTTTTAAGCTATAGGAGAGTTAGGAATGGCACCTTTTCTTCTCAGAGGGGATATTTTCCTCGATGACTGAGCTTATTGTGCCTTCTTATTTAAACTGTCAGCATAGTGGAGACTCTGCTGTCAGATTCCCCATGGGAGTTCTGCCTTCAACACTGTTTGGCCTTCAAACACTCATATATTTGCCAGGTCCTCTCTAGTGTTCCCGGTTCAAACAGTTATAAGCTCTAACCCTGCTGAATATTTCCGGTTCAAAGGGGCATGTTTGCTAGATCTTCATCCCACATCGTTCCCTCTCCCTCTTGCTCCAGAGTGTTTGCTCAAGGAGTTCACAGTGACTTCTTGGCCCTTCAGGAGTTGAAAGCTGGATTGACATGAAGTTCCAGCAGACAATGGTCACACGTACAGACATGGAGAAGGAGAAAGCAACATTTGGATAATATAGTCATCAGACATTCTCCCTCTTTCTCACTCTCTGTATGGCCTCCTGGTGACCCACATCACGTCGGAGCAGAAGGTCCACATCCTGACAATGCTAAGTGCTGTTGCTCTTAGCCACAAGTGTTTTAAAGGTATAGATCCCTTAGATTAGATGGTAAAAGTGCCATCCTAAAAAATCATGTTTTTAAAAGCATTGCTTGCCTAACCTGTTTGGTATGGCAACTTTGAAAATCCAGGTGAGCTGCTCATTTGTACTCTCAGGTGTTCGACCATAGCTGTTACTGTTTTATTGAAAGTATATTTCAGGACCTCCTCTTCAAACAACTTGGCAATTCAGATATAGTTCCCCACTTTTATACCACACATATAATTCTGTTCTTGTGTTTTGAGTGTAGTTATATATAAATGCAGATGTTTTTGACAGAAAAATGTGGGTCTGTGTGGGGCTCTCTCTCTTTCTCTCTCTCAGCTTAAAGTTCACTACAGTGCAGTGCCGCTGTGGTCAACATCAAAGACTTGGACACAGACATGTTTACACACTTGCATGTGCAGACACGCAAACAGACTTTTGGATAATTTATATTTACTCCAATAGAAGACCATGAACGAAATGATAAAATCAGGAGAATTCTCCAGCACGCGTGTCCTGTTTCACATACGCACTCACAAACAGTTTCTCTGGCTGCAGTCCAGTGCAGCACCCAGTGTTTCCTCCAGCTCTATGGGCCAAGTATTACACATAGTGAAAGCATAACAGTTCAGCCCCAGGGTCATATGGTCAAGCACATCTAGGTGATCATTGCTTCCGCTCCAGATTCTGTTTATGACTATGTATATACACACCATGCAGTCTGTCAGACAATTGTATACACCCCACACCCATCCTCAAGCTCACACAGCTGGCACAGTCAAACATTCACAGAGTCTGTTTTAGGGTGTGTGTGTGTGTGTGCGTGTGTGTGTGTGTGTGTGTGTGTGTGTGTGTGTGTGTGTGTGTGTGTGTGTGTGCGTGAGAGTGTGAACTCCTTCAACTTAAAGGATCTTCAACCGCCTCCCACACAGTAAAACTAATGCATACAAGCGTAAATTTAGGCAGAGATTGACATGTAGGCTAACACTTCGTGGGAATGTGAGCTCATGTAAATAATTCTTGATTCTGGATATAAATTTAGCCAGACTGGACTGGATTTATTTATTTCTTACAAAATAATAGACTGATTGCTTCATATTTCTTCAGTCAGTGTCAGTGCCAGAAGGTCCATTGAAATTTTGTGGTTTCGCTATCTTGATCTACGACAGCCTGTGTCTGTTCAAAAAGCTCTTGACTGCTGGCTTACATTCAACCATTTCCCTTCATGTGAGAGTGGCTTCACACAAACCTTTTGACACTCACCTTTCAGGGGTAATATGCTCACTTTTATAGGGCTAAAACAGGTGGCTGGGGCTATGGCTGTAGAAATGGGAGTTAAGATGGATGAAGTGACGGGGTGGAGTAATGACAAACTTCAGTTTAAATTAAAGTTAAACATTGTCATTTGAGAGGAGTGTCAGACTGGTTGAAATGTACCTTTAATTTGCTTGATTCGTTTGTATTATTCAGTTTTGATGTTTATATCTCAGATTTTGTTTTTACACTTAGGAAAGTTGTAAATCTAAAGGGAACGAAAAGGGAAATAATAAATCAGGTTTTTCATGTAAATTTACCACTTTTCATCGGTGTACGGTCACGTTTGCCAAGCAGCCGTAAATAAATATTCCACTAATCGCAAAAACAGGACATCTATCTGTCCAAGAGAAGTCTCATTTAAACATAAAAACAGTTCAGGAGGTAAAAGTTTGGCACAGTGTTAGCAGTCCTGTTACATGTAGCATCCTTAACTCTGCCTGAACCCTTTTAATTTTATGGACTTTACAGAACCTCTGTCAACACATCTGACTGACTGAGTCTGTGAGAGAATATACATTTGTTTGTGTGTGGGGTTGTTCATGTGCATGTGCATGTGTGTGTATGTGTCTGTGTGCAGCCGTGTATACACACACCTCCATGTGTTTTTGTTTAAATGGCCCCTTGTGGTTTCTCATGGCTATCTGTTGGTTATATCTCTGCAGTAGAAAGTTGGTGCCCACCCCTCAAGATTCAGCCTCAGCACAGTAGTGTATATCTCATTTCCGTGTTTGTATGTAGTCTTAAACTGCCAAGGAGAAGAAAGGGATTTGTTATGTGAACCATGTGTGACTGCTGACGCAGATGGGAGAGGTTAAAGCAACGGGGAACTCAAAGAGTGTGGCTTCATCTGCCAGTCTGTTTGACTCTCCATCTGATGTCAGACATGAGATTGACAGTCTGCAAGATGATATCGGCCTCTAGACGACCACTGAGGCCGAAAATGCGCACTGATACTAGAGATAAGTGTGTTTCTGATCTATATTGGCCCTCTAGGTTCTCCTCAAGGCCAGGATAGCGAATTAACTTTTTGTTATAAACCAAGTGGTGCACATCATTTCATGCTACATAGTCTCACTTTGCTCAGTGTGTTGTAAGAAATGTAACTTTTTTTAGATGGGTGACGTTCAAAAGCTTCCATCTTTAGCCAGATCTGGTGAGTGGGCTTATGCAGCTGGGCTAAACTAACAGAGCTTCTCCCTGTGAGCCACAGTGGTATTACAAGTAACTACAACAGATACTGATAGTGTACCGTGGAGGCGGATGTATTCACAGATTATGGGAGTGATCTGCTCACAGTGGGCTAACAGTGGCCTCATCAATGTGAGGTGCAGTGGGTTGGTGCTGCTTTGGGTTGTGTGGTGTTTTTACAGCCCTAGGAAGGCTGTCCTGTTACATGTTAACACAGTATTAAATCATTTCATGCAGACAGGATTACCATAAGGATGTTGACTCTGGAAAGCTATGTATGGCTCAAATTCTTCCCAAAAGTGTCATCATGCCATAAATGTGTATGATGACTATATAAAGTGCATGTGTTTTTTTGCACACATTTTTCTTCTGCAGATATAAAACAGTAAGACACAAACGTATTGTATATTATAGTATTACTTGTATTGCGTGAAAATGTTGCAGGAGATAACACTTGTGTATCAAGCAGATCAAGTCATTAACTTTATAACTTTACCAGACATTGTATGTGGCAGCCAGGTCCACTGAAGGAATACTTCTGCCTATAATCTCCTGGGACCCTGGGCTTAATGAGAATGTTTTCTGCAAGAGGCACAGCTCCAGGTATGCTAACAACATAAACGCTCTGTAGCCCTGGAGTAGAAAGGTTTTTCCTGCTACAGGTCTGAAAAAGGAAACCTTGGGCCAACCTAGAAAAAGCCTAATAGACAGATCATCACCCAGACCACGAAATGCCCTTTTCTCTCAGCTACTTTTATTGGAGAAACTCAAACACATCTAGGGAGCTTAGTTGTCTTGTAGACACAGGCATACACCTGGGAGAGGGGCTACATAATACCCCGGACTGTCTCACTATCAGCAGAGAACACTGATGTTATCTTTGTCACTGTCTGTTTCTGAAGAGCTCACTCTTTCTCTCTGTCTACAAACATAAACACAGACCCCGACTCTCTGATGCTCCAGAGAAAGCCCTTTTAAATCCTCATGGCTCTGTGAGATGCTAGACTGCCACTGTGGTCCAGGCACCTCCTTTGGCTAGAATGACAGACTCAAGAGTTGAGCAGCGAGGGTGAAAGAGGGGTGGGCAGAGCAGAGTTATTACTATCAGGTTTCCCTCTAACTACAGCAAAGACTGGGCCTGAGCCAGAGCTGCCACAGGGCTCTTCATATTTCTAGAGGCATTCATGTGCATTCTGCTTATGAAATAACATGCTTGGTCTGAGCTATTCTGTTTCGCGGAAGTTCAGCATTATTGCTGACACTTTGTTTTCCATGATTTTCCTTGTGAGTGAGATGAAGGGGGGATAAGAAAGAGTAGGGGTAGCAGTGTTTTGGTAAAGCAGTTGGATACATCTATTTCTATTGAAGAGCAGCTTCTCTCAGTCGCGCCATATGTTTTGGATAAAGCAACATATCCCACATAGATATTTTTACGTGTGATCGCCAATTAGTCCAAATGTGTTCCTTGTTTTCTGACTGCAGCTCCCATAGCATCAATAAAATATGCCTGAGAAGGAGTAATTTGAAGTGGTTTGATGTGCTGTAAGTCACTAGAGTGCTCTGTGATTAGACTGCATTTTCTCCTTTGGTTTGTCTTTATCACTTTCCCTCCTCATGTTTCACTCTTCTTTTACAACAGCTAGCTCCTCTTTGCTCTTTGTTCTTGCTCCTTTGTGAGAATATCATGAAAGTCCATGGACAAAATATCTTTGATCAAGCACACACAGGCCCGCAGTCAACTTCAAACACAGCTGTCCATCAGAAGCTTAAAATTTTAGTCCGTAATCTCTGATTTATCTGGACTGTCTGTCTTTCAGTTCCCAGGGTGCTTTGGTCAAGCTATGATGGAGAGCATTATAACCCCTTCAACAAACTTGCTCTATGTCACTTATTATTCAATATCTAACACAGAGCTTCAAGTCATGATGGACCTTGAGTGAGTTTTAATGAAAGATTTCCTGCTTGGTCCCTGCCAAGCTTTCTACCACGCAATATCGCCCGCTCCTTAGGAGCTCACTCCTTCAAATTAAGGGCGAGGGAAAAGCAGCAATGCTAAAAACAGAATATTTTCAAAGGAACGGGACCATAGTCAAGGAAAGTAACAGGAGCCGTATCCGACTTTAGACCCCGGCATGGGTCAGTGAGAGTAGGACTAGTAAAACCCAGAGGGCCGTATCTCCCCCTCTCACTTCACCAGTTCAGGGCAGAGATGAGGTGATCCACATGGTGGGGGAAGTGTGTGTATGTGCGTGCATGTTTGTGTGTATGCAGAGTAAGGAGGAAAAAGTCAGACCTTGGTTTTGATCCAAGACAGGAAAACGCTGAAGTAAGCTCACCCGTCACCTCCTGGATAAAGCGCTGGCCTAATTGTACCTAATGCAGTTGTGTGATTTATTCTTTTAACACCCTTTAGCAGTGTGTGTGTGTGTGTGTGTGTGTGTGTGTGTGTGTGTCTGTGCATGTGTGTGTATGTGTGGGTGGGTGCGTGTGTGTGGAAAAGCCACCACCAGTCTAATGTGGTAGTGTCGCTGAGGAAAAGGTCATGTGAGGAGAACTGCACTGAGGATGTAATGATATATCGGGCTCTTTTTCCTGCAGCAGATGTGTGTTTTCTGACAGCTTGTTTTTTTCTCCAATGCCTTGATTTGTGTTAGGAGCTGAGACTCACCCATTTCATGCTGTACAGACAGTACAGAACAGCCCCCACAGGCAGAGGAAGTATGAAGGAGTTTGGTCTGTCGAATGATGTCAGTGTTTGGAGAGGATGAGTGTGTTGGTGGTGGGGGGTGAGATGAGTCTGACGGAGGGGAAGAGAAGAGTATGTGTGGGGGAGGTAACACGAGATCCCCCACAGAGATGCTAAACCCTATTACAGACTGAAAGAGAGGAAAGAGGAGTCTTTACAAGGATGAAGAAAAACGTTCCACTTTTAATCTGTGTGCAATCTAAAAATAACTTCCCCTCTCTGTCTACTGCCCACTGGGGCAGGCTTGTTAAAGAGTCTGTCTCCAAAGACAAGAGAGGGAGAGAGAGAGAGAGAGTCAAAGTGCTACAGAGGACCAAACAAAAAGAAGAGAGAAAAGGGACAAGAAACAAGGGAGGGATTAAGATGGAAAATGGAGCACAAGTGGGAGGGCAAAGACAGAGTAAGAGCAGGCAAAGAAGGAAGAATGCTGGGAAAGATGTGGGACAGATGAATCTTCTAGAGAGTGAGTTCATGAAATAGTAGAGACTGTTACTGAGTGGATCAGACTTCTGTGTTGTCAACTGTTCCCTCTCACCACGCCAGTCAGCCTGCCGGGCTCAATGCAATGCCATTACACACCTATTTGGCCCGAAGGCTTTTGTGAGTTTTGGTGCTGCAATAAAAGCAGCTAGTGCTTGGAAATGTGGAATAACAGACGACCGTTTCAGGTCCCAGTGGCAAGGGCCTTCTTTGAGAGTTGCTCACCACACAAGCAGTGAATCACACACACCACATAGTCACCCATTCTTCAAATGCTTCCCTGCTTTCCAGTCTCAACGTCTGATTCACAACTTGCTACTGTACCACTTCAGCCAACCACCCAGCCTGATGTGTCATCCTCATCTCTGTTACTGTTAAGTTGTTCTTTTTCCCCTGACTGGCAGGAAAATGAATGGAACAGGTGAGTGTTGGTTTGTTTTCTGTGGAGACTGGGATTTGGTGATTTGCGCCAAAGACTTATGAGAAGCATTTAACAAAGAGGGGAACGAGTTCTAAAAATACTAGACACTGTCTCTGGGACGTTTAGATCCTCCCTCGGAAACTAAAACAATCTATGGGCTTATTCACTAACATCCATCTGCCCAATGGTAGGCGACCTCTCTAGACTGTCCACACCCATGGTCTTTCTGAACAATTTGGAGCAAATCTGGCACAGCTTTGACCAGATGGATTCACCGTGCTCATCACATGGTGAAGCTGCTGTACCCAGACCAGACTCTCACCTTGTTCCAGCTTAAGCAATGGCTGGTAAAGACATCCCATTATTCTTACTGCTTTCTTTTTATACACACACTCACACTGCAATTGCCAGCAATCACATATTGTTCAGATATTCGCTCAGACAACATAAAGACCAGAGCTTTTGCTGCCAAGTAAACAATCACAGCAGTGTAATTACCCAACATAGCTGATAAACGACATATGGACCCTTTAAGTCCAGACTACGATCACACAAATATACTGAAGTCACATACTCTATCAGGGGTGCGTTTTTACTGCTGTGATGTCATTTTTCCCTCTTAAAGCAGGGGCACTAACCCCCTACCGCCATTACGTTTTTGTTTTTTTTTTTAACAATGGAACATCAGCTGGGCGTCTGTGGAGAGATTGCATCACTGAGGTTATTCAACCCTGTTGGAGCCGCAGCACTAGTCTGAGAGAGAGGAAACAACGCAGAACTAAGCCCCTGACCAACCTAACACCATTCATAAATTCCTCCTAGAATGTAGCCAAGTGCACAAGACCTGTTGATGTGTGGACTGTTTGACTCTAGTCACGATTACTCACACACTGCTGTCCTCATACGCTCTCTCTGCTGACTTTCACTGCTGCTTTTGTCACCAAGCCTGCCATAGAAAGGAAGGTATTTCTAATGTAAGATGAGAGCATGTTCTTGGTTAGATTTTCCATGTATATCTTTGCTGTCTGAGGTTGGTCAATGCTTTTAAGATTACAAATCCTCTCAAAACTTAACAAGCTTATATTTCATTTTTATTGCTATCTGCTCCTCTGTCTCTTCTGTATGCATGATAGCGAGGTGATGCAGAGAATCTACCCACACCAGTCAGATGATAATATATATACTTTTGCTATTCTTTTCCTGGAACTGTTGCATTCATGTACTCCCCACATAGTTTTCAGTGCATGAACTTTAAATGTGTATTTTAGTGAAAACATAAAGAATTGATGTAATCCTTTGCATTTAAATTTATTGTGTAGGAGATGAAGAGGACATGATATGGCAACCCTAAATTTATGTTATGCTAACTTATCCTATGCATATTTAAAATTCATCAGAACATAGTCAGTCCTCAGTGAGTGGAAGCAGAACCAGAAAATGGGATCAAAGGCATGTAAAGTAATCACATTTTACACGTGACCAGCTCTTATTTATTTTGCATTTCTACAGATGCAAATATTTATACACATTTCTTAAATTATGGCGCCTATTTCTGACTGCATCTTTGACCAAGATCAGGGTGTGTTTTGGTGACCAATGGTTCTCACATGGTCCCTAAAGACCAACTAGCCCTAGATTAATGGCTTTCCTGCTGCCCCAGAGATGCAAACTGTGCCAACACAAATGGTTGGGCACGCGATGTGGGCATGACAAATTGAAGTGAGGGCAAAAGGGCAAAAAGCAGACCACAGCCCAGACTGACCGTTTTTCGAATAGGAGCTGCATGAAGGCAGCATTCGGACCACAATACTGAACTTAGAGGTCAAAGGCGCAGGGTTACAGACCCTAGCTTGTCCCTCTGTCTCAGCCTTTTAATGGTCTGTGACAGGGCTTCCGATCCCAACAGCTTGGCCAAATGGTTTATTCATCAGAGCTGCTCATGGGTGCAACACTAGCACATCTTGTGTGTTGCCTTTTCAGTCTTGACACATAAATTACAGTGTGCTATCCTTACATCAGGTTGTGCAAATGGAAATCTTTTGATCTGATTAATGTGTGTAGGTCTGAAAGCAAAGAAAGCTGGCAAACGGTACAGTAACAGTCACAGTCATTTCATTTGTTTTATTGATTGAGATTTTACAAGCTGTCAGAAATGTGAAACATCATTATTAGAGTATACAGTGAAACATATAAACAGTGAAAAAATATAAACAGTTCCCAGTTCAAAACATGAGCTAAGTTCATCTTTCACTTTTGTGTATCTTAGTCTTTCATTTATCCTAATTTTTGATTTCAGAAACTGTTATTTGTGGTAATCCCTAAAGATTTCTTGCTCTTTAGTGACTCATATATTGCATCCTCTCACTGACCGAACCTCTGGCCATTGCTAACACAACAGCGCAGTGTTTGTTAAATGCTTTCCAAGTGTTGATTTTGTAACAGTCTGATACAGCATCACATTCTTGTAGTTTTACCACCTGTGGTTTAAAGTCAGTTGACTAAATCAAAGTAGAAGACCAGTGCTCGTAAATCACACACTCATTCTCAGATTAGATCTTTCTGAAATACATGAGCATGCAGCATTATGCTCATGCACACACATTTGTGGGCATGACTGTGTGCGATTGAAGGTCAAGAGGGGATCGTTGGTGGTTGTTTGTGCAGAGACTGTGAGGAAGCAGAGTGACTGTGAGAACCTGAGTCTTGAACACTCTGGCTTTCTTGTCTTTCTCAGTCACCAAGGAGTAAAGCGTTTGAGCAGATCTAGATGCACAGCAGCTGTAAAAATAGGAAGGGGAGGGAAAGTATGATTCATGTGATGGAGGACAGAATTCCAGTTTGCATATACTGTTTGCTGCACCATGAAGACGATCTAATGATGTACCTAGGACAGGCCTTATCAGCCAGTCCCATAGTGACTCAGAGAGATGGAGTGTAGTAAAGTTTGATAAGAGGACAGTTGTAACTTACATGTTGTTAAAACTACAATTGTAATGTGTTTTTCATGATGAATGATGCTCTGCTTTCTGCTAAACATTAAGGTTAACTAAAAGTGTGTAAACTTACTGATATCCAAAGGAATATCTCAATCTTCTGCCTTGAGGCTGCTGTCAAAAACACTTCTGTATGAATTGGGCCTGGTCTAGCATCGTGTGATGGACTTGGAATAAATCACACTCATTCATCCTATATGCTCTCAAAAAACTTATCACAGGAGGGGAAAAGTTGTGTTATCTTTGTATGTTTTATGTAAATACTCTATTAAGTGCTCCTGAACCGGTATATTTTCCATAAGAGACGAGTAGAGAAAAATATTCCAAAGTACACAGCATTCTCTTTGGGTCGCTCTTTGGCTTGGCCCAGCTGCCTGCTTCACACACAGGCATCTGAAGCCAGAGAGGTTGGGCATGGTTGAAGCACAGAAGCCACTTTCTCTATCCCAGCCTCCAGCACTGGTCTCCAGTGAGCCTGAGCAGGTCTGAGGGGAACAACGTGAGCTCTGCCAGGGGCTTTGGTTTGTTCCTCAGCCTCCAGTCAGCCACTGACCTATAATAAGGCCTCCTGTTCAACATGGAAAAGGCAATGGGGAGAGTGGAAAAGAATTTACAGTAGTCTGGGTTGACTGAGTTTGTTGATCAACCAGATATTAGTCCTGTAAACACAGTTTTGGTAGATACCTTAATAGAGCTCAGTCAGTAATAGCAATGGTGTTGCTAGCAGGCTGTAGTGATTCTGTCTTGGAGCGAGTTTAGTATCTTGATGTGCCTTCTCATCAGTGCAGGTGTTGACTGAGCCAGTTGAGCAGGGTCCTGTAGAACTCTGGCGATGCTGTCTACGTCTGTTGGACTCAGCAGTGATCTTGCCGAATCAAGGGACATGTTGTCTCAGTAGTGCTGTCCTATCCAGATCAATACTGGTGTTGTGCTGTGTTGGGACAGCAGGGACTGGATCAGTACTGGTTCTGTTCCAGCCACCATGGGTCAGTGCTACACACTCTCTGTGGCTGAGCTGTGGCTGTATGAATGGCTTCTTGCAGTGGTCGTACAGAGCGTCATTCTTCTCACCCTCATCTGAGGCTGACATCCGAGGGGGAAGCCCAGGGAGCCGGCAGGCTAAATGTTTTTCTATCCCCCTGGTAGGAATGGACGTATCGGGTGCTGTTTTAATGCGTTTAAAGTAGAAAAACAAGGCAGTGTCCAATGACCGAAGGTAGGAATGACAAGGACAGTAGTGAAAACAGACTGTGGCTCAGGCCGTTTGCTCTCCCCATGCAATATACGAGGGGGGGGGGGGGGGGGGGCGAAAACATCCAGTCCAGTGACAGACTCATCATTAATGCTCTGGGTTTGTTTGTCTTAAGAGTTATTTGCCCACTTTGCCATTTCCCCAAGAATCTTAAATACCCCTGCCCCCTTTGCCCCTCATTGGCTACCTGTTTAAAAAGTCCAACTCAGTGGGAGTCCACTATCCCCAAGCTTCTGTCCTCCCCACTGTTGCCTGGCCTAGATGGGACAAAGTGAGCATTCCAGGAATAGCAGCACAACTCTAACACCCAAACTCACCTGCTCCCCTCCTCCTCGGACAGGGACCATTTAAACCTGCACCCATTCTACTCTACTAGTGTTCCCATAGTAAACTATGAGATTCATTTACCAATGAAGCATCCAACTCTTTTGCTCAGCTCAAAGTTGTCCTTTTATCTGTGATCCTTGCTCCTCCTGTTTCCCTTCTCATGTAACAAAACAGATGCCAGAGGTGTGGCTGTGCCAGACAGACAGACATCGTACAAACACTTAACACCAGCCCGTTTCACCCCACCAGTCTGAGGGCAGTACTGACACAGCTCGTTGTCAAGCACCACTGAAGAGAGGGAATGAGCGTCCAGTTGATCTCAATGCCTCAGAGAGGGGAATATTTGTGAATTTTAAAATAAAGCCATCCTGAGGCTGGTAGGGGAGAAGCAGGGAGGAGCATTGGGGAGAGGATGAATAGGGTCCTGTGCTCAGCCCCTGGGTGGACTGAACCCCTCTGTTTGCGCTTTTTTCGGCCTTGGCACACAGGGCTGCCTGTGAGGAGTGGGTCGGAAGCAGGAAGTGGTTGTGTAAGGCGATCTGCAGATGCAGCACAGAGCCCCTTTTCAACAGCAGACCCCTTGGTCCCGTTCTGCACAGCGACACATCAGGTAGTCCTCCTGCTGCAGCCACAGCAAGACACAGGCCACACCCACATGGGACCAATAGGCTGAGATAAGGGAGAGATGAGGGAAAAAGATAGAAAGAGAGGGAACAAAAATTGGGAATGATGCAGAAAGGGGATGGAGTGCAAGGAAAAATGACAGTGTGGGCTTCTGCTACTCTAGTCACCGATCAGATGGGAAAAGATGTTTACCAGAGGGCTGCTGGGGTCTCTGCCAATAATCGACATGGCTGGACGACAGTGAAATCTTTTATTATTGCAAAGCAAGGAATGATGAAAATGATAGTGGAATTGGGCATTGAAGCTCAAGCTACAGGTGTATGGCAGGTTTATTTTTCCATGGCACATTACGTAGGAACCTGTTGAACTATATCTGTTTGTTGCAGAAAAGCTGCTGTATTATCCCATCCCAGATCTGAAGTAGATTGGCAGTCAGCACTCAAAACTCCGGGAGCTGGAATCTGTCTCCTCTCTGCTTGACTTCCCTTCCTCTTCCTCATATCTCCCCTCCCTCTTTTGGACTTTTGGATTTCCCAAGCGACCTAATTGTTGGTGAATTGCTGAACTCTGTTATATCTGATTTCAGATCCTGTAACTGCCCAAGGTCATCATTCCCCCCTGCTCAGTATTTATAGATAGTTTTTTCAGCTGCAAATAAAAAGGGCCTCACTCACAAAGGTGGACCATTGACAAAAACACTAATTTCAAACACTGAGCAGGAATTCGAGGCACTCTAGCTAGTCCTTCGCTTTCCCCTTCATTTTGCTTTAATTGTCTTGGCTATTTCCAAACCATTACCATAAAGTGGTTTTGAGCAGGATGCATACCACCTTGTCTCCCGCAGTGCTACGTAAACACAGTAAAAGGATAAAGTTAGAATACTGCTGAAATGTCGCTAAATGACAGCTCAACTGAGCTTCACTTGAATGAGGCTTTTGTTTGAACGGGATTCATTGTTATTGTTTCCTAGCACTATTTTAAGTGCAACTAAGCTGTTGAAGTGGACCAAAGTGTCGGAGCCCCAAAATAGAAACAATTATTTAATGGTGTTTGTTTGGGCAGGGCAGCTTTTGTGTGTGCTGCCCATCAATGCCAGAGTGGGAATTTTAGTAGTAGTTTGACTTTATTTTAGAAATGTAAAATCTATTACTGAAACAGAGTTTGTGGTTGGTGGTGTATTATTGTGACATGCTTCAACATTAAAGTGTGATGAAGTGATCTGGTCAAATCGATGTCTCTGGCAAATCGTTTAGTTCCAGTGAGCCTTTGAAGATCTGCCCAGTCCAGGGAAAGCTTTGAGAACCGAGACACAACAGAGAGGAACATAGACACAGACAGAATCCAGCTCACTGTCTCACCATAACGTTAATAAAACCCAACAGATGAAAAACATGCTTCACTGCCACCAAAGCCCTGCTTTTTTGTGATTATGTATATTTTTGAATACCATGTCATGCGTTGACACAGGCTACTTAGGAAAGCCTGAGTCGTAATTAGGTCATTTGGACATTTCCTTGGACTATTTAAAGGAAGGCAGGCAGGAAAATGCTGGTACTGACTCACGCACACTGTGCCTGGAATTCCCTCTTTACCATTGGCCAGGGGACTACTGATTTTGGCATTGGTGCAAATTGGACTGAAGAATAAAAAAGGGAGAGAAAAATATTACTTAATGTTTTTTTTCTTTGCTACCCTTTCCACCCTTCTCTTAGCATATGCACTGGAATAGTGCTGGAGAAAGAAACTACTCAGGATCCAGACCCAGAACACTTCAAATAACCTCAGCTCATGATCTTATTCTAACTGTCAATCACTAGCATCCCCCACTAACGTTCATCCTAAATCTTATACAAATGTTTTTGTTTCCTCCCAGCACCAACCCCCACCTGCTCCTCAGTTCCGGTGACCTAATGCCAAACTGAAGAGATTTTCTTTCATGTGTATGTGGGTTGGAGAAAGAAAGTAAGAATGAAGGAAGGAAGGAAAGGAGTAAAGAGGCAGGATGATGCATCTGGCACTGTGGTTTTAAGCAGAGGAATTCAAGAAGGTGGAGGTTTACTGATGATCATGGTTTTCAGGCTCTATTCTTTTCTCAGCCCCACCCTGCTGGTTTTATTTTTGAGTTGTTTCTCTCAGCATACATCACATATTACCTGGTGCCAAGTCTATAGGAAATGAATCACTTCCTGTCACGAGCCTGCTTGACCTTTGAGTAAACTATCTGTATGCTAGCCTCTCCCCCCAGCGAGATGGCATTAAATTTGACTGAAACACTTTGATTCATCTACTGGGGCATAGAAATGTAACATTATACCTATTATTTTATAAAAACCCACCACCAAACTGCATGTCACAGGACATATACTGAAATTATACATGAAAGCACTTGCACGCTTAAATACTGCATAACCACACTCACAAAGATGCACATATATACAATTATATCCAACTGAGTGTGCAAATGCTCTCACACGCACTCAGTGCATTTGTGTAAAACCTGAAATGTTCTCCTCTCCTAATTGCAAACATGAATTTAGACCAAAGATTCACTCTCAAGTAGTGCTTTTGTATATCCGCCGGCTCTGTGCTCTCACTGGGAACTTGATTTTATTAGAATTAGCTTGTTTCATTTGGCATTGATTTGTGGTGCATTTATGTAGCCTACTTTCTCAAGGTTCTCAAGGAAAACCCCTTTCACAGTCACATGTTGAAACTTGACTGTCGCACTTCTCTGGAGATAAATGCAAAGAAACCTCCCTCTAAGTCTTACAAGCAGGGGTCTTACCTGAAGGTGAAAGGTTATGAGTGTGGCCTGCAGGTACGTTTAAAGCAAACAAACTTTATCCTGATATTCTCTGATGTTTTTCTGCCACTCCCAACCCAAGTCACATAAATGTCCCTCCAGAGGCAAAGAGCCTGAAACTCTTCCATATTTGTCGTAAAAAAGGATTCATAGAACATTCATCACAAGGTGGTAGTGTGAAGGCTCATCAGCCCGAAAGAACTCAGTCACAGCTGTGTACATGAGAAACAAATCAAGCCAGGACGCCACGTTTGTTTTAACAAGATTTTAACTTTATATGGTCTGTACTGTACTTGTAACTTATTTATTTCACAAGAACACATGAAATGTCAAATTCCAGATGGTTTGCATTTCTTTTGGAGGAGAATATAGAATTTCCTGACTGCCAAAAACATTAGTCCTTACTGTGTGTATGTCGCCTGTAAAAGTCATTATCAAGCTTTTGTGACACTGCACCCTTAGATATGCTGTACAAATAGGAGCATGTGTATTGCTGAATAAGTGTTTTCAGATTTATGCATTACGTATGAGGATAAAGGAGCTTCTGTCAAAACACGTGAGGCTGGTGACACGAGAACACCGTTATCTGCAGCCCTGCCTGCCCGTGCATGCTTGTCTTAGGTGAGTTTGTTCATTGATTCATGGGAGGGAGGTGACGGGTCAGTAAGAAAAGGTTGAGCCCCCTGAGGCAATAAGTTGTAACTCTGCCTCTGCAGGCCCAGTCCCCTCTCTGGACTTTCACCTATGTGGTAGTGGGCCCGAACTCCTCTCGCTACCTCTGGCTACCTTGGTACGGCATATGTAACGTTAATGGAGCTAACCATGCAGTTCCTACATAAATAAAGGGCTTCCTCTGTAATACTTTGCTAAATTAGCATTGATCGATGGGAGCCTGTTTAGTAATGCTCTTAGAAACCACTGAATGACTGGTGACTGTGGAACTACAAAAACGTATATCCATACTTCTGTATATGTGTGAGTATGCACGAGCAATAACATTTATCACTTCTCCAGATAAAAATGAACTTTGTCCAGTCTGCATTAAAATACTGTGAATAAAGATCAAAAGAGTTTTTCTCTCACAGCTAAATGGCAATATTTGATTTTTTAACTTTTTTTGTTTGTTGCTGTTTGCTGGTTGGGTTCTCTTAAGCTTTTTGACGCACAATTAGAACTCAAGATTTATGATTTCCTTGTAGCGTGCGTCAGAAACCATTGAAGTCAAGATGGCCATATTTCATCCTTAACCTCTTGTTTATGTGTGTGGGGGCGTACCATCCACCACATCCAGATTCAATATTTTTCACCCAGTAACCACCTTAAAATGGCACTCTTGCTGGCTAAATTTTAACCAGTGTAAAATTACTGACAGTTCAGAACATCTTTTAAGGTGGTTTGGTAAAGAAAATATAAATTGAGTTTCTTTTAACCTTCTTAATATCCAAATATATGTAGCCAATGCAGGTTATCTTTATAGTATGTGGCATAATATAATCTGTCTCTTTGTTAGACATTCATCAATTGAAATACCAGAGTGTAGCCTCGAACGGCTAATTAAATTTGAGGTTGTCGTTAATGAATCCTTGTCCCATTCCACCTCAAAGTCTCTTTTACATTTAATAAAACTTTGAGTTTGTGAGGCAACCAAATACTTTGGCCCAGGCAGAAGAAGGGACAAGCAAATATTGATACATGGAAAAAAGGAATGCAGGAGAAATAAAACCTGAAAGAAGGATTTTGTCCATTAGGGATAAGGTTATCATGGTTATACGTGGGAGTGAGGACATTTTTGTCTAGCTTGCCCCTTCACTAATATCCTGTTCTACTCAGTCATGTTTTAAAGTCCGTCCCACACGTTACCTGCTTTTTGCACAGCCGCACAAGTAATATTCCACTGACATGCAGAAATGAAGGAAATTGTGTCAAAAAGAGGAAAAAATAACCTTTAAACACTCTAAAACAAAGATTCCATCATGTTTGTGGAATGCTGTGGTTAGCAATATGGAAACAGACTGAGTCCAGAATCCAGTGGTTAGAAAATAAATAAATAAAAGAAAAAACTCGTCTGAGAAAGAGGAAAAACTTGGGAGGGGGTAAGGGGAGCCTCTGGAATTACACACCAAAACCCCTTTAGACACGCACACACATGCATGCACACAGACACACACTGAGACACTCAGACACACACACACACACACACACACACACACACACCACACACATACACTCCTTCCATCTTCCCCACTGTGCAGCTAACCACATTGGGTTAAGGGTGGGGTTAGTGGTGGTGGAGGTAGAGAGGCACGAGCATAACAAGCCTCCTTCAGTACTGTGCTCACTGTTTCATTTGAAGTGCTCAAACGTCGGTTTCTCCGGCATCTTTCAAATATTCTGAAGGCGTTTGACACAATGTCACCAGTGCAGAGGAAGACAGATGACTCATTAATGATTCTCTCTAAATCATAAATTAAGAAATTAAGTTTGTAAACTGCTGACAGACCACCACTGTTCACACATCTACATCCAGAGCTCCAGTATTATAAAGTGTGTGGTAGTATAGTTGTAAAAGCATGCTGGGCTCTCCTCACATCCCTGACATATCGCTCCTCCTAGTGTTTCTTTCAATGGACATACGTGCAGAGATCTTAAAGGCTTGCATAATGGATGTTTCCAAAAATACAGACGAGTAGGCAGGCGCACTGACCGAGGTTTTGGCAGGGTGCCCCAGTATGGGTCTTGGCCAGCCATTCTCGCTGCGCATTCTCTCCACTGGACAAGTCAAGCTGGGAGAGGTGTGAGGGGAGCAGTCATACAATTTTCATTCTGCCACCTGATCCTCCTGCCTGCATCCCTTGGATTACACAGCCTACTGGACTACGCAGAATATTGAACACCCCCCTTCCCCTTCACTTCCTTGTATGATTTTCCCACTCTTTAATGGCTTTCCCTACTACTCTCATCAATATTATTCATTCTCCTCTCCATCACCTCTGATCTCATCACCCCTCATCTTCATCTGTCTTCTCTCTCTCAGTGGTCTTTGAGACGACTGTGTGGTGATATTTCAGTGAGCAAGCATCTGGAAAAGCTGAACAAGTTTGGAAATTTCTGCAAATGCCAGTTATTGATTTACATTATTATAAAGGGATCCATTGTTTGTAGAAGTGAGTTGCTAGGCCTGCTGCTGCCCCTCTCTTGGCTCTAATAATGCTTTGTGTCTCTGGAGAGTCATTGCTTTCAGGACCTAACTGTTTTGTGTGGTATCTTGCGCAAATGTTAAATTGCTGCGCTGTTAAGATCAGCTATCTAAGTAGCTATGGTCTGCTTTTACCATTTCGTTTAGCTACCACTGGGTGCTCTCCTGTTACAGAACACACATCTACAGAAATGTTAAATAGCTCAGAAAAAAAGACGCTGAGCCTTTAGCTTTTTAAGTTAAATGACTTTGAGAGATATGGAGCTTATTGGGGGCTTTCGCCTCTTGGAAAATAGAAATTGTAAAAGCAATTACGAGCTTAAGGCACTGATGTGATGAGTCGACAGAGATTTTCACAGTGCTACCAGCATATTTTCACTCAAGCCAACACCACATACATCCTACACCAAACTGACAGGAAAAAGACTTTCAGGAAATTGAGTTTTCATTCAAGCACCTTTTACCCTCTCTGTCAACCAATACGTGTCTTTATGTGAGTAATGAAACTGAGTTCTAAAAACAGAAACTCTAGTTTCTTCAGTTTTGTTCTTGATATGTACTCGCACACACACACACACACAGAACACACATGCACCTATACCACAAACACACCAGTTCTTCAACACTCAGCAGTCTCAAACATCAGGGTGGTGTTGTGGTGAAGCCATATGGGGCGCTGCTGCTTGAGAAACTTGATTTGACAGGAGGCCTAAAGAACACACACACATACACACACAACACACACACGCAAATACACACACAGCCTTAATTGACTTGTAAAACTCCACTAAAACACACTTTTATGGAACAAATTTTAGACCAGTCACACAGGATTTGATATCAACTTGTGCCCAGCTTGCAATTCTGTCACCACCACACTGTCTTTATATGCAGTCCAAGAGCAATTTATACTTTTAAAGATAAAAATGACTAAGCTGTACCAAAGACGCCACCAAATTGGCAGATTGATATGCGTAAAGTCTGTGTGTGAAGTAATTCAGGCTTGTGTGGCAGAGATTGGTGCAAGAAAAGAGCTGAGCTGCTCACTGCTGTAGGGGAAGTGGTCAAGGCATTTGTTAGGATATAAATGATCCCTTGCTCTTTGTAAACTGACAGCTCAGGCTTTGGTGCTACTTCTGTAAGGCACCTGTGATCCTCATACTGCTCTTATTGTTGCTGGAGACATTCATCCTCAGCCCCAAACCTCAACGGTCGGTCTGGGCACATACAATTGGGGCTATGATGTATGATTGTGACTGTTGACTTTGCGGAGCTGGATCAAGCACTTCCTGGTGGAGATGCTGGCAGAGCTATTCACACGAGTTTCCCCGACCGGTGGCAGAGGTAGCTACAGACACTCCGGCTTTCAGATTCTGTAGAGCTGTAGAGGGGATGTGATTTTTCACAACCAGCCTAAACTCAGCCAGGTCTCAGTCCCAAGCCTCCCTCCCAACCTGCTAAATACCTCTGGGAGGTTTTCCAGAGGATGAGACAAGGAAACACATGGCAGAGAATGATCTCTCTGGGTAAATGTTGAGGGTCATGTCTCAGTAATTCATTTTGTGGTATCTAGACACATTGGCTACTGTTCTTTGAACATAAATGTAGCCCTCAATATACAATGCTAAAGGCCAAGACATTTTATCTGCTATCACCACATGCTGTTGTCCACTCTCAGCCTGTGAGAGGGCTTCTATACAATGAATAAATTTGCCCTTTGGGACCACATGTCTGCCACAGAGGCCCCTAAAGCCTCTTCCATCCACTCCTCTGGGGCTGTGAGCTCTTATTTACACTGTAAAGCAATCAACACAACATAGACTTTTAGACTTATACCATTAATAATGCAACAATTTGTTTTATCATGACTGTAGGTGGCTTAGTTATTTTACCAGGGTTCACAAATATTTCATTTGTGTGCAGTCTGTCATCATCTTCCTGATAAACAGCAGTAATGTTATGTCAAACAAGCTTATCATAACCTCAATGCTGAGATTATCAGATAGGGTCTCTGTGAAAGGGATCTAGGTGTGTTGCACTAAGCCTTCACCGTAGAGTTAACTGCACTCCAGAAATATCAGTCTATGTTTGAAATAGAACAATTCATACTGACTACACCCACCTAAAAGTGGATGTTTTGTAAAACCATTGTTTGCATTGTTTGGCTTTGGGGCCTCACCTCAAAGTCTTTTTTGCAACAAAGAGAATATTTCTGCAGCTACTTTGCTCCCAAAATAAAGTGCTTATGCAATAGAGAAAACAAAGACAATTTGTATTTGAATGTGCAGTCCTAATTAAATCAATGGATTACCAGAAGCTAATAAAGGCTAAGCCCCTGGACTGGAGAGAGGCAGTCAGGATGGAAGCATTTGATGCTGATTAGGGCAGAACAACTCCTGATAGATTAATGAGGATGGAGTTTGGTGGGCACATTTACTACATCTTTAAAGAGGAAATATATACTCATACACATTTGCTTCTCCAATTTCAAAGCAGAATATTGAATTTCTGTATTATTTATTTTGTACAATAATTTAAGGTGTCAGCATTATATATCCACTGTACTGATAAAATGTGGACATATATTTCGGCTGTTTGCCCCTAACTGGTTTAAAATGCATGGTGCAGACAAGCAATGCATCGTGCTGGAGGTGTGTTTGACAATCAGCTGGGCATTCCTTTATCACTTGGTGCAGAGGCCCGATGCAAAGCTCCCATGTGTCATATTCATAAAGCAATGCTGCAGTGTAGTTGTACAGTTTTTACTCACTCCTCCCAGATTAAGACCCTCGTAAGAAAACCATAAGAACGCCCCTAAAACTGCCAGGAATGTGTCTTGCTCAAGGTCATTTTAGCAGTGTAGATGGTAGCCAAAACAGAGTTTTGAACCCAAATCCTTTTGCTAAATGGTGTTCTCTGCAAACTGTAGGCCACCCCCAACATTGGCTTTGGTAATAGCTGGGGGAGCAGACAAGAAGGTGAGATGGAAGTTTGGTTACCAGGCCTAGAAATTACATTTTGGTGCTAACTCAAAATTTCATCTGGTCTGACCTAAAATGAGGCAGAGGCAGTGGAGGGCCAAAGTAAACTGGGACCTGAGAAGCTGTGTCTGGGATGCCTGAGGAAAGGCAGCAAATGTCAGTGTGCCCGACGTTCTCACTGTCTAATAGCTGACTGACTAATCCCTGATATTCCTCCATGATCTAAACCTGCAGCCTTCTGTAGCAATAGAACACTGTGGCATTGTGTCTTTGCTCTTAAGGAGTCTGTGATTCATTTGCTGGCAGTGCTTTTTTGGATCCATGTACTGTATTTTTCTCATCCTCAGTACTGTAGTGAGGTTCATCATTTGAAGACCAAACTGGTTTCTTTGTGTGATTGTTTATGTAGAGGATTTTGACTGTGATACTTGCGCAGCCATCAATCTGCTGTCGTAAAGCAGGAATCCAACACTCAGATCAAATTGAATTAACTTGTTTGAAATGTATTTTTATTGTTGTCTGGAATAAAGAATTTAAGTGTTAGTTGTATCTCCAATACTTGGCAGTGTTTTGAAATTCTCTATTGATTACACTGCTTCTTTGTGCAGCATCTCTGTGAAATGCTGCAATAGTGCTCTCTGCTGGAAACTAGGAATATTGTAATTGTACTTGATGTTACACATGAGCATAGATGTTTGAATTGTTTATTTAAAAAGTCATCTTCACTAACATTCCTTTTAATAAAACTTTCATGTACAGATTTCTCACATTTCTATTTTCCATACTAATACCTGGACTAAAAAATGAACAAAGAATGATTTACATAATTATAGATAATAAAAGATACATAATTCTGCTGAATTATTAATGGTGTTTATTGCTTTGCTTGCATGTTTGAACAGTATGCCAGATTTTACTTTAAAAAGCACATAATATAATCACTCAAATTATTTATGGTCATCTGACCTTCTCTATTTCCTTTTCCTTCCAGGTCTGCTTTGCTTTGGTGCCAGATCAACGCTTCACAATGGAAGTGAAGAGATGAGCCTGCAGCGAGCTGCCCTGTCCCTGCAGTTCCTGCCACTGGACATTTACTGATTCATACTACCCAGAAAACGATGCCCCTGTCTCCCAGATAGCACTTCTGAGGACCAGGCCTTCACAGCACGCATTGTGCACCATGGCAGGAGAGACTCAGCGAATGCATGCTGTCAAAGAGCTGGATGCTGAGTCCAAACTGCAGGATGAGGGGACGGCACCGGAACAGCAGAGTGACAAAACCACAAAGGAGTCTTCAGAGCACTTTTCAAGCACAGGCACTGAGGCCAGAGCCAGCAGCAGAGGGGCCAAAGTTGAAAAACTAGAGAAGGAAAGGGACTTTCCTCAGCAGCGTGAGGCTGTCATACGGCCACAGCAGGCAGGGAAGATTGACTTCAGGTCACTGCAGAACCGATCAAAGTTTGCCACTGACAGGACTTGGTCGACTGGCAAAGGCAGCCCCCAGTCTCCGAGTGGGAAGGGACGCAGCCGAGAGAAGGGAAAACGGTCAGGAAAGACAGAGCGTGGCAACCCGCAGCAGCTGTACAGACTTAGCATTACAAATCCACGCTCCAACCCGACCATTGGTATTGCCTATCCACAGCAAAAGGTTTCGCCACCCAAGAAGTTGGAGACCAGTCGTGGCCCAGTCTCGGGCAGCTACAGATTCCACGTTCCCAGTATACCAGAGAGAGAGGCCGAACTACAGCAAGAAGAGCTCAACTATAGCCGCTGCTTCCAGGAGGCCCCCTCTAACCTTACCTCCCCAAGCTATACCTCACAGGCACTGGTTTCCTCAAGTGGAACATCATCCCACCAACACCCACCCCTGTCACAGCAGCAGCAGCCTGTCTCAATGGAGAACAACACCACACAGCCCAGCAGTCAGCTGATCCTGGCTGACTTTCAGCTGAGTGGCTCCAATACATGGCAGTCTCCTGAAAGGACTTTTAATGGTGCTAACTATGGGGTGTCGTCACAAAAATCCACTGCCCTTACAGAAGCTAATAAGGCTAGTGGCTTTGTGTCTGGTCCATTTCAATATGGTTATCATTTTCTGGAAGAATCAACTTCTGACTCCTTTCCCTGTGAACAGAACCCACAATCTCAAGACTTTACAGACTCCTCTCTAGGTTCTGTTCATGTGACCCACAACTCTTTTTCCTTTACGCCTGGAGAAGGGCAAAACATGGCCCAGAACAGCACTCAGTTCAGTAATGAACAGCAGCCAGAGGACAGAAGCTCTTATCCTCAACCCCCACAATCACAGTTTATTCAAGGGGTACCATCCTCCATCCAGTGTCCTAGGAATCTGAGTGAGGACTCGGCCAGCAGTGACAGCACTGGCTCCAGCTCACAGCAGTCAGAGCAAGGGAAGGCTGCCCTGCCTGAGAGCACAGACATTGGACAGGCAGAAAGTAGAGATTCAGCCATCACCTCGGGAAATAAGAGAAACTGTCACCCCAAAGACACAGCTGCCAACCAAAGAACACTCATTCAAGGAAATGTGCACCATGCAAGAAATATTTCACAAGGTCCAGGCTCCCAAATGCACTTTCCCAACAAAACATTTAACAGTCCTCCAGTTAGTAACGTTCACACAGGCTCAATGCCCTTTGATAAAAACATCAACAATAAGGTGCTAAATAGGTTACCACACTCATGGGAGGGGCCGAATAAATCATACTCATCAGCTGATCAAAACGCAATTCAGTATACCGATATGAATGACAAGTATCACTTTCAGAACCAGCCAGCACTTGACCAAAGGCCAAATTCATCTAAAAATAGCAGAATGCCCTGGCATCAAATACGGCCAACCTCTGCCATGCCAAACCAGAACAGAATCGAGTTATCTAGACAAATAAGCAGTCAAAAAATGGCCTACATGGTTTCCCCCTCTGATTGGCAGGATGATAGTAAGTCACATAAACATAGCTCCCTGAAAAATCCCAGCTCATTTCAGAACAGCAGAACTAGTGATGGGTTTTCAAACCACAGACAAGAGACTGTAAAACATAGCGGTAATACAGTCTCAACCTTTAAGGTAGAGATGAGCCATGCACAAGTATGTGAATCCAAAAATAAGGCAGTATATTTTGGACTCAACCAGTCTCTTCCAGCGTCATCATCCAGAAACTATAGCTATCCTCCATTACAGGTCCCACCTATGGGACTTATGATGGTGTCACCTTATGAATCTCCTTTGCCCTCACCAGTTCATAACCCTGCATCTAGTAGTACCTGCTCTTCCCTCTCTCCAGCATCCACCAGTCCTGTTAACATCAGTTCAGAGGACAGTCAAATGTCAAAGTCAGCAACCCCTCACCCATTTTACCACCAGCCCCCAGCCAAAACGCAGTTACCGTCAGATCACATGAGCTCTCACCCTCACCAATTTCACTCTGATGCTCCACGAAACCTTCCTTATGCACCTGACAGAGCCAAAGATGACATGATGAGCTACCTGCAAAACAGCACACATCCAAAGTCTACTACTATGGATGGAAACAAAGGTTACATGGACAGTTTTGGGGTGGAGCATCACCAGCCACCACCACCATACTCTGCACATCAGCTGTTAGCAACCTCGTTAGCCACAGCAAATCTTGACCAGTTAGATGTGCTTCTGACATGCAAACAGTGTGATCAGAATTTCAACAACCTGGCTTCATTTCTAGGCCATAAGCAATACTGTGCTCAGCACGCATTTCCACAAAATGACCTCAAAGACATATCAAAGATGGAGGACAGCAGAAAATTTCATGCAGAACCAGCAAAAGCAGTGTCATCTGTTTCAAGTGTTTCGATGTCAAGGTGTCCATCTGACCTTCACCTATCCCTTTTGGGTCTCAATAAAAATGGAGAACTGATATCGGATAGTGAAACAAAAGGAGACAACAAGGATGATCCAATGAAACTCAACTTGTTCTCTGGTCACGGCAATCTCCCTGTTCCTCTCCCTGAGCTGGAAATGGAGGATGCCAAATTAGACAGCCTAATCACAGAAGCCTTGAATGGACTGGGATATCAATCAGACAATGCAGAGATAGACAGTAGCTTTATTGATGCATTTGCTGATGATGACCTCACCACTGTTAAAGCAACGTCGAACAAACAATGTCTGAAAACCAAAGAATCCCTGGTCTTTGAGAGCAAAAATAAACAAGCAGCAGATGATGATAGGTCTTTCACACAGGGAAAGTATTTTTATGACTCTGATGTTGAGAGCCCTGAGACAGAAAAACAGCACACAGAAAGCAAACTTGAGAAAGTATCTCTGAATTTGGAACAAGATGAGAAAATTAACATAATAAAAGAAGTTTCTAATAAAAATTCAAGAATTGCCTCAAGGGAGAAGACAAGGCAACAAGAAAACAAAGTGAAAGAGGCAAGAAAACTGTGCAAGAGTGAGGATGAAAACACAAGTACACAAAGATTTCTCTTATCCAGCAAGTTTTCTGAGCATTGTGGTGTTAAAAGCTTTCAGGACAGCTCTGCACTCCGAGGGTCAACACCCTCACAGGCTTCCACATCTCCAACCTCAAGAACTGCAGTGAAAGAGAGCAAAAGGAAAAGCACTGGAGGGGGCACCTGGAGCAAAGAACTTATTCACAAAATAGTTCAGCAGAAAAATAAGCTCCATAAGCTTCACGTTAAAGGTACCAAAAACCTCCAGTTTTCCTTAGTGATGGAGCGACTGACTCCCACTGTACAGAATCCCGCATTTGGAGAATACGACTATGTCTCGGACTCAGATGATGAATGTGAGCCTGTAAAGATAGCCAGCCAAGGCCGGCTCAATCAAAGCAGTCGCTGTAAATACACATACACTAAAGAGTGCAAATGGCGAGCAAGGAGTGAGAGAGACCAGGCAGCATGGAGACATGAGTCGAAGGAGTGTTTTGAGGTGAAAAAAAGCGAGGAGGTCTCTCTCTCGCCTGAGAAACGTGGTTCTCACCAAAGACTCAGGAGGAGGGGTAGCAGGTCATCCACAAGCAGTGAACTCAGCACATCTGTGAGTGTTTCAAGTGATAGTATCAACAGCCCCAAAAGCACTGACCGCACTGACTCAGACTGTGAGAAGAAGACAGACATCAAAAAGAAAGAGTCTCCAGAGCAGAAGACCTATGAAAGGTCCTCCCCACAGAAGTTATGTAAAGACTCCAGCACACTAGCACTGACATTCACTAAATCTGTCAAGAAGTATAATACTGACAAAGCCATTCTTTCTGATAACAAAGACAGTACAGAGGATCCAAAGAAGAATCATTCGAATCCAGAAGTCTCTGATCCAGTGTCATCCTCACAAAAAGCAAAAGAAACAAACAAAAACTCTGAAAAAACAAGAAGCTCTCATGCAAAATCAAGAGGGAGGCTAGTGTCTCCCAGAAAAGAAACTGGCAACACAGTCTGTTCAGACAGAAACACCCTACAGAGAACAGACAATCTGTGCCCCAAAGAAGAACCAACACAGTGTAGCAGTCCAGATAACAAGCCACCACAGTTTGATTCACAGTCTCCCACCATCAACAAAGAAACTGTTTTCAGTATTGACAAAAACACAAAGGGCAAAAAAAGAGAGGAGTCCCAAGCCACAAAGCCAGAACTATCAGACAGTACAACATTTGAAAAACAGAGCGACAGTGTCTGCATGGTGAAAGAGCCTATTTCATTAGTCAATGACCTAGACACACACAAGCCTGCATCTCTTTGCACCTCATTGATAGATGAGGTATGCCTATCTCCAACTGAAAGCCAAGGCCCATTGATACAAAAAGGCACACTTCACCTCATGCCCTACCCCCTGGATCAGGAACAGGGACTCATGAAATCCCCGCTTTCATTTGACACCTCTTCAATGTTCGGAGATCTCACAGGATTCGACAGTGGCCTTTACTCAGATATGCCGATTCAGAAAGAGGGTTTCCATTCAATAGAGAACACAGCTGATAAAAAGGAAGAGTTTGTGTCGTCATTCTCTCCCTTTCTGGAACAAAGAGATTGGAACCTTATTGTTAGCCCTGTGCTACCAGATGAAATATCTCAGTACAAAGGCAACCCTGAGAAATCAAATGAAAAGAAACCAGATTACAATCACGTTCCTTTGTCTCTGCCAGAAAAAATAATTGACTACAGTGCAAATCTCAACAGCTGTGCATCAGAGGATGAGCTAGAGATAAAAAGAATAGTGAATGAGCTTGAAAACCAGCTGCAGACAACTAAGATGGAAAGTCCACCTTTAGTAGCTCAGGATGTCCCCAAGCAGCTGCAAATGAGCAAATTTTCACCTTTACGTCTGGGTGAGGAGTCAGGAAGTGAAAGCACTGGTCTAGATGTGAGGTGTCCTGTACAAACCATAGATGTACCAGTGACCAATTTGCCCTCAGAGTCTTTCACCGAACCATGGGCCAGTCCATTCCAGTTTGAGCTAATAGGTGGACACCACAGTCCACACACTCCCATCCACAATGAACCAGGAACACTTGAACATTTTACTGAAAAAGAACAAGATGCACCAACTTTGGTCACAACAGCATCACATATTGAACAACCAAAGCTTCAACACAACAAGAAATCAGAGGAGAGAAATGCTGAAAAAGAGGCTCCTGTAGAAACAAAGGAGGAGATTTTAGAACAGAAGAGATACACAGAAAACCTCATGAAAAGCCTGGAGGTAATATCAGACTCTATATTCAAAAAAGAACCCATTATATCGGAACACAAGGAGCCGAATGTCACCTCTCTCATGAGTCAACAACATCAAGAGATTGAATGTCAGGCAACTGATGCAGTTCAGAGAGAAGATCACAGTGAAAAGGAAGCAATTACTGGGAAGGAGAATATATTATCACCTCCAAATATCAATGAGCGGAAGGATGATATTGAATTCATTGTGAATGAGTCACAGCCATCTCTCTCTAACAGCACTAACCCCACAGTCGATGGAAACCATCCAATTTCATTGCAGCCAAGTGAGCCCACAGAAAACAATGATAGCAAGGTTGAGACTAAAGTCACATCAGAGGAGGATATTGCTGAGAATAGTAATTTGATTGAGTCTGCTCACTGCTCAAGTGTGGGTACACATGACCCTCATGTGGTTGGGGAGTCCAGTGAGAAAATCATTGTAGCAGACAATGTGAATCAGTTACTAAACAGTAGTGACGGTCCAGGACATTTGACCACAGACAGCTACGAGGAAGCAGAGGCAGTGAAGGGAATCACTGGTGAATCTGTTAGCCATCCTTTATCACCAGCTCTACCTGGCACCAGTGTACTCATTGATGAGAAGATTCAGGGTGTGATTAAAGCAGCACTCAAAGAACAATCCACTGATAACCATGATCATCCTGCAGACATTTGTTCATCCCATGCTGGTGAATTGAAAGTGGAGAGCTCAGGCGGTGTAATCGAAGAAATAACTGTTGAAACAGCAGAAGAGGATCATTTGATTGGACTATCTCCCTCTAAAAACTGCAGCCCTGCTGCAACTTACAGTAGAAGTCCAATAACTGATATGTCAGTGGAGATCACCACAGACAAGCCCTGCAGTCCAATACTGGTGGAAACAAAAACAGAGAGGACGGATCACTGCTCACCCACTCAAGACACCCACTCCATTGAAGGACAAAATAATTGTTTGATTCTTTCACAGTCTGAAAACATCATGGACAGTGATTCCTGCAAAGTTGCTCCATTGAATGACTCATTAAAATGTGATACAGGTCTCGCCTTTGACACCATTCAGAAACAAGAAGAGATTTTAAATGTTCAGGACATCAAAGAAGATCTTCCTCTTGATTTCATGGCAAGTCACCAAAACTCACCATGCAGAGAGGAGGTGGAAGAAAGCCACTGTCTTTTTCTACACAGTGATCCATCAACCAGTCCTCTTTTACCAACATCTCATCAAACATCTATGCAGAAATGGGACATAGAAGAGGATTCATGTCAGTCACAAAGCAAATGTAATAACACATGTGTTAACCAAGGCTCAGTTCAAAATATGAAATCCCCCATAAGTAAAGAAGAAAACAGCAATGTCAAAGAGACTTTAAACAGTGATGAACAGCTGAGCACAACAGCCGTGTTGGAGTATTCTGTGCTAAGTCCACCTGCCCTGAACTTGGGAATGATAGTGTGTAAAATCCCCGGTTCTGAAACCACCATTCCCTCTCCACTTCCTGCGACCAGCACAGCAGAACCACCAGAAGTGTCGTCTGGCCTTGAAAAGACTGATCCAGTGTATGATTTCAAACTCAGTCCTCTCAACTACAACAGCATTTCAGATGAACCTCCACAACTGAATCAGTATGACTACATACCAATTTCGCCTGCCAGTAAGCCTGAAGAGAATCCAGACATCAAGCAGAGTCCCAAAGATAACTGTGGACCATGTGACCTGAGCGTTAACCCTGCACTGATTTTCAACAAAACTGAAACAGACACTGACACAGCGGTAACACTGACAGACCCTGCAGCTGAACTGAATATACCGGACGAACCACTGGTCCTTCAGCAGAGCATGAAATTCACATGTTTCTCATTGGGTCTCCCACCTGAAATCAAAAGCAAAGAATCCTCAGCTGATAACGTAAAGACAGACCTAAAGGTTTGCCATGATCCAATTGGACCCGTTGAGCATTTGAATATTCATGTGGACCTGCTGAGAAAGGTTGAATCAGAGAATTTAGATTCTCATAAGGCTTCTGCTGAGGACAGTACACTTATCAGAAAAAAGATTTCAGATGGTCCGCCCACTCCTAAGCCACTTATCATCTGTGAAAATGAACAAATGCCTCTTCAACCAGACCGATCAGAGAAGCAACCAACAATAGAGACTGGCCAGTGTTCAACAACGCACCAAGTACACAAAGAAATATCACAAAAAAAGACACAGAACAATGCTCAACAGGGGAAAGTGCTCTGTGAAATCTGCCTCATGTGTTTCAGGACTGTGCCAGGGTTAAAGAGACATAAGGCCATGAAGCATTTGGTTAGAGCTGAAAAACACATTGGTCCGCAGAGCACAACATCAAGCCATCAGGGGACTATGCTTATTGATGAAGCATCACACACCACAGAAAAAGAACATAAAGATGATTCACAGACCTGCTACTCAACAAAGATAGATGGGCTGCCCGAGACAAGTAGCACTTTCATATCTAAAGCAGGAGAGACTGAGTCAGTCCTGGAGGAAATGGCAACTGAGACAAGTACAGTGGCAGTGGATGGAATAAGCCATCAAAGTCCACTGCTGCCAACAAAAGCAAAGAAGAACAACAAAGCTAGAAAGAATAAAAACAGTGAGGTGAACATAAAGCCTGATCCTTTCTCTGATGAGCTTCTGAATATCTTAAAAACCGACATACTTCAAGCTATAACTCCTGAATTCAAAAGCAGTGTACTACAAGAGCACCGCAAATGTCCAGTGGACCAGGTGAAAATCAGTCAAAGGACTGTTTCTGGAACAGAGAAATTTCCTCACCATGGCACTTCAAAGTCTGGCTTTGACAACACACCCCAATCTCCAACAAAAGAGATAAATGTACTTAATGAAACTGTGGAGCTAAATCAAACCACTGATACGGAAGAAATGAAATATACAAGCATGACAGAGATGGCAAATGGGGGAGTAGGTACAGATAAAAATGTTGAAAGTGCTATATCTGTACACAAGGATATAATCATAGAATGTGATGAGTCTATAAAGACTCTGTGCGCTGTGGAAGAGATGTGTGAACAGAAAGGATCAGAAGAGAGCCTTGCCCAAGAGATTCTCAGAAAAGTGGCAGTCGAGATAAAATGTGAGAAAAACAGTGGCCCTTCAGATGAGGTACATCCTCTCTCCTGTTTGAATTCTTCCTCTCTCAGTCCTCCAGGCTTAAGTCCCGAGCTGGAGGCCTTGCTTGATGATGACACCACATTCTCACAGCTCTTCCCCAGAGATGAGGAAGCAAAAAGGAAAAAGTGCCCGAGGGTGTACAGCAAAAGAAGCAAAAGACAGAAGCTATCGCCAGATTCAAATGTGACTCAGGACTTCCCTCCCTCCGAAACATTCATGCAAAATAAAGATCAGTTCATGGAAAACCAAGCAGAGCAGGCATTCACTGACAATCAGGCTAACCACTGTGAATATGAAACAATATCTATCGATGATGCCATCATGTTGAATATGTGCCACAACAGCACATTAAAGGCTGATGCTAAGCCATCGTCTGATGTTAAACACAGTGATCAGCAGGATGTCCATGAGAATATTAATGAGCTTGGCAACAGCCTCTTGAATCCACTCGAGAGCACTATTGATAAATCTACAATTGAACGGAGCTGCTCCAGTGAGTTTGATAGCTTTGATGCAGGCTCGATGGTGACCTCTGACCCCAGTACCTGCACAGCAGAAGTGCCAACTGCACCATGCCCTCTGTCCCTGCCCTCTGCCCCCTACACTGTAGAGCCATGTGTCACAGAGAGTGTCCCAACCTTTCACAGCATTGACATCCAGAACATCAACACCACATTTCAACTTCCTGAGATTCAGTTCTTTGACTCTAATAAAGATATTTCAGTGGCTCCTCCTATTGCCGCTGTTGACATGGAGAACAGAGATGATGAAAAGTCCAAGAAAGTAATTGAGCGGCGAGGCAGGAAACGACAAGATGGTCGAATAAAGGTCAAAGATAAGCAGTACAAGTGCAAAGTCTGCTTCACTTGGTTTCTCACCCTAGGGGAATTGAACTTTCACAAACTTTCCCACAACCCTTCTCCACCTCCAACCTGCTACATGTGTGTCCAGCGTAAGTTTAGCTCCAGGGAGCAACTGAGAGACCATCTGAGGGAGAAACATGCCAAGAACAAGACAGGTATCTGGACCTGTGGAATGTGCTTGAAGGAGATATCAGATGTGTGGATGTACAATGAACATTTACGAGAACATGCCACTCAGTTTGCCCGGAGGGGTCAGACACAAGGTTCCATGTTAGGTATTCCAGGCTGCTTCATGCAGGAGACAGCCGTGAAGAACTTTATCACCTCGATCATGCAGCACCGCCCCAGCAAAACCAACAGAGAGTCCAGCAAAGCCACTAAAGAACAGGAAAAAGCTGCAGACAGCACTGTGGGAGAGGGGAAAACCTCTGAGGGGGTTGAGCCGAAAGTTCACAGAACAAAAAGCAGCAGTGGAACAGGTGGGAAGCAGAGCACATTAACTCCACTTGAGGTCCTCCACAAAACAGAGACACCTAAAAGTGTGGAGATGCATCCCAACTGTAAAGACCCCTCAAGAGACTGCCACCATTGTGGAAAACAATTCCCTAAACCATTTAAACTCCAGAGACATTTAGTGGTTCACAATTTAGAAAAGATTTTCCTGTGTCACAAATGCCCTGTCTCTTATCAGGAGGCCCAGGAGCTTAAAGGCCATCTGAAGAGGGCACATGAGGAGGTGGATGAGCTGGATTCAAAACACACCACCCTCTACACCTGTGAGCTTTGTGCTGATGTCATGCATGTGATTAAAAAATCCTTCATCTGCAGCACCTGTAACTATACCTTCTCTAAGAAGGAACAGTTTGATCGTCACATGGAAAAGCATCTGTCAGGGGGGAACAAAATTTTTAAATTCCGAGGTGTTCTCAGACCTGTCAAAACATCAGCGTCCAAAGAAGATGAATGTGATTCGTCTGCAAGTAAGAAGAGGAGAATTCTCTCTGAGAGTCTGCAGGAAAATAGCTCAGACAGCGGCATTGCCAGTGTAAGCTCGCTGCACTTAAGTCAAAACTCTGAAACACAGTCTTCAAAACCTTCTGTGTCCACTGCAGACGACTCCACACAGACCATCGCAAATGAATACCACAATAACACAAACAATACAAACGTGAAGACTGAGGACATTGCTGAAGACTACTCTGAACTACTTGTAGAGCTGGAGAAGTGTATTCATATGGGCACTTCAGAGTGCACAACACCCAAGAAAGAGGAAATTGATCCAACCACCTCACCTATTTTTGATAACGAGGGAAAACAAATTACTGAATCCTGTGATGTGAAAGAGGAGAATGAGTCAGTCTGTATTAGAGCAGAGACAACATCATGGTCGGTGTCTAAAGAGAGTAGCTGTTCAGGGGATGAGATTGTTAAGGTTAAGGAAGGTTCTGCTGAAGGTGACACAACTGAGAATGAAGAAAAAACAGATTCGCTACCACCTAGTGAGGACTCTTTTGTCAGCTCGAGAGAAAATCAAATAATTTCAAAGACACCTGAGTCAGCAAAGCATGAATTAGCTGCTGATGTGATGGAACAACAGGGGGATGATGAGCAGTGGCATCACACGTCGAAAGCTTCAAATAATGACAGCAAACAGCCGACTTTATCTCACGGCGCTGAGCAGGAAAGTAGCAGTCAGATGAAAGACAAAGATTCCCCAGCCAAAACAACTGACAATACTAAAAACACCACTACAACCAGCAGCACGAAGGCTACAGAATCCACGTCGGTCCTCCACGCCAAAGTTTCCCTCAGTGCTTCAGCCTCAAATGAGGACAAAGAATCTGTCAGACCACAGAAGAAGAGGAAAGACATGAAATCCCCCCACAGCCTGCAAAAGGTTTCCTTTCCAGCCACACAAGAGAACTTTGGTGTTGACTCTAGGGCAAAAAAGAAATTTCGCCCCAGCAAATGTGCAAATCCCTCTCTGCAAAGAAAGTCAGATGGACCCAACGACTACCCAGTGCTGTCCTCAGTACGGGACGACGTTGTTAGCAACAAAATCGTTTCGAAGTGCAAGACTTCAAATATGAGTTTGCAGTCGAAAAGAAACTTGCTTGATAGCTGTACACAAAAGAAACCTGAGATTGTGACTCCTCTTAATGGGGATTACAAAGCCAAAAAGGGACCTCTGGGGCGGTCTTTGCATCCCCCTATTTCTAAAGTGTCTTCAGTTCCCATGAACAATTCATTGAATAAATCTAGGCCAAAGATGGGGGTTAGGTCAATGGAGAGCCATTCCTACCGGACAGCTGAGTCACAGAACCACCTCCTAAGCCAGCTGTTTGGCCAAAAACTCACAAGCTTTAAGATTCCTTTACGGAAGGACACATCAGAATCTATTAACTGAGTTTGGGTGTGATGGATCTGTGAATAAGGGACTGTAAATTTCACAGTTATAAATGTTTAAGACAATTCATTATGGTGAATGAGATTGCACAGCTCTTTTCTGTGAATTGCTATCTTTAAATACTTACGTAGTCACTTTATGTCTTCTTTGTACATGTGTTTTTATTACACAAATGTGAGGACAAACAGCAGATATGATTTTTGGGTCAAAAATGATGCTAGTTGGGAAAATCATTGAACTTTTTTTCTGCTTTTCCATTGTTGGATATTATCGATTTCAGAGATTATATTTCATTTAACTAAAGGAAAGAAAAAAAGAATACTTGAAAATACAGTAAAATATTATCTTCTAAGAAATGCATGTTCATTTTGCATTCATAATATGATCTTCAGTCTTTTTGCAAAAGGACCAAATGACATCATAACTGACCTGGACTATTGTCTGTGCACCTTTTGTACATGCTTCCAACATACTCATTTTGTCATATTTTTTAACTTTACTGTACTGCATTGACATTCATCATATTAGCCTTTTGTATAAATATTACCTGGTGCTACATTGTGTTTTATTGTAATGTGAATGTCCTCAGAAGGGAACATGTAGCAGTTACAGTACATTCATCCAAATGTTTTTACTGGTTCTTTGTAGTGTATTAAAGATACTGTGTAAACCATCCAAGTACTCATGTAGGCTGACAGAAAATTAGGAAAGCTTCATCTGTACAAACTGAGGTGCATACAAGGACACAGTCCCAAGACCTGTATTCGGAGTTCTTCCCATGCACTGATAATACCACACACAAATCACAAACTCAATCATCTGTGTCTGTAACTCCAACTGTTTAATTATGAATAGTATTTACTAGGACAACAAAGGTGCTTTATCTTGTTTATACTGTATGTATCGTATATTGTATAATATTGTAGGTAGATTATTGTTTGGTGTAATGCTTCATGTCAAAGTTTTATTTTAATAATGTGCAAAAGAATCAGAGTGAGAAGTAAGGGATGTGCAGTGCCTCTTGCAAGTTGTAAAGTGGTTCACTAAGTGCCTCTTTTATAGTTGGTTATTAAAGATCTGTATTGGTCTCTCCTTGCTCTTTTCTTCTTTTGTTCATGACATGTTTTGCAAATGTTCCAACTTCCATCCCTGCGGACTGCAGCTGTCACGACATGCATCAAACACTGCAAGCAGTGGAAGCTGCTTGTGCCTGGAGGCAAAAACAGGTGCACACACAACAAAGTCTGACTTCATTTTTTTGTCTTCAGAGCAGCACTTCAATGAGCTCACTCATCATATGAAAGATGAGCATAAATGTATCTTTACTACAGGGAAACATTCAGTGGAAGACAGTTACATTTATCCAACCATATGTTAGTCTCTAGGAGCACCGTCGAGCAGGAAGTGAGAAGTGCTCACTTTTGTCATGCTTCTGTTATGTTGCTCATGCACCACGTGTAAAATGGCTTCTATTCCTACACGAACATTTTTCATCATCACATAGGAATAAAAAGCCATAGTACACAGTGGCATACATAGAAACAGACGAGGGGGAGAAATGAAAACCTGAGAAAAAAGATGAGAAGTGGGGAGGGTGATAGATTGGGGTAGAGGGTAAGAGGAGACAGAAAGAAAGAAAGAAGAAAGAAAAGAGTTTATTATATTTGTCAATGACTGAAACTGAAGCTTTCAGCTAATGTGAATAAAACACTTTATCTTAGTAGTTAGCTCTGGATTTGTACTAAAAGACCAAACACCAGCAGACTCTCATCAACAAACATATCTGTCGGTGTGCTGATTATGAATATATCCTTACATATGGATCAGATCAGATGTTTATAATACATAATTTACAATTACATAACACATTATAACATGCATTATGAATCATAAGTTGCTCTAAGGCTAAATACTGATGACTAACTACAGTATACCCTAATGATTTTACCCATTTTTCATAAAAGTTTTAAATGTGTTATGAACATGTCAGCGCCTTTTGTAAACATAATAAACAGCAATCAGTTTGTGCGTTAATTGGGTGACCATGGCAGAAATTCAGAGGAAGCATGGAGAAAACAGAACCACAGTGTTGTTGTTGAAATAACTTCTCTAATTAATTTTGTGGGAATACTGGTTTGGCAGCACCCACGCAGACCATATTTTTGGACTCATTGATGACAACAGAAAATACAGCAAGCATAACTGTCTGTGAATTATGGACGTGTCTACTTATCTATTCCTGTGCACTCTACTGGATCCACTGTATCAAAGTTTCTCCAGCAGGATTGAATTTGAAATTCAGGAAGGTATGCCAGCTGATGTGTTACATCTTGACCTTTGTTAAAGTTCAGTAAAAGTTATGAACAGCACATTAAAAATATAAATTCACCTTCAGTTTCCTTGAAGCGGACGAGGAGCTGTCATGAAGGCATTTTGCCATCCATTCTAATTTGTTTACAGAAGTCACTTTTACATTCATAAAATGTTAAAATCATTTATACAAATTGAATATAGCACCTACAGTGATACTTAATTGTGATACCTGTATGGTTTTATTCAGATATCTATTAAATATTTTAGATATGGAAATTTCTGATCAAAAATATTATTTCATGATCTGCTGAGTCATATTCTTGCTTTAAAAAAAGCTATGGTCTGCCCATAGTTCTCTCTCTTCAGTACCAAGAGGCCTTTTCATACAACAAACAACAAAACTTACCAACTGTTTTTGGCTATTTTTTAAGTGGACAGCAGGGGCTGTCACAGTATGACAATCTGGCATTTATCAGAGTAATGACTAGTAACTATGACTCTTTTCTCAGTCATGTGTTTGTGTTTATGGACCTGTCATTGTAACTGTAAAAACGTATTCTCAGTTTCAATCAGGACAGAGCTGTATTACAGACCGCTGAACTGGAGAGGTCAATCATTTTAAGCTGCAGTGTATTTTTTGAAAATAATTTGCTGAACATCTGTTAATCAGTTGAAAATACCTCACTGAAACACTTCATGTTGCTGTCAGTTGACATGCCACTAATTATCCACTGTTGTATTGTTGAGAGTAAACAGGGGATTATCAGAGTGGTTCACTTATTGCTAAAATGTTTTGTGAGTGAATCCCCTTACATTTGTAGATTCACACAAAATAAACGAATAAATGAAAACAGTCAGAGTGGGAAGACGGATGACCATCTGTTGTTGTGTGTTTGTGTGTGTGCATGTGGATCTTTTTGCTATAAATGGATGCCATTGATCTAAAGGCAGTAGTATCAACATTAGTTAGAAAAGAAAAGAGCACTTACTGGGAATTGCACGGTGCTTCATTTTAAACACACAATTAAAGCATATATAAATAAAGAAAATGCTTGATCTCACAGTGAACCACACTTTTATGTTACCAGAGAGTCTATTGTCTATGGAGTGCGAATATTGCAAAATTAAATCTAATTAAATATTCAATTAGGCTGAGGATGTGTAGTTCATTTTCCAAGATGAGATTAAATTTATTTCACTGCAGGAATCTTGGCCAGTCAGAGATTCAGTGATGAGTATGGTGCCTGAAGGCTACATGATTGATGACTTTAGGGATGTCTGAGCCATCAAGACATGTAAATAAAATGCCTGTTATTAACATGTCAAACCGAACAATTATAACTGAAGCCAAATAACAGTGACACATGCTTTTTATGTACTATTTTAAATGTTGCCCGATGTGCTGATCTGTTTTCCTCCTCAATATATGTCGTGTTGTACTGATAATTTATTACAGAATCAATGGCTGATACTTTATCCTTAAACATACCTGGAGTTTACCTGATCCTATTTGTGGGCTTGGTCCCGCTGCACCAGATTGAATCTCCTCCAGGTCTGGTCAGCAGCTATGTGTTGATTAAGACAAAATGAAAGCAGAGATCTCAGTATGTTTTGGCACCATATAAAATGTGTCACAGAGTGAGTGAGAAGGAGCCCCACGCACGCTTCTGTCAGGCGTCTTTTTATCATCTGATCTATGAGGAAATTCTCCAGAGGCACAGTCATGCAGGAGCATGACAGGAACGCTTTGCACTTTGAAGTAGAGTGACATTATCAGTAAGTATGGTCTTGAAATAGCATCTCTTCTCTCTCCCTCTCACTCCATTTCTGAGTCTCCCTGTGTGTCTCATCTGATCTCTGACTTTCTTCCCTCTGTCTATTTTCCTCTGCCGCCACCCTCATTCTCCTACACTTCCCTTCCTCCTGCTTTTCTTCTCTCTTCTCCATCAATTTCCCACTCAGCGACTCACCCTCTTTCCATCTTTGCTTCTGCCTCTCCCCATTTTCTTCTTTCACCTTTTATCTCACTCACCCACCTGCTTTTTTCTCCCCTTCTCTCCCTTCCCTAGTTGTTCACCTCACCCCATTTCTCGCCACTCTCGATTTTTCTTTTTCCATCCCCCTCTGTTGCCCTCTCACCTTTCCAAGCACCCTCTCCCTTGTTTTGTCTCCCTTTCTATCTCCTCACTCCCCATACCCCTCACCCTTTGCTCCCTCCCCCTTCGCTGTGGAGCATGCTGTTGGCTGCCTCTCAGGGAGGTCGAGAGATCAGGGGCAGATAGAAATGGACCACTGGTCAGCGGTAATGACACACAGGCTCAGGGGCCACTCGGGTCACCTCTTTTGGGAATGTGGGGTTTCAGCCAGCACAGAGAGAGATAAATAGATAGATGGATGGGGAGGGATTTGTCGCATGGAGAGGAAGGAATGACAGAGCATCCCTCTCTGCACACACTGTGGGGAGATTGTGATGAATTTCCACTGGGATCATATCTGAAATCATTTGTGTTCGACAATGAGAAAGTCTATGAATAATTCAATATAAACACGTTCCCCTGGTGTGAACAAAGAGGACAAAGAAATCTTTGAAATCAAGACATCAAACCAATTTTGCCCGATAACCATCAAAACACTCCCTACCCCATCTTCAAATCTTCAGATGGGAGTGCTGGCTGTAAGAAAAGTACACAGGGAAACTACACTTCCACAATGCTGGCACCTGAAATAGGAGTCAAAGAAACTGGAACAGTAGTAACATCAAAATGAATTACTACGCAAATGAGCAAATAAAAATAAATCATCACCGTCACGAGGAGATAATACGGAAAATGAAACATTAAAGTAAAGTCAAGCACACGTTGGATTTCCTAATTAATGGCCTCTCAGCAGGAAGTTGTGGTCCCTTGCTGCCAACGGAGCCTTTATCTACTCAACCATTTGTCACTGCAGTCAGCACCAGAGAGAGAACAGGCTGTACACAATAGGTAAAAGTACCTGTTTGATGTTCCAGGTTTACAGGAATAAATGGGGTTGCTCTGCAGGGGCTATGCAAACAAATGAAAGCCTGTTGGTGTGTGTCTGCAGTGACTGGAACGCTGCACCCAACAGCAGGTGTCTTCAGAACAGCTGGCCTCACAAATGACACACACCTGATTTTAAAGAAAAAGTTTGTTACAGATACTTTGGTTGGTTGGTTGGTTGCAAACTGGATTGGTTACAAATATAATTTTCTGATTATACATGTGAAACCCAATATAAATTCAATTGATGCGTCTTCATACAAATCTGTTCCACTTATCTGTGCTGTCCTTTATTTTACTGACAGACTACAGAGAAAATCAGGTCATAATTGGTAGGTAAAAGGTAGATGACTAGAAAAAGTCTAATGTCTTGACAAATTGCACTTCCTAGCATGACATTTTGAAATTGAACAAAGTGCAATTGTGCATATGAGAGACATATTGCGCATAGACATTAAAAATGACACTTTACTAAGCTGAACCTGCTGGCCAGTAGGAACACCTCTCGTACCTCTGAGACTCTCTCCGTCCAACCCCACGCCTCCCTCACCTCCCCTTATTACTTCTCCACTAACCTTCATCCTCTCCCCTCCTCCACATCTACTCCTGCGCTCCCTCAGCTTCTCCTCCCCGCTGTCTCTGTCTCTGGTTATCGCAGAGCATCTGAGGGATCTACCCTGACATTTGATGTGGCACAAAATTGGATTTCCAGTGTGATTCTCTCCCCGAGCCCCTCGTGGAGTGTAATCCACGCTGTGACTAATTGAGTGGCATGCCAACAGCCTGAGCGTGTAAATGGATGGATGCTTGTGAAATGTGTCTGTGACCTGTGCTTTTTTTTCTCTGATGGCCTGTGAGTTCATTAAACAGTGAAGGGAAGTCCTGGCTGTGCCGGATTCTCCAATACAGAGACGCATTTTATCCTTTGTCAATGTCATGTCTTGTTGCTGCCTATTGAATGTGACCCTGCATGTGCTGTCGTCTGGCCGCCTGTGACATTTATAACTAATCCCAGCAACTGAAAATCAATTTTTCTTGTATAATGCAGAAGACATCCTACAGACTGGCTGAACCTGTGTGAATTAAGGGGTTTGACAATGACATTAGCCCTTGTGCATAAGCAAACCTGTAATCTAAAGTGAGAGACTGAGGTGCCAGGTACAGATGGTACAGATGTTACAGGATGACTCACCACAGCTATGTCACCTGTCTGACCACCAGCATCCCAGAAGGCATTGCTTTAACCTGACAAATCTCAAATCTCTCAGACAGAGGAAGAGCTCGATAACAATGACGCAACAGACAAAGAAGCTTTTTTTTTTTTTTTTTCTTTCCATGTCGATAGGTTATCTTCACACAAAATCCCCACACTCTAATCTCAAATCTCTGTCATGCCCTCTGCTCTGGGGACTCCGCATCTGATTTGGATTTGAATAATTGAAGCTGTTTTCCTCCCCAGAGGACTCGATACAGCAGTTTCTTCTTCATTAAAACTTTCCACTAATGTGTGTGTGTGTACCCCCTCATTTACAGTGAGCACTCTCCTTCCACACCCCCCCCTAAAATATACACACCCACACAAATTCACACAGACAGACTGGGATATAAAAGTGTACACTCGACACACACACACACACACACACACACGCTCCGGAGGTTTGCTATGACACATTCTAAAAACATGATAATTACTTTGAGCAAAATGAGATGTTGGCAGCAATTTAAAGCGTAATAGCAGGCAACATGCAACAAAAGGCACTAATGAATGAACTCAGAGACGGATGATAACGTGGCATATTTACCTGCAGGATTTCATTCAACAGACTCTCCCTGCTTCTCTCCTCTGTGTGTCTCTCACCCCTTGTCTCTCCCTCATTGTGGATTGTGGTTGTACCGGGAGGAGAGAATCTTCACCCTGTCGAGTCGGGGACCGGGGCTCAGCTGCAGAGACTGACATCATCCCTTTCAGAGAGGAGGTTTTCCCCTCCCGCGATCTGCACCCTCTCTCTCCCTCTCTCTCTTTCTCTCTCCCTCTGTGTGTGTGTGTGTGTGTGTCTTGCTTTCCCTATCTCTCTCTCTCTCACCCTAACTTAGCCACTCACTCACTCTGTACAGTAGTATACTCCTCCTATCTCTCCCTCCCCTGCTCCTCTTTTTTTTATCTCTCCTCCTATTCACTCTTTCATTTGCTTCCACATATTGCTACTATTTTTCAAAGCCACCACACGTGAGAGACGTTGGGCACTAAAACTGTAGCTCTGTACACAGTAACAAGTGCAAAACAAGGACTGTACTCTTCACACCAGCCTGGACTTGAATTGTATTTTACCCCTCATAATGAACCATGTGAACCAGTCATCCCAGAGGAAACTTATCCACAAGGAGTTTTCCACTAGAGGATTTATTAATAGATATAGTTGCCTAAAGGTCTTTCATAATTAGCTTTCCCCTCTTTCTCTTTTGCCCTACATCTCCTTTCCATCCCTGTTAAAGATCAAGGATTGGAGAAGTACATCAAGACTGAAGCCTAATAGACAGCCTGCGTACACCTATCCAATTCTTTTAGATCAGCAGGAATGAAAAAGGAAAGGAGCCAGGCAGGGGGAGCCTCTTTGAGTCTATTGAGATGGATGCCTGCTGTGGTGCTTACGGTGGTGGAGATCGGTGTTGCTGTCCATGGTGCTGATTACAGCTGAAGGAGACATCACTAAGGACAGCAGTGACCCTGCAGACCCACAGAAAATAGCCTTGAACAGAGCAGGGATGGAAAAACCTGTTTCAGCTACTACAGAAACCTTAATAAATGTACACGCACTTGCTCACACGTACACACACGTATACACACAAACACACACACACACACACACACACACACACACACACACACACACACGAGTGCACACACAAGCAAACACAAACACACACACATATAGAGACTTACACCTACCTCCCAGCCTCCTCCTCTGTCTCCCGTGGGCATTTCTCTGCGTCTCAACTCATTTAGGCTTACATTCATCATTGTAAGGTAACAGTGGCAGGTGGGATTAAAATGGATTAGCCCTATTAAAGAAATGTGTGGTGCATATCACACCCAGACCCACACACACACACACATATACACAGTTGTCCAAAGAGCCACATGCATTTAGCAGCACAGCTCAAGCTTTAGTCCTTAAACACAAATACGTCAGAGTATATTAAAATCCACATAGACACAAATGTACACGGTCTGGTAAAAGCACAGTAAAGGGCTGATGAGGTGGTTTGATGATGACATCCACGGCGGCGGCAGAACAGGCGGGGAGAAGTATAGATGCTGTGTATATTGCTGCTTTACTGCCACTCACACTGTGGACTCCTTTTTGTTGTCTTAACTCTCGCCTCAAGAGGTAGCTTTTAGAATCTCGCCTCCTTGTTTCCATAGTGACACTTTCCCTCCTTTGTGTGAAAGAGTATGTGTGTATTTTCAGAGACACACACACAGAGGAGAAAGACAGGCGTAGGGGGGGAGAGAGGAGGGGGATGACAGTGAGATAACTTGGTTCACTTAAATTTATTCACTACAAAAAGAGAAAGGGAAAAAAACAACAAATCCACACAGCCAGTTTTTCTGCATCAGGGAAAGCCTCCTCTGTTCACTTCTCATTGGTCGTCAGCAGTCAGTTGTTCAACTTTTTGACTAATGGCTCCGAAACAGCTCGCCAAAAATAAAACTGTTGTTACTTAAACTGTGATACCAACAATAGTATGCGTGCTAATTCTGTATCTGTGAGTTCATCCCTCAGATTATTGTTTTTGTGAGAGTTTTTAATTGATTAAACACTAAGCTATGTGCTATACACATTTAGAAAAAAATGTTGAGCATAATTCATTATGCACAAACATTGAATTTCTTTCTCATCTATATGGTGGAGTCCTATCCTATACTGTGTGTACTGGAGCACATTTGTAAAAGACATGAAATGGATTTTCATAAATTGCATGGATATATTTGAGGCTGCTGTGGGCATCTGACACCATATGGCAATGCACAGCTCATCCTCAGGTAACCCTCTTGTGTTTTCCTTCACTGTCAACCCAATTATGTCATTCAGTCCCATTCTCTATAAGTTATTGCACTGCTGTGTTGAATGTAAACTCAGGAAGCAATAATGAAAAACATCCAGAATGACCTTCAAGGGTACAACTATTGGCTAGATAAAATACTACCTAATCTAAATCTGTGGCACACTGTGTGTAATGAATTATTAATTATGGATATTAAATGGCTGAATTTATCACTTTCACAATAACCTGGGTGGATTTAGGAGATTGATGGCAGGAAAACAGATGTGTGTGTGTGTGTGTGTGTGTGTGAGTGTGTGTGTGTGGGGGGGACCATTTGAAAGTGTATATATAAGAGTTTAAATCTCCTCTCATGGCCAAGCAGGAATCGGCACATAGAAAGACTTAGCCGGGGAGCAAATCCCTTCTCCCCATGCCCTCCAGCATCTCAGCCAACTGCGTTCCACATCAGTGAGTCAGTATCAGGAGCAAGGACACTGGAGGCTCGGCTGAAACGCAGGGTTGACTACACATAAGGGGATTGTCTAAACTGAGACGTCTGCCATCTTGAGCTGTCACAATTCTTGTGTATAAACAAGGATACACCTGACAAACTTAATGAAATGACGGATGGGGTAAATAGACCCTCTGAGAAAGGCTGAACTTTTGTTTCCCCCCTTAATCATTCACTGTCCTGATAATGCAGCACATTTAACACAAGGCCTGAAAGAGCCCCTGCAAACTTTTTCAAGAACCACAGACTGTTCACACTATCTCAACAGTTTCTAGGGTTATAGCTGCTTCCTACAGTTTCTGAATTCTTAAAAATGACTAACATGGCACAAAATATGATCTGAGTGCAATGGCAAGGTGGTATTAAATAAATTGGAGCTGTTCCCCATGAGTGGTTGGAGGTAAGTGGTGGTTCTTGACATTTTTCTGGTTTTGTAGGAGAAAGAGAAGAGCCAGAAAGAGCAGTAAGGAAAATACAGAAAGTGGTGAAACGAAGCTGTTCATGTCAGAGGTACTGACTGATGCTTGAGTGGCTCTGAACTGCTCTCAGCAGCAGGTTGAAGTCGTCGTAAGCCCAGTATTGCTCAGCTGCTCCATCAGCCCAGAGTTATCTCCATAAAAAGCCAGTCTATCACCTTGACAGTGAGGCAGAGGTGTAGCACTCGATCCCTCACCATTTCAAATTACTGTAACCTACCTGCCAGACACTTCCCACTGTAGACAGAAGTGAGGCCACGTTACCTTGTAAGGATTTGTTATCACCGAGATATTGAAGTTGCTCGTCCATGTGATTTCAAATCTTTGTGTGTGAGCGAGAGTGCGTGAGACTCCAAGCATAGGGGTGCATGGCCATAGATGAGTGTGTAGTCTTATCTTCACTTTTCTATTTTGTCTTGAATCAATCCCCAGAGTGTAACAATACCTATTTCTCTCTGTATAATTGGACTGGATGACAGGCACATCTGAAGTCAGCCAATGAAAGCCTCTCCTGACAATGGTGTCTGGCCTGTGACATGACTTGAATGAGGAAGAGATAACGCTGCCACACACACACACACACACACACACACACACATACAGTAGGTGGCTACATAAAAAAACAAAAAGGCACAAATGCTGCACACATATTTACTTACACACTCATTAGTTACACAAATCAGAACAACTTGTGAGCACAAAGAAGGGAAGGAGGAGATGAAATGATATAATTTGTATAATGATCTTAAATCTCCCCAACAATAAACTTTGTCTCTATAGTCAGAAATTAGTTGCAGATTGAATTTATTGAAGTGTACACCAAATATTTGCTACCAATTCTGCATTATGCTTCCTCTGCATAACGTGACAGACTGTAAGTTTGAATAGCTGCCAGTGAAACAAATTATTATTCAGTTTCCCCTGTATTCTGGTTATTTATATCTGCGTGTGAGGGTGTGAATGTAATATCCTACATCCTGATGCATACAAACCCACACAGGCAAACACAGTTCACACACAAACATGCTAACAGACTGTGAACAAAACAAAGCAAATGTATCTCAATAAAGCACTCAAGGAGGTATTTGTAAAACCACATTCCCAACTTCTGCCCCCAAAAGCACAAAATGTCTCTCTCTCTTAGTGTATTTGCTCTTCGCTTTGTCGCCACGGAAACCACCATTACCCAAACATCCCCAAGCTGATGGACACTTACATTAACCCCCCCCACCCCCACCCCCCGTTAAGCTCCTCACTTCCATTTCTCTCCCCTGTCCTCAGTTACATGGTGTGGTCGAGCAAATAAACATCTCCGATGTTGCTACTCACACAGCCAGTGCTTTTTTTTTTTATTATTTCCTGAGAACTGGATTTTATAAAAGAAAATCAAGATCAGGCTCAAAAAGACAAAAAGAAGGAAAAAGAGAGTGTATTCAAGATTTTTTTTCAGATAAATTAAAGCCACTGGTGGAACACTATGTGGTGCCTAAATCAATAACATTACATTGCCCAGAGTGAAATGTTTCTCTGAACGGAACATTGATTTATCTCCCCCAAGTTGGCTATATTCATACCCTCTAATGACACCCTCTGTGTCACATCATATACTATGACAAAGGTCTGTGTACATGGATGTACGAAATAGGTACAGAGGTATATAATAGCAGTCATAAATCAATATGACACAGTGTCCAAAAGTGGTTTTCTTTTTGTCCTTTAAATTCCCTTCACAACCTGAATATGGCCTCATGGAGAATGTATTTATCTACCCAAAGTGTATCATACAACACTAATTTGAAACACTGATTTATTCAAGTGAGAAAGTTCTGCAGTCTGTGAGCGAAAATACTGCAGACTGGGAAGATATTTGTGAATAAATAAGAGCAAAACATTCATCATGTGTCAATTTAATCATATAAACAGAGGGGGGGATTTTTTAAAGAATCAATTTGAGTTTTATATTTTTACCAGTATAGTAAACATATCTCTGTGTATGCAGCAGGTGGACACATTATCATGGACAAGCAACCAAATACTCCTGCAATAAATACCAAAGCTTATAAATTTAAAATCAATAAAATTTATTTTGAAGGTCCAAGAGAGGTGTTGATTCAACTCTTTTGCAAGTTTTGAGGATGTTGCTGTGCTGTTGCTTTGGGTTGCATTAGAATGGATTTATGCAAGGTTTGTTAAATTTTCCCTGCGCTACATACAGCACATACCAGGCCGGACAAAGTACTTAACAGAAAAAGGCATTTCTATATTGTTTTTACTGACACCAAATCCTATAAAAAATAATAAAATAAAAAACAATGATGAATTGGTCGTACTAACAAGTATAGCAGTGTAGCAGTGAAGAAGACATTTTTATTTTTTGCCCTAGAGCTCCATTTTTGCCTAAAAACTATTAAAAATACATCAGTGAGCTACATCGTTGCATGGGCACTGTAGTTTGCATTGAGTCAGTCTCACATACATTGTCCTGCTGCCATAAGTCCTTGCTTGCATCAAATGCAGATTCATCCTTAATGAAAATAGTCTCCCACATGCACACTATTTACTCTTGTTAGAGTGACGTTTGCTGCCCAGAAGTTTTAGGAAATTACTTAGCTTTTTGTAAAATGACATCATATATTTATAACACTCTTCTGGTATCTGGTCAAGTAATTTATCAAAAGACTGTATGTAATGTGAAAGGCTCATAGTGATGATCCCACCAAGCACCAAATTAGCTGGAGTCCAGCTCTAAAAGGAGATTCGATATCGCCCTGAAGTCATCAGGTGGACAATAAACACAACTCTGAATGCATGCTAATGTTACTCTGTAGTTGCTGGAGGTCAAATAGGTAAATGTTCACCATATTAACTTTCTACATCATTAATGTGTCAGTGACGTGTTTTCAGCTTGTTCCACTGCCCCCAAGTGGCAAAATAATCGATCAATACTGCTTTAAAGATTTGCGTCACAACTTAAGCCAGCTTAGTCATTTATTCTCTGCTGTTTTTGCTGCCTCATACTAATCCACTCCCTCCTTCCTGCCACTTCCACCACCTGACCTTCCCCACTCACCTGTTCCCACTTTCACTCATCAGCCCTGCAGTATATACACCAACCTATTTTAACTCATTCCCTGTCAGATTGTCCACTGTGCTTATGCCTTAGCTTTCCAGTCTTTTGTACCTGTCTGGCCTTCAGACTTCTGCTCCTCTGCCTGACCCCGTCTTGGAAGTTTGTCAGTTTGCCTTGATTTGTCTCCCTGTTTTTTTTTTTTTAATGACTAAACAAGAACTTTTACCTATCTGCTCATTTTTGAGTCATACTTCTGGGTCCAAAACCTGGTTATTTACTGAGCCTTTCCAATGCCACAGACAAGTGAGGGCAGTCAGAAAGTACTGAGAGTACTAACAAACACACTGTTGGCTTTGGTCTTTTCATGAGACACACTGACAATAAGAAAAATACAGAAAAATACCTGTGACTTATCTTTTAAAATACAATGTAATCCACTGCAACAACTCCAAAATGACCAGACTTCACTCAACGCCTCTCTGACACAACAACAATAATAAGGTAGCATTAATTGCAGGGCTGTTGTATTGCATTGCATTCATGATATCATGTCCAGGTGAAAAGAATCCAAGTCTGGTGTTATGTATGTATGGGAGAGTATGTAGGTTTTTTAAATGAGAGCAGTGTGAATGATTTAATGATTTCTCCCACAGCTTAGTGTATCCATCATGATATGCGCCCCCTGACACATTGGTCAGCAGCAGCAGGTGGTATGATGTGGCTGAAGTGTAAGTGGCTTTCAGAATGCAGGATAGCCTGTCAGCCAGAGGCCCTTAGGGGAACAGCTTCACACCATGTCTGGCTGCAGAATGGCCTTTACACACTCCCTCTGTCTCGTGTGTGTGTGGTGTGTGTGTGTGTGTGTGTGTGTGTGTGTGTGTGTGTGTGCGTGCGTGTGTGCGTGTATGTTTGTGTGTTTCTAAAGTCGACATAGAAGCTCATCTCTCTTATTTTGTGTGTGTGTTAAAGTGAGAGAGGGGAGAGCGTGTTAGTGGGTGGGTGTAAATCTCTGTCCAGCAGCACGTTGGGATGGGCGTTTGGGGACTGGTTGGAGAGCTGGCTCACAGGAGCTCAGATTGATGAAGTGATGGTGATGGATGGAGGTAATAAAGGCCTGGATGTCCTGTCTGTTGCCAGTGATGAGGCTGGTATGAATCACCCGTCTGGGGCTACTGAACATGACGCTGCTCAATCCCCAAGCCTTCCACCCTGCCACCCCACTACGCCTCCGTCCCTCTATCCTTTTATCTCTTTGCCTGTTGACTTACCATCATTATGAGGAGATTGCTGCCTGAATGCAACAAAGTATAAACATTCAACAGCATACCATTACTGTATCAATCTGTCCTGATGCATACTTTGAAAGATAATATGAAGCTTGTTTATCCATCTAGAAATATAGCCCGCTCACACTTCAAAGCATTGCACGCTGTTCATTAATTTTGTGTCCAAACATCACATGTTGAGTGATTGCGATGCATGAGAGAAAAAAATCCAATCAACTGAGTCAGCCACTCCTCATGAATAGGGTCATTAGAATAAAGAAGGGCATCTGAAATTGCAGTGTTTGTGTCAACATAACAAGTTAATGATCTCAGATGATAATTGGTAGTTGGATGCTGGGGCGCTGTGTTGTGGCCCGTGAGGTTCAGTGGCAAGGACCTCCTGTGATAAAAGAAGCAGCATGAGTGCTTTCAAAGTGGCACGATGCTGTAGGCAACACAATTCATCACCGCTCCATGAATATTCATCCAGCTCTCTGTTTCCTCCAGGGCTGGTGAAAACACGTCTGTATTAAGTCTTTTCTATGTGTTGCGGTTTGAAGATACCTGAACCTTCTGGCCTCTCATTACCAGACTGCGGTCTTGCTGCCCTGCACTCAGCTGCCTGCCAGGGAGGGAAGCCATGCTTCATTAAAATAAAACAGAAATTCCCTCACTCAGTGCACTAACAAGGCAGAGGTCAGACAGTCAGATGATTGTGAATTCACCCTTCTGCGCACATTCACAGAGGTCAGGACTGGTGATTGTGATTGAGCTCGCTCATAAAGTGTGCACAGGGCAAACGGACAGATGGATTTGCCTGCCCTGGTTGAGGGAACCAGTCTAAGGCTTGTTGTTAGCAATTTAGGAACATTTGCTGTGTCTTTTCCTCCCCCGCCCATCTTCCTGACAGGAGCTTCGAGTGCCACGGATTGGTTTCTGGGGCATCTTTTCAGTGCTTTATCAGACCTGCAGGCTTCTCAGTGCTGTCCCCAGCTTACAGTTTAGGGAGGGGGCGCTTGACTGACAGGCCTTGGCCTCTGCCATCCCAGGGGGGAAGGGGAGGGGGATTTGTGATGGCTGCACTGACTCGTACTTCTCTTACAATTTTCTCCAGGCTGGTTTCAGACTGTCAGGCTGAGAGAAAGCTCTCTCTGCATAATTCATTAGATCTCCTCTCTTTTTCACTCTTGGCTGCTGTGTGGCAGGCACCGTAGCCCCATTGTTTAAGAAGACAGAGTAATGGAGCTTGTCACAATATGTTAACATAGTTTATTGTTCACAGCAACAGTTTGGAAACAACTTAACTTCCTTTGAAATAGGCTATTCTGCACCTCCTGTGTAGTATAATTATGAAGAAAACAGAGAATGTAAATGGGCTATTAGCATAAAACAGCTAATAACATTTGCTGCCTTTAATTCATAATTGGCTAACAGCATAAAAATGATTCATTAATGATCAGCATAATGGCAATGTCAAAAAAAAAAAAAAAAAAAAAAACAGCTATGGGTATAAGACAGTAATCCAAAACAGGATTCAGCAATACAGGTTGCCTCTACACCAAACATTGTTTTGCAGCCAATTATCTCAGCATTGCCTGCATGTGACACATACACAGGCCTGTCCTTTTGAAGCTTGTATACTGTCTCTGGTCATGATCTTGCAGGCATTTATTTCTTGGAAATCTGCAAGGGAAAATATCTCATCTTTGATGCTACATGACATTCCCCTTCACAGAATATGACTAAACAAGCACATCCTCCAACAACCCAGTCCTGCATGTTGAAGCCAGAGGACAACTTCTGTCACTGTGACAGTAAATATGGGCTGGTAGGGAGGGAATTTATATTAAACTGTGCCAATACAGAGTCATATTGACCTCTAAAACACCCAGCATGCACATAAAATGCCAGTAACTCCACAGCTATGTAGACAATGGTGCAGTTTTTAGACATTCTGTCTCAGTGTTGGTATGACTCTGTATATCAAATAGTACAAGGAGTGGAAAGCTTAAATGCAGGCAGATTCAGTTTGAGCTTACAGTATTAGAGAATATATCTAAAAAGTTACTTAGCAACACAAATTTTAAGAATGTGAGTATTCTAAATATCATCTAATGGTGGACAACAGATTTGTTCTATTCTTGTATCATCTTTATCATCCACGGGTATATTCCCTTGCTCATATTGTAGATGTTTTGAAAGCACTGAATATTACATGTTATTCCCAGTGAAGATGAATTTCACTGAGTCTTGCTTTGCTTGACAGAAAGGTCATAATATTACTACAACCAGCAATTGGTTCATTTTAGAAGAGGAAGTGGACAAAAAAAATGCCCCAGAGAAAGTACTGCATATTGGTTCAAATGCTGAAAATAGAAGCAAGAATTTGCACATTAATAAGAAAGTGAACAGAAGTTCTTTCAAATTTATAGCCTGATATTAGTATTCTGACGCGACTTTGCAAAACACTCTTGGCTTCTCATTCAAAGTTATGGATTACCTTCGCTGGCAGAATTTAATGTCTCTGGAGCTGTTCTCTGTGTTGTTTTAAGTGAGTAAATGAGCTTGGGAAGCAAAATAAGTTTAAATCATGTCAGTCACAGTCGAAAATATTAAAGAAATGGAAAACATTAAAACACCTGAAATCAGAATCATCCTTAAATTGTCAGTTAACACCTCTAATAAGTAGTGTTAGTGTTGATGCTAGGTTCTGTCACAAAACATCAAATGTCAAAGTCTTGGTATGAGTTTTATTCCAAAAGTACAAAACTCTTAAATGTTCTCACATTTAATATTTTCAAATACTAACCCTGAGTTTGACAGAGGAACATGTGTTTCATACTAGACTGCTGTCATGAGTAAATCCCTGGTCATTGATGTTCAGCTGTAATCTGGGTCTGTAGTAACACCACACATCATTATCAGACAGATCTTTTATAAATCCATTTGTTGGACAACAGGGTTGTCAGCATCACCTCATTCAAAATGGGAAATTCAAACTTAGCTTTGCTGAGGTCAATGAGCCTAAACATTTACCCTTTCATCCCAGGTTGGAGCACTTTCAGACCTGTGTTGGTCCTGGTTCAAAAGCAGGGCCATGAAGCCAGGTCACATAATGCATCCACTTAGACAGCAGGTGCATCTCTGCTCACTGCATCAGTTCACTTTTATGTCTGTTTCTTAAAGTTGGTTTCTTGGCTGTATGAGTTAATGTTAATCTTTTTTGCACATTATTATTAACTATTCTAGTTAATAATGTACAGTATGGCTTCAACGAACCTATGTCATGAAGGCATAATAACATAAAGCGTACATCATGTTGAACCTGTACCGTAAACACACATTATATCAGGACGCAAGGTGCTTGGACATAATTATAGAAAGCAATGATGCATATAATTAAAGCTTCACAACACAAATATTCCCTTAATACCAAGGGTAATTTCTGCAAAGCTAGCTGCTAATGGGCTTTTATTTTGAAAGTTCCATATTGTCGATATAACTCTAGTGCTAAAGACTTATTATCTACCACCTGTAAACACAGTTTTATTTTACCTTATTGTAAATTGTGGTGGTACATTTTAGGTTAAATATCATTAATTTTATCCATGAGCTGCAAATATTTAAGAAAAGGGTTTTGAATACAAACGTATCATACAAACTTAAAATGGAAATCATGCACTTTTTTCTTCTCTCTGTTTATTTACAATAAGCCACAACCTGTCACTTAGAATATCTACTCTGGCCACTAGTATTAAACTTTTTGTTCAATTTGGAGATTCACATGATTAATTTCCTTTAAACCTAAAAAAAAAAGACTTCTCATGCATTTCTAAGACGAGGGAGCATTTCTGCTTCTAATACCAGTCTGTTTTTACTCTCTGAAATGAATACATTTAGTCCTGATTTATTTCAGAAAATGAACATGACTTGTAAAAGCTAAATCTAGACTCACTCTGTTTGGGAGTGTGGGCAGCTGGAGAATAGCCCCTTTATAGATTTTGTGGTTTTTAAGAATCAGACCTGCCAAAGTGAGTGAACAGTGCCACCTGCTGGAGAACATTGATGAAATACACTCACTTCTAAACAAATTCACGTTTGATACTGTACTTTAGACCAGTGTTTTAAAGAGAATGAGAAACAAAAGACAATTAACGAAATAAAGACAAAATTAAATTCCTCTTTACTTTGTTCTTTATTACACATTAAATAGGAGTGGTGAGATTCATGGCAAAAAATAGACTCATTTGAGATCAGATCACCACTCTACACTGCCCACAACAGGTGTGTTGTAAAGTGGTCATTCATACACTTCCCTAGACCTGGACCCAGTCACACTCTCTAGTCACATACACAGAGCGGAGTGAAACTCCATTAAAGCAACATTCATTTAGACACACCAACGAAATGAAGCACAATTTACAAAATATGCACCTTTCAGTATCACAACTATACAAAGGTTGTTAAAATATGATCCAGGTATAAATGATACATTTCAGAAATCAGCTGTTGGCACGCAATAAAGGAAGAGGAACATTTCAGTAAAACTACTTTTGAAACAGTATTGTTAACAAGAGGGTTCCATAATTAAAATTGCATTAACAGTTATCTACTTCATGAAAAAAAAAAGGAGGTAATAATAAACTGGGTCAAAATTCATTAATCCTGAAAGCAAAATGTATCATGTCTGGATTTTCTGTGTCAATAACTTTGCTCCCCTAAAACAGCATTTTGTGTATCTTGAGCACACACAGGACAGAGTAAATGTTGTCTCTGCTCTTTCTACCGTCTAAATGTAGCACCTAATGCAAACATAAAAGGCAAATAAAAAAAATCCCCAGGGGAACAGGTTGTAAATACGATGGAAAACGTGAAATATGTGTTGACCTGGGAAATAAACTAGGCGCTTTTTTTTTTTTTTGGAATCAGACAATTTTCTCTAAAAAGCAATTTAATGGCAAATTAGTGCCTCATTTACAAACATCAGTTCCAGTTACATCACCATGATACACAAGCTTTGTGAGAGTAAAATTACAAATTATTTTGCTGGACAATCATTCCTGTAGAAAGGCAGCCCACCAAACAATTTCAACACTTTAGGAAATTAATCCAAAAGTTCTTTCAAAAGCTCCATAAAAGGAACAATCTGAAAATCCGTTTGGACAACATTTTGAACAACCTCTGTGACACCACACCAAGAGAAATATTCCTGAAAGCTACTTAAAAGATGCAGTCTGCTTTCTAGCCAGTCACAAGCGAACGAGTCAACAGCTTAGGAAAATGTGCAAGGCATGACACCTCTATGGCCAGCTACTGTAGAATCACAAATCCTGATAAAAAGGGGCCTCATACTGGTTAAATATGAATGCCTCAATCAGGAGGATGTTGACAGGAGAACTCTTGAATTGTTTTGTAATGAAAAGCAATTAAATTGTTGTTGTCAGGATGAATTTAACCAATCCTGCAGTCAAGCATTTAGATTAAAGAAAGCAGGAAATGTGTGACCTGTGAGGTCAAACAAGCTGTTCAGACATTAAATTGTGAAGAGGCATGGATCCCTGCAACATAAAAAGACTGCATGGCTGCTAGTCCCATTTTATTATAACAGAACGGGTACAAATTTGGATCTCTGAATGTGTCATTGATCAAGCAAAGGTGGCCGATTTCTTTCTGACAAACACAAGTACAGTTTACTTTATATAAACCTGAAAAACTAGACTGTATGATGTCCACTTGGGTCAAAGTTCATCGTTGTTGGCTCTGTTAAAATGCATCGACCAGAGGCAGTTTGCAATACCCATGTCATCTAGGACACAATGCATGCAAAAGAAAAAAACAAAAACAAACATCTCATGTAGGCAAGAAATCACTCCCCACACAGTACAAAGCATTGACAAGTTGCAAATTAATTAATAGCTAATTAGGGTGTTAAAACATTCGGAGAAGAGTAGGAGTTTGCATGCATACTTATATCAGTGACATAACTAAGTCATACCTAGAGGTCATTAGAGATGGGGAAATTACACAGTGGCTGGGACATTTGGATCTCATCTGGCTGAATGTTGGTCCTTTCTTCGTATCTATTGTCTACGAGAATTGGGATGAAAATTCATTCTTTGGCATCCCATACTTAAAAAGGGCATTACAGAACTTTTGCAGGTCATGACCTTTTAAGCAAAGGGAAAAGAAAAATTGAAAAATCATTATGAATAATTTGTCAAACATGAGTTGTGATGCAATTAGCTCACATCTCTGCAGTTCTAGAAAATCATCATCATTATCATCATCCTATCAAATCAAAACAGGCTGTTGGACCAACACATGTGGGCAACTGGCACTAAACTGAAAATAAAGCTTATTGGTGTCCGAGTAGCAAATAACAGAAAGGCAGAAAAATCAGGGTCAGGTTTAGTATTCAGTATGGTGGGTATTGAGAAAGAGGCTAATAATTTAGTGTAATGTACAAAATGTATTACTTTAACTGTTCAACATAGTTCTTTTTTTTAGTCTGTCTTGAAAAGGGGTGATTATTCACATAAGTGTACACTTTGTCTTGGACTTCTTTTTCTTCTTTTTGCCCTCCTTGCTCATCTTCTCCTTATGCTTCCGGATTTCTCTCACTAATGTGTAAAAGGCATCATCAACGCCCTGGAAAGAGATGATAAAAAGAAGACATAATTAGTGTTACAGGTTAATATTTTCATAGCAGAATGCCAATAACCGCCAAACAAATACAGACTAAGGCTGTCACAATATCAGAGTTTTAAACTTTGATACAACACTAGTATTAAGAGATTATACTTGATACCTCTTTCGATACCACAGCAAAAAGGATGTATTCTTTGCACACACGGTGCTGGTACAGAAAGGACTAGTCGCAGTGTTTCCCACAGACTGACAGTGAAATTTACATTACCCTATTTATTTCTTGTCACCATCTTTATTCTCTACCTTATTTTAGTGTTTACTCACAAACTACTTTAACCTGCTCACCTTGCTTTTCCTTCTCTTTTCCCCACAAACACGCCTACACCTCTGTCTGTCACTCACCTACTTGCCCCGCCTCTTTGTTCCTCAGAAACAGAGGCAAGGCACAGCAGGTTTTTTTTTTTTTTTTTTTTTTGAAGCCAGGGGGGAAAAACATGAATTTTGGTCTTTTTCACTCACGGTTCTGTTTTCACAGCAGCAGGTGAGCCGCGTGTGGAGGAGGCTTGTTGTTAATGAGGTAGCCAATCGAAACTAACGTTGTCCAGGCCTGTGTTTAATGTTTATTCTTGCAGTCCATGCTTGTGAAATAAACACTGCCGTGCGTCACGACATCAACATAATGCCAGATAACGGCTATCTTTCTCTCTGTGTGTCTCTGCAGCAGAGCTGCGTGATTGTCAGTCGACCGCCCAGGAGGAGCAGAGAGGTGGAGATCGTCCACTAGTTAATGATCGCATCTTTCTGATTGTAAATCTGTTTTTCTGATAACTATTTTGAATACTATCAAATGACTATCATTTTCAAACGTGGTATCAAAAAAGTATCAAGGTATCAATATGACAACCTTCACGGATTGACAATGATCATTGATTCTGAGGTGAAATGTGAAGGCTGCTTGATTAAAAAAAAAGGATAATTGGAACAGGTTAAACTCCACAATCAACAAACCAGTCTTTAATATCAAACTGACGTGTAACCTTGACTTGTTCAACTGCCAAAGAAACTAAATCTATGGCTGTTGAAATCACTTGTCTGATTTTATGATCCCACCCCCAAATCAAAACTAAACCAATAATCAAAATTAAACTTAAATCTCCAAAAATAATTTCATTCAGTTTTAACAAATTTAATGTCAAGTGTACATCAGCGTGACACACATCACAGGGTGAGAGTAAATTCATCAATCAAGTTATGTGAGACACAGCTGAATAAAGTACAGATCAAACAGATATATCATATATATATATATATATATATATATATTTCAGAGTAAACATCAGCAGTGTTCTCACTGACGGTAGCTGCAGTTATATGAGCCAATTTATTTTCCCTCTGAATGTAATCAATCCAAATTTACAGCCCCCACGTGTTTAAGTGGCCACTAAATAAAATGACAGAACAAGTTGTCCTGTTTACATTTGCAATAGTCCGTGCAGTCCGCCAACGAAAAAAAAAAAAAAAAAAAGATGGACCTGCATCAAGTGCTTGGCACGAATACTGGTTTACTGCTGTGGGTTTGTACTCAAGCAACAGTTTTATAAAAATATTCCTCTCACAGTATTATTGAACAGAAGGCTCGCCTTCTGTTTATCTCACTAAAACTAATAAACAAACTATTTGAAGGTGGTTCCCCTGGGAAAGATGCAACACTCAGAAAAGTGATAGAACACTCTCATAAGAAACAAAAGAAGAGAGACGCCTCTTGCTCAGGTGAACAGCTTTGATTTACATCAAGAAGCCAAGTGTGTTATTGGAAGAATAATTTGAAAAGTAATTTGAAACAGAGTTTACAAAGGAAGGTTTAAACCACCGCTTTTAAATCAAATTATTTTTTTCCGTTCAATTTATTCTGAGTGGGGTGTTAAAATGAGGCTTTTATATTCTTACCGATTATTGGGGAATAAAAGGCTCCATGTAAATGCAGCTATTGTCTGTAGATGCCACACTGAGGCAAGTACATGGAACAGTTTGTACAGTGCAATAAATGTGATGATGAATCTGCAAGGAGCTGCAGAGTAAAGAGCCTAAGGTCACTTCAGGTTGTGACAAAGACAGCAGGAAAGGAAAGAATAAAGACTTTTTTTTAATATTAAAAAAAATAAAACAAATAAATAAATTAAAAAAAAGGGATTTGTGACCACAAGAGAAACTCTCTCACAATTTATGTTCACAACATATCTGCCAGTTTCTTATGACCACATCCTTCTTTGGAAACATTTCAGCACATGATTTTGGTCCCAGATTCACCATAACATCCTTTAATCACACGCGTTGGCTCACCAGCCCATACCCCTTTCTTCATGATCATTTTAACAGATTAGGACGCTTTCACACTGGTATCTGAATCCTGGAATGAGCGACTGGAAATTTGATAAAATAAACACTTTTTCTGAACATAAGAGTGGACCTTTACCAAGTCAACCTTAACAAGGTGAACTGACTGGCTGTAGGCTAGCTGTATTATTACTGAACGCAATCCTTTTCTCACAGGAAGACCTAAGAGGGTGAATAAAATGTGTCACTGGTGTATGAGTGGATAATAACAACCCTATATTGATGCCATGTTACTTTTTTAAACCCCTGCACCTTGATGAGGAAAGAACGGAAATGTACCCCAAGATCGGAACAAAAGCAGACAAGTGTGAAAGCAGACCAGCGGGGTTAGCGGAAGGGTGAGGGGGGCAAATGAAGTCGCGTTCAGACTCGTATAAACAAACTCAGTGTGAAAACGGCCTTAAATAATAATCAACCATGATACACAGAGACACTGAAAAGAGAAGAAATCATCAGCTGTTTCAGCCTCCTGTTAGAGCTTCACCACAACCCCAGTAGAAACCAGCAGGTTAGCTTTGAGAACCCATGAAGCACCAGCTCTCGTTGCACATCTTCTCCCATTGCCGGCTCTCCACAATCCCCACTAACAGCACACACACAGACACACAGAGCTGGTGGGTGCGCGGCTGCATACACTTACCCCTTTCACATCACAACACACTTTTTAAGCTTGACACATCGCGGAGTCTTTTCTTCCTTGCTGAGCTTATTGAGCCGGTACAGCCTGATCTCCCGTACCAGAGTGTAAAAGGCATCTTCCACTCTCTGCAGTATAAGACACAACTTTCCTCAATGTTGAGGAATAACAGGAGGACATACTGTATGGGTGCATGTGTTACAGCTTACAGATACAAAAAGGAAAGTGGGTCTGCCTGCAATGTCTGGCCGGCCTCATCATCTACATAAACTGATCTATCCTGTGAAAACTGAACACTCACCTCCTGTAGGCTTGAAAAGGGTCACCGTTTCCTTTCTCTGAAGGAAGAGGGGCCTGTGGCTAGATTAAATTCCAATGGTGACACATTTTCATGGTATGGCAGGGGAAAAAACTCCCTAAAAAAAAAAAACTCAGTATGCTCTGAAAAACAATTATTTTACCAAAATCCTGCTAACTACACTGTTTCTGTGCCGTATGTTTGCCCTCTTTGAAGCTCTGACAGAAGCAGTGTATTTAGCTGTATTGTTTCAAAGATACTGAGCATACACATGGACAGTGAAGCTGTGAAGAGGTTGATTATGGTAAAGACTGGTTTGATATGTAATTTTCATCACTGGAATTATTTAAATTGAACTAAAAAACAAACAAACTATAAACTTAAAAAAAAACAGCCATCTTTCCAGCCTACAGTGGGTGAGTGTCACTTTAACTGTATATTAACCCAATATAAATGATAAGTACATGCATTAGGAGCATATTTTGATTGTGCATTTTACTTCATGTGGGACGTTGCCCAGAGAAAAATCAGATGAAATCACTGAGATTTGGGAAACCCGGGTGGCTTTTTAATGCAAGAAACAGTTGCTGCTGGTCCAACAGCAGCACGACAGTGTGGGTAGTGAATTATGTGTACACTCAGGTGAACAGAGCTGTAAGAAATCAATCATTGTGTCATTAATTTCCCCCGCACCAGAAGGAGCCGTGATTCACCCCAGGTCAGAGAGACCAGGAAAGGATGCGTTTACAGATCACTGCATCAGCCGGTCAGCCACCTAAGGCCATGCTCACAACACGCACGCACACACACACACACGCGCACGCACGCACGCACGCACACACACACACACACACACACCACTTTGATGCGACTACGCCACGGCAAATCTTCCAACACCCAGTCACAGTAACCAGTAAGCAGAATCATTAACCCCCTGAGTAATTACCGACAGTTTGTCCTTTCATGCAGACTCCTTGACACACATTTACTGATTTGCTGATTATTTATAATGCAGGATCCATTGAAGACGGCCCTCATGATGACATAATTTCACATATCAATGATAAAGTAGCATGCAATGATTACATTATCACCCATAAATTAAAAATTAAATTAACCAAATAGGATTTAACGATGCATAGCACACTGCCCGAGACATTTCCAAGCAACATTATAATAGACAAAACCATTAGGGCCACCGAATGTGACACAAATCAACAGCACCACATGACTCAAGACTTTAACTTTTTATTGTAATCCAAGAGCAAAAGACTATCAAGCCTTTGCAGAGGCACATTTTTCTCAATTAGTCAAAATGACAATGAGCTTAATCTCTCTGGAACAATAAAATTTGATTTCAAAGTAAAATTTATAGAAGGACTGCTCTGTCCATCAAGCCAATGCCCCCTGAGACCACATGCAACCTCTCACCACTCAACATGCTCTACAGGCCTGCAGTGGAATACTCCAGCAGTTTAGAGACAGACTGAAAAGTTAAACTGTTTTGAGTCTTGAGGGCGTGGCCGTCTCCGGCTGGGCTCTCACCTGTCTGGTTTTGGCTGAGGTCTCGATAAAGGGAATGCCGTAGCTGCGTGCTAAGTCCTGAGCCTGCTTGGTGTCCACTGTCCGGGACGGGAGGTCACACTTGTTCCCCACCAACACCATGGGGACGTCCTCGGAGTCCTTCACCCGCTTAATCTGTTCTCTGGACATTGACAGACACAGCAGAAATTTATTCTGATTTTAATACAACCTTATGTTATGTTAAAAGTGTTTGATCTATTCAGAGTACAATGGTCACTTCTTCTAATGTAATCCAATCCAACAGCTCTGCTATGAATTACACTTTACACTTGTGTTGATAATCAGAAAGGTAGTGATGCTATTATTGAAGTCGTAGTGGGCAGTGTTGTTGTACTGCAGTGGATTATATTGAGGTGTTTCTAACATTATGGCCCTCTCATGCATTCAAATAGGGTGACCAAAATTGTTCCACACCACTGCAAACTTAAACCTCAATAATAAACAGTTAAATTAACACTTCTCTGATAGTGTCAATTAAAATTGAACATTATCTTTGTTATAGTAGGACTGTTTTATTGGATGCCATTAGATTGTACAAGTGTACTTGTCTATATATTGCAACGATCACAGATTCTGAATTCTTATATCGTAACTTATTTCTTTAAAACATGAGAACTGTGACCCAAGATACACCCATACGACAATTTTGTCACAATAAAATTATATGGAGATGCAGTAAATGACTTAATTATCACTCAGCTCTACACTACCTTGAATTCCCCCAAATTGTGTGCAGTAAAATGGCAACTCTCTATCAGTAAAATGCTCATTAAATATTTTCATTAAAAAAGATAAAACTTTATCTTTCCATGTATTTTTCCCCTTTATTAGACAGTGCAATAACACGGTTAGCAGCATACATCCCGACACGTTACCCCTTTCAACAGTGATTAAAACACTGCCTTAAAACTGCCAAAGGCCGCAGACCTTTAGCCTCTCAGCTCACCTATAGTGGTGAATGTCCTCGAAGGACTTGGTGTTGTTGATGGCAAAGACACAGAGGAAGCCCTCTCCTGTCCTCATGTACTGATCCCTCATGGCGCTGTACTCCTCCTGACCTGCAGTGTCCAGGATGTCCAGCAGACACGTCTCTCCGTCGATCACTACCTGCTTTCTGTAGGAGTCCTGGAGGACGAAGAGGTCAGAGAGCAATCAGAACTGGGATGAAGTGCGAGTGTTCAAAGAGCAGCTTGATGAAAACAATTAGATGGTTGTGGATGGCATAATTTAAGAATTATTAATGTTCTCCATACTTAAGGTTATTATAAGTTTGTTTTAAACATATATGGTATAAGAGAGTGTAATAATTTAGTTTTTTCAGACTCATCCTGTATTAGCTGCATTAATGGCAAGGTAATTGTAATAAATTAGAATTAACATCAAAAGAAATACAGATATTTATACATAAACAAAACAAATGTTCAGTATAGTCAACAGTGGAACAGAGTAATATAAAAGCATGTTGTTGTTTTTTTAAATTTAATTAAAACAGAAGCATTTACACATCATGACATGATTGTATTGACGTAGTTTTCCTGAAAGACGTCACAGGACTACATTTAATTACTGCCCTACTCTAGCTGTTGTTGTAGGGCACTCCAGTTTCCAGCGGACCTCAAATTATAATGGAGGTCCCAGTTTCCACAGTGTCAAAGCACTCCAGCATTTCATCACACTGATGGCCACACTTGATCTGATCCAACACAAATAACTGCTGTCTGATCCAGCGGGCAGCTATTGTTTCAGATGTTATCTGGTATTCAAATAATCTTTAGTGGGGCTCTAACCTGCAACAGCACATCAATAATTGATATCAAAGTGAGACTGTGTTCGCTCTGCATAGGTTGGCCCCCTGAGAAAGTAGGCAGGCAGACATGCATGGAAAGTTATTAAAAACCTGTTTGGTGTCTTTTTAAAACTTAAACCAGAAGAACCTGCTGCAGCTCCTTTTCTAAGAGGAGTTTCTCCTTGTTCTGCTCCCGTAACAAAATACACATAAATCCATGGACACGGTCATGGTCTTAAGCACACGCGCTTTCACACATAAAGTTTCCTTACCTCAATGGTGGGGTCATATTCATCCACAAAGTGATTCTGGATGAGCTGAATAGTAAGTGCACTCTTGCCAACGCCACCAGCTCCCACCACTACCAGCTTATATTCTGTCATGATTCACCTGCAGGGCCAAAAAATAAAAACACATTATACTCAAATGTTTGCATATACAGACAGTCATCTGGCACAGCATCAATTCATCTGGAGAACCATCAAAGCATTTCAAGCACTGAATTGTGACTTAAAACCAATTTATCAACTGGCTCCATTTGCTGTTCTTCATTTCTGTCTAACAAGCTGTTGCATCACTGGGAAATCTGCATCCTCAGTACTGGCAGACTGAGAAAATGTTAATGTATCAACATCACTTCCAGTGTGTAACACAGACAGCCATATGCATTTATTTTTACTGATTTATTTTCATTAATAAATGTGTAAAAATGTATAGTTTCCCATAATAACACTTCTGATTCAATAGTTCACCTGCAAGAGATTATGTGCTAATAAGGAAATATACACACGGAAAAACTGCTACTCAAAGTTAGTTAGTTGTCAGATGTTGGGATTAATCCCCAATTAAAAATTAACTAAAGACTGTTTCTGTGACACAAAAATAACAGGCTTCATATCACCAGTAACTAGGTACTGAAGTAGAAGAAATAAAGATAGCTCCTGATCAAATATCTAAATCTAGCAACATATTCAGCTGTGTTTTGCGATTAGCAGCCACACAACAGAAACTAACCCCAGGCAGAAATCTATGACATTACATTAAGGCTCCAAAATTGACATGCAACTGGAAGGCTCTCTGCTGTCTGTCTGCTTTGTGGAGGAGTAGCCATCAATAGTGGCAGCTGGCCTTTTCAGAAGTTACAGTACATGCTGCTCACAGCTCTGCACAGCCTGCAGTCAGGGAGGAGTTCCACTGAATATTGTTGCCTTTTCTAGACAAACAAAAACGAGAATGTGGTTTGATAGGTACATGGCCAACAAAGGTAAACTTTTACCACACTTGTTGGTGCTCAGCCACATGCTACATTACACATATTACAGTGAGGCTCTTCTGCTCATTGGGAAACAATCTTATCTTTACCTGAGCAGATAAGACGGCCGACAATGTCACAGAACATTCCAGCCACACACTTGCCACGCTTGTATAAACACTATCACTTGTCATCTTATTAGATGGTGAAAGTGCGTATTTTAATGACTGTATATTTAATTAATGCAGTACATGTGTAAGCTGACATGTGTCAGGTCTATACAGCATGGATGTAAAGGAGGGACACCGCTTGTTTATGGTTCAATAATGAATAAACCCATACCAGTACCCTCATTTGTGTTGTAGTAGAGTAAACTCACAGTAAAGTTATGCTGCTGTAACTATTAAAAAGGAACAATTTCCAGACAATGTGACTATGTTAGTCATGGCTGTTGTTTGCCTTACGTTGACATCATCTACTCATACTTTTATTTACTACATCACCTCACAGACAACAAGGTTATACAACTGAATTTTTCAAAACAATGCAACACCGGGAGAATTGAGGACTAATGGAGAAGTGGAAGTTGGTTAACAATTACACACACACACACACACACACACATATATATATACATATTTATATGGCTACTTTTGCTACAGTTTGTCACCTATGTGTATTAGCCGAGGTTTAAAAACAGGCCACCCCACTTTTAAATGAAAACCCCGGCTGTGTTCAAGCAGGCAATAACACCTAGAGCAGGCTTAAAAGACGACAGGAATTTGATTCAAATCCACTGCTGTGTTCCCGCAGGGTTGCCAGATTGGTTGTGAAAACCTCTGAGCACTGTGTTTAAATAACCAGGCTGCTGTGCTGTTAGCTAGCCTAGCATTGGAGCTCGCCCATAGGCTTGAAAGTCAGCTAACCAGCTAACTGAGCGAAGCTAATGAGATTTACAAAAGTAATTCATTAATGTAGCGTTGTCTACATCGTGTAGTACGGACAAGCCGGCTATCATTCATTCATTAAAAACAAAAGAGAGACGGGTGCAGATTTTGAAGCCGCCATTGACAGGCTAGCCCAAAGGTCTGCATTGCAGGGCCAGACGTTAGGTTAACAATTGGGCGTAGTTTGCACTCACAACGAAAATGAATATTTCCACCAGCTACACTGATACTGTTAAGTGTTAACGTAGCGGAAATACTGACCTATCTACTAAATAGTGGGGAAACATTGCGACGTCGTAGCAAACCCTAAAGCGACACACACATGTATGAATCTTATCCGTTTGTTTTACCTTTTAGCGAGTGGAGTTCCGCGTCCGAAGTAGCGACCAAATAAGTCAAGCTGATAATCCTCTCGTTTCACACGATCTCTGCATTTCCTATTTCACACCGAAACGCCCGCATTTAAGTCAGACTACCTCGTTTTCCAGAAGCAAGCGGGTACATGCAAAAAAAAGTGGGAAAATTAATCGATTGAACTTTCCATTTGATCCAGCGTCCGGCCTAGCTGTTCAGGTTGGCCTCCTTTAAGCGAATATGGGCGGATACCGGGGCGCACTTTACCCAGAAAGCATAGCTGGGGATTTCAACCGGTTTGGGGCATATCACTCGCCTCTGTGTCGCAATAAACGGCAGAAATATGCTTTCTATTGTCCTCTGTAAACGCACTAATAGTGTTTTAATTAGAAACTGTAGATTTATATAAACCCTTATTATATCTGTCTGTAACAAATAAGTTACACATGTGCAAATATTACAAATATTTTTTATTAAATCTCACAGTAAGCCAGACAGGGGGAGGATTTACATATATGCTTTAATTATCACAAATGATACTGTAACTATGTAGGTCACATGGTGTCAGTTTCAGGACGTCTCCTTTCAGTATGGTGATCTCCTGCCGCTGCCTGCTGCAGAGTCAACAAAGCCTAGGGGGCGACTCCACTATATATAGGCTCTAAATATAACTGGATTGTGCTGGAGGGACGTCATTCCCAGGCAAGGAAATGATTTGGCAATTCCTTGTCAGTTTTCCAAAGTGTTCACTAGGCTGCCTCCTGCGTACTCTATGCGCATAAATGCATGCAAGGTGGGTTCCTAACAAAGCACAGCCCCTATAACGTAGGGTCTGTGCTTTGTCATCCAAAATTCATCATCCAAAATTAAGGCAATAAAAAGAAAAAGATAAATTAATCTATTTTTCACCCACTTATTTATTTCATTACAAGAGTCCGTCCGAAGGAATGTCTCTTTTAAAAGACAAAATAACCCTTATAATTAATGTTAGAGCGACATATTCGTGAAAACCAATTCCCTAAATTAATAATACAGGAAGAAAAAAGAGGTACAAAAGAGCATAAATTATACATATACGATGCACTTCACACAACAGACACACTAGAGGTCACTATTGACTTCTTGTCTGGCAGTTCTCCAAGCTGCACACCCTCCATTTAAACCACAGCTATGTTTGTGATGTAAAAGCAGAAGTGAAGACCATATTTCAGTGTTGTTTTCATTAAAGCGTGCGTGTGATGTAATGAGCACATAATGTGCGCAGAGATGAGCAATTATTGTATCATTTTTAAAACTTTGGAGATTTTTACATTCTTTTATCTGCATTTTATAGAAATACCCTTACTGCATTTAGAAAACAATAAATTAATAAAAATGGAAATAATGCATTGTTGGAGATGAGAGAAAGTATGTAATTAAAAATTAAAAATTAAATGCATCATAGATGTTTTTATAGTTAAAGTGTTATTAGTTTCACATTCTTAATGGAGACATTCTTCACTGGCAAAACATTCATACTTGAACAATAATAAACTCCTAATACAACACATATTTTTATATTTATATCCCTATTTATCCATTACTATATCACAAACATCGTTTATTATTTACTGTCTGTCACTATTGTTACTGTACTGAAATGTGAATTTAGTGTAAAGTTTGATCTGGGACCTTGTTGGGCCTGTTCCCTCTGTATATATAATGTAATTATGTGTATAGTACATATATAGCAAACCTGTAGTTTAAATACCAAGTCTCTCCCTTTGTACAATAGTATTTGTAAAATAAAATGACTGAAAACACTATTATTACATAGCAGGTAAATCACAGGTGTATCTGATAACAATGGCTGCTATTCAATTTAGGCACGGTGACTCACTGCAATGGCTTACTGTTACACTAAAAAGCCACCATTAACCTTATTAGTCACACCTGCTTGTTAAAATGTCTGCTGTAAAAAAGATTTATGATGGCACAGTTTGCCAAAGATTAAAATAGCATTCACACAATCTTACTCATGTAAAATGTAATTTTATATAACGAAACTTGTCTTTCAAGCTTTAGAGGAAACTTCATGCTCAGAGAATGAAACTGTAATCCTGTGCTGTAGTCTTTAACCAGACTTGATGACTAAGAGCACCTAAACCTGCTGATTACACCACCCTTACGACCTGGAAACCATCCAGACAGCTGAGAAAAGACCATATTTAGAGACCTGACAGTTCAAGCTGACATTAAATTACAATAGCAAAGTCTGATCTGTCACAAGAGGGCAGTAAGCCTCCATTTATAGATGGCCCTATTGCCAAAGATCCATCAGCTGCTCCAGTTGAGTATATGGTTTGCTTGAATTCGTCAAATAACTCATGCATTTATTTTTGTATCAGATGTAGTGATGATTTTTACATGTTCTGTGTAAATCCAAAGTTCAGTCCACTAAAGGCATACAGAGCGACTGTTTTATATTAATTTATTTGATAATGTGTGTAAAAAAAAACACATTCTACCAGATTTATTTACTTTAACACTTTTGTGTGATCTTTATTTTACATTAATCGTATCTTACTTTGTCTTTATGGTATATGTGATGTGAAATATGTAAACTGCATGATATTTTCTCCATTTTTGTGTTGTATTTGTATATGTATAGTTATAGTATAGGTTTATTTTTAGGGGAGTAGTTTAAAGACTCATGATACTTTTCATATTTTAATGTATGCACATCTTTCTTTATGCTGAAAACAGATAACCACTTACACATCTACATCTACATCTGCAGAAACACCTATTTTAAAGACTCTGAAGCTCTCTTGATAACTAAGTTTCAAGTAAACTACACATTACTATTTAAATTCCTCAACTTCATGATAAATTAGACTTATAATAGTGGCCCTGCCTTGCTCACACAAAGCCTCAACAAAATTGTTTTAGATAGGTTTATGTCCCTAATAGTCTGCACAGTCTTCTTCTAGTGTTTGGATGCCGTTGCATGTGTAAAAGTTGGCTATAGGTAGCCCCCACAGCCCCTACCCCACCCCCATCAGAGTGTATTGCAGCTTTAAACAGTCCACAATGCCTTGCGGTGTCCCAGTTCCAATGCGATGTATTTACCAGCAGGAGTCATGAAACAGGGGAGAGGGGCATTTTCCGCAGCTCACTGGTGAGACCGCAAAAGACTAGCGCACGGAGAGGACGCACACAAACTTTCGGACAGAGGACGTAAACGTCAATTATCTGTTTCCGGACGCGTCTGTAGCCTCATATTGTTGTTTTCCTGTCCAGCGGCCAAACGTTACTTTGTCGCAGTTCGTTGGAAGTGATTTACTGGGCATTGGTGAAGAAGGACACATTATTTTTTTTTGCGGAATTGACGCCTTTACCTGTGTTTTTACCCTAAACTTCACTTCGGGGAGGAAACAACTGACTTGAATCTTATTCGCTGCGTAAAAGGTAAGAAGACTATGGCATACGGTTATTTAACAATGGCAGAAATTAGCCGCAGCTGAGCTCGTTGTAGTTGTGAGGCTGGGATAACGGAAACATTTCTGTAGTAGAATAGTTGGGCTACTCTCTGAGCCCACTACAGCCCATTATCGCCATTTCTTCAGCCTCGTCCCACTCGACACCAGTATTAAGAGGTGAAAGCTGAAATGTATTATGTCTTTTAGGCTGATATGTGCACAAACATCAAGCGAATACTGCTTTTGCATGTGTTTTTATGCATTAGTTTGATTAATTAGACCAGTGGAAAGCATTATTAAGTGTTCTTGGATGGTTATTTTAGCAGGCCCAGATGTTTTGTAGAACATTAACTCAAGAATGTTGCTTTCACCCTTTTCCCACCATTGTCTCTAATCAGGTTCAGCATCTTGTGTATATATAACTAGCTCTCCTGGTCTCAAAAGATCTTTACACACCACTAATCATAATCCGAATATAAAATCCCCCTAGAGTTTATTCCATCTAAAGCCCTGGTGCTCTACTTGCAAACATACACCAGGTGCAGCAGAACCAACCTGTGGAGTTGCTGCACTCAGCCAAGGTTTTGTGCCTCGCAGTCTTATGCTTTGTGATCTTGCTTTAATCCTGAAATAGAATCATGTAATTCAGTGGTGTTTTCTGCATTGGATGGTGTCATAGCACCATGAACACCAGGCTGCCTACACACTGGAAAAATAAACAAGTTTTGCCACTTGTTGTGTGTGGCTGCCATTTCAGCTGCTGCCGTAAAAACCATTTCAGTTCTATAAATGCGTACATGCAAGAGTGTGATCCAGCCCCAGATGATGTTTTACAAACCGCTGTAACATGTAAACCTTGGCCAGGGGCCTCTTGTTGCACCGCTGTGTTGCTGCAGCGCCTCTGTCCCGGTGCAGGAGGTTCCCTGCTGCCTGCTCTGCTGGCTCTTCAAAGCTGGCTAGTGAGCAGTGAATATGGCAAGGGAACAAAGGCGGCATTATTGCTGGCTGAACGTGCCATCCAGATGTTCGGGATCCTGCCAGAACTGACCTCCCAAATGGGGGAGGCTGCTCCAGCGCCTAATAGTTTAATATCAGCCAGGCAGAGAGAGAAAAAGAGGGCGGCTTGCTCCAGGGTAGGGGCCACTGGAGAGCTCTCAGGAGCTGAGGGTGTTGTCTGTAGCGTGACTGGACTTGGGTTTATTCCCAAACACCCCCAATCTTCAGATTGGAGCTGCAGAAAATCTGGACTTGGAGCTAAAATTGTGAGGAAGTACTGGGCAATCTTTTTATAGTTATCTGTATTACAGGCAGTAGGTGATTGTTGAGGCGCTAAAATTAACTGAGAGGATGCCGATATTGTCCAAGACACCATCAGCAACTTTGAGTGGTTTTTCACATACAAAAGGATTGCAATTATTTCAGTTGTTCAGTATCTTTTAATAATTATCCAGTTAAAACAGACTTTAAGTTGGATGCAGTTTGTTTAAGTTCCATCACAGCACTGTCGCCTGCCATCAAGATCACAGATGCGGACGGACCCATATCTTTCCTGTGTCTTAGTCATTGGCCATTGCGTTCTCACAGCCCAGGAATGCATATCCTGGATGTTATCAGATTCCTACTCTTCAGGATCAAGGCCTTGTCTCTGGCAACAGTCTTTGCCCTCCTCTGTAACTTTACATTTATAGAGGTTGGCATACTGATGGCATTCTTTATCTGGTTTCCACGGCAAGACCCTTAACTCCTAACCACGGGGGTCCCATCTTGTCAGCGTGTCTTGCCTTAATGTTATACTGTTGCCACCATTATGTGTTTTAGGCTAGGGGATTACACTGCGGCTGTAGCACTTGGTGACAATGTGAAAGAATTGAAAGCGAGGAAAGAAATTTCTCCAGTTAGTTCCAACCGAGTCACCACCAGTGCCTCCACAATAAACCAGCGTCTGTCTTTGGCTGCTCACAGAGATCTGTTTCACAACAGATCTGTTACCAATTACAGCAGAGTATAAATTGCTAGTAATTACATGTTGCTCTACAGGGAGCGCAATTTGAATTAAAGTTTGGTTAGCAATAAGCAGGGAGGTTTAAGTACTAGAAGAGACTGCTGTTGCTTAAGTCTGTTAGAAGTATGACATTGTCTTCAATTTCTGTGGGGGAGTTTTACATGCCAGAAACTTCTTCTTCTCTAATAAAATAGTTGCCAGTTTTAATTAGGTACTTGGATAGAATTTCTTCATTCTCACAATGCCTGAACTTCCTAAATGGCTGTATTGTTTTCCAACAATCGAACAATGGTCAACAAATTCGGAGAGGAACCTGGGTGTAATAACATCTATTCACGGAGGTTGTACTTGTGGAACATTAGTGTTTTCCTGTGAGGTCATTTCTCTCAACTTGGTTCAGTGGTTGCCCCACAGGCTTTCTCCTGAGTCAAGCTCAGTCTTGGTTTTGTTTTAATGCAATGAATGCCCCATTTTGTTTTCCTCAAATACTTCCTTGTTAGCTAAACTGCACGATCCTCACGCCAGTTCATGATGCATGACGGACTGTAAATCCCCAAAAAACGCGGTGCTATAGTGAAGCTCCTACAGTCAAAGCTCCTACAGCATTTCGTCATGGTGTATGTTGCAGCAGTGTGTTGGTCGTGTTGGAACACCCACAGGAGCATATGGTAGGTTGTTTACACCAGCAGAGAGTTGAAGTGTTTTCCTGCCAGATCGGTGTGCTCCTGTGTAGGCTTTGGAGAATTGTCATCAGCAGCCGGAGCAGGCAGGCTGCTCAGTGCTGCTCACACACCTCACCGCTCTGAGACAAATGCATCTTGAGTCAACACTGCTGAACCAAAATAAGACTGAAACAAACGCACTCTGATTGAGTTTGATGGTTTGCTGCAGTTGATCATCTCTCAACTCAGCTTAAATAGAATACACAGGAATTTAAGCCCTCCGATGACTCATGAAATGCCTTTCTGGCATAAAACGAGCTGCACAAATCAGGGAGCGGGCATCACCCCCAGGCTGTGGCTTTGACAGGCCAGTGGAATAGAGCTTGCAGAGCTCAGGATGGCAGTCTGCCCCACACCGCTGTGCCTGTATCATCAGTTGGGTTTTCTGGGTTAATGTTAATGAATATAAATGTTACAAGTCTGGACCAGAGCAAGTGACATTTATGAATGCCCCACTGAGTCTCTGCAAGGGAGAGGCATTGAATCAGCCTGTTATGAAATGCTCTCTTTGGTTTGTCTTCTTTGTGTCGCAAAAGTTCATGTGTTTTTAATCAAAACACACGATTTTGCAACTATTGTTAATGCAAACGCAATTCCATGCAGTGGTCCATGTAGATCCCTCTGACACAGTGTTGTTACAGGTAGTATTTTTAAGGCACTTTTAGCCCCCCCGCCCCCCTCCAGTGTATCCAAACCTTTTCCCTGACTGATCCACTATGCCTGCTTTGCATCAAGACCTACTCAGTTCTTATAACTGTTTCCACGTCCCCCTGAGAAAAGGGTTAAACAAAATGGTGACCGTGTTTTGGGTCACTGCAGAAAAATCTTGTGCTTCTGTGTCTGACTAGTTTCCTATGTTCCTCTCCATCCCTCAGCCTTTAATGCCATTTAAGGGCAGTCTGAGTGAAGGACAAAAGCACTTTCCAACCAGCTGTGAATACGCCAAGAATAGAGTGATCAAGAGCCAGGACACAGACAAAGGTGACTGTACATATTGGATTAAAACAAAATAGAGTGCATTTGTGCATTTAACACATACTCTGGCTGAACTGCCTGAAGCTTTATTTTGTTTGTTTGTACAGTTAACGTGAGTTGATTAATCTGTTAAGCAATCAACTAAAGATTAAAAATAATAATAACGCTCTAATTTGGATTTTGGTCTGTAAGTCAGATATATTTAAGAAGTCACCTTGGGCTTTGGGAACTTATTATGGGTATTGTTGACCTTTTCATAACAATTAATCAATCAACTGATTAAAAAAATGACAGAAAAATCAATAATGAATAATAATCATTGGTTGCAGCTCCATGTGTTTGTCCAACTCTACAGATGTTACCTTGCCGCACAGCCAAATGTCTTTACCATATTTAGAAAAGCAATTGGTGGATAGATTGGTGGGTAGGACATGCTGGTGTGGATGACTTTGTGAATGTGGATAGGGAATATGTGGGCTGGGGGAGGTGTAATTGGCGGGGGGTTGGCGAACAAAAGGACCTTTTGACTCAGTAGTGTAGGTGCAGTGAAGGTTAGTTCCATGGAGAGTGATACAGATCTGGGCAGATGCCATTCATTCTCTCTCTCAGTACAATGTCCTTGAAGAACACTTTGAAGGATCCTTCCTCCTAGATGAGTATTTGAAATATGCTGTGCGTACTTCATGATTATGTTAATATTATGTTTTATTTGTACTTATATCATAATATTGACTACTCTAATGAGTCTGTACTGAATAGTGTGTCAGTGAAGAATGCAGGACATAACTGTATCACGTTACAGACCAGTCAAAATAAATGCAACATCAAAAACAACAACTCCCTTATGTTATGATTCTTCCGGCTCTCCATTTTCTTTTTACATTTTCATGCTTTGTCTGTTTCACTCTCTGCTCCTGTCCTCTCTGTGTCACCGAGTCTTCCTGCTCTGTCTTCACTGCTTCCATTTAATTCTCTCCACAAAAGCAGGAACTGGACTTGGGAATGTCTGCTGGCAGCCTCTTCCTGCACCCCCAACAGACATGTACCTATTCATAGAGAAGAACAAAACAGCGTTATAGCCAGCTGGTCCTGGCATGCCTGGCAGTATGAGTCCTTTCTCAACTGGACTATCCTTTTTCACCTGAAGCTACTGCTGAAATAGCCTGACTGTGCCTTGTATTTTCTGCTTATTTGACCACTGGTGTTTGTAGGTTTTACCACAAGTGAAACTGTTTGCATCTCTGTGTGTCTGTTAATCTTTTTAGGTGACTGAGCATTATAACGGTAGCCTTGAGCACATCCTGACTAACTGCTTCCTGTTTTCCCTTGTGTTTCCTCCCCAGTGAAGTAGCCAGAGGGGTTTCAGCTGCCCTGCACTACTGGAGCCTTCAATAATGTCGGGGCCAACACACCACGACCGGCCCCCTCGCTTTTGACCCAACATGGAGCTCAAGGTCTGGGTGGATGGAGTCCAGCGGGTCGTCTGTGGGGTCACTGAGGCAACCACCTGCCAGGAAGTGGTGATTGCCCTGGCACAGGCCATAGGTAGATCATTTTGTACTATTAACGACACACACACACACACACACACACACACACACACACACACACAAACACACGGTTTTCTTTAGACTTTGACAATTTGAATGTACAAAACAGTTGAAGCCTTATCAACCCACAACTGTCATCTAATTATAAATCTCCAAATTGCCATATTGCCTTTGGTTGCCTGAAAAGAAGTCCCTAAGAAGTAAACAAATCTCCTGGCTACATGTTATGCTCCTGCTGAGATATAGTGGGTCATAGTGGAGGCTTTATTGGTAGGTTCTTGAATCTAAGTACCCCCCCTTTTCCATATGGCTCCTTCAGGAACGGGGACACTTGAACAGGCTGTATTGACATCACTTCCCACAAAGCGCAGGGTTGGAGGAGGGAAAGTCTGACTCATCCCTCCGTCTTCTGCCAAACCGAGAAAGCAGCACTTCTGAGCCCCTTCCTCTGCCTTTTTTTCTATTAAATTCATATAGACCACATTAAAGCCGTGTTTCCACTGCATGGTACAGCTCAGCTCTACTAGAGTCTACTTTTCTCGATTTCATTTTCCAATGCAGATCGTAGCCCCTGAGCATAGACAGGATACTTAGCTGATCATTGCAGTGACTGCACGTGAAACTGCCATGGCATCATCTTCAGTGCAGCATAATCACAGCCATCCCTTTGGTATCCTCTATTGTTCCTGTGTTTCAGAAAATACTGATAGTGGCAAAACAAAAGACTGCTGAAAAAAAAAACAGGAGAGTTTAGGAAATCTTACCTCAGAGTGCAGACTGGTTGCTCTGTTTCACGCAAGTGATTATTCTAGCGACAAGTGTAGTGTTCTCACTACACCTTTTATTATTGACTCAGCTTGCTTGGAACCTTGACCGAGGTGATACAAAAAAAAAAGTACGATACACAACTTTTGACAATGGAAAACCAAAGAGGAGCCAAGCCAAGCCTTGCGGTGGAGACATGGCATAAGTAATCAGACACATTGCAGATCTTTGCAGGATGAAAATGTTGCATTGTGACAATGAAATGAAATGAAAGAAGACAATTGTTTGCTAACATGTAATCTTAACAGTTTCATAAGATGGTGGTTTATCATGGCTGCATTTTGGAGTTCTTTTTGGAATATTTCTACACCTTAGTCGTCAAAACTGCTGAAATAATATTTAAATAGAAGTCAGGATCCTTAAATTTTTTTTTTTTTTTTTTTTTTTAAAGATAATTTTTTGGCCTTTTTAAGCTTTATTTGATAGAGACAGCTGAAGAGTGAAAGGAATGTGAGGAGAGAGAGAGATGGGGAATGACATGCAGCAAAGGGCCGCAGGTCGGATTCAAACCCTGGGGCGCTGCGGCAAGGACTGAGCCTTTGTACATGGGGCGGATGCTCTACCAATTGAGCTAACCGACACCCCAGGATCCTTACAATTTGGTGTAACCATCTACCGGCATGATAATCTGTTACAAATCATGTTATTTATAAGTGTTCTATGTTTACAGGTCGCACTGGGAGGTACACTCTGGTAGAAAAATGGCGAGACACAGAGCGTCACCTGGCCCCCCACGAGAGCCCTGTAGCTTCTCTGAACACCTGGGGTCAGTATGCTGGTGACGTCCAGTTGATCCTCCATCGCACTGGCCCCACCTTGACTGAACGACCCCCCTCAGAAGGACCCCCTCTCAGGGGGCCTGAACGCGGGCTGCATCGGCAGAGCCTCCCTCCCCTAGCAAAGCTTCGTCATCCCAACGATCGCTCCCTCCGCCGCCGCGAACCGCGACGCAAATCTCTCACATTCACCGGTGCACCCAGAGGCCTTAGGGAGATACTGAGCGGAGGCCAAATTGGTGAGGCTGAGGCTAAAAGAAGACTCCTCGTGGGAAGTGGTATAAATCACCACCATGCAGGACCAGCCATTGGGAATGCATCACCTGGCCTTTGGGCCTGTCGCATGGAAGATCTGTTCAGACTGGTCGGTCTACAGAGAGAGACTCTCAGTGCACTGGAGAAAAAGCTGGAGGCCTATGAGGCTGAGCTCCAGGCCTGGGCTGAAGGGCGAGGGGGACGAGGTGGAGGGTGCATTGGGGACCCCGGTGGAGCAGGAGTGCTGATAGAGGAGATCCTAAGGCTGGAGAAGCATCTGAGGAAGAACGAAGTGGAAATGGAGGAGGAGGAGTTTTGGGCCACTGAGCTGCAGATTGAGCTAGAGAGTGAGAGACAGCTGGAGGAAAGACTGCAGGAGCTTCGTGGACGCCTGCAGGGCTGTGAACTGGACATTGAAGAAAAATTGGCAATGGTACAGGTGTGCTATGTGTGGTAGATTTTTGGGATATTGAATTCAAAATCTGTAATTTAGTAGCTAATAGTTTTGGGTAAAGATCAAAACAAATAAGAATCAAAGAATAATTATTCCATAGCAATTTTGTATATTGTAGTAGGTGGTTTCCTTCTTTTCCAATATCTCTTTGTCTCTGTCACATCAGAGTGTAGAGGCTGGCCTGGAAGAGGAGAGGCTGCAGAGGGAGCGACAGGAGACCCAGTGGGTCAGTGAGGCGGAGGCCCGGGCTCAGGTTCTTAGGGTCAAAGCAGAACTGAAAGCTCAGGAGAGACAGGCGGTCCAGCTGGAGAGCAGCTGCAGGGCTGTGGACAGGTCACTTGGACAAAGCAGCAAGAAACTGCAGGTGAGACGTGCATGCATTCAAATAGATTTTACCCTAAACAGCGCTACAGCATGATGTAGTGGTAAAGGAGACCATCCATCAGTTAAAATGCATTTAAGCATCTGTCCCTCAGCATGGTGCTGAATCCCTGCCAGTTTGCAGGGTTTTTTTTAACACATTAAAACCTGTTTACGGGTCTTGGAGAGTGCTGCTGCATATGTGAAAAATGTTGTATGAAGCCTTTTAAGGCTCTAGAGGGAGCTGAATGAAATCTGAAGTGATGTCGCTTGAGTCAGCATCAATTGCGTCTGAAGACTAAAAGTTTGAAAATGAAAAATTGCAGGATTCATCAACGTTACAATACTCAGATCTACCTCAGACCATGCATACATACAAAAGTAGGCTAATAAAAATGCTTTTACGGTCCACTAATACACATAATTTGAGATTTGTGTCTGATTTGTTTGCTGTATGTAAAACTGGGGTGCTTTCTGGTGTGTGTTTCAATTCAACCATCAACCCAGTTTCAGTGTGACAAATAATGTGAGAAATGGATCAATAAATCGCACTGTATTTTAGACAAGAGTATGAGTTTTAGCCTTGAGTGCTCAATCTGTGTCTCTCATAACAAAACTGACGATAAATACAGTTTGGTCATGTTCATGTGTTTCGATCTTGTTGTTTAATAACCAAGACTGACAAAGGACTTGGAGATTTAAAGTAACAAAATACTCATAAGCTGTAGCTGTAGATATCTGTCATTTTGAAGCTGCTCACAATGCTTTCCCGTTACCTGAAGAATAACTCTCTCATGCTGTTTTTTTTTAAATTGAAGGACATGCAGCACGAACTGGAGCAGCTGACCAAGGAGCTGAGGCAGGTTAACCTGCAGCAGTTCATCAGGCAGACCGGCACCAAGGTCACAGTGCTGCCGGCTGAACCCGCTGAGGATGAAAATACTCACAACAGTCACGGTATAGGTAATATCGTTTTATTTTAAACAAATTTTTGTGTGGATTTTCTCTGTCTCCTATTAACACATTGGTGTTAAAGACTTAATTCACAAGTATAATCCCTTATAATGTTATGTATGCTCAGGTATCTCTTGCTGTTGACATAAATGACAAGCAAGGAACTGACCTTGTAGGTACAGCATGCAGTCTGCGACAAAGCGGTCAGTTAAGTCTAATTGATCTGAACTGGTCTGACCCCAAAACAGGAATTACCACTTAATTATGTGTCAGAGTGTGTGCTGTGAGGATAAATGCTCTTTAGTTGCCATTCACAGATACACGACTTACTTTTATTCAAGTGCAGTTTGTCTTTGAGCCTGTCTGTGCATTAGTAAAGTCATTCTGTTCCATCAAGGCACTTATTATTTTTCTACCTCACGTCTTGACAGCCTGCTGAGAGAAAATGACTCAGCTTAGTGTGTGTGTATTTGTGTGTGTGTGTGTCTGTGTGAGAGATTGTGATAGAGAAAATGGGGAGTGGGAGGGGTAGTGGAGAGTACAGTATTAGTTTTTACCCACTCCAGTGGCAATTATAGTCTCCATGCCAACAGCTGCCTTGGATACAGGCAGACTTGGCGTCATTCATTCACCCTTCTTTCTCTGTCTATCCCTCATTCCTTCCATCACGCTGCCCCTCTATCACATGCTCAGCAGTTTGTGTCATGGGCTCATTGGACCAAAGCTCTGTCACTCTACAGGAGACGAGCAGAGAGCTGATATATAAGAGCAGTGAATAATGGGAGAGCTGTCAGACAGAGGCTATCCCCATCAACTGTCAGCTGGTTATCAAAAAGTTTACGTAACAGTGCAGTTAGTGATTATATAATAATTAAGACTGACCTTCAAGAAGTTGAGACTACAGTGGTGTATTATATGTTGTAACCAATGGTTGTAACTAGCAGCTTGTAAAATAAAGCTTGGATGCAGCGTGCAAAATAAAGTTTATAGGCAGAAACTAAAAAAAAGATAAAACTGCAAGCACAGAAATGAATGTAAAAATCTAAACGTACAAGCATAAATATTAAGTTATATTTATTTATTTTCAAGCATACTTAATCATTTCAGTATGCCCACTTCTTTATTAACTCACAAGGCATTTTTCTTTTAAATTGCATTTTTAGTTTGTAATTGCTCTATGTAGGACTTCATGTGTGACTTGAATTAGAAAAATGTTCCTGGACTTCAACTATGAAAAGTAATGAACTGAGTGTTCATGTCCTTCTTCTAACCTTCCGGTTCATGTGTGAAAAATCAGCAAGCACTTTTGTGCTTGGCCATAAAATTCACTGCATCGGCAGATTCTCTGCACAGCTCAGTACTGTCCCCTGGTGGCACGTTAGCAGAGATGTAATGTAGCGTTAACAGGACTTTTTTTTTTTTTCATCAGGAATTATATTGGTATTTATCCATTTAAATAATGTTTAAAAATCAATCATGCAAACATTTTTGTGTATATCTTTTGTGTACATTTAGAATATGTTTCTCATTTCTTTCATGTGTTTTCATTCTCAGATTTAGTTCCCCTGACTGGCTCCCTAAAGCGTCCGGTGTCATCGCATCCAATATCCAGTCACCTCCGGGTCCTCCACAGCCCTCTCAGTTCTGGCCTGAACCCAGAGGGGATCTATGTGTGAGACAGTTCTGGTTGGGGTGGGAAACACATCATGTCTCCCTCCAGGAGCCCATTTCACCTGAGAACACATTTGTAAGTGGATATCTTTGTACAGGATACCTCAGTAGCACACTACTATGCACTGTTGTCTCAGTTACATGAAGGCAGCCTTGAGTGTGAAGAATCAAATAGTGAAAGAACGGTGTTGATCTTTCAATGGAAGTCACAGAGCACTTGGCGGGATGAAAGAATAGAAGCTATGAAGACAAAACACACGGCAGCAGCTCTTTTGTGTCACAGCACACAGTCTCTGAACATATTAGACTTTTTAAACATCAGGCCGTCGTGGACTTCCTTTATAAACATATCCACTTAATGTACTTTTACTCTCACTTTAGTACCTGCTGAATGATTTGTATTGTTTTTTCTCACTAGCATCATGATTCAAACCTATTGCCTTTTGAACAGTATTCTTGAGAATCTTGGTATGTGAACTATATCTCTAAAATCATGTGTAATTTCTGCAGTGAATACATTTTACCCAGCATAATGACTGGTTCTTATATAAGTAATGAAGGATCCACTTGTGTCAATAGTAAAACTGTCCAGAATCTATCATTTTGCATATCAGAATTTATTCCTGTAGCTCTGACTGTCTGTTCATGTTAAAACTATGCACAAATGGTTAATAGTTTTGTTACTGAAGAATGTTACTGTCTGTATGTACCAAAACGATGGCTTACTGTAAATATGTTTTCTTACTTTTCAGCTTTATTTAGTGAAGTATTCTATTTTATTACAAAGCTGTGCACACACAGTGACAAACATGGAGTGCCCTCATTCCTGCAGTAATATCTGCACAGTGTTAATTATCCTTTTAAGCTGTTTCTTTGTTTGTTTGTTTTTGTCTTTTGTTAAGATGACTACACAGTATATTTTTGCCAAATGTATTATGCTTGTTTTTCTGTGAGGATCGGTGGCCAAAGATTAGCAGGTCTTGTTGCATGATTGTGTTGTTAATATAGCCATATCTGGATGTGCACAGCACCCACAGTACAGTAAATCAGTTAGTCGAGTCTAAAAATGGTGGCATGTAATAATACAATGGATAGCTACAGCTACAGTGTGTGTGAGATTAAAGTTGTTGGTGATTAAAGGGACGTGTGTGTATGCAGAATCAGTATAGCCAAGGTATGAAGCCCCTCTTAGGTTGTAGTTCAGCTGCTAATCACATCAAAGTGCCTTATAGTCATTCCACAGTTGGTGTATTCAAATAATGTACAGTGAAGCTTTAGTAGAGACATTGAAGCGATGATCATAGTCAGTTTAGATCAAATGTTGCTAGATATAATAGTGCCACATTGCTGCACAGAGAGAAACTGCAACAGTGCAGCAACAAAGAGGAAACTATAACCAAGTTTTATCTATTAGTATTTTGTGGAAATGTCAATGGAAAAAACATTGTTGATAGTGCTTTCCACTTTGCTACTGTATTATTGTCACTATAATACTATGTGCTGTAAATGCCTTCACATGTTATCTGATTTATTTCATTAAGCAACACATACTGTATACCATATTCACCAGTTAAGATCAGTACTGTCACCCAGGAAGAAATAGTGGATGTAATACAGAAGGGGAGTCCACCCTGCAATATTTAGTAGCTTCAAAATACATTGTCACTACAGTGTGTCTCTCTGGTTTTCAGTTATAGAAGAGACCAGTTTTACAATTCTTAAAAGTTCAAACTAATCTATGATAGTCTACATATTGGGGTGGATTTTCCCTTTAAGAAACCATGTGTGTGCATTTTTGCACCCTGGGATGAGACATAGCTGTTGTCACTGTTTACAAATGTATCATGTTCTAGAGAACTGTAAGATGTCGACTGTACATAACCTGTTTTTATTTTTGTTTCCTGCCTTAATATACTGCAAAGTGTTGACGGATGTATGGCTGTAACTGGCTGCTGATGTGACATGGATTGCATGATTCAATAAACCATATGACAAATGCGTCACAACAGGTGCCCATGGTAACTGTAACTGTTGATAGCTGTTTGCCTGTGGATGTAAATGAGAGGGAATTTGTACTGTATAGTACAGTATGTGCCCTAAATGTTTTTCAAGCTTTTCACCAGTAGATGGAGACATTTACTCAGTAATGGTAGAAGCGAGGACACAACATGGCTGGGTGAGAATAAAGGGAAAGACACATTTTTTTCCCCCACTGAAGAATGAAATGATAAGAAATGTTGTCAGTGTATGAAATGCATATGAATGTTGCCTACAAAGAGGATGGTATCTGGTCAAAATAAAGGCAAAGCTGCATTTGCTTAAATCTTCAGAGTTGCTCTCACTGCTGGTTGACGACACTGACACAACCTGATTGTAATATGAGTTAAGTTTAAAAGACTGCTGGTGCAAAGGTTCATCACTGCACTGTGTATTTAATTTATTTAGAAAGGGCTGCGCCTTAAGGCAGTATGCATGATCTTAACAAACCTTGAAAGGCATAAGTTGGCAGTGAATGGACTTCATTGTTGCCAAGATCACTAAAAAGCATGGATGCAGAAACTGTAGTTTCAAGGAGCATGAAGACGGAATTCATAAGATTAAAAAAATATTACTATAAGCCAGTTAACAACAAAGAGTGGATTAAAGCTTTTAACAAGTTGGGAGGAGGCCACTTGTTTTTCATCAGCCTGTACAGACTGAGGGTATAATCTCACTTCATCATCCTTTTATCACATGACATTTGTTTAAAGCCTTGGCTTACTGTACATTCCTCTGCTGTGACCTGTCAGCTGATTTCATATACTGGACTTCCAGTATTGTTATTGGTCCTACTGTACTCTGGACTGTTTGTCTTGTGCATACACAACTTGGTGTTTTACAGTGTGTAATGTTCCCCATGACCTATCTTAAGTGTTAAATAAGAAGAAGCCTGCAGGGTTTAGTTTTGATATTTATTTTACAACTCATCAGCAATAATTTAGAACAGCATATGTGTAAAGCATTAACGAAATGTGCAACAGTTGCTCAGTTAAATCTTTAAAAAAAATCCATAGACTTCTACAACATTGACATAGACATGTATACTTTATGGTATATTCACAAAAATCTATTTACAGACGCACATGCCACTTTATATAACAGTTGATAACAGATTTGAGGCAAAACCAGCTGAAGAAAACTACAAAAGCAATGTCATGTATGTAAAATACAATGAAAATCATCTGTTTATTCAGTCACATGTGAAACTTAAAAAAAGCGGAACAACACTACACTTGCAGGAATTAATCTCTTAGAAAACAGGCCAAGGTAAAGTTAAAGTTCATAAAACTGCAATGATCAGAGCTGATGGTCCCATGACCACAGCTTTTTTCCCACCTTTGTCAAATATTTGAAAAGCAAAGTTTCACATAATGATAGCATATAACACAGAAATGGGGATAGTCTGGCGTGTAGTGGTGTGCAGGGATTTCAAATCTGATTATGATTTGAATCATTTTTGCCCTGAAAGAGCTAGAAAATAGGTTTTGTTTTGTTAAATGGAGCAACCACAGCTTTACTGCGTGAAATCATCACAAAGCATGTGGTGGCTCTGCTCTCTCTTTTAAAATGAAATGTTTTTGTTTATTTCAAGACAACACAATAAAGAGGTTCAAGAGAGAACTACAGTGATAGACTGTTCAAAATGATGAGGTGACTGTTTTGGGGGGGAGTAAAAGCAGAAAAAAGTGCACTTTACGTCTCAAAAGAGTAAAGATCATCCTACATACAAACTTTGACAGCTGGGAAAATACAGGTACATTCAATATCAAAGATCTATAAGGTGCTATCCTACAACGTTTCCTGGAGGTACAGGAGGTCACTGCATCTCTGTGCTGAAATGCTTCATTCAGAGGAACGTACAATATGCTGGTCAAGCAGCCCCTTGTGAATGAAGGGTTTCTTCTTTCCATTATTCTGAATTATTTCAGTGATTGCTTTTTTTTCCCTCACAAGAACAAACAAATAAAGGAAACCAGAGTAAACTCAGATCTGTAAAAATGAGTTTGAGGGCAATCAGGCATAATACCTCTGCCATATTATTATCAAAGTGTAAATGTTAAAGTAGCTTTTTTTTTTATGTATTTCTTGTTAATTATGGAGATGGTGTGTGTATTAGGAAGGGAGTACCATTCACTTCTTCTCAGGAGGGACACTAATGTGCCTCCCAATCAGCCTACCCCAAGTTGGGGATGAGGTACTTGAGGGCGTTACACTTTCAGGAGCACTTCTTTTATAGGCCCCCTTGAGTGCACATTTACATGTTCATGAATCAGACTGTCTTCCAGGTAATAATATTTACAGTCAGAGTCAGCCAAGTTCTTAACAACCTTGGCAGAGGTCAGTTGCAACTTAATACATCCAAAGAGAGACTCGCTGATTGGGATATTGCGCACTGTTGTACTCAAAGTTTTGGCACCAATGCTGCCATTTCAAAATATTTTATCAAAGAGGATAAAAAACTAACTCCAGCACAACACAGCCGTGTATTAATGTCAATCATTGTCGATAATCATCTAAATTGATTAATCTAGCATAAGTGCAAAAGGCACGCACCGTCACAACTATCCCCTGTTTCAAGATATTGTACATGAGAAACTTTTCCGAGAAACCTCGTTTTAAAACTCGCCTAATTAAAAAAAAAGAGAGAAATACATAAACTCCTCAGAATGCACGGAAAGGTAACACAGACAAATTAGCTCGTTTGGCAGGCAGAAAACTGATCATGTGGGCTATTCTTGCTCTCCTGGAACGTGTCATCTACGTCACCCTCCCCGTCTTCACTCGCGGGACTTTCCTCGCGCTCCTCAGGTGAGCCTGTCTCAGCCTCGTGTGACTCGTCGCTGTCTGGACCGTGGGAGTCCTTGGACTGGGAAGAGGCTCCAAAGTGCGCAGACAAACTCGGGAAAGCGGCAGCAGCAGCCGCAGCCGCCGCTGCTGACGCGTGTGCCGGGTATAGCCAGGGGAAAGGGGACGCTAGAGCGGCCGCTGCTGGGTACATGTACTTCTCAATGTTGCTTTTATCGAAAAAAGGCATATAGGACGCGGCAGCTGACGGGTTGATGAAGTAGAAAGGCATGCAAATAGGTGTCTGCTGTCCCACACTGCTTATTCCCATCAGAGAGTTCATTAAAGCCAGATCGGGTCTGGTTGGGTCTGTGCCCCCTATCCCGCTCCCAGGCCAGTTCATCTTTGGTTTTTTGGCAGCGCGATCATCTCCAAACTCTTGTTTGATCTTCACCGCCTTATGTCCCTGCGCCTTATTGCGCTCACATTCTTTATCTTTGCCATCACTCTTTTCAGCCTCGCCCCCGTATCCACTATCCGTGTCTGTGTCATTCTCGTTAAGCTCCCCGCCTTGGGTCCTCTGGATGACCGGGACACAGTTAGCTTGGCTGTCGGCTTTCTGCCCATCCTGTGTGTCCCCGGCGGGTAGCTGGTGTTGGAGCGGCGGCGCGCCGGCCTGGAACTGCGCCAGCACCTTGTGAAGGTGGTTGATGAGCTGCGCGCACCTCTGCTCTCGTGTAGTCCAGTTCTCAAACTGACTCAGGTACTGCAGGACCTCTTTGGCACAGGCCTGGAACCCGGAGTGGAACGCATCCAGATCTGCATGGATGGAAGATTTCATCGACCGGTCCCCTGCGAAACACGCAAGTCAAAGATGATCAGATCATTATTGTGTAAACCACATCAAACGGACGCGTGTCAACAGCACGTTTGATGAAAATCCGCATTATCTCTAGAGACCTTATATCTGTTCTATTTATGTAGATTTCTGCTACTGTAAACACAGATTTCCTCTTATATAAATACTGATAAAGTTTCATGTAATCTAAACAGTTTAATAATACAGCCTAACCTCACTAAAAATGATCAAATTTGTTCATCTTACCACTCTGCAAAGCAATGATCTTTTGGTGCTGCTGCTCAGTGACAGCAGTCAGTGCGTTTAAATGTTTCAATGTTAACTCCAAGACAACTGCTTTCTCCAAATGCCCCAGCGTCTGCGGAGGAAAAACAAAGGTTCAGTTGCCTGTTTACGAGATCTCTCTCATTTAAAAGCACGTTCGCTGAGCACGTAAAAACTTTTTGTAGTGTCATGATCTCACCGATAGCTTTAGGTGTTCGGGTAACAAATCCTTCAGCTGGCCAATACATTCGTTGATTCTGTCTCTCCTCTTCTTCTCTATCAACCGGTGTGGTAACTTGTATGCGTCCTGCTGACAAAAAAATACTGTATTAAAACACAAATATAGGTAACAAAAGTGTGAGTGAAAAATGTGAATTCTGTCGAGATGTATGAACACACAGGTTGGTTAATGAAAATAAGAAACAAAATATTTAGATCCCCTTAGTACAAGAAACTGTGCGCACCTTCCCACCATCCTCCCGTTTTATTCCTCTTTTGGACTTGCACATGTAGAGAGAGGGGTAATCCACCCTAAAGTAAACAGGAAAGTGTCCGATTATTCACCACGTTGTCATAACACTGTATTAGACATAAGTTTGACAGAGTTTGCCAAAAGCGACACTCACCCCAAGAAATCTGCGTGCTCCATGAACTGTCTGTCCTGTAAATGCGGTATTCTTTCATCCATCACTGTCTCCGCTGCTGCTGGTTATCCGCTTCTGAGCTCCTTTGAGGGGGAAATGTTTTGTTATTCCACGACCCGCGGACGGACGGCAGAGAGAGCGAGAAAGAGAGAGAGAGATGATGCACAGTGCGTGTCCTCCTGTAGAGGCTTCGATTCAGACTGATGTCTATAGTTCCCTGAGCTGCCACTTCGCAAAGCCGTCGGTGCTGTGGTTAGAGCGCACGCGCGCCTCCGGTAGGGGAACAGCTTCCGACTCACGTGTAGCCTGCACCAGCACAAAGTCCGGTAATTAGACCTTCTCTGTGATATAGCAGCTATCGCCGCTGTTCCTATAGCGATGTAGCGCCAACACTTTAGACTTGGTTGCTGAAACGTGATTCATGCGTAAAATGTGGGGAAAGGCGCACAGGCGTGAAGAGAGACAAACATAAGCGTCGTTCACTAACGGTGGCTCATCTAATAAAGCCAATGTGTCTCCTAAACTTCGCAACTCGAGCCTTTCTTTAAGTACAAGTGGACTAAATGATCAAATAAGAGAGAGAACCCACAGATCCTAAATGCACCTCTATCACTGTTAAAACATTATATTTTTCCAGCTTTTAATGTATTCAAAAAGGTTAATATGAAGTAAATACAGTGGGTAAACGTGGCACCCCTCTCAAATATTCAAGGTGGGTGCCTTGCGCGTACGTGCGCGTCTGCCACTCCGTGTTGTTGCCCGGAGCAAGGCAGGGTAACCTATTCATACATCTCCAGTCGTTCAAAGCTGCGTTGTCAGTAACCATGGCACCGGCCCAGCTGTGTGCTCAGACACGTGCGTCGCGGTTCTTTATTAACCTCAGCGTGAGTGCTGCGCTCTCCCACCTTCATCTGAGTGTCTTATAGTCCAGGAATAAAATATTAACTGTGATGTGACAAAGATTGGCGGGATAATTGCTAAATGTGGTTTTGCTCTTATCTCCTAAAACAATTAATATCCAAAAAATGATCTGATGTTATCGCTGTATTTTCTGGTAATACAGTAAACGTTAAAAATTTCCATCTAAATATGTGTTTTAATAAATCATACAAGTTACATAAATGACTCCAGGAAGTTAATCTGATTGTCAGTGACACCTGTTCCCGTCTTGTGAACGTTAAAGAGCTCAAAAACTAGAATCTGAGCCCATGTAATGCCCTCACATGCCTTATGATCACATTACTTCTTCCTGTAAGTCATGTGACTGTTTCTGGCTGGCAGCATATGGCTCTCTTGTGTAACAGTGCTGACAAAGAATGATCCAATCACTCCTGCTCTCAAATGAAGTGTGACCTCCTCTTTGCTGGTTTCTTATTAACTCATACCTGCTGATTTGCCTCTGTACTTTCCCTTTCTTGTCATTAATGTAACTATAAGTGAAATCATCTCGCAGTCGTATGTTGGAATCCCCCTTGTGTCTTCCTGCCCCCCTCCCTTTCCCTCCTCTTCCTTTCCTCCACAGTATGCTGCCTGCTCTATATGTGGCACTGGAGCCGCTTTAGGAATCCAGTCCAAATGTTTTCCATATTAGTTCAGAGACTTCTCTGTTTCCAAATAGCAGCCGAGCAAGGCTTATGGTGAGAGGAGGCCTAGGCAGGGAGGGGAAGGGAAGGGGAGCGAGGCAGACAGCAGACAGGCTCATCCACCCCAAACACTGCAACAGTCAAAGTCAAGAGTACAGACAGGGAAAAGAGTGTAGAAAAAGGAGGAGAAATGGGGCAGGGGCAGAAAGGTTCCTCAGACAATAAGGAGGGCAAGAAGAGGAGAGATGAAAGCCCAGCGCCAGAAGACGGCAATAGGTGCAGAGTCTGTCGCTTCCCTCTGCTCGTCGCCCTGCTCCAGCTGCTGTTGGGGGTGGCCATCACAGCCGTGGCCTTCCTCATGTTGGCCATCAGCCCCTCGCTCCTGGCCAGGGAGACGCCACACTGGGCTGGGATCATTGTAAGCTCCATCCTTACGCTCTAACATCAGCCACTACTTTCACATGTTTGCATGAACTTTGAATCTGGTAGTTCTGCATGACCTTAAGCTATATCCCTAATGTGCTCTTCATCTTCAACACACTGCATGTCAGCGCTGGCCCTTATCCACCTGTCTCAGGCAGGCAGTCACTGTAGGCATGGGAAATCACTGTTATGTTCTAATAAATCTCCATCTGTCATATGTATACACCTAAATCTCCAATACCTTGCAGTCACACGGGCCTGCTTGCACCTTCTGTTGTTTTTGTCATACGTCCAACAAATCCTCAACATCTGGCCTGAAGAGAGAAACCAGCCCCATTAAAACTTGACCTTTGAACATCTGAGAAGCATCTAAATACCTTGTTATTATTTTGAAAATCTGACGTGCACGCATACTATATTTGCTTACACTCAGTCATCCTTACCATCTGCCTAAAAATAAAACCTGAAAGTTTATCTAAAAGTTTAACGTCGACTATACAGGCAATTAAAGATAAACTGTATACTTTAATCAGGTTTATGTGTCTAGTAATTTGTGTAATTTTAAAAATTAGCTACCAGAAAACGTTTTTTTAAAGAACATTAAATTACTTAAGGATCAAGTATGTCAACATTTAGGAGGATTTATTGGCAGAAAGGAAATATAATATTTATCAGTATGTTTTCATTAGAGTATAATCACCTGAAAATAAGAATCATTATGTTTTTGTTACCTCAGAATGCATCTTTAATATCAACAGAGGGAGTAGAGTTGGCTAAATTGCACTTCCATGTTTCTGCAGTAGCCCAGAGAGGACAAACCAAACACTGGCTCTAGGTAGTTTCTCCTCCAGGCTTGCAAGAGGAACTGTATTCAGTTGATTGTAATCTGCAGCTTTACCACTAGATGCCTGTAAATCCTGCACACTGGACCTTTAAAATGTCTTAAAATTCGCACTTGCATGTGAAAGATTGTATGGAAGTTGCAGGTTACGTTTTTACAGGAATTGAAGCGTTAGTTGAAGTTGTGGTACTTTTTTATAATTGTAGTCTATGAAGTGTTAGTTGAAATGTTCAAGCTAAAAATAGTTAGAATTTAACCACTGAACAGCTAAAACCCTTGTAAAAACTTGAGTGCGAGTTTATAAACCCTGAAAGCAACTGTCAGTTGACCTGTAAGCACTAAAAACAGTTGAAACGTCCGAGTGTCAGAGAGGTAAGCTATTAAACTGTATGCACTGAAAGCATGTACTAAATATCAATAAACTAACATTTGAGGAATGAGAGCGAAAGCAGTTGAAACATCAGTTGAAGTGTTTAAGAAATGAGGGCAGTTGAAGTTCACTTTGTCGAGTCAGAGATCAACTTTTAAATAGCAGGTAACCTGTAGTTTGTTAATTTTGTTGACAGATAACATGTAGCACACTAAAAGCAGCTGAAGTGCCCGTTAAAGCATGAGCAATAAAAACACTTCAATTTCAGTTAAAGTGTAAGTTAAAGAGACTGTTAAATGTTTTTTTTACAGGTGAACAATGATTAACTGTTTCTGTGAAATCTATAATCTAAAACAACTGAAAGGTCAATTTTACTCATCATCATAATTTTCAAAAAGATTTAAGATCACATTTGGTGATATAAAAAAAACGTGTTGTTCCTGTTTGGATCTCATCCCAGCCTATCACAGACACCATCTGCTTTCGAAAACATCCCTGGACACTAACATCCCGAGTTAGATCCTCACGAGATTCAGCAGAGTGAAAAACACTGAGGTCATCAAGACCTTTCCAGAGAATCCTGAGTGCTTAAGAACCTGGGAAAAACATTTCAATAAGATGCTGCATGTTAGTCACAAGACTCCAATTGCACTGAAGAGATCGAGTGTGAGCGTTTCTGTGTGAGAGACGGAGGGAGAGGGAGATAATAATGTAATCAGATGACGGCTTACTGCTGAATCATGCAATCATGCAATATTAAGAGACACCCTGAAAACCTGGACTCAAAATATCTTCTGGAACAAGACTCTTGTTTCTATACTGTAGCAAATATATTGACTGTATATCACATGCATAATAATACACAGCAACAAGGTATAAGCGAAGTGCATTTTTTTGTAATAATGAAAGGCTACAAAATGAATATTAAGTTGATTATTTAATTGTCCTCATATGAATGAATGTATATACTTTTGTGATGTCTTGTTGCAGCTGTGTTTAGTTTCCATCCTGGGCTTTATCCTGTACTGTATCACCTACCTCCCCGATGAGAGATCGGCTAAGCAATTCATTGTCAAGGTGAGTCTACATGCATGCTTTTTTGCAGAAGTGAAAATTTAAAAAATTGTCATGTCATGTATGGTGTCAAATCAGGTCTCCCATTAATGCACAACATGTCTCTTTGAAAATGAAGAAGTAGAAAGAAGTGATCAGATGGGTCAGTGCAGTTTCTAGACCTTTGCAGGGAACAGTGTTTTACTCATGCATGTGCTGCAACTGTTGCAGGAGAGGTAATAGAGTTGAGAGAGATCCCTGAGTTCTGCAGGGATCATGGGCAGAGCCAGATGTTGTAAACATGTGGTGCAGGGGCATGCTCCCCTGGGGAGATTTTTGTCTTATTTATAGCAGCTAAATACAGTGTTTTCAAGCCATTTGAGATCATAGTGTGCATAACAATATGAACATAATTTGGGAAAAAAAAAACATGATACTTGGATGGATGATCAGTTGATAAATCTGCTGTATTTAAATCCATGCAATAATAATCTGCATATCAAGGATTCATAGCAATGTCCTTCAATACTCCAAGAGAAGAACATTTACTCAAATATGATTTAATTTCTTACAGAAATAGTAGGATAAACAACATCGTATGGTATCGTATGGTACTCTTTTCTTCTGACCTTCTGTCATGCTCTCAAAGTTATTTTAAAAGCCTAAAAGATTTGAGGCTTTTGAGAAAATATGTGGGGTAGAAGCCCCAGAAGCCACTCTGCCAACTCCACCCATGCCAGGGATTCCTATGAGTGGATGAGTACAGTCATTAATGTGACTTGATTGTTCAGCTTAATTAGTCGTGCAATATATGCAGTTGGAATTTCAAGGCAATTAAAATCAGTCCACCATTGTTTGCCACTGAGAAACAGGTCCTTGGAAGCAGCGTGCACTTTTTTTTGTGTCTGGCTCGTGTGTGCATACCAGGATCAAATATGTACATATGCTGTGAAGAGAGGGTTTGAAAACACTTCAGTAGTATTTTGCCTTAAGAAGTGCAGCTAATTTGCAAAATGGTCTCTGCAGAAAGGCATGATGAAAAGCCTATTCCTACTGCATCTGTATTGTGTTCTTTTAAATACCATCAGACTGTCTGCATCACCAAAATTACAGTGATTTTCCTGATTTACATACTAATGTATAAAGTTTACAAAACAATCTATGGAAATATTAAATGGCCTTATAAGAAGTAGTTATCATAATTATGCATATTTCTTTTGTTGAAATATGACAGCAATAAATACTGCATATTAACATTTCAACTCCTCATTTTTTTTCTCATACTGTAAATAAAACCAAATAAAGTTAATAATGTGTATGCCAGAACAGCTGTAGTTGGCCTGCACTGCTCTTGCCCTAAATTCAAAAGTGCTTTAATTTATTGTCATTATTCAAACAGCTCAATGATCTCATTACCTTACTATATTCATTATTAGCTTAAGAATTTATGGCTTTACAGTCACTTAATTTATTCATTTCAATTGCTCTTGGCGCAAGGCGAGCGACATGTCAAATTATTAGAAAATATAGTGAAAGTGGAGACATGTTTGAAGTTAAGTGTTACTATGTTGTCAGACAACCACCTCAATAATAATGTATTGTGGCAAGACGCTCATTTCTCAAACATTGGATCTTTGAGTTTGAAAGCACTCAGTAAAAAATGTTCCAGGACACCACATGGACTATAAACAACAATAGTATGAATGTTGACTCCTTTCAGTTTTCTACCTGCTTTAGGGTTTCAGATCATCTCCATTAAGTGAGGTACATCATGTTCAACCAAGTACTTGTTCATGCACTTGGTGTATTTACATTTCCCCATAACCAGCCATACTTCAGATTTCACAGCTGTTCCAAAATTAACATAAATTCCATTTCAAATCAAGCACTGCTCATGACTTGCATAATTCCATAAGCAGCATGTAACTGAGATCAAAATACGCCAGTGAATGAGGGCTCCCGTTACATAAGCAACAGAATAAGATGAAGGTTTAGCGTTCAGATTGTGCAATTGCATAAACAAGACAAAGCCTTTGTCACATTTTACAACAGTATTTTTAGACACTCTCTGTTGTTCAGGATACTCAAACAGGACATGCACCAAAGGTGGGAAGCAGCTGTAGCTGCAGGGCAGTCTTGTGCTGCGTCTCATCTGTGCTCTTACTCTGAGGGTCAGACCTTTCCCTGTTGTATCGTGGGTAATCTCTTTAACTTGCCATAGGCAATGAGCCAGCATGTCTGTTTCTAAGCTACAGTTTTGGCACTCTGGGTTAATCATGAGACAAAAGACCAAAGCCAGATTTCTAGGATAAAAAAAACACAAAAAGTTGAAGAAAAAAGCTTTGTGGTCAAAGGTTGAAGTGCGTGACCTCTGACTTTTCCCCCTGCAGCTCCTGTACTTTATCCTGTGTACAATCGGCCTGGTCATTTCTGTGCTGGTCATGGCGTTCGCTGGACACCACTATTCACAGACCAGTAGCTTCACCTGTCAGCTGATGATAGAGGACTGCATGTGCAAACTGGATGAATCAGACCCAATAGCCCGCACCTTCATCTACGAGGGAGTCAGCGACTGTGAGGTGATCACTGGCACCCTCACACTCTACTTCCTGCTCCAGATTGTGCTGAACCTGGCCCAAGCACTTGTCTGCGCCGTCGGTGCCTTCATCATGTGGAAGCACCGTTACCAGGTGTTTTTCGCTGGTCTTCAGATCGGTTCTCCTTCGTCTCAGCAGTGGCACAAGGTTTAACGTGATGATGACAGAGTTGATGGATTGACTCTTGTCAAGCAGATCGGGATGTGTGATTACACTCTGGACAAGCGTGTTTTCATTGATGTCAGTTTATATTAACCTTTTTTGTGGTGGTTGTATTATAATGGCTTTTTGCACAACTTTTGTATACCAGAAGCAACTTTGTACTTCCAGTGTCAGATGTTATAAAAAAAAAAATGAAAAGATGAAGAGGAGCAAAACAACTGGTCTATTTTTGACAAACTAAACCAATTATTTGTGCTCTACGTTTACGACTTTTTAACAATGTTTCTAATTATCTTGACATTTGCTCGTGTGACATACAGCTCATATACGGTTGCAGTACTAGACAAATTATATGCACAACACTGAAACCAAAATAGCTCATTTGTTACTAACTCCAAACATGTACATGGCCTCGCAAAATGCCCTTTGGTTTGAGTTACTGAGATTTAATGATCTTGATTAGTTGCTGCAATGATGCTTTAGGTGGCACAGAGAATCACTGTGTTGTCAAATAATGGTTAGCAAGTGTTAAATGACACTGCCTCAAGCTCTGGGAAACAGTTTTCACACAGTAAAAAGGTCACATATTGTAGAAATGTAGTGAGTAATATTAGTGAGGCATCCTTTTTAATCTCTATTTCATGAAAAAATAAGAAATTCTTTAGTTTATTGCAGTTTATTGAAGTTTCCAACCTTTCTAGTCTGGTGTAACTCATTTTCACATTGTTAGACACACAAAACAACCAATGGATTAATCCCATGAATTACATGTTTTGTGTGTTTTGCTAATTTATAAACTTATGCAAAACAATACCAACGTACTTTTCAGCAGATAGACTCAACTACAGACTGTCCAGTTGTATGCACTAAAAACAGATCCTGACAGCAGTAACACAATCTGGGCAGAGTACACTTCATGAGACTGGATCCAGACTGAACTGGGCTGTGGCTTTGCGAAGGTGGATGCCAGGCCAGTAGCCAGCATGACTCAAACAGCCTGTAGGAGTCAAACTACTGCAGCCACAATGGGAGGGGGGAAAGGGGCCGGGGTGAGGAAAGGGGGACTCAGACAGGCAGCTGGACTTTAAGTAACTAAATCATCTCAGTGTGTTTACGATGTGTGAGTTGTTTTTCATTCAGACAAGACAGGGTAAAAGAGATGAAATAACGGCACAATTTTAGCTTTTGAGTTTTTTTTTTCAACATGCTTTGCCTCATGCAGAGCTTTATTTTATTTTTACTCTCATCTATGGTGCCAACAGCATCTACAGCTATACATGCTGAGCAGGGAATGGTAAACATGAGGCAGTTTCCGGAGCAAATTAGATGAAACATGTGCCTACGGGGAGAGTGTAATTAGTGTACAATGTTATATCTATTTTGTCATTGACAAAAGGTTGATTTCTTTTTCACAGAAGCCTTAAATGAGGTGTTTGAGAAAAGAGCATTTCATGTGGATAAAGAACTTAACAAGTGCATTTCCTCTTTCTAGACTGTCAAACTGTTTGTGATTACAAATACATTTTTTGTCTCTGTTATATGCAGTTTCCTTTTGCCTGTTTTGTCACAGCACTTAAATCAGTTAACACACAGAAAGAGTCATTTAAGACTCAAAACATCACTCATATTATATGAATGAATTTGCTTTTGCAGTTAATTGCACTCTGCATCCTTCAAGCTATGATCATGTTTATGCTATATACCCAAACATGAGACATGCATATCATTAATATATATATATATATATATATATATATATATATATATATATATATATATATATATATATATATATATATATATATATATATATATATTTCTCAAAGTTAGGCAGCAACTAAATGTATGACTAATCTGTCTGAGCCTGGTTCTGACTTATAAAAACGTTAACTGTTCATAATGATCCTCAGTATCAACACATTTGGCAACACATTTGATAACTTTCATTATTTTATTTCATTTTATCTTTAATTAAGAATCATTATCACATTTTTGGGGGGGTGATGATGGAGCTCAGTTGGATAACAATCAAAACAGAGAAACACCAGGATACTAAAAGAAGTGCGGGTGTTGTTGCAGCAGTGATTTATCAGTTCTGGTCAATGATGCATTTCACACACTGTACTGCAGAAGCTCATACTGTACATACTGCATCTACATGTGATGGAGGGCAGGCCGCGTTTGCAGTGTTTTTCCGTGTGCTCGCTCTGTGTTATGATGTTGATGCATCATGTGACCACGAAGGCTCAATCTCGCAGGCCCAGACACAGGAAGTCACATGCCAGTCATCACGGGGGCATGTTTATTTATAAAGATGACAATGAGGAGGGACCTTCCACCCGCCTCCTCCTCAACTTTCTGTGTGGTGAATTGATCTTTTGAGGCAAAACAATAAAAAACTAAAAAAAAAACCACTGAATGATATTTGATTCTGGTGGCCACTGACGCAGCTGTGAGTCTTTAGAGGAGACTGCAGAAGGCAGAAGATCGATGTGTGTATTGACACAAATCACAGCTTTCACAGCAACTTGAAAACAACAGACTGAGCTCTCATCCAGTATTTTAATTATGCAGCTGAGTATATCTACAGAAGAGTTTATAACCAGTTTAATATATAGTTTAAATCTAAATTAATCTGATGGTTTGGTCCTTTCAGTTGACGTGACTGGCTCACACTGAGTAAAACACTGCTTCCAACCACAGAGGTGTTTGGGACATTGCCTTGAATTTATTGACCTTCTCTGGGTGTTTTCTCACTCTCACTACTGAATACACACACAGGCTAAGCACGTGACACTAGACTGTGGTTTGCAAAGAGATGACTGCCGTCCAAATGTGTCTGAAGGTTGTGTTTATAAAGTAAATAATAAACTGCACACGTGCATTAAAAAGGTTCACTGTGTTCTGAGAAGGTGAAATGAAGCGGAGCATCTTGTGTATTATTCTAAGTTGATTTCACCTCCCCAAAGCTGTTCAAAAAAAGTTTTTTTTGGTAAGTGGACAGCAAAGTTGAATGTTTTCTCTTCATGATCAAAACCTTCAAAATAAATCTCCACTGATAAAATGCTATGTTTAGGAAGTGATGCAGACCAAAGCAGTGCATGTTTGTTTGGTATCACACTATGGCAATAAGACTTTTGCCAGACAGTAATGATGGCCCTGGTATTATCTTCTCCCCTCCCTTCCCTCTCTGAGTCCAATACATTCCAGTAATGCTGCACTTTACCCTTCTTGTCTACGCAGTGACAGCTGCTCACCATTATGGCACTGCGTGAGCTAATTTTAATGGCTGTCACAGGCAGCAGGAGAAAATGCAGGCCTGCCAGCGTAAACAGCGAACTGAAGCCAAGAAGGATGGGCTTCTCTGTGGAGGGTAAATGACAGGACGGGATAAAAGACCAGTTGAGGCCTTTCTGTGATTCGTTTATCATCTCAAATATGTTACACAAACACAAACATACAGAGAATCACCCAGCCACTGCTTTGTATTATCCATTTCTACAAGTACAGAGTGCTAAAATATCAACAATGTGAAAGGATGTGTGGATGACAGGCCTACAAATAATCAATGCTTCAGACCAATGAAGGAAATTCATTTCTTTATGAAATAAACACGTTGCATCGCAAAGAAAAACATGCTTTTGAATAGACAGCAGCACTTAATGACAGTACCTTAAGACGCTTTTACATCTTCTAGAACAGAAGTTCCCAACCTTTTCTGCCTAATGTACACCCACAGCCCTGTCAAATGAGCTAAAGTACCTATTCGTTGACACAACACACTTTTTCCAGTGGTTTATTCATTACTTTTCATTGTCTGCTTGAACACTTTACTGTCAAATCCATTATTTTTATCTATTTCAACCATCATTCCGTCACTTTTAGCTAACTATTTCAACCATTTATCCATTAGTTTCTGGGGCACAAATACCCCTAGTTGGAAATTGCTGTTCTAGAAAACATTTCTGTATTTCTGCAACTTAATTTTAAAGTTTATTAGACTTTATCAGATAGCATGTAGAGTGAATTTATTAACTTTGCTTTTAATATTTGATGACCAGTGCTGAGTGATCTGAAATATGACCTTGTCTTTTCCTGGGTCCTGTGCTCCCTTCATGGACAAGTACAAGTGTGAGTAAACACTGAGTATGTGGGTGGGCGGGTGCAGAGGGGGTCAGGATGAGAGTGTGGGGTGAGTGCTCATCCATTCCCAACAACAACAAGAACTGAGGTGAAATGAAAGCATGCCAAGGAGTCTTATTTAGTACACATTTATTACAACTTCTGACCACATAAAACATATTCTTCTACACACTTTGTTTTAACAGAAAGTGTCAAAGGACAGTCGCCATCGCCAAGTGCATGCACTCATCTTCCATTAGGCTGTGCAAGTTTAAAACACAAGTTGAGACTTAACAATCAATTGCAGTCCAAGAGAGACTAATGAGACTGATTTACACTAAAAAAATGAAACTTTAAGAAACAGTAGAACATGAAGATGATATGAGCAGATACAGTATTACATATTAGCTGACATCTCTTAGACATGAGAATGTTCATATTGTAACAAAGAACTGTAAGCCAACCATCTCCAGTCAGTACTACATTATGTACCAATATAAGATTTAGACTTAAAAGAAATTTCAAGTAAGTTCTGCACAGGTTATCATTATTCTTATTCACATTTCTGTTACTTATATACTCTGTAAATCTGTAAAAAGGCAACTGAAATGGTGCAGTGAATGGATTTTTAAACACAAAGCATGCAAAAACAATACCCCAAACGAACTAATGTTTTCAGTTACAGGCTTAATTTTTTACCCTTTTCCTTTTAAAAGTGCACTTTCAGCAATTGCAATGTTCTGTTTATAAAAGTTAATGAGTAAAGGCAGCATGATTCCTTTTCCAACATGCAAAAATAATACTCCAGTTATGAACCGTAAATTTTCTCATAAATACCATCAGAAATCTAAAAAGGAAAGAGAAGAATACTTAATGTTCTTCTCCTGGAGGCCAATCAGTGATGCAAGAAAAAAAAAACCCACTTCTCTGTTTACCGCCAATCACTGACCTCTGTGCACCCAGTCAGTTCACTCTCTGACACACCAGCACTGAAATAGTTGAGGAGTGAAGGCCGTCCTCAGACTTGACAGCATTTAACCATTAACCTTACTTTAACATTTCCCTCGATCTGTCTGGCACACTAACACTACACTGGCAGATGTGTGCCGTGCATGGCCAATCATTCACAGAGGGTGTGTACAGACGGCCAGTAAAGAAATGTTTCGAGTGGCTGAATGGGCACAGTTTGTCTCCCATCAGGCAGTGATTGTGTCATAAATAAGGCACTATGTCAAATATGATGTGTCAACACTTGCTGGCCCTTTTGACTTCAATAATTGTAGGCATACACAGAATGCATATATTGTTCTTAAGGCTGGAGTTTGTGTGTGTCTGCATTTCTATCTGGTTTCTCCTCCAGTCGAGTGGCCCGTCACTGTGTCCTAATTGAGCCTCGAGCCCCTCAGTGGGCTGGGATGTGATGGTTGGGCTGAGGAGGACCCAGGAATCCAAGCCTCTGCTTGTTCTTCCTCTGTTCTGTCATCTGTGGAGGAGACGGAGAGGAAAAAACATCAACCTTGAGTGGCTTTTAATTTAGCATGTAGCGTACACATAATACACAAACCTGTATTTGTGCCATTATTGTTCTAGTGGGCACTTTATGCAAAACACAATGTCCCCACTATGTTCATAGATAATTAATACATTCCAGAGAATGTATTTGAACTTGGAGTGCAGGTAAAATGATGCTCTAAATCTCTACTCAAAGAGCAAGTAAATTTATTTAGAGGAGACACAATGAATCTTTGTCTCATTACTTGAAGAAATGAATCTGGATTAGCTGTGACGAAAACTAGTGAATGGCACAAAAAGACTTCTTGCATTAGTCATTTCAAACACTGCAAACAATTACTTTCTCAGTCAAACGGAAATTTAAAATTAATAGCAAGACAGACAAATCCTCTCCACAGTCGTATACAAATTGCTTTGTTCAACCGCTGTCATAACTGGAAACTAAAACGTCCCTTGGAAACTTCATTAGAGGATGCTGTCATGTGCTGTGCAGACCTGTGACCTGCATGTTGGATGCTGTAGAAGTAGGGTTAGGGTTAGTGAGGGGGGAAGTTTCATGAATCAGAAGCGGTCGGTGTCTCACATCAAACACATGTGCAGTGGTTTCAGTGTTGACGTCACAAATGAAGGGTACTCGTTCTATAAACCATAAATCGAGTACGCTGTGCAGAACCCTAAAAACCACACAAATATCTGCGCACACACATCACACACACACACAAGCTCAGCTCTGATTGTGTAAAGTGCCAAGGTCAGCAGAGGTTGTAATGAGGGAGGAGCTGCAGGAGAACTTTCCTCCCTGTCTGAAACAGTTTGAGACCTGCAGGCCTCCCCTTGTGACTGCAGAGCCGTGGTTGGACCTGCATAAACACACTAACCTCTTGTGGTGTACACTAAAATTTCTGTTTATCATAAAGGTGGAGTGACATGCTTGCCAACCTTATGACTCCATATTACTCAGCATAAACTACTGGAAACCTAGATTAGAATAATAAATGGCTTGCTGTTTACCTGAACTACAGATTTAGAGATATGGCATCTGTGTCTTGCCCAAGGGTACTTCAACAGCACACAAACTTAGTTGTTGCAAAGGGTTACACAAGGGATCCCGGCCTGCAGGGAGTTTTTACTGTTAACTGAGGCTGACAGAGGTTGTTGTTTTGTTTATTGGAGTGTGATCCTCCCCCAGTAGGAGCTGTTTTCACACATCTGGTAGAAGAGGAACAAGGACAGGCCTGTGACTGGAATCACATGCAGGGGAGGCAGGTGATGAGAGTGATCAGTCACACTGCAGCAGCACAGCTAGTCATCCAAACAGCCAGAGGCTCACTGGCGGCTCTCAGTTGCGTTGATTGCTGACGTGATAGTCACCTGTCGTGCTGAGTTCAGGAGCATCAAGGGTCTAGATAGGATCTGTCTCAGTACATAGATGGATAGCTAAATGAGAGTTGATGCAGACCTCCTGCCCTATGTGTGTGAAAGGAGTCTCGAGGTCAGGTAGCACGTGGAGCTCACAGTCCCTGTGCCAAAGTTGACTGAACAACATCTAAACAAGACATTACTATCATATATACAATTTTGCTTTTGATTGTTATTCAGGCGTTGAGTTCAGTTAGTTCAGACCAGAGCTTTTCCCACAGCAGCATGAAAAACTCCCTGAAGTGGCACTCTACCTGTTCCTTGAGCTCAGCCAGCTGGCCAGACAGCTGAGCCACCAGAGTGACAGTGCTGTCCAGTTTGTCCTGCAGAGAGCGCATCTCATTCTGCTCGTTGTCTCCCTCGCTGCTCACCAGAGACATGGCTCTCATACGGGGGAACCACTCCAAGTTCTTCTCCTGGGAAGTAGAGAAGAAGAGAGAGAGAGACAGTGAGAAAGGTGAAAGGAATGAAAGGCTGAAATAGAGCTGACTCAGTAGGTCAGAGAGATGGCACCAACAGTATGTTGGCACAGACAACGACAAGGAGGATTTGCATAGACACGCAGTGAGCATTACAGAGCTAAAGCCAGACTGCAGGAGGAGAGTAAACAGAGAGGTATTGGTAACTGGAGACCGGCGTGGAGGTTTAATATTAATCATTCCATCAGTGGAAGCTGCTCTCTGTTTCGCGCTCGACAGTGTAAAATATTTTTAAGCAGCACTGCTGCCTCTTGGATACTGCAGATAGCAATTATACACTAAATGAACAGCAACTGGCATTTCAATTCTCACCCACTCCATAAACACACTGCTGATGTGGGGATGAGTCACTGTCGTCTGCCGAGAACACAACTGGGAGTAGGGTGTTATCTATATGTGTATGTGTGTGTGTGTGTGCATATGTGTGTGTGTGTGCGTGTGCGTGTGTGTGTGTGTGTGTGTGTGTGTGTGTGAAAACTGAGACATTTAGTTTATTATCTGTTTTTCCAACAGTGCAGTGGACAGAGCAAACCATCTGCATCTGATGCCACGAGGAAACAGTGAGCAAAACGAACCTATAGCATTATGTAATGGACTTAAGTGCGTCTGTGTTTGTACATGTGTGGGTGTGTGTACTGTTGGTGTGCATCTGCATGGATATGTACATAGCAGACTGTGAGCGAGAGTGTGTGTTTTACAACACACGTGTGCGTCTCTCACAGTGAGATAGGTTTCACAGAGACAGACTGCCATCAGCTGATCTTATGTAATATTCCTTTGCCAGTTCCTTCTAATAAAAAATTACTTAAAAAGGTGCTGAGAGTGGGATTTGACTGGCACCACATTAAGTCCAGTAGGAGGAGTGAGGTATTCTCCCACCTACTCTTATATAAGAATAGACTACAGGGATAAGAAAACTCATCAGAGTGTGAGACGCTGAGGACAGAGATGAGGACATGAGAAGGGAGGCGTCTGAGGGTGGAGAGGAGTGTGGGTTATTTGTTTTTGTTTCTGTAATTAATGAGTTTATCACACTTTGCTGAGTGGGACATTAATGGCTCTAACATATCATGGGATTGCTGTTCTAAATCTTAATTCACTTTGTTTGTGAAAACAGGACCAAAAGGCTCTAATAATTATTATGTTAATGACAAGTGCTGACCAACCGTTGACCAAGTATAGAATTTATTTCCAATTTGTGTTTTTGTCTGTAAAATTCCATATTTAGTAATTGATACCATACATAAGAATAGAAAAGCACAGTGAAGCAGCTTTTACCAGTAATTTACGGTTAAAGAAAAACAAGAATAGGAGTCTATAGTCAGAATAACAGCCCTGTAATGTTCACTTCACACCAGAGAACAAAACTGTTGAACAGATGAGAAGTTGGGAGAAAACTTGTTTATTTTCCACTAGTGGGACACAATATGTTCATATGGCAGCAGAGGAAATTATAGTGATTTTGTAAACCAAATGAACAGGGTTTATATTTTGTGCAGTCTGAACTCATTTCAGACTAAGCTGGTCCAGGTTCAGATTGTCTTGACTCAGCTTTCATTCATCTAAACGGCACATTCAATACTTTTATTCATTTATTTTTTTTTACATTTTTAGATTTATAATCAAACAGCTTTAGCTAGATGTTATAAGGTTCGGTTGTGCTCTGAGCTCAATGCTAAATGTTAGCATGTTAGCAAGCAACACTTCCCTTAAAGTTCAGCTGAGGGTTAGAAATGGAGAAGTAGAGAAAGGTACATGAGGAGTGGATGTAGGCGTGAAATCGAACTGATTACAAATACACATATGACTGTTACTCAGTAGCTTTCGTGTAATTCTTCACTCCAAAGTTAAGTAATTCTTCTTTCACTTCTGATAACAATGTTACTGAATTGGAAACAGATTGTCAGGGGGGTTGATTTATGTTCAAAGTATAGTATAGTCTGGATGGCTGTTGTGCAGTTATTCTATGTTACGAAGTACATGCATACATGTATATCTGCCGCAGATGATGTAAAAAGAGGTCCTTTACTTCCTTAGTGTACTTAATTTTGTTGTTTTCAACACTTTGACTACTTTTTACTTTGGACTAGAATACTTTTTTTCCTCCCTGGCTACAGGGTAAGCAGTTAGACTGATTAAGTATGACTGCTGAGCTACACAGTATGAATCGAGTCATTCTGTAAGATCTTGTCTGAAAATCTTGGTCTAATTTGGCCCTCAAGCATCAAGGGGCAAGTAGAATAAAAAAGAATAGTTTCCTTTCTCACAGCTTTGAAAATACAGTGGAGACTTTGTGAACTCAAAGACAAAGCTTGAACATCACTGAAACTAAGGACTATCTGATGCTTGTTTTATCAAGTCATCCATAACTGATGGATTAAGTAACCTCAGAGATTCAGTAAAGAGACCTACGTTACTAGCGATGAATGCAATCTCCTGTTTGAATATAGTCACTCACGTCAGTTGATGCATCGTCTCCAGATTAATGAGTTAGTTAAAGTTAAACAGTGACTGTACAGAAACTGAACTATCCCACTCATGTCTTGTTGCTATGCGTTAGACTGTACAGCGGTCTGCTGTGCTGCACTGTGTGAATGAGTCAAGGCTTTAGTGTTGCTTCACTGATCCATTTAAACATCTCAGTGAGCATGAATTTACAGAGATTCATGTGCTTCTCACTCTGTTGCTATTACCATGTGTTTCACCACGTACTTGTGCATAATGTACTTCAGCTGTGCAGAGAGCTAAGACACAAACCTGAAAAGTCAAGCCAGCGCTGTAAACATAATGTAACACACTCATGGCAGACACTATAGTCAATTTCCAGCAAAGCTGCTGCCACTCTGGTTGCTATTTGTCTTAACTACAGCTACAACAACCAAGTTTATTATAAAAACTAAATTTAGTTGTTAAAACTTTGAGTAATTTCTGCCACTCTGGGGGGGGGGGTCTCATATAAAAATAATGACAGAAGTATGTAGTTTGCTGACATGGTGAAGTAGTGTGGGATCATGGGAGTTGCTGTCTTCATTGCTAAAGCAACATTATATAACTTTTCTACCTTAAAATGCCGCTATCATTTTGATGCAACACTGACTTGTAATCAGGTGAATCGTGCCTCTGTCGCTCCCATTCTGCACCCTGTACGTACAGTAAACTGCTGCGAACTGTAGCTGCTGTTAGCTAGTTAGTTCCATTCAGTTAGCTCTACTTTCCAGGACTGAGTGCTCAGTGCAGCAGCAGAGTGTTGGCACGGCACAGGAGCTCTGAACCACCAGGAGGGGGATGTTTTTAGGCCCGATGGGGAGAAATGCTGATGGAGAGCAGCACCAGTGTCATGTCAGAACCGCTACTACCAAAGAAGATCTATTTGATGCGACTTAAATAGAAATTGTTTACGGATGAGGTAATGCATGAAAGTTTAATATGTGTTATGTTATGTTTATGTCACGTGATGTATCTTGTGTTCAGTTCAGATATATAGCAACTAAAGGCAAGCCAGGAAATGCACTGTTACCTGAAAAAAATCATAGATTTCATAGATTATTAACTTAAACTCACAAACATTTGACAGTTTCTGACATAAGACAGTTTTATACTTATACTTTTGGGTTCTTCCACTGTTGTTTAGAAAAGGATAAGAAATTTGAAGAAATGATAATGGCCTGCGATAACTAAGGCAGTTCTTTTAGACAGTTTGGAGACTTAAATGAACAGGTTAAATTAATTTACTGTGAAATTGGTTGTGGCATCAATGTTATGCTTTCGCTCCCCATACCTCAAGAAAATCTTACTTTTAAAATCACATGACTGTAGCTCTCTGCATTTTGGGTTGTGTCTCCAGTAATATATAATATTTAGCTTATATTGCAGTGCTGTGCAGAAATTTAAGCTAAAAACACAGGACTTCTGGCTGTCGAATGTTGTGTAATGCTTGTACACAACAACCACAAAGATGCAGAAGAGTGTCAAGAGATACAACGACACAGCACACAGAAAGAGTGTACCAGATGAGTCTGCAGATAGTATCGCTTACCACTGTTACCAGACACAGACACACACACGCCAAACACCAACAAGGTCTTCAGCTGAGCAGTTTCTAACGAGCTACATCTCATAAAGCAAATTTTGACCTCTCCCCTTACTTTACATCACCAGCACGGGCTCCGTTTCTATTCACATGCTTCTGTTGCTGCTTTTGTTACAGACAACGTGTCACATGTGTGTTGTAAAGTAAACAAAGGGTTCGTGACAGTGCCAGTGACTCTCTCTGTGTGTGTATGTGTGTGTGTGTGTGTGTGTGTGTGTGTGTGTGTGTGTGATAGAGAGAGGGAGGGAGAGAGAGAGAGAGAGAGAGAGAGAGAGAGAAAGGGACAGGAGAGCACGTGCCAGGCAGGGCTGAGCTATTAGCAGGCCACTTGAGATGGGTTATGTAACAGCGTTGTGGCTGCTGCAGTACCTGCTAGGCCTGTAGTCACTGTCATAATTTTACACACAAACACCCGCACGCTGATTCACATCCACATGCACAACACACCAGACAGTGAGTGTAACACGATCCTTCTCTTTTGCTTGGCACCACATCACTCTGTCCTATCCAACCAGATGCACTCATTATGAGAGTCAGAGTGTGTGCGTGTGTGTGTGTGTGTGTGTGTGTGTGCGTGTGTTTGAGGTCATCAGGTTTCAGCTCTTTTTCAACAAGGAGAGGGGAGGGCAGAGTTTTTATTAGTGCAGTAGCTTCATGTTGAGGTGTCGCCCAAAACTGTAGTGCAGTAGTGCAGGAGATTAGAATAAAGACTGAGTTTAACAAGCAAAGCCTTAAACTGCAAAATGCCCCCACCTCCCACCTGCTCTTTAACACACACACTTCCTAAACATCAAGTCAAAGTCTTCTCTGAGCTGTGGTTTGGAGAGGACAGATGGAGCAGGCTCCTGCAGGGATCAACATCGCAGACTTCTCTACTTTCTAATTCAGCTGTTTTTCCATTGCAGCTTCTGTCATTGCACCGATGCTCTCTCATCCAGAGTAACTTACTGTGTGGGAGCAGGTTAAGGTCTTGCTTAAAGGAGGACTCCAGCAATTTAATATTGCACTTCCATAAAGTTCTCAAAGTGTTTGGTTTTGTCACATTTTTTCATGGAATAAATAGATTATTTTTGCATCTTAACAGCCTCCTCTACTTTTCTTTTTGTCAGCGTGAAGGCGGTTTCTCTATGAGTTGGGTTTTAGCAGCTAACACTGCACATTTTATCTTTGATAAAGTTAGCCGTTAGAATTTTTAGTCTTATATTTATTTATTCTTATTTATTTATTTATATTCTTAGTATTCTATTCATTCTTATTCTTATGTTTACGCTGCACTTCATTTCTGCTAGGTGCCATCGTTTTGTACATATTTGTGCTCCATGGCATGTAACCGTAATTTAAATCAATAAAAAGTCTGAATCTAGAAAAAAAAAGACAAATGCTGAATCCTATTTCTCTCCATTATGCAACTATCTTTAGTTCGAAGGCGTATGTACTTGATATGATTGGTTGTCTTTACGCTTTTATTCCATCATATTTAAATGTTCTTTGTAAAGTGTGATGAAGACCACAAGCCAAAACTTTCATTTGGCTTGGGTTTTGACCCCTTCAGATTATTTTCCCTTCTTCCTCACTAAACCGCCTGATAATAGGACTGCCTCTTTAATTTAAAGGCCCTGGAGGCCAATCAGCTTCTGATTGAGGGTTGCAGGGTCCGATCACAAAGTAATCTTCCAAAGTTGTAACAGTTTTTGTTATTTTACATGACAAACTGCTCATTTAAAATAAGGTGACGGATACAGTACTACCATGCACCAATCAGAATTTGGAAATATTTCAATCAGACTATGATTACAGTTGTGGGGCTGCTTCTGTTACCAAGACACTGTCAATCAAATCTCATCATACGACACCCACACTGTCTTGATGAAGCTGAATGTTCTCCTAATAGATAATGACGAACTTTTATTGTTCCTTATTTAGACATGAATATTCACTGCTACTGAGAAAAATTAGGAACAAAGTTTTAAGGGGTTTTTAAATTTTCCACCATTTTATGTGAATCATGACAGAATATTTATGTATGTGCTACATGAAGTAACAAAATGGAAACAAACTTGGTTTCCCTTCTGTGAGTTTCTGCTCTGCAGCATATTAGGAGGTGTTAACAAATTCCTGACTCATCATTACCTCATCACACAGCGATACTTTGGCCTGGCATCACAGAACCGACCTGTTGGAAGACCTGCTGATGCATATTAATTCAATGTCTGTCACCTGTTTGTTATGCAAATTGTTCATTATAATGCCACCATTCTTATGCCCATCATGGCCAAATGTTAATCACAAAATGTGCCATTGTGCTCCGAGGCTTCATTTGAATCCATTAACCTAACGGGAACACCTTTAGTTGCCCTTACATCCTTCAACTTCTTGTCTGTGTGTCAATGCAGCAAGTTGGTGCATTGATGATAATAGAGCTGGACTGGGTTTAATTACTATTTAACCACACTGTGTCCCAGCAGGTTAGAAGCTCAGCATAGTGAAGACAACCTGAGCACAGAGCTCTCTCCAGCAGTGGAGGGGGAGGAGAATAAATTGGGATGCTTGGCACAGGCCTAGAGGCTCAGTCTCATTTTTTCGATCGCTCGTCTGCTGTAGAGGCTCACGCTTGTCTAGCACACTTTGCAAGTCTGCAAAGTGAGTCAGGCTGCACAACTTTAAGGCTCCAACACTGAGATCTGTATGCTGATTGCTACTGTTCGCCAGCAAAATACAAATTAGGGGGTGGAATGCATGTTTGTTTGTCCATATGTTGGTGGAATAATAAACAAGATATCTCAGGCTTGTGTATCATCTTAAAAAATATTGCATTGCAGTCTCAAATTCTTCACTGTTCTTTGCTAAATTATTACACTGTGCCTAACAGTGACTCAAGCTGCAGTATTTTAAGGATAGAGATGACAGAATTAAGGTGCAGACAACAACTGCATTACAAAAGGTACTGTGTGTGACTGTTTTCTATGTTTATATGCTCTACTGACCGCAATCATCTGGGCCACGTAACTCTCAGGTCCAGTGTACTCCGTTGGATCCTTCACCCTCACCAGGACCAGGAAGTAAAGGTAGTGCCACATGCTGTGCTCTGATTTGATATGCTCCTCAAAGGACACCGTCTTGTTGTCAAATTTATCCCTCTCCAAGCCTGAAAGAAATGAGCTATATTTAATGAGCCCTTCCAAATATACTGTCAGTCAATTGCACACGGTATTGAGTGAACCACATAGCAGTACGCACCACAGATAAAGCAGGTGGTTTTCAGGATCTCCTCCTTCCTTTGTTTCTCACTTCTCAAGTCAGCAAAGGTGTCGATGATGACACCAAAGATGAGGTTAAGAACGATGATGATGACGACGAAGAAGAACAGGAGGTCGTAAACCACCCGGGCCGCAAACAGAGGCTCCTGGATGATCCAGTTACAGGAAAATATAGATTCATTTAACGTTCACCATCAAAGCTATTTGATTTAAACTTAAATAGAAGCTGATGCAACTAATTAATCTGTTAATTTTGAGGTTGTTTTACCTCCTTGGATGGTCTCCTGAGAATATCTCCCACACCTCCTCCATTACGTAGTCCCTGGTTCAACACTGTGATTATACACATGAGCAGAGTGTCGCATACCCGCTCTGTCCCATCGTCCTCACCTGTAACACACAGGATAACATGTGAGAATACACAGAATAGGACAGAGAGTGACAGAGAATTCATTCAGATAAAATATATATAAAAAACAATAGAAAACAAAGATAAAATGTGCAGTGTTAGCTGCTAAATATCTACATTTTTGTTACTTCCTGTAAGAAATCAACATCCATGAAGCCAAAAATGACACAAGATTAGCCTGAAGTTCTTAAATATACAACACTTCTGTTGCAGCTTCTCCTGTTAATTGCTTTGTTCTCTTCATTTGATTTGACTAAAGGATTAATTGGGTTTATATAACACTCACAACCAAAACACCTGACTTAATTTTTCAGATCATTAATCTGAATTTAACTGAACTTAATTAATTCAAATTGAACAAAAAATGTGTGAAAGGTTTTTAAGCATACTCAACTCTTTGTCATTCAAGTACAGTCTGACCTTATTCAAAAAATGATCATTCAGCTGACATGTGTGAAAATAAAACACCTTTTCAGCCGCCAAGAGTGGTGCGATTATGAATCAAATGGATACCTTCAACTCCATCAAGTACTCAAATGTGAGAATAAAACAGATAAAAATGAAAACTATGAAGATATTTACTACATTATTTATATCACCTGTGACATGTGTGTATATGCTGTAAATAGGAAACGGCACACAGCTGCTGAGGACAGAGAGGAGGTGAAGGATGTTGAGATCACGTGCGTGCCCCTATGGTGCAGGTGATCCATGGAGACGCAGGAGAACACACAGGAGTGTGAGTCACCCTCTCTGCCTCATCAAGTTTCTTTGTGTGCACACCTCTGTGAGTGAGTGAGAGTGAGTGTGTGTGTGTGTGCGCGTGTGCGTGTGTGTGTGTGTGCGTGTGTGCGTGCGTGTGTGTGTGTTTGAAACAGTGTATTTGTGTGTGCATGTCTCAGGGCGTGCTTTTGTGTGTGAATAACCTCTCAGCAAGTACTGCCAGAAAGGTTACATACACACCCACTACCCGGTCAAACCACAGAATCTTAAACACTGCTCAACAGTGACAGTCATAATGGCAGAATTTAAAGTAAAGTTAAATAAAGTATATGAGAAAACTTACTAGGAACAGATTTTGGAGTTGAAGCAGGGCAGCTATCTTTCATACATGTGTCAGGAACTCCTTTGTTACTCAACAAATCTCCTTTTCCTTTACACAGAAAAAAGGAAAATATAAAGTTGATTAATGACAATGGCATTGAAAATTTACAACGTGGTTAAATTGCAACAAATTTTCATCAGCCCCAGTAAAATCCGCAAGAAAGATATAGTCAGACATTATGTAAACTGAGGCAGCAGCTGCTGGGTGGGTGGTGAAGTGTTACTGAAAAAAAAACTGAACAAATCATTTGCACATCGGCAAAGCCCAGAGCAGCAGAGGAGCTGTACTTCAGTGTGATCAGGCCAGGCAGACAGAGATCTGTACACCTGGGTCACGGTGTCACCAAAAGGGCCTTCTTCCTTGACAGGCTGGAGGACAAAGGGTTGGACCGGGAGAGACGAGGCAGAGGGAGCAGAAGAAGAAGGAGCATGGAGGAGACAGGGGGGACCTGAGGTGCGGCGCAGCGGGTCACAACCCCGAGGCGGCAGTGCAGACAGGGTGCTCCCCGGCTTTGATGGAGCTATGTTTGTGCCTCGGCTCACCCCACAGCGAACGGATAGGCAGACATGAGCCCAGCTGGTTACATAACTCACCACTGCTCTGCTGTGTCTGCTGTGCTCTATTCAGCAAAACACAGGATGGCGCGGCCACCAAGTTATGCAACAGGTGCACATGTGCTAGCAGGTTGTCTCCCTGACCATCAGAGCACTGTGGCAGAGCTCATTAACACACCCACACACTACACTGTTTCAAAACATGTGTCTGGGTATGTTATACAGTATACAGTGCATATTCTACAGTTCTTTATGAGGAAAATAAAGAATCACTTTGATGACTGTCTTGACTGTTCAGAGGTTATTGTCAACAATGTGTCTGATATACGCTGTATGTAGACATAACACCTGCCTCGTCTACAGTTATCTTGTGTTATCTTATTTTGCCTTGAAAATCATTAACTTTCTAGGATGTGCAATCTTTGGGTTGTTGATACACATAAAGCAGAAACACATAGACAACACATAGACGTTTATGAGAGTACTGTAAGGTTTAGTACTAAGGTTAAATTCAGGACACACAGTAAGTAAGACACATAAGTATAAAGTCACAAGCACTGCCAGAAATCTGTCTGCAGAACATGAGAGTATTTTAGAGACATTTAATACAGTACACCGGTAGTCCTGACAGGAAACAAGGGGGGAAAGATGGGGGATGATGGAACAAAGGTTTCTACCTAAACTCAAACCAGGGACATTGCAATTACTTGGGCAGATTTATCGGGACACCTTGAGAACAACAGACTTTTATTTAAAGCTACACCTCAAAAATCTATGTTACACTATAGAAACTGTTCAAGACAGAGTGTGAACAGAGGGTCTGGTCACTATACTGTGCATGGCATAGTAAAATAATGACTAATGTTGTTTATTTAAGTACTGACCTGGTGCAGGAAGGCGGTCCACCTCCATGCGGAAGTCGTCCTTTAAAAAGAGGAAGCCGATGATAGAGAAGAAGTACACGAGAAAGATAGCCAACACGGCTGTCAAGATAATAGAGCGGCCATTCCTGGTCACACTCTTTATCACGTTGAGCAACGTCTCCTCTCGGATCACCAAGTCGAACAACTGTGGCGGGAAATCGACATCAGTGAGTGTTTACCTCCGAAGTGCTATGCTGATAAATCAGTCACAATATATTGGAAGTGAAATGTAGAGAGAAATTAAGAGTTCTTACCAGAAAGCTGTAGAAAAACTCATGCACAAAGAGGCCCAGGACGCAGATGATGGCATAGCCCAAATGGTAGATAAAGAGCATGTCCATAACAACTGCTTTGTAGCCTCGAGTGAACGTCCCCTGGTTGCCCACAAAACTTACAAGAAAGACTAATTTGTTGAAGAGCTGAAAGAGAAGAAAACAAAGCCCAGGGATAAAAAAACACGAAACATGCTTTGACGTCCCCAAACAACACTGGATTAAATCTTCCATCACTTACATTGACAGTACCCAGCAACAACAGAGCAGGACCGAGGCCCATAGTGTAAATGGCACGTAGAATGAGGGAGACCAGGAAGAACAGGATGCCCAACGGTTTGGGTAAGACGGGAAGTAATGCGGTGAACACCCCCAGTGCCACCCACAGTGAGATATTCCAGAATGGGGACAAGGTGCCTGGACAGAAGAATAAAGCATCAATCAAGGTACCACACATCAATACTCTGAAATGTTGTGGCATTTCTCTAATAAATTATTCACCTGAGCTAAGAGCTTAACTTAGCACAACACAGTCAGAGGCAACACTTTAAAATCTCAAACAGTGGTCCATAGGGGCCGACAACTTCCTCTTCAGGTTGGACTGTAAACCAGTAAAAGTGGAGCTCACCATTCTTCAGAAAACTGCACTGTTCTGATAATTTATTGATGAAAGAAGCTTTCAGAAAAATACTTAAACACCTAGCAGTAAGGCAAAAGAACCACATACGGGTTCACGTTTCAGTGAGGCTTAAACCATTTGATTACACAACAACAAACATCTGTATAAGAACTTTAAAACCCTGATATGTGACTGATGTAGCACAAAATGTAACCCAAACTGAATACAATGTTGCAACAGGCACAAAATTAGCACCATTCAAATTCTTGTAAAATATGGAAGAAGATTGGCTTCACTCATCAGCCAAAGAAACAATAGTAATCTATTGAGTGGCTGATACAATTTTAACATTAACTAGCCATTTGACCAGTTGACAACAAAGCTAATTTTACATCCTGATTGCAGGTAAATATAAAAAGGTGAAGTGGGAAAAATAATATTAACACAGGCATTTTCAGTCAACCTGTCTGAGGGTGAAGTTGGGTAAAGCTATGCAGTGATTTACATTAGGTTACCAAGTCTAATCAGGCAAAGAAAACTCTATATGGACTATCGTGTATTAGACCTCTAATTAAACATAGGGTACTCGTTTTCAAATGGGAACACACAGTCCAGAAGGACCACCAGTGTAATGTAGGGAGTGGACGTGCACAATACTAGGACCCCGACACTGAAGCAGCTACTATTTATTTTATTGTATGTGGCGACCTGTGTACAGTGATGTAACAGACTTGAAGGCTTTTTGTTTGCTTCAACCACTGAAAACACATACAGTATATTTCAAAGTTTAAATAGTCAATACATTTATTTAATGTTCATTTGTCTGAATGTTTCAATTCGCTAGGGGAAAAAAATAAAAGTTGAATTAAAGAGAGTTTAATTAAAATAAAATGGTTATATTTTTATCTTGGAGCTTATTTCAGCAACAGGATCTGTCCACACTATGACCCATTGGTTTCCACATGGTTGTACTGATTATTTGATGGTCGTTTTAATTATAAATATGAATGAACTTCCCAGTTATGTTGTCATTTCTACAGCAGATGTCTAAAACATGTTTAACAGCTTACAAGAAGCACAAAAAAGGAATATTTCAGATTTTAATGGGAGATCAAATCAGTTTAGTTGGATGTTGATCTATCACACTGACAAGGAAAAGAAAACATCAGTTTGAGAAGCATGGGACTAATTCAGAGAAGAGTCTACAGCTATAACTATGAAACTAGGTTAGCTATAGCATCACAACATGTACATTTCAACCATCCATCCATATAAGACAAGTTGTAGCAGTAAAACAAATGAATCTGAAATTCTTACCCTCGTCTCCGTCATCACCAAAGGGGTAGAACACAGCTACAGCGATGTTGACCAAACAGGCCAGGTAGAAGGAGATGCTTCCCCAAAGAGAGATGTGACGTGAGAACCAGAACAGAGCCTTATTTTCTGCAAAAACAAAACAGTAAGCATAAGTACAGGGACACAAACTCAGCACACAAAGTCGCTGCAGGCCCTTCTATTTATTCTGGAATAACAATAACCAGACATTCTGGGTGATAATCATGATTTACCATCCGTCACCCTGGCCCTGCTGCCACCATCATTATTTTCCGAGAGGATAGGAATCAGAATGTAAAGACTTACTGCGGATCTTCTTCTGCCACCTCATCTCATTGTAGAGGTTGTCAAACTGCTGGAAGAAGTCGTTAACCTTGCTGCCCTGGTCGTCTCTCTCAGTGGTGGTGAACACACGCACCTTGGACTCTTCTGTGAGGTACTCGCAGATGTTGGGCACTGGAAACACTATCTGCTCCATAGTGCGATCGTGACGCACAATCTGGCAAATAGAGATCCAACAAATCGTATTTATAGGTTTATATTTATACATTTTTTAATGAAGGGACAGAAAAAAATGTGATTTGCTTTTTGACAAAAATTTTTGAGATTCAGATCATAAATGAATGAAGTGATAATAACGATGATGTACCTCTATCTGAGCTGTGTGATTGGCATAGTAATGGAGGGCGTCGTCCTTCTCATGGTCGGGGTCCAACCCTGATACCGACCCTGGCTTCAAGCTCTGCTGCAGGATCTTATTGTGTCGGGCCAGCTATGATCCAAAAACAAACTTCATTTAATCTGTGACTTACACGACTCAAACTGGACAGATGAGTGGCAAACCACAAGCATTTAAATAATAACAATAATGCTAATGTGATTGACCCTCCTTTGCCTTGATATGACAATAAGACTAGAAAAAAGCTAAATAATGTAGAAATGAACACACTCCCTAACAGGATAAACAAACAGGATGCATTTACAGATATCTAGTCAAGGCAGATGGAGTATATTACACTCTAAAGACAATTATGTAACTTATCCATATTGCCTTTCCTCCTAGTTCTATGTATATAACTCTGTTAAGTAATATCAGATGCTTAAGCCTGACTTGATAGCAAACAGTTGCTTATTTACACATCCAGCAATTATGGATATTCATTATCATTCAATTGGAGTTGTGTTTCTGGCCAGCTATTGAATGTAAGTCCAGTATCGACTGTCTATTGACGCTCTGTTTTGGTCCCTACCAACTCCTGTGGAAAATGCAAAGCTCTTTAGCTGTTAAATGATTCCCCATGTTCACCAGATAGACTGTCTGCCATTTGTTGTTAAGCAGGTACATGGAGGTTTCCATATAGATTTTTCATTCAAAACAGATATCGGTGACAGTGCCTGCCAGGTGAACTAAAACAGTAAGGCCGGATAGCTAAACAATGAGCTGAAGCTAGCTCATTGTTTAGCTACCCGGCCACCCATAAAGATTTGATTTTTAGCTAGATCTTATTTACATTTGGTAGGTTAGGTAAGATAATCTCCTGCTTAAAATGAGCAGTGTGCAGGTCTTAGTGGCATCTAGTGGACCAAAAGACTTTTTCCCAAAAACTTACATTGTTGAAGGAAGTGACTGTTTATCTCCATTCAAGTTAGCACAGAACAATGAGGATATACACACAGAAGATCTGGGTAATTTTATGGAAGTCAAACATTTCACGCACCACTAAGCAGTTTCCTTAAGAATGTACAAGGCCCTGCCTACAATGCTATATCCAGCCCTTTTTATGAATTATCATGAAAACATATGAACATTAAGGCATATAATATTTTAGATTTTTTTCTGTTTCTGTAATTTACAAAATTTTGCCTCAGATCCTGAGATCTATGCACCGCATTTAAAGGACAACGATGACAACAAAGATTGCCGTTGTGTAACAATGGAATGTGGACACTGTGCTTTGAGGTTTGATGGTTTTGAGGTTTTGATTTTTACCCCCCCCCCCCAACTTGTTTTTCCAATGTACTTGTTTATATTGTATATAACTGCCAGAAGAGAGGGTAATTTTCCTTCTGTAAACCCCGTGGTTACCGGTAAAAAAATATGTACAGGAAATTACTTTATTTATTTCTGATTAACATAAAAAATTACAGAATGAACAATGACAGCAGCCATGATGAGCAAATAAGAGATGAAATCCTCAATAAGATACTTGATAAGGTTATGTCTAGATTTGTGTGTCATCAGTAAGTGTGTGTGTGTGTGTGTGTGTGTGTGTGTGTGTGTGTGTGTGTGTGTGTGTGTGTGTGTGTGTTTGGTTTTTTTGTTTTTTTGCTTTCTGTGGTCAAAAAAAAGGGAAAAAAAACAGTCAGACTGTCAAAAAACCCTTTTCTTGTCATAATGAAACTAGTCTGTTAGTTGGACAAAAATACCCTGTTTGACACTTGGCTTTAAAGAGGCAGAAGTGCAAACCCGCTAGACTCAGTCTGCCCTCTCCAACTGACATAAACTGTAGAGAAAGGCAGACACACACACACAAACACACACAAGATACAAACACACACACACACACACACACACACACACAATACAACTGCTTCCTCAGTGGAACAACACATCCATCTCATTTCTTTACTGTTGATACCCTGGACCAGGCAGACCACATTTGTTTAGTAATACAGTGACTACTGCCTGCCTCAGTGAACACCTACGTATGCAGAACCAGTGTCACATCCTGAAAGCTAATTTTAGACCCCTTCATAGAAGAGCAGTCTTCCATCATTTAGCACAGAGGACACACTCAAATGGGAGCATGCATGTGGACACACACACGCACACAATCTAGTGCAGTGCACAGCCTTGATGTCGGCGGAAGGTCAGGCAGACAGAGAGAAAGGAAATGCAGTAATGCCTCTGTTACAGACAAAAACAAGCTCAGGCATTTTTATTACCTGGTGAGCCAGAATGTAAATGTTGTGTCCAACGTCTCTAGGCTTGATCTTGTCTCCAACGTTGTCCTCGTCCTCTTCACTCTCCAAACCCTGGGCATAGGCCTCCTTCATTACATCCACCTGATGCACAAAAGTGATAAAAAGTTACTGCTTCTTACAGTGTATTTACTTAGAAATAAAAACGCAACTTTGTCGAGTGTAAGCGAGAAAAAATAGGTGTAGGTGAGCCTTCACGGTTACAAAACCAGGACATTTTAAACTGTGGTTACACACTTACCAGTTCGGTGGGTCTCATCTTGAAGAGAATCTTCTCTGCATTCTCGCTGTCATGGCGGCTCTCCATGATGGCCAACAGGAGCTTGGAGGCATTGTTCTGCAACACAAGGCTTCACCAGTGAGCGTTCATATTTTGATCAACGACAAACTACAGAGCCAGCATAAATCAGAAATTCATGAACAGACTGAAAAACACAGCAGTCAACAGCTGGACATAAAGTGTAGCCAACAAACTTAGGCCATCACACGGAAAAAACAGGTGCAACATATATGGCTCAATTTGTTCAATAAAACACTTCTCAACATTGGAGAAATGATAAAACTGCCTTCAGTTATCTTGTTCCTAGCCTCTAACACTCTATATGGGTATTACTAATTTAATCCAACTGGGAAGTATTTCTATAGTCATAGCTGTGTCAGTGACTATGTGTCATAGTGAGCAGCCTCTCAGAGACACCTACTGCTCACCTTAAGCTCCAGTACCAGGTCCAGCCGATGTTTTCCCAGGGGGTTGATGGAGTTGACAATCAGTGCTATAATAATGTCAATGCCATTTGACTCATGCTTGGCTATGCAGGTCTGGAGAAAGGAGGCGTACAGTTTGAGTGACAGCACGTTCAACAATAACAAAATTTATCAGACAAATAATGCAACAGAGAATTATGCAATATAATATGTTGATAGATAAAACATCAGGGACGGAAAGGAAAAGCTGGTTGTATTTGGGAACATATTTAAGTCAGCTTGCAGTGTGTTTTTTCATATGATTTGTTTACATCATGAAGGTAGTACTGTCTCCATATGTTCACTGTGACAGACTGTTGATCTATACTGGAATGAAAACAGAACTATGACTTCCTTGAAAGAAAGAAATTGACAGATGCGTTCTGGTTGACAGCTATGCTGAACACGCATACATTTGCACAGTAGTCAAAGTGCTACAATGTTTGAAACTACCGTAAAGTTGCTTTCCTACATGGTTTACATCCTTTGAGTTGAGGAAAAGAGTAGCTACGTGATCAATATATGACCAGAATCCCAGGGAATAAAGGCTTAACATTCTGTTTAATACTTAATTAATATATTACCTACTTAACCTACTGTCAACTCTAAACTAACCAATCCTCCTCCTACCTGGTTTTCATGGCAGGGGCCCTGGCAGTACTCTGTGATGGTTTCCAGGGTTTGGCGAACCAGGTCCACATTACTCTCATTTATATAAAGTCCCAGCAGCCCGAGGCCTCCAGTGGTGCTTCCACAAATACAGTCCAAGAACTGAAGAGTCTCACACACCAGATTGTAGTTTGTCTTGTTGTTCTGGTTGCGCAGAAAGTTCTGGAATCAGAGCAGGAAAAAAAAAACAGTCAATCAGCAGTCAATTTAACAGCAGTTGGACTTCTTACTCTCAATCACAAAAGGTGGGGGGGCAGTACCTGGAGATCTGAATTGTGGTTCTCACAGAGCAGCTGTAGATAACGTAGGATTGGTTTCATGATGGTGATGGCTGGGCTCATTTGAGTTTCTTCTAAAGCCTCTTCGGCGCCGATTATCTCACTGTTCTGGCCGAGGCCTTCGAGGTCGGGATCCAACTCCTTTCTGAAGGCACAGAAGGCCTTTGAGGTGACTGAGGAAGCCTCCTTCAGCTGCCCTCGCATGTCATCTCTCATGTGAAGCCCTGACTCTTTCCCTAGAGCAGATATAAAAAGATTATTATTAGATAATCTTATTAGATAATCTTAATCTTGATGATTCCCTGGTTAATTATTGGACAATACAATAACATATAAACACACAACAGAAAAAGGATTTATGTAAACGGATGAAGGAAAACATGTTTGTGTGAAACATGCAAAAGGTTACCATAATCAATGGCAGCCTGCAACATCTAGTGATAATAAAAAAGAAATTCAGAGACCCCCTTGACGAGTGGGCGACTATTGAGTGGGGTTCTGTAGCATGAAAGTGCCCTATCTTGATACAATGGCCTTTTGATAGACTTGTGATGTGGGTGTCACATGGCCTCTGACATGTGACTGCAGGAACTGAGAACAAGAGTCTGCAGAGCAACAAAGATCATTCTGGATTTATCCTCCACTATTGTTTAAACTCAAGCCTGAACATGACGACCACACATACTGGAAAAGGTTTTCATGCTTACATTTGAGCCTATTTTGTGGCTTTTCACTCAGTCCAGGCCAGTTTCTATGGAAATGCTCAGCTGTGCTCTTGACACGAACCCCATGAGTTGGCTGACTTTATATAAATCTTACTTACAGACACAGGTTGACTCTGTGGTGTTGCTGCACGCATCAGACAGGAGCCTTAACATGTTAGTTATAATTCACAGGTTCAACTGCATAATTTCTTGACTGTACCTTTCTTGAACCTGATGCTACTGACGTCACTGTCATCGTCCCTTTTTCTGCAGCTGAGCTCAAACATGTTGACGGACACTGTGGATCGGATCTCTTGCTGGGCTAAACGCATGCGGTCGTAGAAAACCTTGAAGAACCTCTCAGACTTCTTCTGCTTGTACAGTTGGTTATAGAAGGAATTCTGGATGGGAGGCAGAATAGTTATCAATGTAAATCTGTGAGTGTGTGAGTTTTAGCTGATTAATTACATTTTGTTTGACTAGACTTGCAATAAATACATTTAGCCACATGAATTGCAAGAATCGTTCAAGTACATCAACTTCATCAAATCAGTTGTTCAAGTGCTACATTTGATAGTCTGTGTCGCCCACCTGTATCTGTGTGTTTCCACCCTGGAGAAGGGCAATGCCCAGTTGGATGCTCTCCTCAAACACTCTGTCGTTCTTCGTGTTAACGATGAGGTCAATCACAAGCTCTGATGTCCCAACATTGTCCAAGAGACACTGGATCTCCACCATGCTGCTGCCTGGCTTGTCAGAGTCCTGCATTGGAGAACCTCCTGCACAGATCAAATGTTAACATTTAGCATGTTAGATGCACAAAATCCACCTTCATCCAACTATACGGCATAACTGTTTGGACATAAATATTATATATGTGTATGTATTTATGGGGTGCTTTAGGAATTGCTTTGGCCAAATTCAAAGTCTGCCAGAAAATGTCAAACAGCAATTCTTCTAAGAAGCGGAGTGCTGTCATGTTAGCTGCTGTTGTTTTCTTTGCAGTGAGTAGTTATTGCAGCGTCTACTGGGTTTATTTGGGGTTCTCAGTACCTCCCGATGACTGCTTGACAAAGCCGCCAGATGAGCTGTTTCCACTCCCAAGCTCTGACTTGGAGAGGAGCTTTTGATTTCCAAAGTAGCGTGTGAGGAGAATCTTTCTCAACTCGTTTCCCTGTGGAGACAGAAATCATGATGTTAAATCCATATCACAGTCTGAGAGAGTATCAGCCCTCAAACGAGGAAATTCACATTTTAACACATTTTGAAAAAGTAGCAGTTTGTGAGCCATAACCGGCAAAAACAACGTCAAAATAAAGAACCCGTTAACAAGTGTCCCATCCAAGAGAACATGTGGTGTGGTGTATATCCTGGAATGAAATCCACTCATTCATTCAAACAAGAGGGCTGAGCAGATTTCATCTTACACCTAATAGGGATGATCACCGCCATCCCATGTTGCATTTCTTTCTTGATGGGAGCCGTGGCTTCCAGGATGACAATGCTCTTATCAACAAAGAAATTGGAGCCTCTCATATAATAATAGTGTTGTCCAATAACAAGATCCTAACTGAGCATTTATTCAGAGATGGCAGCCAAGACAGACAGACAAAAATGAAGCTAACCTCTTTTCATCTTTAGGTTTGATTGGTAATTAGTGATTTCCTGAAACATTTTAGAAAGATGTTTTTACTTTCTGATGTTTACATATGTGCACAAAAAAGTGCACCCAGCACCAGTTTGCTTCTAGCTACACATTTATCTAAACACTAGCTTTATTTTCTTTCTATCTCTCACAAACATCTCTGTGCATCTCTTGTGACATTTGACGCAGACAAGCAGAAATGAGATTAAAGGATTCATGGAGATAATCTCCCTGCGGTGGTTGTGTAATCGAAGTGCGAGAGTGATTGACAGGTGGATGACTTGCATTGTGCTTGTCACCACCAATATGTTTACTGTGCAACAGAGGCGAGCAATGGATGGATGAATGTATGGATGAACCAAAGGGTGGTCAGCATCAGTTTCTATGGCAACCCCACAACTCAAAGTGGCCTTGTTTTGATGAAAACTCGCCACCATCATTATTGATCAGCAGAGTGGAAGGACAGATGAATAGATGAACAAACAGATTGATTAAAGGGCGGAGCAAGAGGATGAATGGACTGTAGCGAACCACCTGTGGTCTCCATGGGAACACGTTCGTAGGACAATCGGCCTTCCCCTGAGATACAGGTGGTACAAAATATAAACGACGAGACAACACGAGAGCTTTGCAGTAAATGCTATTTTGATGAAGGTCATGCTGTGGTGGGAGGGGGGTGTTTAGGCTGTAAATTAAAGTGAAACTATTAGTAGCTTAATCAATTTAGTTAATTTACAAAATGTTCATCACCAACAATTTAATAATTTAATCATTAAGTAAGTAAAACTGCCTCCAGTTGTGTCATCTGCTGCTTTTCTCTCTTTTTTTAAATATCACTGTAAATTACATTTTTGGACTGTTGCTCAGAGAAAAAACAAGAATCAAAAAAACAATTAGTGGTCAGATTAAACAACAACAAGCCAATGTTCCTCTCGGTTAATGCAGTTTTCCTATGTTTGGCATTTACTGTCACGAGTCACGAGTACATCATTTTTGCAGTGTTTGTGACAGACACTCCAACAGTTATCTAACCTCTCTGTCCCTCTGCAACTTCCCTTACTGTCACACCTCTATTAAAGCTGACACGTACAGCTAATTGGTATTCAGCTTAATATGACACATTTGTGTAGTTGCCTTTGTGAGCACTGTTTACAGTAAATGCTGATAACAGTACATTTCTGGTGCACTGCAAACATTGCAAAACTGGAATGTGGCACAGGAAAAAGTCTGACTGAATTATCAAAGAGGAATACTGGTCACTATTTACAGTGTGTTTTCCAATAACACTCAAAACTCCTCTTTTTGAAACAAAAAGGACGGATCAATATTTTGACATGAAATGAGGCACCTCCTTGCCTCGCCATGAAGCCTGTCCAGGTACAGTCCAGCTGAAGAGCCTCAAACTAAGTGCACTGAAGAATGAAGATATGGAGGAGCACGTGTAGCTGATGCTCCCTGTGTCAGTAAACACTCCATCTCATCTGCAGTCAGTAGAGACACTTGTCTGCCTGCACTGTCTGGCTGACTGTCTCACAAACACACACACACATACACGCACACCTCTTGAACTGAAGGTGAGCATCCTTGGAGATAGCCTCTCTCATTCTCAGTGCAGCTACAGCACTATGCTCTATAATGTGTCCCAATGCACGCTCTTTGACTGATTGCAGATTGAATGATGTTTGACTCAACATTTCCCCTTTTCAGACAGGACGTGTTAATTTTGCACTACTCTCAAATGCCAGTGAAAGAAACGCTCCGGCAGGGGAAGTTGAAAACGGGGTGAGGGGTGGCGACAGGTTTTTGCTCTTGTTCGCCTCCCTTCTGGGCAATGCAGTCTGCTGGCTAGGTCTGCAGAGAGAGAGAGAGAGAGAGAGAGAGAGAGAGAGAGAGAGAGAGAGAGAGAGAGAGAGAGACAGAGAGACAGAGAGAGAGAGAGACAGAGAGACAGAGAGACAGAGAGAGAGAGAGAGTGTGTGTGTAGGGGAGAGGGGAGGCAGGATGGCGGTAGAGGAGAGTCAGCCCAGCCTGACTCATCTGCTCGCTGCTGCATTGACGAGAAAAAACTCCAGTCAGGTGATGTAAGAGCCACGAGAAAGAAAGAGAGATAGAAATAGAGGTAGAAGAACTGACAGAAGTACGAGGAGCAGGAAGGGGGGGAGGAAGGGAGGGTGCAGGGGTGGAGTGGGGAGGGGGTGAGAGAGGAGAGTAACAAACAAAACCTAGCGAGGAGCAGACAGTCATGGTGTTTTAAAATGTGCGCCGGCACGCCACACTGCGGCTCTGGTGTCCAAGCTGGGGATGAGCTGCCGATCCCCACCTCCGGCATCCTCGCAGCCCCTTTTTTTTCTCCCCCCCCTCCCTCTTCCAACCCCCTCGCAGCTCTGCTGTCTGCAGATCTCTCTGACTCCGGAGAGATGCATGGAGGAAAAGACAAAGACACCAGCAGCCCTATACTTCTTTAGGTGGTCTGAAAACTCGCACAGGCAGTGGAGGGCAGCACCAGCTGTGAACCAAGACAGACAGTGCCAGGAACGGGCGGGGGAAGCTTGAGCTGCTCAGGTCAGACAAGGTCGATTATAGAGGAGAGTCGGGCCACAGAGGAGGAGAACGCTGCCCAAACAAGGTTCAGAAAGGGAGGGCTGATAGTTTTCTTTTTTGCTTTACTTTTTCCCACAAACTGAAACCTGACTCTGGGTGTGTGTCTTTTGTAAACAGCGGGGAACGCTGATCAAGTACACAGTGACACAGTACAAGTTGAGTTTCCCTACGGGCCATGTGAGAGCTGAACAACATCCAATAACTTTACCATCAGGAAGCAGAAACTGCAGTCGACACACTTTGTTCAGTAAGGAATTTCAAGCTGAAACTCTACCTTGTATTGTTGCTGTCTTTAACACAGGACACCAAATCTCAAACAGAAACTTAATCTGATCATGCACAGTATAGAACGATGGTTTGCATGTTAACTAATAGAGACTTTGATTGTTTCTAAGGAGTCAACAAGCTCTTCTACAGCTCGAAGCTGGGGGGGAAATGAAAAGCTTTGAGCCTTCCGTAACATAATACATGTGTTTTGTAAGGCTTTCTCACAAAGTAGGTTACTTTATGAATAGGGCAAAATCGGGAAATCAAGACACATACAGTCACATTACACTGCTGTTTTAATGCAAACACTTTGGGGACACGAAGAGATGCGGGAAGATACAGGCAGGGCTGCAGTTGTCATCTGTTTGGGGGTTTAAGGAGATTTTTTTATTTAAAAACATAAAAATCTGTATTTTTTTCTCTTGATAGTGTAAAGAGGCTTTGGACATTCACATTTGGATATAAAAATGGCAATGCTTCACTACACTGAGTTTCCTGGAAATAAGTGTATAACCTGGTACTAATTATGGAAACCAGAGAAAAAGCTCTGAGACAGGGCTTATAGATTATAAGCAGTTGTTGATTTTAAGAATTTCCTTGAATTGAATCAAATTTGTAGAAAATATAATTGAATTTGCGTTGGTGGAGGCTTCAACTCGTGACTTCTGGCTACAGCCCTGGAAACAGCGTAAGCAAACAGGATGAAGAGTTATACGTTGTTGCTGCTGCTAATCATGGAGTGAATTATTGTTAATGCACTTTAATGCTGGGCTATGCTAAGCTACGTGAAGTGATGCTGTTCAATTAAGGTGGTTACATCTCTGCTCTTCCTCATTCCCGTTCTCTTTTTTAGGATATGAAACGTTTCCTGACTCACGCTCGCCACAGGTGGCTCTACAGCTTCGTACAAAGGGCCAACAGTCATGCATCTGATAAAAAGACGCACTCATGCTCGGAGACACGCATCACATGCCGTCATTTACAATGTTTTCAAGCTGCAATTCCACAGCACATAAAATGCTTTTACCCAACAAACAAGCACATCAGCAAAACAAATTAAGCCCACATGTGAGAGCAATTGGTGAGACTGGTTTAGGGAAATGCAAGACCAGCAGCATAAACAAGCATTTAGAAAAGAAGGCCAACTGTTAGCTGGGCGGTTCACTCTGGAAGTGTTACATGTGATTCACTTATATTGTTAAGTGCTGATCGTGGCTGTTATGAAGACTGTAATGTTGAAGCTGGAAAGGACCAACAAAGTTTGTTTGTTTCAACTGCCTCACTAAGAAACACCTCACTGTAAATAAAATTTAGCTGAGGGCCTCAGCCATGCTGGTGGCATTTCCTTATGGTCTGTCCACCATGTTTGATTTGGTCCAAACTGAAAGGGTTGCCATAAAATTTGGTACAGACATTCATCTCCCCCAAAAAGAGGAATTGTAATAATGCGGGTACTGACATTCCCATCAGCCTCAGCTGTTTTTAGTGCCAATTACCAAATGGTGCCCTTGGTAAACATCAGGTACACAACAGCATGTTAGCATTGTCACGTTAGTGTGCCAAAGTTAGCATCTAGTTCCAATTACAGCCTCAGAGCTGCTTGTGTGGCTGTAACTCTTCATTCATTTGAGGTGTTGAATCATCTCAGCTGTGATTTTTGAGTCTGTAGTAGGTGGAGTTTTTTTTTTTTCCATCAGTGTAGGTGAGTGTCTACTCTTGACCACTGGCACATGTCGTGTTTTGAGACTTTTTCCTCAGCTACATTACATCATTTTCCAGCGTTTGTGGCTGATGCAACAGCAATCAGTCTGTCACAAGTGTGAGTGTACACAAGTGATTCAAACTAAGGTTTTACAGCTTTAATAGAGAGGTGAAGCAATCGGTCCGGACAAAAGTTGCGATTCATAGGATTCATCCTGTCGCCTGTCATGTGCCTCCCTGAGCACAAGAGACCTAACTCACATGCAATCGGATCCAAATAACACGCTATGAACTGTGTCCGTGATGATAGTTAACCTCTTTCATAGCGGCCCTGAGACGCGTGAAGTCAAGGCCTTTAATTTTTTTACAAGCGTTTTTTTACAGGATGTGCCTTTCCTCTGCAGCCTCGGAGCTAAAAGAGTTCAGCAGGCACTGTGCTCCTGGTCTGAAGGCATTTCCACACAGGGTATGCAGATTTCCTGTGCCCAGTCACATCCAGACCAGACAGACAAACAACATGTGCTAATCCCTCATCGCCATGGAAACCAAAACATAATACTCCACTAACAGACACCTGACTGATAGATCGAGGGACGTGAGGGCGAGAGGAAGGAAGGACCTTCTCAGCACAAGCTCAGTTAATGAAAACATAACAGAGTTTTACATAAATTGTTATAATTTTTTTGCCTTTAGATGAAGATTTTAAGGCACACAGGGGCCAGATTTAGGTTCTACAATTCCTAACTCCAACTTTCTGAATTGACTCAGCACGCTGTGTCAGCCTGAATCCAGCCAAAGGTCAAACCATACGAGGTATCCTTGAGCTTGTCCAGCTCTCTGCCCTGCCTGACCCGCTCCTTGTGGATGAACCTAAGCCATGTTCCACTACTCCCATGAGAAGACAGACAAACAGGGAAAACCCTGCAGGATGAGCTCACACAGAGACAGCCAGCGTGGCACTGCATGCCTGGGAGTGTGTGTGTGTGTGTGTGTGTGTGTGTGTGAAGCTTTTCTGTCTACATGCGTCTGTGTGATGCGCTTAGCATCGAGAAGGTGGTAATCTGTAAATCTGCTTTGCCTTGGGCAGGTGGTGTGAAACTTGGCAAGCAAGAAAGAAAAAGCGTGAGAGAGGGAAGGGAAAGACGGACAAACAGAGAGACAGACAGAGAGACAGCGTGTGAATGACAGGGATGAGTGTGAAAGAGAGGGAGGAAAGTGTTTGAGTGTGAGAGTGATTTATATTACATAACTGGCTTTTTCAATCCTCTGTAAACAGAAGACACGCTTACATGCACGTACACATGACAGCACATTACATACATACATGCATGCACGTGTTCACAGAAAACATCAAATGGTAACAGAGATATGCACAGGTTAAAAACAAACCGTGCTACGGGATAAATTTAGTGATATTTTATGTTTTTCCTATTATCAACCAACCCATGAAAAGAATAAAACCAACAATGAACTAATCTTGCTAACAAATGAAGTCTGTGTATACAAAGCCACAAACCATCATTGTAGTCAAAAAACTGGGTGGCATGTTTCTTTATTATGATGAACACTAGTACTGTAGTTTATTTTGAGCATGTTTGACTTTATTCAAAAGGTAGACGGGATGACAGGAAATGGGAGGAAAGAGAGTGGATGTGACATTCAATAAAACTAAGCTTTGAAATCAGAGATTATATTGTATGCATGTTAACCACTATGGCAATGCGATGCTCTGCACTGATGGCATTTTAATACATATGACAAATTTATTTCTTTTGAATCTGACAACGTTGCGTAACTTTTCTATTATAAAATAACTGATTTTAAAACATTTTGACGTTACACTGACGTGTAATCAGGTGAATGTGTCCCAGTCATTCCCACTCTGCGCCGCGTACATAGTGTTTCTGCACTTTGGGCTCCGGGTACGATCAACCATAAGAAGTTCTTAACGCTTTACGGTACAAGTCACACACCATTAACTATTTCACTGATTTTTGTGAAACTGGATCATATTTTAATCGAGAAAACGTTTTCTGGTTTTCCCTCTGATGTCCTCTGGCTGCTCCGCCTCAACTCTATGTGATTTACAGAATTTCCTGATGGACAGTAACTTAAATTGCGGCAAACTATAGCTGTAGTTAGCTAATGTTAGCTCAGTTTGTTAGCTGGAATGTGAGCTCAGAGCCCTGGGGGAGCGCGAGGTGAAGAGACCAAAAGGGACATTGATGGAGGAAACTAATAAAAGAAAAGGAGAGAGTGAAATAAAAGGCTGAAAGACAGACACCGAGCTGGACTTCTTGCTGTTGGACAAGCAAGTCATATTAGCTGGCTGCTATCTCTTGTGTTGTTGAAAGTCAGGGAGCCAAATTGCAAACATATCAATTTCTTTATTATGTTGCTTTAAATATGAAAATAGTCCACAATAATTGCACTATTCATGCTTGTTTGAGTAACATTTAAAAAAAAATCTACTGTGTCAAGAAATGACTTTTTTAATAAGTCTTTTTTTACAATCAGGCTATATATTTGTGACCCACTTTTAAAGATAGCAGTAAATGTGCTTACAGTTGAGTGGCACAGACTGGGTAGGGAAGTGGGAAACTATTGAAAGACGGACTGACGCACGATTGGCTTGTTTTTAACGGGATTTAAAGATCAGGAAAATATAGAATAAAACCAGTCTTCTTCTTTAGGTGGCAGAGTGCATGAGATGAGATAACATTTAAAATTTTACCTCTACAATTGTATTTTATGCATATTTACTCCCATGTATTTGTATACAATACAAGTATGCATGAAATATTCTTTCGAGTCTTTTTTCACCCGAAAAGCCTCCCAAACCGGAGACATCTTGAGGGCAAGTGGGAGCACAAACATTTATAAAGCTGCCCTTATCTGACAGCCAAAACAAGTGAAGTGCAGCAGTAAGAGCCAACACATCTCTATACAACACATGACTGCTGCAGATCGTCCCCTCGCTGTCCGACCAGTGCTCCTGGCATGACCCAGGCCAACAGAGAGCAGGGCCTGGGTGGGACTAAAGGGGAGAGAGAGATAGAGAAAAATAACTCGGGCAGGCAGACAGAATGCGATAGACTGAGACAAAGTGCGGAGGGGGCAAAGGAGGAAGAGAGAGAGAGAGAGAGACAGCGAGCGGACAGAAGAGTGAGAGTAAGGAGGGAGGGAGGGAGGGAGGGAGAACGTGATGGTCCACGTGACGCTGGCTCAGCCACTGCAGGCTGTTACGTAAGCGCACCCCCTGCCCTGTCTCCTCATGGACTGAGCAGACTCGCTTCTCTCCAATCCCTCACCCTGCAGCCGTTGCCCACTTTTTTTTTTCCCTTCCACTCACATGGCTCCTCACATGGCTGCCTCCTTCCCTCCCTCCCTCCCTCCCTTTCTCGATCACTCTCCCTCCATCTCTTTCTCTCACTCTCCTCCACCCACTCATTGCACCCCAGGGGAGCCACCAACCTCTGCTGCCTATGCTGTCACTCTGTCTCTCTCTCCTTCTGTTTTTTGTCTGTCTGCCTCTCCCTCTCTCTCATTATTTCCATCAATCGTTTTCTCTCTCCCTCTCCCTCTCTCCTGTGCAGTGAGGCTGCAGCTCCACGCTCAGGGCTACAGGGATATGACAAAGAGAGGCCACAAATACATGCTTGAGCACACTCACGCACACCTACACAAACTGACATTTCACATATCGTTACCGCACTGTCTGGCTTCTCGAATGCGCCGAGCCGTTTTTAAAAAGTGACTGTTTTTCCACTTTGAATTCCTCTGATCTTGTTCCACACAACTGTTGAATAATTTGCCTTTTTGAAAAAAAAAAAAAAAAAAAAACAGCTTGGCTGACTGACACAAGATGCAAACACAGATAGGGGAAAACAAAACTCTGACTGCTTAAGCAGCTGTAAGTGACACTGGCTGACATGTACTATATTGAGAGAGGCAGCCTTGACAGTATTACTAATGCAATTACACTGAAAGAGAGGATGAAGGCACATGCATGCCTTCTATTTTAACAAGTGATGTTCTGATGCAACAAAAACAGCCTTTAGTAGGACAGCCAAAATAATCATCACGTCTGCATGAAATCCCACACAATCAGAGGACAGCAACACATGCTTTCCCCCCCCAGTTTACCCCAGGACAACGTTTTGCACAATAAACTGAGTTCTAGGCGATGCAAAACAACAGACAATCCTTTGGAGTTGTTGTCTTCTTGTGCATACTGATTGAAGTCTTGACTGGAGCCACACATTTGATGTTGTGTGAACTGCACAGCATCGTTTCCTCTCATCACGCAGCTGGAACAAACTCCACTAACCTTACAAAGGTGATTACAAACATGGCTCTTTTTTTTTTGTACTTTGGCCTCCACCCTCCACCTCCTTGGTGCACAAAAACATACACACACGTAGCCACCTCCTTAAGTCTTCGCTACAAACTCTTGTCATTCACTTTGCAAGGCCTCTGGCTGAGAGGGGGGGTGCAGCGGGAGACGGGCTCCTGCACCCCCCACTCTCTGCAGTATTGATTTGTTTGTTCAGTGCTTGCCCCCCCTCCTCCTCTTCCTCCACCTCCTCCTCCTTCCCTTACTTCCTCTCTCCTATTCTCCCTCTCAGTGTGAGTGTGTCCTCAAGTGCCTCCCTGCCTTATGTAACATAGAAAGGCCCACAGCATACTGATGAAGGGGAGTCTGGGCTCTGGGCCGACAGACCTGGGAGAAAACAAGGACTACACTGCACTGCTGATAGGAGAACAGCACTGCTGACACTTGCAGACAGAGCTAAATCCACAGCAAACTTTAAGATAATTTCACCTAATTAAAGTGTTTTTTTATGAAACAGTGAGAGCGTGCGAGACTATAACCGTTTTACTGCAGAATCCTAAAATCTGACTTCTGAAAAGTCACAAATAATTAAATGAAAACCTTGTTTGAGTGATGTACTTCCCGTGTGGGGTCAAGTACTCACAGACTCCTGAAAGCATTCCTTCTTGTCCAGCATCTCTCGCAGTGTCTGCAGGATCTTGATACACAGCTTCTCCTCTTTGTCCATGAGCTTCTTGGTGTGTTTAATCAGTCTGACAGGGTGACAAGAGAAGTGCTGGATCATTTTTAGTCATGTCATGCTAATGAAATCACTGGCTCACAAGTAAAAACAACACTTTATTGATCACCACAGGTGAAATCTAACTTTTGTGCTGTCCAGGGAGGTCAGACAGCAGCAGCGGTGCCGGCAGAGTAACAGCACCCCTGGAGGTTTGATGATGCATCAAACTCTTTTTTATGAAATGTCTAATATTATAGTTTGAGTTTGGCCAGATGCAGAAAATTTACTTTTTTCTTTAGATATTCAATTTTTTTTTTTTTTTTTAAAGCTAAATTGTTGTTTTTATCATTTCAAATATGCTTTTCTTTAATTGGGTTTCTTCACTCTCAACTATTGATATGCCAATCTGTAACTTAGCACACATTAAATATCAGGAAAAAAAACACCAGTAACTTCTGTCAAAAATCGTTACCCATCCATCTCCAAACCAGTACGTCAGCCATGCAGTTTGTCTACCCTGTAGTTAGACTAATACTTTAAAATGTGGACTCCAGGCTTACAAAAACGAGGAATGTGTTCCTTGCTCCAAACAGAGGTTACGAACAAGGACTTACTTGGACATGAAGGCTCCACTCTCGCAGCGTAATCGAGCAGCCTCTGGAAACAGCAGCTCGGGGCTGTGAAGAACATCCACCAGCACGGAAAACTCTGCCTGAACCTTCGGACTGAACTGCTCCTCCAGAAGGGACACGACCCCCTGTAGATCACAGACAGACACATACAGGCTCAATGGGATGCTGCCCTGGAGTACCCAATGTGCACTCTCAAGTTTGTGTAATGTTTTAGCCACGCTAAAACGCAATGTCAGTTGATTGGCACACCACTTTCAAAATATCTCAGCAACTATTAAATATCTTGCCATTAAGTTTTTTACATTCATGGTCATTCATGGTCTCCAGAGGATAGCAGCCTAGTAACTTTGGTAAGCCCTAGACTTTTTCTCTCGAGCCACCATGTCGTTGATAAAATGTGATCCGGACATTTACATCCCCCTCAGGATGAATTGTAATAACTTTAGTGACCTCCTGATTTTTCATTTAGTGCCATTGCAAGCATAATTGTGAGCATGTTAGCAAGCTGACATTAGCATTAATCTCAAAAACACTGCTGTGCACACCTGCAGCTTCTCAATGATGTTCTTGTAGTCAGGGCCACCCAGGGGCTGCTTGTGTGGTCGTGAGCGGGCAGAGATCCTCCAATCCTTGGCTGCACGCTGCACCATAGTGCTATGGACCTTAAGAGACAAAGTGTTGACCTGACTGTCCAGGTCTACTGGGATGGCTATGGCCCGTGCCTTAGCTGGGGAAGAATGTGAAGAGTAAGATGTTTGTGCAAGTTTATGTGTTCTGCTCGCACAGCAAACACGACAATGACAAGTATTTCAATGTCTGGACAGCAAAGTAGGAAAACTCACCAACGTCAGCCAGTGTTTTGATACAGCTCTCAATATTAGCCTTCTGAGGTGAGCTGAGCCAGGTGCAGTTGTAGATCCTGAAAGCAGACTGCAGCAGCTGGATGAAGACAGGCTGGTTTGTCTGTAAAAAGAGGAGAGAGAGCAGGGAATAGTGTTTTTTAGGGCATAAGTGTAGGGGAAGACAGAGATAACCCTGATGGGAACACATTTTGTCTCTGAGTGGAGACATTAGTACAAACTTCTGCGTAAAACACCTCAAGCTGCTGCTTTAGGTACAAATGTTTCACAATGAAACAAGAAGGGGCAGTGAAGGAGGAAATCGACTGTCAAATTTTACTGTAAAATAGCTAAAACTTGGCAAAGGATTTGGACGTGTTGGAGTGAGCCCCCCTCTGTGGGCGCATTTCACCTGCTTGTCAGAGGTGAAAAGCAATACCTGCAGGTTGGAGTGGTTGACAGAGAAAGGCGAGCTGAAGAAACCCTTGACAATGGCCATCACTGTCTCTGTCACATACTTCTCCAGGGCAGTATCGGCATGGTTACGGTCCGTGGTTGAGTTGCACACCTTTAACAGAAAAATGAAAAAGGGGAAAAACTTCTGAACATGCTCAAACTCCCATCACATCTCTATCGTGTTCTCTGCACATGCAGCCTATGAATATATTTAGCATATAAGTAAGCTTCAATTTTGACATATACACTGCCTCATTAGAAAAGTTATCAGGCAGACATGTGTGACCTTTAAATCTGACAGAGCCTTACACTGGACATGTCCACCAGAAAGTTGTCAAAGAGCTTCCAGATATGGTTGGAGGTGTAGATCTCCTTCATTTCTACCTCTGTGTCCACATAGCAGTGATTCACGAAGTTCACATAAGCAGTTTTCACCTGGCGGATGAAGAAATAAGATGTCCAAAGTTTATTCAAAATTCTTGCAAAAAAGTTTTCTCAAGCTATATTATTATTGTCTAGAAAAATTATCCATCCTTTACCTCCGGTATACAGTGGATATCAGTGACGACTTTGACAATGTCGTCAAGTGGTAGCAGAGAGTTGCATTTCAGCTCAGTGTAGACGTTCTTGCCCTCGGTGCAGGCAGCCAGTAGCTCCACCAGCGTGTTGTGGTAGGCAAGAGCTCCATCTTCATCCATCCGCTCTTTCTCAGAGCCCATCATCTGCAGCAACACTGGGAACGAGGAGCGGTCGTTGTAGAACACCAGGACATCTTCGCCTCCATTCACCAACTGAACCGATAGAACAGTTAGATGAGGGTATATTCAGGGTTTATATTTCATTACATAACACACGAGTTAGGAGAACTATTATGTGCAATGATGTGATGTAAAAACAATATTAGTCTCACCTCCGTCATGACTTTGTCCTGACATTTCTTCACATACTTCCCATCAGCTTTCACAATGGTTTCCAGGAACTTGAGGTACTTAACGTGTCTTCCGTGTGTTTCAATGCAGTGGACAAAATGATGGACCACACGGTCGCTGATTTCGTTGCACAGCTGGTAGTTGTTCATAAAGATGTGACGCATTGTCTCAGCTTCCAGCAACTGATGAAAAACATGATTCAGTCTTTTAGAAGAAGATTTTCATGAAAACTGTAAATTGATTTATTTGTTTGACAGGAAAAAGAAACAAACTGTTCTTGCTGATAAAAAATAATTCTGGTGATTCTACTACATGCTGTACTAGAAAAGAGGACATCCCTAAAAAGTAAGGCATGCCAACAAGAGGAAAGTAGGTCATATCAATATACCCCTGGAGTGAGGAAGAGGTTCAGGTGTTTATGTAGCAGAACTTGGTTCTGAGAGTTTCCTCTGCAGAAATTTTGAAGAAACGTATGTGCCAGGGTCATGATCTCGTTCATCTTCTCATCGCTCTGTGCAAAGACAGAACCAGACAAATGAAAGGAAACGTTATCAGAGAGAATCTAAGACAGAAAGACAAATAATCTTTCAGGGGGCTTTTCAGTTTCGTTTGTTACTCACCATCTCATAGGGGATCTGCAGTAGGTCCAGCACCACAGTATGGGCACCCATGTTCTTCAGCAACCTCTGCTGCTGCACACGACTCTTCTTGCCGTGATAACACAGGCTACTGAGCCGTATGAGGATCTAAAAAGCAGACACACATCTATTATAGACATATTACAGAACAAAAAGATGAGAATAACCTGGAAACAAAGACATGAAGCTCACTTCTTTGACAATGTTATAGTTGTTTGCTTTCTTGCTGTCAATTTCAGGTTTTTTGTCTCCATCCTGGACTGGGCTCAGAACAGCCTCCTGGCAAGAGAGATGCATGAAGAAAAAAACTTTTGTAACTACATTCAATTATCAATGTTAATTTCATTTAATTGTAACAGTAACAAATGTAACAAATGTTAAATATTTCAACTGGTGTAAGTTTATGTCATAGTTAACTGAAGCTGTTGTGTGAAGCTGTGTTCACTCCAAAAGGTTTATCTTTGGCATGCAACAACCTCTACATCCAGCCTCTAATTACCAGGCATTTGTCACGACGTGGTGGGAAAAGTGCTTGCACTGATCTTTATCATCCTGATGTTTACATTATTGTAACAATAATAGTCTAAAAACAACATTACATGTTACAGGCCTGACTAATAAAAACAGATTTAGAGCAGGTTCTGTCCTGTTCTGTCAGACATTATTCTTAAGTATTAAGCTAACAAAACAGCTTTCCATCAGCTCTGATGAACAATAACAACAAACAAAGAAGCCCTTTATAGTGTAGCTGAATGACTGATGGGATGTTAAGATAAATATAGTAACTTCCTGTGGAGAAAAAAATGTCACACTAAAATTTCAAGTGTGAAATTTTGCTTTGAGATGCTGAATACCATTATACGTTGGTACAGCACCTCTGTGTTCTGTTCTTTGTCCTGCCTGCCCCCCTGGTCTTCACCACTGTAGACTCCACTCTTCTCCACCCACAGCTCTGACTTCTCAACAGTCAAACGCAGCTGATCCAGGTCTTCTTTGATCTGCATGTAGCTTTTAACGTCCTGCTCTGAAACTAGCAGCTGGACCTGGAAAACACACAAACACAAACACACACACTGGATGAGAAATAAACCAGATATAAAAGGTCTTAAAAGAACAATGTGTGTGAAACCATATCTCTGCCAAGAAGTCTCATGGCACCACTTTGGAAAGTCAGCAAGTTGTTAAAATGGGAGTTTGTGCAGCTCTGGATTCCAGCTGAGGAAGCTCTTAGTGAGACAGTTTACAGAAGCTGCTGTTTGGCCCTTTGGAGAAAACTCCTAATCCAAACTGATTACATCAACCATGACAAAAATCACTTAACTCAGGAAGTGCCTAATGCCACACTCTGTCGCTACCTGTTTGAAGGCCTGCAGCACCTCGGCTCTCTGGCTGAAGTGTTTGAAGATGAGCTGCAGTGAACCGGACACCAGTGGGGGATAATCTTGCATGATGAGGTGGATCAGAACCCTCAAAAACGTCCGACCACCCTCATCGTCTAGCTCCACTGCGCTTAACTCTGAGCTGAAATCATACATATGCATATGAAGTCAAGTTTTGAAGCAAGTGCAATAATTTCCAAAGACAATAGATTATTCAAAAGCAAGCAGTTTACATATTTATTAATTTCTCTGTGTGAAAACAGCTTCACCTACCTCCCTGCAAACATGGTCTCTGCTTTGGTTGCAATCTCATCTATGTCCGGTTCCGAAGCTGGAGACAAATAAAGTGGACAGCAGGTCAGTAAAGTATGGCAAGCTGGAGTGAAAACACATTTATTTGTAATAAGAGTATAGTATAGTATATAGTATAGTAGAATAAAGTCTCACGCATTATTGGGGGCATATCCGCAAGAGAGGTGGAGTTGTCAATTATAGTCTTGTCCCCAAACTCTTTCTTGTAGATGGACAACAGGTATGTTATCCTATAATCCAACCTCACACTCAGGATGAACTAACAAAGGAACAAAACGTAGAATCAAACAGTTGAATAACATCAGAAATCACTAAAAAGTATATCCAATCGGTGGTGCTTACTTGCAGGATCTCAATGATCTTCAGCTTCGTGTCCATCACCATGACATCCTCGTTGTCCGGCATGAAGTGTCCCTTTCCATAGCGTAGGGAGGGAGGGGTGTCGGGGAGGCTGTGCGGCAAACCACGACTCATCACCATCTGAGTCATCATTTCCCCGACTCCGTGGATCGTACGCAGGACATTGTTGCCTAAAGGAAACATTCATCTTCACGCATTTGGCATTGTGCATGTGTGTGTACAAAATCATTTACATTTATTCACACATATTGACATATTTCAGCTCAGACCTGTGAAAGTTTGAGTATGTGCAACCTCAAAAGATAAATCAAATGCAATGGGGAAATCTACTGGATGGCCCAGAAACCTTTTCCAGCAACGTTAAACATTTCCAAAAGAGTCTTCCAATGCAGTTGCAGTCTATCCTGAATCATTTTCTAAAAGTGAGACCTGTCTCTTCTTATTCTGATCTGCAGAAAGTCATCTTTAACCTCATACATGTCTATTTCTGTTACTTCATATTTTGGCTCCACTGACACCTAGGCTTCTTTATCTGGTCCAAAAAGTCTTTTAACAAGATCTAAAAACTATTACCCCATTTCTTTTCTTCCTCTGCTAGCTCTGTGTTACTTTCACAGTTGAAATCTAAACCCTAATGCTTTTATGCATGGCCGTGCTCCTGCATACATTTATTATCTGCTACACCCATGTTTCTCATCTATAAACCTGTGGACTCCAATCGGACAAGACAAATCATTTCATCATTTCAAGCTCAGTCATAGATTGTTTTTATTGCCCATTTTTTAATTTTGTTACCCAGATTATAGAGCTGCCTCCTCACTGTTTAATTATCTTAGTCCCTTAATTAGGAAACAGTTTTTACTCATATACTATCTACTGTTAAACATACATACAAAATAACCTGAGTTGACCAATGCAATGAAATAATGCACTTATACTGTGCTGCAGCACTGACCAGCCTCTGGGCTCTTGTTGAGCTTGTTCATAAAGGTGAGTGGGTGTTGTACAATATCCAGGATGGCCAGCAGAGTGCGTGTGAGACGCAGCAGTTCACTAAAGCTGTAGAAACCAAAGTAAACCAGGTTACGAGCCAGATTCACCACCTGGAAAAGAGAAAAAAAACAAGCACATCAATGAAATAGCCTGTGTGAGAAAATAAATGTGTATTTGAACAATGTTGACTCTATTTTACCTCTAGTGTGAGTTCATTCTTGTCTTTATCTCCAAATGGAAAAGGCTGGGTGACCACATCCTTCAGGTATTCTTCCACAAACTCCATAGTGGGAGCAAACTTCCTCTTCATCTCCTCTCTTGAGGTGTCAGTGGACTCATACTCAAACCTGTGGTAAGGCAAACCACGATCACAATCACAACAATCAGCCTGTACATGAAAGACATAATTACGCAGAAGAATGCCTACTCATCGATGGTGATCTTGGAGGGGATCTCAGTCCAGAGGCGGGCATAGCGTACAGGCACCACAGCCTCCTGTGGGTCACGGTCCACATGCATATGCAGCATGAGACGGCAGAAAGAGGCTCTGAGGTTGTAGGGCAGGCAGTCATCAAACATGCAGCGCAATATCAGATCCACGGGTAGCTGACTGGAGATCTGGTTGATGGCTAGGTACTGACGGTCCAGGCACATTTTAGCAAACAGGTTGAGCTGGTCCCTACGGAGGAGGCAAGGGACATAAACAAAAGGGATAAAAGGGATTTTTATTTTGCAGATTGGATGTGGGACGAAAAATGTGTGGGGGGTGGGGAGGGGGACACACACACTCTTGCATGTTTGTTTCAGCTATTTTTCTGTTACTAGGGACACAGGGAAACTAAATGCAAGAATACCACTGTCACCTGTAATAGGTGATGATGTCTACATCCATCTTGTGGTTGCCCTTAGCATCCTGGGCCAGGTGGCGAATGGATTTGCCATGAGGCTCCGTATGGCTGTCGATCCAGTAGAGCCAAACCTCCTCATCCTCCATCTCTTCCTGCAGCAGAGACGACTCCAGGGTGGTCTCAGTGTTAGGGATTAGTCTGGGGGAGGGAAGAGAGGAAGAAGGGGCGCGGGAGAGAGTGTGACATAAAGCAGTTACTAGAAAAATTGCACACATTACAGTCTGATGGAGAGCTGCTGCTGCTGCTACTGCTGCTGCTGAAAATATCTATTTCACAAGAGACACACTTGAGGAAACATGCTGCAGAGAGTACTGTATGTGTATGTTTATACATGTTTAAAAATGAATGACTCAAATATGACAAGATCACCTTGGATGTTTTTTAAATATAGATATAGTACCACAGTGTGACTCACTTGGTCTGGATGAGGATATCTGCGTTTGAGGGGTTCAGCATAAATTTACAGATAAGCTCCTGCGTGACAGGAATGGCGGTCTTGTTGGACACACAGAGATCTGAGAGATAATCCAGGAATCTAGAAGAAAAAAACAAGACGTGATCTACACATGAAAGTTTGAGTGTGTTCCTGACAGCACATAGCAGCATTTTTGTGTCCCCCATGTGAAAATGTTTTGGAAAATCCTTTATTCTTACTGTTGCTTTGTGTGGGTTTCTGTCTTTTACAGTATATTTGGCATGCAAAACAGGGAGACACAAAAACAGCAACACCATATAATACACCCATTATGCACTCCAATACAAGTAGGTTTAAATAGGATTATGTCTCGTGCACATTTTCTGCTTCTTTCTATATTTTCTATTATTAAACTGTTCCCTTGGGTCGTCTAATATTTGGGAGGTGTTCATGTCTGACCTGGGCTCTCTGTTGCGCCTCAGCAGCTTCACGAAGGTCTCGATCTCTTTGTGTGTGATGTGTTTTTCCAGAAGCTTGCGGTTGTTGTGCAGCAGGGCAGTGATCGTGTCCTCAGCCAGGATCTCATACCCAATCTGAGACTGCATGATTGAGAACTTTTTGGCTATGTATTCCTACGGGCCACACACACACACACACACACACAAAAGAAAAAGAAAACATGGTTATAAACACTTGGATGTTAAGTGGTAGTGAAATGAAGTAGAGAGGGGGAAAAAATCAATACAGAGAGCATAAAAAATGTGCTGAATCACTGCCTCTAGTGTGTTCATTTACCCATAATCCAGAGAATACACCCTGACTCTCATTCTCTGATGTTACCCAGAGTTACACCAGAGAGCTGCCTGTCATATCCACAGTCTGCTTGCCAATGAGCAGCTCAGCATCAGCTATTTATTATTTGATGACTATTTTCATCAGTTAATCTACTGAATAAGTTAACCGATTTAGCAATTGTCTTATCCATCCATTCATTCTCTGTGACACCTTATCCTGATCAGGGTCACCGGCGGCCGGAGCAGTCTGGACAAGCAGGTCACCAGTTCATCACAGGGCTGACACGTAGAAACAAACAACCATTCACACTCACATTCACACTTGCGGGCAATTTAGAGTCACCAATTAACCTACTAAACCTGCGTGTCTTTGGACTGTGGGAGGAAGCTGAAGTACCACACAGAATGACTCCAGCCGGGGTTTCAATTATCTTATAACCAGGCAAAAATAAGTACACCTAAGACTTATTGAAGCCCATGCTTAGTTGTTGCTTAGTTTACTTGATGAGCACAAACACCACCACCCTCCTGCCATCTCCCACTAAAATATTTAATTTGTAACAAAATTAAATTAAGAAACATGAGCAAACTGGCAAACGTTTGGCATTTTTACTACACAAAATTAATTAAAGTAAGTGTATGTAACTTTTTCACAGCAGACATTTAGACTTGTTATATTGGAGAAGCACAGGTGATACAACTAACATAACTGATGGCTCTGTTCTACTCAAGCATCCCCGCGAGCCATAACAGTGTGTGATCATTAATTTTATTTTACACCTGTGCTTTATTATACACCCATCTTCTGTTGCTTTAATGAAGTGATTATAAGGTGACGTGACTGAGAGTGAGTGGTACAAGAACAAAAGCAGGAAATTAAAAAGAACTTCTTGTTTTACTCTTGTGATAGTCGTGCTTATCTGTGACATGCTGAAACAGCGGACAACAGAAGCACAAGAGGAGACAGTCAAATGATTCAGTACTAGAATCAGTTATGCAGGTGTATGTACCTAAAGTTAGCTTAAGTTAGCTAGTTAATAGCACTCGTCTAGCCACTAGCCACTCGTCGTAGCTGGATGAGGTGGACTGTAACAGCTTGAGTGTATTGAGCAGAAAAAGGGTGTGTTTTATTCTTTCTACATAAAACTTTATTTGAGTTCACTTTCATTATTAAACTTGTCATGGATTATTCTGTTGATCCGCTAATCGATTTAAAAGACTGTTTGAGCACTACTTCGTTTTCTTGTTTAAGAGCATCATTACAGCAGCTGTGGATCCTGTATAGATTTTTCCAGACAGTCGGGCAGAATCTATACAGATGAGCTCCCAGTGAAAAGCCGACTCTCTGTCCTTAAACTACCCCACATCCCTGTGATAATGCGCATGTTAATGAGCTTAAAGAAAACTTGTGTGGAAGGGGTGAAACGTGCCTGGTTCTTGCGATAGTCCTGTTGGGAGTGGCGTAGCACCCTGTAGCAAAGTCTCAACATGTACTTGAAGTGAGCATAGCGTTGGTCTCCCAAATCCTCCAACCTTAGCAATGCGCCTTCACCCTTATCTGTGAACGGAGCATCCAGGATGCCAAAGATCTAGAGAGGACAGAAAATAGTTTGATAAATAAATCTCTTAGGGGCGATTTGTGATAATTGTAAAACATCACACTAATGGAAGCATGATACAGTTCAAGAAATTTGAATCTGTCCTGGACCCTTGTGTTAAACTTCATCACATCAATCTGCTTTCTGTCCACACATAAAGGACAGACAGAGGTTGTGCTGACCTGGGCAAGGATGTTCTGTTCCCTCATGAGTTTCTGCCTTTCTCTGTTGGGTGTAGAGGTGACCACAGACAGAACATCCTGGCCGTTGTTTGGTACCACACACACAAAGAAAACCAAGTCCTCCAGGAGCTTAGTCACAAACCTGAAATATATATTAAGGCAGAAATAACTAATGTGAAATCATAATATATGCACACCATCTTGTGCTACCTGTGTCTGTGTCCATGCGTCTGTACCTCCTCTCATTCTGAGCGATGTTCCCAAACTGAAGCTTTCTCACAGTGGACTCCAGGACCTTGCTGGCATCGTTGGCAAAGTCCAAGTCTCTGACCTCCGACAGGGGAACAGATACAATGGCAAAAGCCTCTTTGTCCTCTTTAGTGGGACAGGTGCCAATCTATTGTGACAGCCAAAAGACATTTTCAAATAATGCATCCATATTTGTTTTACTTGTGTGTCTATTTGATTGTGGCTGGGTGTGCGGAGACCTTAAGCATAACTGGACGCTCCTCCTCTGCATCAATGGGGACATTGGTGCTCGTCACCCAGGTGTTGGTGCACAGGTGCCTCAGTCTCACATAGGAGTTTCTGAGGAAGGATGGGACAAGTCATTTATACCACATAACAGCATGACTGCTGCTGTAAATAAACTTAAACATATCTGTCTTGGTAAGTCAGTTAGCGTCATATCCTCTTCTCTTAAATTATTATTTTTTAGCCACGCAAGCAGCTTGAGGAATGGCTGATAGTTGTTTGGTACAGATTGAAATATTTTAGCAACTACTGGATTGACTGAACAGACATTCACGATAAAACCTACTGACTTTGGTCATTCACTGACTTTTCCACAAGCGCCACCTAACATTTCTGCATTTTATCTGCAACACTGCCTTGCAGAAATTAGCACACTACACTAAGAAGTACATTGTGTACACAGCGTACTACATAAAGGTGTACTGACAGAATAATCCGAATTGAGACACAGCATTAGTCTTGGTATAAAATAAATGGGTACTACTATGTCAACTGAATGAGACACTTCCATTAACTTCTCTTTTAGTTCCACTTGTTTGTGAAATTATCTAGTAACAAGTGTCAGCATATTTAAGATTGTTCTATTGCTAACAACAAAATGACACTCTCTTGAAGAAAATTAACAAACAGATGGTTTGGTGCCAAAATAAGTGACATTACCTCACCCTAATGGCAGATCTTCTGACAAGAACTGCTGTGCTCTGTGCATTTAAAATGCTCCCTGTGGATACAACTACAGCAGATGTAACATGTTATTTTTATTGTTGCCCCCATATGAGTGACTGACCTGGGCACGAGACAGTCAGCCCGCTGCAGAGTGGTGGCATCCAGCTCAAACAGAGAGGCAATGTCATTCCCATGGGGAACAGAGACCAGGGTGAAAGCAATCTTCTCTGCTGCTTGATGCTTCTTCTTGGAGAACACAATATCTGTCTCATTCTGCAGCACACACACACACACACAGAAAGAGGACGTAGAAATTAGAGTCAGCAGTCTAAAAGCTTATATGACACAGACAGGTAAGTTGTTTATCAATACTCACTCAATGGATTTTGTACAGTCCCAGCAATCTTACAGTACACAACAGTACATGTCTCTTTGTGTGCTCAGTCAAGCTGAATGCAGAGCTTGGCCACACAAGTGTGTTGACACAGTTGCAAGTCGAAGAACGCTACTAAGAGGAGCTCAAATAGCTTATACTGTTCACTAACCATCAAAAAAACTCAACGTGTCAGTACAATTGGTCAATTAATGGATCAAAAGAAAGTTAATATACATTTTTTTTGGATTATTGATAAATCATTTACAACATTTTAAAGCAAAAATACCAAATGTACTGCTTGCAGCTTCTCAAATGTGTTGATTTGCTGTGTCTCTATCATCTGTGACAGTAAACTGAAAATATTTGGTTTTGAACTGGTGGATAAAAGAAGCAGTATACTGCCATTGGACAGAAAATGGATGGACGAATGATTATTTGTCTATAAATGTATTATTATTAACTCAGTTGCTGATAATAAGATACAGAAAAAAGAGGCTGCAGCCATGAATATTTGGTATATTACTTAAGATTCTGACATTACACATGATAGTTACACCGGATACTCTAAAACAAGTGTTACAATAACTTGATTGATTACTTTCTGTCCACTACTCGATTAATTCATAATTTGTTTAGCACTAAAGGCAGTGTGCCCAGCAGGACGACAACACTCTTACTATATTCTAAAAATTCAACCTTGTGTCAGAGCACAAGTATTTTTAAGTCCTTGAGCCCAAAAAGCTGAGCATATACGTGCTTCATGTCAAGTTTCCATAACTTTACACACATACTCACATAAATACCGATAAATGATCCCAACTGTTGATGAAATCTATAATTGAGGACAGACGGATGTGAGCCAAACTATACTGTCACAGCTTCTTACACTAATGAGGTATCAAATTACAGAGAAATGTAGCCAGAGAGCCATGACTTCTCTGTGTGCTGTGTGAGACACTGCAGTACGTAGGCTGGTACAGTCTACGCTGTGCAGATGCAGCAGATAATGGCGAGGGTTAATTTCTCCCACTGTTCTCTGCATGTCAATGGGAAGCTCCCCAGAGTTGCCTCCACGCCTCAGCTTCTCTATCCTCCTACTCTCCCCCCCTACACCCGCCTCCCCCGCTCTGCTGGTGACTCACCCCACCAGCTTAGCACAGGCGAGTGAAGCAAAGCAGACAGCACGTCTGCCTCCCCTCCATCCCCTCTCGCAGGGCACCCCCACACCCAGACGTTATGTAAGGAGCCCCCTGTGTGTCTGAAATTCAGCATGTGCATGAGAAAGTGTGTGTACGGGGCTGAGACAGTTTGTGTGCGTGTTGCTATGCATTGCCAGAATACAAATGTGCAAGGTAGCTAAGAGCTGAAAGAAATGTCTAGATATAGATTCAGAGTTTGTGTGTGCATATGTGTGTGTACGAGTACTTTGTGAGTGTGAGAGAACTGGTGGTATTACATAACCAAAGGATGAGGAGACAGTGAAAGGGCCTGAAGTCAGACAGACAACGAATAACTGCTGAGATAATCTTTTTTTTTTCACTAAAACACTCAGATAATCTTCTTTTCAGTTCACAAACTCATTCTGTCTTTCAGTCAAGCACAATTGGACTCGTCTGTGGTGTAAAATTGCAAACTATTTGCATTGCATTGCATGAATACTTAATATCAACTTAGTATAGAGAATAATGTAAAAATCTGAGGTGCTTGTCTGATTGACTCACCTCTCTTTGAGGCTCCACCGTGTTGTCTTTGAATACAGGGTTCACCTGCAGAGAAACCAAGCGGTCAGTGACCTCAAATCTAGGAAGCTTTGATGATAATCCTCTCATTATCATCCCCCATCACCCAAATTCAAACTATTCAACTGCAAAAGATGGGTGATAGTGGCCATATCAATGGGAATACTGCCACCTACAGCACATCCTCTAAAATCCTCTTCAACTGCGTCTTATTCAGACAATGAAAAGTAGATACATTCAATTTGACAAAAGGTGACTCAGACAAAATGATTGCTGCAGTGCATGCTATTTTCTAGAAGTACTGTGTAATTAAGCACAATCATAACCAGCTACAAAATTACTTGGATGAAAACACATTACAAAGGCATGACAGAGGTTGAGGAGTAAATCTCACCTCAGCTGCGAGGTAATTTCCAGTCGCCAGGTGTTTGAAGCGGAAAAGACTGTTCCACTGTCCGGCTCCGCCTCTACAGGGGTCATAGTGCACAACCTGGCACAGAAACACAAAGTAAGAAGCATTAAACACCTAAAAACATCAGTTTTTGTCCCCTGTTTATGATGTTTTCTGTCTCTTGCAAGTACATAATTTAGTGTCAGTCTGTGCTTGCCTCCACAGTTTTCAGTTTAAAGTATCGGCCGATACAGTATCGGCATTACACTGCTCATTTTGTTAGACTGAACAGCTCCATGTAGGACAGGAATTGTTTTTGGATGATTTCTGGGACAATAATCTACAAAGCAAATGAAACATGGCTTCATTTTCAGCACTCGGTACACCACTGTCGGTTCAGCTCATCACTGCCATCTCAGAGTGAGTCAGAGCAAAAGTCACCATCAGTGCCAAGTACAACAGGAATTTATCTTTGTCACAGTGACACAACAACATGTCAACGGCTGATATGGTAAGCACATTCTGGCAGAAACAGCTGAGGAACAACAGGAACTTCAGTTTAGTGAAAGCTGATAAGAAGGACACAGTACAATAGACAGTGGATTACAGAGGTTAAAAGTGGCAGACATTATTAAAAATGTATAATCAAAGAGGAAATTATGACCTACATTTGTGAGGAATGGCCCTTAATTAGGACAAAGGTTTAATTTAAGAGCTTAAAAATTACATTTATTTTGTTGCAATCTTTATTTTTCTTAAGCAGGGTCTCTATTTATGTATGGCTGGTCCATAAACTGAAAAGTAACCAGGATGTAATAGATGAAAATGACATGTTTTTAAAAACAATAAGTTTGTAAGTAGTTTTGATGATTTTAAAGAGAGAAATTGTTTTTTTTATCTCTATGTGTTTTACCTCAATCTCCCAGAGAGCCTTGGAGCTGGTGGCCGAGGTGGCAGACTGCCGCAGCGTCGTCCTGAGAAAGACGTGCTGCATGTTTTTGTACTCGTCACAGGTCAGGAACTTCTCCTGCTCGGCGTGAAACAGCCTCACCACATCTCCCTGACAGCGGACACATACAAAACATGAGACCGCTGCAAGATAACGGCATGCTGTTTGCCCTAAAAACATGAAAATTACATGCAGTTCTGCTGAAAAGATGCAGTGAGGAAACAGACCGAAAAGTGATTAAAAAAACAAAAAAAACAAAAACAACAACAACAACAACAACAACAACAACAACAACAACATACCCCCTTTAGCACATCTTCCTTATAGTCGCTAAACTTCATGAACAAGGCGACCTTCCAGCTGGTGTTACAGTTAACAGCATTGACCTGCAGCATGAAACCGAAAGTAAGAGGAAATATGACATGAAATTAAGATTTTTATTATACAGAAAACATATTATGTTTATCAGGACATACAGTTAAACTACATTTAGAGGACAAGCTGCAGGTTGTTCTTGGTGAAAAGTTGTTGCAGCTTTTATCTGACAACATCTTCATGTTTTAGCAGCTGATAGAAACAATGTTAAATGAACTACTCCCACCTCTTTGCAGCCGAAATTGTCCAGCAGCTCGATGTTGCTGGCATGAAGAGGCTGCCCTGCGTTTACTGGCATCAGCACCACCTTGTCGCCAACCACCACCTTGAACCCAATTAGAGACAGTCATATCCCAGCAGTAGACACAGGCTGGCAAACATCCAGCAGTGTTCAAATGGATAAAAACAGGAAAGTAACAGTGTGTTCATGCAAGGGGTTTTCCTAAAGGTCTGCAAACATTCCCCTTTTTTTAAACAAGAAAACAAAAGGTGCTATGTGCAATGGCAACAGGCTGAGCTTCACATGAGAGAGCGGTTGAGCTGAAAATTGGCTTATTCAAACTATGGTGAGTGGACATGAATACAGCATACAGAGATATGGTGACTTAAAAGTACACTAGCTGCTATTGTATCATCGCTTGTGTAATTCATGCTGTCTAACTCAATCCAAGTTATAATGGACTATACAGCTGTAGCTGAATCTCATGTTAATCAGTCACACACAAGCACACTGTGGCTTCAGAAATGCGTGGCTCATCACATGTATTCCAATGCTGTGTTGGAATATTTCAAAACATTTGAAATACAATGAAGCCATATCAGTGAGACACACAGTAGATAGAAAGTAACAACCAACTGGATGCTTTTAAAGCTCAACCTAAAAGCCTACATGCATTGGGAAGGCCAGTGCATCCATGCTTTCTACATGATATTCTGTGTCTGACAGAAGAAATGCACAAACACACCATGCACAATCAAGAGCAATACCTTTAACCATAGGATGCTAAAGCCAAAGGGGAAGGACAAAATCAGAGAGGTTACTGGAACAGGACGAACAATTAACTGACAGTCGGCACACACACCGAATACAACATCTGCTGTACTTGAATGTCAAGTTGTTGTACAGCACTTCCTGTCTACTGAAACATGTGTGGCACCAAGTGGAGGAGAACCTACATTATCTCCTTCGCTGCGGAGCTTCCAGAAGGGCTGAATGTAGAACCAGGAGCCCTCGTTCCCGGCCGGGTCCAAAGAAACCCGCATGGCGTTCTTCTCAAGCAGAGCAGGGAGACGTTTGTTCACCGTCAGGTACTTATTACTCTTAATGTGCAGTAGCTGGGACAGAAGAATCAGGGTGTTCAGATAGTACAAGAGCAGTGGGGCAGGAAGTGTGCTTCATTCAGAGTGACGGTCCTGCATTAAATAAAAGTATGTAAATATGAACTGAAAAATGTATTTATTAAAAGTACTCAGAAAAATGCCTCCTGTGACAGTTATACTTTTATATATTATCATTATCTTATTACTCATGCAACCATGTGTAAGCTGTATTATACCTGTGTAGTTGGTTGAGGTGGAGCTAATTTTAACAATTTTATATAGGACTGTAACTTATTTAATATACATTCACAATGACACACAGTCTGTCCAGTCATCCAAACCTCAAAATTATTACAAATACATTTAAATTACTTAAAATAAAACCAGCAAATCCTGACATTTATGAAGCTGGAAACATGAAATGTTATTTTCTGTCAATCGACTAATCAATTAAGACCAATGCAGACCAATCGTTTCAGCTGTACTTGTATAAACTCTGGTAGTTTAGTCCATAACAAATCATATATTTTTTAAGCTCTTCATATGTTTTATGTGCAAAATACTAATATGTCTTTACATATTCATATTTTGCTAAAGCTGTCAAATAATCAGAGCGGATTCAAAAGAATGTGTTTGTCTTTTTTTTACCTTAAGGTAACTTCTTGCTTGATTCAAATGTTTAACGTTTTACTCAATTTGACCTAATCTGAAAAGATGTGTGTACTACCACCCATTTCCTGATGCATTTAACAAACAATGGCTAAATTCTACCATTACACCAGTGTTTGAGATCAATCCTAACAAATAGCTTATTGATAATTCCGTTCACTGAAGCAATGAAACAATTCAGACTGCCTTGAATGCATTTTGCAACAGCAGTTAAATATGTTCCCTAAAACAAGAGCTTAACAATAAGTGAAACTAAATACTCCTGCTGTGGCCTTAGACTAAATTGCCTGAGGTATCTGGAATTGTGTGACAGTAACACAACCTTGGTAAACAAGAAAACAAAAACAAGGCTTGAAGGACTGAAGACAATCTGGTGCCGCAGGTGTTTGCAGAAGAGATGGGCTGTACCTGAATGACATTACTGTATTTGACAATTTCTCCAAGGAGCTTCTTGTTCTCTGACTCATTCTGCTTCTGCTCCAGTTCTGCTGCATGCTGAGTAAAGAAACAAGAGATGTATTCAAACTTTGAGATGCAAATGAAAATGAAGATCCAGATGCAGATTGTGATAAAAAAAATCCTACCTGTAACTTCTTAAACAGGTCTCCTTGTGTATTGTTGTTTCCTTGTTTTCCTTGTTTTGCCTTCCAGAACTGCTTCTGGGCCGAGTATCTGTTCATGGGACACACCTTGAAGAGGCAATCTGTAGAGGAGGATGAGGAGGAGGAGAGGCATTCAGGCACAGAGGAGTCACTCTCTGTGAGTCAGGTTAAGTGCCACTGAAGGGTCTTAATGTGGTGAAACTGCGTTTTTGAGGTTAATGGTTATTTACCCACCAGATGCTTTGTAGAGTCACTTAACAACATAAAAGCTCCTTTAAAACCACAATGTTGTGTCACACAACATTGAGCGCAAAGGATCTGGTCAGCCTCGACAGCTTTTTAAAAAAAACTGTGTGTGTGGGTTTCTGTGTGAGTGTAACCCTGAACCCGTATCACTAGTATATTTCTACACACCTCTAAACTTTTTGGGAGGGTTGGCCAGGTCTCCAGCATCAGGCTGGACCACACACCTGTCATCGACAAGCCTGTAGAGGAGAGCACAAAATTAAAAACCCATAGATTCTTCATTACATTAACCTGGAATGATTGTTAGCCAGTATATCACTTGCTTTAAAAGTAAAGATTTACATGGGGCACATAATTGTAGCTTCACAGTCAAATGCAAATATACAAAGCAAATACCATTGAAACCAAAAATTTGAATGCACAGTTTGAAATCACACCTCTGCAGCTGCTCTGCTGGCAACACGAAAAAAAAGCACAGCTCTGTGCACCATCATCTCTTTAGATCTCTCCCAGTACCTGGACTGATGCTCTGAACATTTCTGGATAGAGCTCATCTAATGCTTTGATCACCACAGACCAGCAGGTAGAAGGTCTGCTCAGTGTTGTGAGTTTGCATCTAGATCTATAAAGTAAAATGACGAAAGGTTTCTATGGCTTTCACATAGAGCAGTGTTCTCTCTAAAGTGTAGGTTACTAGGGCATGCATAGACTGCCATGGGCTGCTGCTGCCATAGGAAACCATGTGGTTTCTGTGCAGGGTTGATTAGAGGGCATTGAGAGGGTGTCATCAATTTAATAACTGCCTGGTTTCCCCTACATGCAGGCCCTTTATCTGTTAGTTACTGACTATTTCACACACTAGAGATGTTTCATTGGTTTTAGTGGTGCACAGAAGGTCAGTGAAATTCACACATTTGACTGACCTTCAGTTTGACTTATGCAGTGACAGATCTTTAGAGTAAACGCTTTGCATCAGAGATGAGAGGAATTAATGAACGTAAAACACAGATCCACGTGTGCACATTTCTGCTATTCATTCATGCTGCCTCATATTCATTTAAAACGAGCATGTATTCATCTGTCACATCACATTATATGTGAGTGGGTAAAGATGAGTGACATCTGATGATATCTGACTTTTTGTCTGTGTAAAGTGTAAATTAAATATTTAACCCTGGTTAACAGCTTTCTTAAGAACATGTTCAACCAGATTCATTTTAGCCACCTGTGTTAGTAAACAAAACAAAGAAAAGATGGTGATGGTGCTCATAAAAGCTTGAATAGCAGACTATTATTAGTGGAATTGGAGGAGTAAAAGCAGGCGAAAAATGAAGACGAAAAAAAAAGAGTGGGTTTACAAACAGAATATCGAAAACAAATTATCTTTTCAGCATTTGAAGAAAATAATTTTATAAAAATGATTGGATTGGTTGCTCCTGTCAGTAAATTCTTGTTTAGCAATGCTTGTTGGTGATGTTTTATACAGATACAATACAGAAATAATACATAAACCTGTATTGAAGATGTTATTTAGTCCTGCAGCAACTCTAATCCTCCTTCAGGAAACCGGTTTAGTTGAGTCAAGATGAGGCTGAAGCTGAACAGACCATGTCTCAGAGACCAAATGTGAGATAATCTGCTGTAAAAGTACATGTTAATCAAGAACTAGGTTCGGTATGTGTGTAAAACTAGTTCTCTAGGGGCAAAGGTCACACTGGAGTTTCCATGTGTTTTATTCAGCAGTTTGTAGTGACGTCTTTTAACCAGAGAAATGTTATAGATTCAACCTGTTTAAACATGTTTTATGACATAAGTTATGTATTTCTATATCAAAGACTCCATATCATCCCATTTGCACTGAAGGCTGAGGTGCACAAGCACATCCATTCATCCCGTCCACTGAGGAGAAACATAATGCAATGCACAATTCCTTCAATTCATACAAAGCTGGCAGCGCTGCACAAATGAGCTGAGCCATTTCCTATTTATGTCACGGAACTCGATCAGTGTCAATCCACAGGCTGTGTATTATTTCCTCCGACTCCGTATCAGAGTTACATCTAAATGAGAAACAATACAGCCCAACAGGAAGCTGAATCAAGTGCTAAATGGCTAAAACAGGAAGGCTCTCTGGAAAAGTCTCTCAAGCTCATAAATAAGTAACCTTAAGTCCGCAGAGAGCTGGGCTTTAATTCAAACAGAGAGGCTTTGACAGTGCCTGACACTCAGAGTTTGCTCTGTAACCGAGTTAAACATGAACCAACGATAAATCCACCAGGCTTGACACAGACAAGCTAATTTTAGCTCCATTTGCTTGTGTTAAGCAGACTGAGACAACTACACAGAAAAAAAATACAGTGTGTGATGCAGAGCAGCAGATCTGACAAGTTTCTTGTAGGGAGTTTTCTAAGGAAAAAAGAGTGACACATCTGTAAGGAAAGTCTACATGTGTGAAAGATTTTACAGCCAGCGTCTGTTATTGCATGTTTCAACCTGCTGATAAAGCAGCAGTAATCTGAGTCATACACTTCCTCGTTAAATGCTTCATTATTTTACTTCTCATGAACAAATAAATCAAAGGGAAAATCATCGATGAAAAAAAAAGAATATATATTTAATCTTTGTCTTACAGTGCATGTCTTATCTATGCACTGCATGTCCACAATAAAGTGAACTGCTTGGTTATGAAACACAAAAATATTAAAACTTTTACCAAAAATGAACCTCCTAATTAAAAATGTGAAACAGCATGAGGTCCAAGAGGTCATGGTCACTTATGGATCTGAATCTGCCAGACGACCTCATAAGAAACTCAAAGGTCATTTGGCTTTTGAGTGTTTGCAATGTAAGGTGTGTGAGGAACTCGCAGATTTAATGTTATCCTAAGCAAACACAGGCGTGTTGTAGCCGAGGTTACATTGTGCTCACAGGGGCTGTGGCTCTGGATGGTTCCTGCAGGGTCTTTGCTTTGGATACCGCTGTGGGCCTTGGTGAGTTCTGGCACAGCACAGCTCTTGATAAAAAAATAAAAAAATAAATACTCGGCACTCCTGTCAAACTACATGAGTTATTGAATCGCCGATAAGAGTTTTCCTGTTTTGCCTTACAACTACAAGAGCTGTGAACAATCGCCCCTCTCTGCACTTTTGCATTTTGAAATTTACAGTCCCTGTGTGCTACTGCTGCTGCTGCTTACATTTGCATTGGCACGGGTCTTTACAGTTAATGCAGCTTTTCAGCAGAAGAAAGTAGGTTGGCTGTGCGCACTCCTGCAGATAGTGAAGCAGGGAACATTGATGTGTACTAAGTCAAGGTTCTAACATGTTTTATTTTGATCCTCGACAGCACAAGGCTTTAAAGGATCAGCCAGCTGTGGTGAAGTTACTGTTTGCGAGAGGAATTCACAGCAGAAAAAGCCAAGATTGAGGAACAGGGGGTGAGGAAAAAAGGAAGGGAGGTGGGTGGGGCAGATTCATTCCTCAGGGCCAGTTGATCTTTCCACGCTTGTTCTGCAGGCTCAGAGGCCAGAGTGTACCCGGAACCACGAGGAATTTCAACATGCAATGACGCTTCCAGCTCAGGAGGAACTACAGACAAACAAACTGCTCATGATATTTTCTTTGCACTGTTGTGTGGAGAATGACAGAATAAAAGGTTTCGATCACACCTACACACAGCAGACTGACAACTGTATGAGCTATGAAACACTGAAAAATAAAACACACTTTAAAGCAGTGGTTACCAAACTCCTCATGGTTGGGACCCTTTAAAATGAGGCAGTGTCCACTTGCAAACCCTCATCACAAGTTACAATAAGTCTATGTTTATGTTTCTTTACTTCTTTAAAGGATAAAACAATTTAAGTGTTAGCTAGCTGGCTAATTTTCACCTGCAGTCTTATAAGCGTGATGTTTTTGATTAAATATTAACAACAACAGAGTATTTCAGAAGAAAAAACAGAAATCAGAGATAAGTCTATAAAAAATTATATCTAATTTTTGATATTCCCATCCAATTACTTCTCTTATGACCCCTCAGGTTTCTCTTGTGACCCATTAGTGGGGTACAGACCCCCATCTTGGTAACCACTGGTTTAAATGATGGCCCACTGACTGAATCTGGCAGGAAAATCAGGATTTTCAGCTCCAAAATCAAAATGTTGCACAGATCTCCTAAAAACTTGGCTCACTATCATACACAACATGGAAGATCACAAAGATCCTTCGAGGGGAATGTAATGCTCTAAACATATAAATTATTTACTCCTTCAATCAAGTGAATAATAAATATCCTTATGGCAATATTCGCAGAGAGAATGCTGAGTGTTCTTTGTCAGTAAACTCACATACAGACAAACACTGAGTGTCTGTAAATGTCTACATAACTGGATAACTTTATGCTGCATGTGAGGAGGACATTTATCACAGCTCCTTATCCTAGCGTCAAGTGCATGTTGACACTTTATTCTGCAGAGATGGGGCCCTCTGACCCCTCCTAGTGTCCTCTTCCGGGTCGCCGAACCCTACTTTTGGGTCCCCAACGAACAGATCTGCTTCCTTGTCACTGTTAAACCTGGGCTAACACGCTGCTTTGCATTCCTGTTACATTTGCGTAAACGTGAAGAATTTCCTGAGATGCAGCATTTTGCGCGCTGACAGGCCTTGGCCACAAGTCGCACGCTTTAAAGTTCAGAGCGGTTTACAATGAACGTCTAAAGTTAAAGAAGCGTGGATAAGTGCTGTGACTAAAGTGAAAAGCAGTAAGATAATGAGGATTAATCCATATGGGCTCCCCAGTGAGTAGAAAGTGATAGGCAGACAGGAGGAACATACCCCAAAGTACTGATGAAGCCATTGACCGAGCCTTCCGCGTAAAGAGACACAATGTCTCCAATGTGAAGAAAACTGGATCTGTGCTCTGACATTTTCACTCTGTGTGCGCTGTAGATGTGTCCTGGTTTCCCATTTAAATACGCGAATGGTGCTTTCTCTTCGTGTGAAGTGATCCACACGTTACAGTGCCTCCAGTTTAGCAGCAGTCCTCATGATCCACCTTCATTCTTCCAGCTCTACATTTCAGCAAGTCGATTCAGGAAAAAAGTGCAAAACAAAAAAGACTGGTGGTGCCTTTTTTGTCTAAACAAAAAAAAAAAAGAGAAGAAGAAAGCGCTGTGTTTTTTAGACTTATTCAACTTCTTCCTGTATGTCAGACAAACCGGAGAGAGCTCTTCTTCACATCCACTTCAGGGGGAGGAGACTGCGGCTGTCAGGGCTGTGAGCGAATTCCGTTCAATGACATGTTTTTGTTTTTATTCAGAGCAGCAGGCCTCTGAAAAGTCAGCCAAGTACAACTTTTAGTGGCAAATACACAATGCAATAAAGCACTAGCTGTAGGATTAGACAATTTATACACATTAGAGATATGTTGGGAGATCAGAGGTCTGCTCAATAGACTACAACAGACTTAGTTTATATTGCATCATAAGAAGTAGCCTGCTCCTTTTAGATAGATAGATAGATAGATAGATAGATAGATAGATAGATAGATAGATAGATAGACTGAACTGAAATGAATGAAAATGAATGATCTGATCTTTTCATCACTCCACTTTTGGACAACAACAGCCACAGACAAGTAAGTAAGCAAGTTAAGACAAGTAAATGTCTCATTTTCATTTGGCAACAGAACCACACATGATTGTGTAATTTAATACCACATGGTCAGGTGTAAAGTCTTTGTTGTCATTTATTGTGAAATTGTCAGTTTCGTTCTCATTTTGTTGATTTGGTTTGTGAAATGTGGCGTGTGAAACAGTGTGAAACTTCACAGAAAGTAACTAATACATTTACTCAAGTGTACTCAAGGCACTTGTGCTTCCTGTGCGAGAGTATTCGTAGTTTAGAATAGTTTTTTTTTTTTTACATTCATTTTTACCTGAAATACAACCACACACACACAACGGGCTCATAGGCATGCAAATGTGGAGAGATGTTGGTGTGATGGGCAGCCACACAGAGGTGCCCTGGATGCAGTTGGGGGTTCAGTACCTTGCTCAAAGGCACTTTCAAAGTGCCCAGGAGGTGAACTGACCATCCTCCAGTTCCCAAGCCAAATCCCTACAGACTGAGCTATTTACTAATAAGCTTATATTATACAATGCATTGTCAAAAAACAGTGTCTAGTTTGAGCTTGATGACACATTACATCAGATCAGATGTCTTTCTGCTGATGCTGTTAGCAGTTGCACCCAAAGACACATTTCCAAACAAACAGTTAAACAGCTGTTCTTTGTGTCAAAACCAGTATTTCACAAAAAAATAGAGAAACATCCAAAATATGAATGCAAATTTATGTATATACCAAAACTTTGCTGCTTTTCCTTCTTTCTTATCCCATTGATCACCTCATGATTTATCATGTGACCCTTTTGGAGGGGCCTGATCACTGAACCAATCTTGTATATGAAGCAGTTAAAACTAGGTCCACCTCAGCCAGCTACAACAATAAGATGTACATTGATGCAACAGCATTAAAAATCTAATAAAGTCATATATAATATCACTTTTATGCAGAATTAATACTTTTACTTTTTTAAGTACTTTTAGTTGATAAAATTTCTGTACAGAAGTAAGTACAGTACTTGAGTTTACTTAAGCAGGTTTTGAAGCAGGACTTACTTACTTGTAATGGAATTCAATTTGCAATGTTCTGTTACTATTACTTAAGGATCTGAATACTTCCACCACTGATGATGTGCGTGATAGTGGTGATGTTCTGTTGAAACTTTCTTTATAAATTTTGAAAGTTTGAGCAACAAATTGTTTGGCAATCATGCCACAAAGGCGAGAAAACATCTAAAGAAAACACGAACATTCTGATATTTATCAATTCACTGGAAATCCTTGAACTGGAAAACCAAATGACCCGCAGTGACACAATGATATACACCTTTAAAAGTGGTAGTGGTTTTGGATAAATTAATGTACTACCTACCTTGATACACAAGGGGCCGCTAGAGATCAAGACTAAAGGGACGGAGTTACATTTGTGTCCTTATTATGCAAGAAATCGTATTATCGGACCTATATCACCATCTAGTGTTTAGTTTACTGAACCAACTGCTGCAGGACTGCTGCTCCCCTCCTGACTTTATCTGTGTGTTAAATACAAACAAATGCACCAGAAAAGGCTTTTTCATACTGGTGCCACCGACTGGTTCCTCGGGCATATTTAGTCTGCAGGTGAGACACACTGACACACATTTACATGTGTATGGCTGAATACACAGCAAGAAACACCAGTAAACACTGACAGATCAGGGTGATAATAAACCATAAAAAAATAAACAAAACAAGACTTATAAGTATAAAATGTATGTAAGATTACAAATAAAATACACTATCCTTCATACAGTATATGAATAGAAGAGGAGAGGGCACAATAATAAACCAGTAAAATGACCTGAAGCACTGACGCAAATGTTGATCTTTCATCACAGACCAGCCTACCATTGACCTTTAATGCTGTAGTGTTGCCACAGTAACTGCTTTATGTCTGCCTGGGAGTAACATGTGCAGCATTGATGTGCATCATGTTGAAACAAAGCCTCTTACAGAAAATATGAGGTACAGTGCTACATTTTACAGTCACTATTTGTGTTATTTTTTTCATACTGAGAGATGAAAAACTTAAATTGAAATGAATTTTCTTTGGCATGTGACCTCACAGTAATGTGAAAGCCGTAGTATAATGTGAAAACACTGTAATCATTTAGAATGTAAAAAAGTTCAGACTCCAGTGGTGGAAAGTAACTAAGTACATTTACTCAACTACGTTTTGTCAATAGGTACAAATTTGAGGTACTTGATTGTTTTGATTTTATTCTACTTTTTACCTTCATTACGGCACTTTTCTGAAGAAATATATTGTACTTTTCATTCACCCTATTTAACAGCTTGATCAACAAATAAAATCAATAAAATGGGTAGTGGACCCAACATTATATGAAGCAAATATAAATAATATAAACAAATAGTCTGAGCCTCAAAATCTGAGGTACTTTACTTGTTGCTGTATTTGCATTGTATGGCACTTTATACCTCTACTCCACCACTTTCCATTACTTAAGTTACGGGAGTACTTCTACCATGGCCCACTAAACTATACGACTATCATCTTTACATAAGGAAGTATAATAAAGAAACAAATAATAATCCATATGTATAATAATCCTAACAGGAATATACAATATATGATATTTTAACAGCGCTATCGACGTCTGTGTGGTCAATACAATATAACTTAAGAAAGGTTTAATATAAGGATTACAGTCATTGTCATCCCTTCACTGATAAGAAAATTAGAGAAATGCATGTAATTTATTGAAGCGAGATGTGTTGGGCTTGGTTAGAGAGAGAGAGAGAGAGAGAGAGAGAGAGAGAGAGAGAGAGAGAGAGAGAGAGAGACTATGTATTTATGTTACCATGCAGTGCAGCGCAGTCGCACCTTCCCACCAGCTCCGGACAATAAAGCGCTCCACTCCCTCCTTCACTGCGCACCACACGGACCTGTTTCTGTTTCCTCGCTTTCGTGTTTTGACAGAAAACTAAACACCGACGGCGAAAACACCTTTTTTATGCTACCTGTATATCTGTGAGCTTCTTATTGAGCTCAGTTTACCTCCAACACCAGTAACACCAGCAGCAGGAGGAGGAGGAGGAGGACGACTGTCCCGGTCACACTTCACTTCACCACTAGTCGTTGAAGTCGTCTCGAGGCACCGGTGTGGATGTAAGTAAACCAGACTTCTTAAATTTTAACGCCTCTCTACCTTGTACCCTGCGGGTTCTGCTTTCACGCAGGTGATATTTAGCACAGGTAAATTATCTCTGGAAACTTTCCGAGTCTTTTTGTTACCTCGTGCATGCGCCGAGGTTAAGTGCTCGCGGTTTGACTAGGCAATGAATTTAAGCTAATATGGTGGTTAAACTTGGATAAAACCACCAGTAGTGTGCTACAACAAAACAAAATAAAAATGAGCGTTAAGACTGAGAGCCTGGGTGAGGTGCGTGGCTTCCTTTGGTTCTTTGTGTCTCACACCACATTGTTAAGACTGATATTGACAAACTATGCAGTTACTGTACACTGGTAGGGTAGGTCTACTCCAGGTTTTGCCCTTACTCACAGACTTCGTCACAGATTAAACTGCAATTTACCAAATTAAACTAAAACTTCTTTTGTTTCTTTTGGTTTGTGGGACTCATTTTCTACTTTTTTCCCCCTCAGAAGCTCAAGAGGTCGAATGGTGTGAACAGTGTTGGAATGCAACAGGATTATCATCTGACCTTAACTCACTGGAGACAAAGCAACCAGACCACTAGATCACACGTTTTCTGATCTCTGCTGCACTACGATGCCTTTGAGGTTATAATGTCTACGCTGAAGCACGTCATACTGCAGGATAAAGACCAGGATGTTGAGAAGACGAAACTGGGCTGGAGTTATATTGAGTGGGCTGAGAATGAAGTTGTCACCACAGGTGTGGCAAACGCACAGACACAAACGGACTTGCCCCCTTGTGAGCACAAGGAGTGTCAGACCAGCAGCCCGGTCATAATGCACATAGATCTCACACGGACACACTCCAAGCTGAGACATTTGTCCCTGGTGGACACAGACGGTTTGGTAGCACCTTTATTCCAGTTTGACCGGCAGGCCCCTGGACGCATCTCCACATCCCCCACCTTGAGGAGGATGAGGAGCACCCGGCGTCCTCTGACGGATACGTGGGATACTGTCAGGATGGGAAGCACTCGCGAGGAGGCTTCCCCCATAAATCCCCTCTCCCCAGTACACAGAGTCAAGTCTCCTCTTGCAGTAAGCCCCCTCTCTGACGGAGAGATCTGTCACGAGCATCAGCCCATTTCATCCACCGGCCGACAGAAAACCAGATCACATAGATCAAAGACATTTGACAATGGTATCGCTTCCAAGAAAGAAGGATGTCACAGCGCTCATCCTACTCATAGTAAAACATTTGGATATCCTGATAGTGAAGTACAGGTGAGCTTGTAATTTTAACTGAAGCATGTCTGCTTCCCTAATCACCTTGCAAACCTCTTCCCACCAATCCACCACAAGTCCTGAGCTGCACTGGTGAAGATTTTTTTTTTTAATCTATAAATTAAATAGTTACACATTCCTTCCTTTGCGGAAACCCTCTCTCCCTCAATCTGCCGTGCCTCCTGTGGTGGTCACTCACAATGCAAGCTTTTGACAGCAAATGAATCAGCAGTTACATGCACTGACAGCCTGCTGCCTGGAGAGCCCTGGGAAGTGCTCTCCTCGGGCCCCTATTCACCACAGTCAGCAGTCACCCAATAATGGAGGGGTCAGTGAGCGATGGAAAAAGATAATGGGGAGATCTATTCATCAGCTCGCGGTATTCAGCCCAGCACATTCTCAATAGAGTCCCGACATTCTCCTCAGATATCAGAGGCTTTTGAATCCAAGCAGCCACTTAAAACACTGATTCAGATTTGAATGTCTTTGAAAGTGATATAGTGGTGTCGTTAGCAGTAGGAGGTCTTTGCACCGTCCACTTGATGCTGAGTGTACAGTAAGACAGTGCTAATGCGGCATGTAAATAGTAGAATAAGTTCAGCTTTGGAGAGCAATGAGAGTGTTTTTAATTGTGTAAAAATAAGTACGTTTGCTCTCATGGATGTTTTCATTAGTATATGGAAATGATTTAAAGTTTTCCACTGACACTGACGCACTGTTCTTTTTTTGCAGGACAAAGAGCATTTTCATAATAGGTAAGTGTACGTTAGACTGTTTTGCATGTTGTCCGTGTGCCACCTGGACTTCATACTCAAGAGTGTCAGAACATGTTTGCATGTCAGGAATGTAGTAAAACTTTCCCTGTAACTGATGAACTGGATAACAGCGCTCGCATTTGTTTTTGTCTGTCGCTTTGATTAGTCTCTCATTTTCATAGTCAACCACCTCTGCGTCAGTGTCCAAAAATACCTGCAGCACAAAGATATGAGCTTTAATATGTCACTTCATCATCGCTGTGTCTTCTGTGCTCGCTGGGCAGACAATCATGAGCGACGATGATTGGATGTTTAAGGGTTTAGGGAGCCCCATTGTGCATTCATTGTCATCCATGTCTTTGTTAATGAAGCATAGGCTTCGTGGGTTAAGTTTTGAGAGTCCCATGGTATGGGCTAGACAAACCCTCATTAAGGCTGTTTTCTCTTACTGCCACCCACACCCCTCCTAATGGGCTACCGGGCTCTTCCCCTCACTGGATAATTAGGCAGCTATTGTCCCTGTAATTACACCTTGGCACTGTGCCTCTTACAGTGGCCAGTCCCTGTGAGCCATTGGTTGGGACAGTTGTTGTGTTTGGGCATCATTATTTCTCTTGTTGTGCGGGAACAAAACACCCATTTTTACAAGTGCTCTTGGTGGCAATGAGGCTGACACAGAGAAAGCTTTCTGAACGGCCACAAAGCAACATGATGTCATTGTGAGGATGCTGTGGAATGAACTGCAAGGAAGCACTGACCTGGTTTAGAGGAGTAATTGTTCCTTTCTTACTGTCCCATTAGCCATGTATCCTCTACAGTGCTCAGGTGCTGCTGACTATTATCTGTTTTACCCTTGATTCAGCACTGCCTGCCTATACATAGATCTGGTGGCAGGGATTGTATCAGTTTTCCAGGAAGAATACGAACAAGGAACAATTGACGCTTTCACAGTTGGTGGAAAAAAAAAAAGATCTACTCCTGTTTAGTTATAGACTAACTTATCCTCCTGCACAGGTTGGCCCTGCAGCCATGTGGCCTCCATGTGCATTCGAGTTTGTCTTGTTTGCTGCTTTTGCAACGGTGCAGGCACAGAAGCAGAAATGCAGCTACTGTTTGAGCGGATATTCTGTGCTGTAAGAGGAGGAAAGTCTAAGAAAGATCAGTCGTTCTCACAAAGCAGATTTTACATATAATAGGCATTCTAGTTCCTCTTTCTTGTACTTCTGCTCCAGTTTATTGTTTTGTTATCAAAAAGGGAGTTTGCTCATGCTTCCTTATGGTCTGATCATGTCCCTGATAGCCTTTATAGATAAACGTTGATCTACGTAATGAAGGTTTATTTCTCCTTTATCTGACCCTTTTGTGCTTACCTCTAAACTCTAAACTGTTTTTTAAAGCCAAGATCCTGAAAAATTCAGGAGTGAAACTGCCACATGTTGACGTGGGTCACAGATCAGCTGTTGTTAGTGTCAGCGTGCTGAAAGTGAACCTTACCGTTGGCAAAACCAGCCTGTCTGGTTGCTGTGAGCTCATGTCAACCAACTGCAGTCATGTTAAATGGCTATACACCTCTTTTTGGCATTGGCACAGTTTGGACTGTGATTGTTCGAGTCACCGATCAGGTTTTGCTATCAAGTTTTACACGACATTCATGTTGCCATGCCCTTTCAAGATAGTTAGTCTGCAGATTTGATGTCACCCTCACCTTGTTAACATAAATATTAAAGTTTTAATTTCAACACATTAATGTCCAGTCTTACTTTCACAAGTGTAACCCCTGAAGTACAACAGCAGAGGATAAGTCAAAACACTTGAGAACAGTGGTTGTTTGAGCTTTGCCTGAGGCAAAAAGGCAGGCCTGTGTTTTTCCAGCCACTGCCATGCCTTGGTTACTAACTACGAAAAGGAGACCAAGAGGATTATAACTGGCTCACACCGACAACTTGCCTCTTTACACACAAATAGGGTGATCCATTAATCAGGAGCTATCCACGTATAAGCCAGACACGTAACACTTATCCTTTATAATTTCTGCTACTCATGTTAATCGCCAATTTGCTGCACAATGCAGATGGTATTTCAGTGGTATTTCAACCATGTAGAATGACAAAAGGAATTCTGTTATTTCCTGAGGCCTTGCACTAAGTCTATTCTCTTTGTGCTGTATTACATTTACAACAGCACAATAATGGTTCTTGTAACAGTGAGTCTCAGGTGTCCATTGAGAGTCTGAAACTGTCAAGCATTACTACCACTTTGAATCTGAACGTGGAGTACCATCAGAAGACATTCATGTGGTTATTGTTCCCTCAGGCTTCAGGAGAGGAGACGCAGCTCTGTGGTGGTCAGCCTGCCCGGATTGGATGTTTCACCAGGAGACCTTTTTGTATCCAATGGAGTGGCTGACATTTTAAATGGTTCAAACTTCTCTGGTAAAATCCCACACTCTATTATATATCAAGTTTAATGATCTCCTTTTTTATGACAAGTGGCTGATTTAACTCCCTACACATTGGTACCCATTGGTGCATCTGACTGTCTGTCAACATATAAATATAATAGGTCCTGAAGCTTGGATGTCACACATCCTTGCATGTTTTATCGACGTTGTTTCCCGCCCTCAGTAATGAGGGAAGATGCTGGAGATCACTAAACAGCTGTCTTTATTTATTGTCATTTATTAATAGGGGTGCCTTTGACTTTATACGTTTTGTTGATTTTCAATTTAAACATTTGTCTTCTACCACTGGTGTTGTTAAAGTTACAGTGTTAACTTAGATCCACAGTCAGTTGGTTTGAATTGACAGCTGTCATTTTCATTTTCAAATATTTCTTTAAAAAGATACGTGTTATATAACTGCTATATCATTTTTGTCTCGTCAAGCCTGCATTTGATTTCAGTACTCAAATTTGAAAGCTCATTTAGATCAGTTTTCGATATAAAATCGATATTGTGGCACCTCTGTGTATTAGTAATGATGCTTTTATAATCTACTCACAGACTAGGTGATGACCTATGACCCCTATGAGCTCTGAAGGCTTAGTAATATGTTTTGACTTGAGAACATTTAAATTTCTGTTTTTGCAGCCTGTATTATTTCTTTAAAGGCTGTAGTAAGGTCATAGCTACTGTCTGTTTCCCCTCACAGAGTTAACTTATAAGTTGAATGACTGTTCTATAATGAGCTTTCATATTTGACAGCTTCAGAACTTTTAATAAACTGCAACTTGTAACCTAGTTTAGTGTCTAGGCAATCCTAAATTCTGGATATAATCAAGCATGAATTATTGCAAATACTTTTATTCACATCAACATTTTTCAACAAACTTGATTATTCTGGCAAAGAATGCAACATATCCATATCTGGAGCTAATTAGAGACTTTGGAGGCAGATAACACACACAGATGGCACTAAAACACTGTTTTTAGCCTCAGGTTTGAAGAGTTCAACAGTGTACAGTCTTTCAGTGTGTCCTCAAAGGATGCACATTAGCAGTATGTTTGTTTGTGGTGCAAAGCTACAAACCATGTCCAAACGATAAGAAAACTATTTATGTGCTCCTTTTATGTAACTTCACCTTTTATATTTGTAGAAAAAAATAACTCTTAAGTCTTCAAGCCCACCACAGTTTTTACCCTCACATATTGTTTTTTTTTTGTTTGTTTGTTTAATTGTAATCCCATTTATAGTACAGCATGTATTCTCTTTGTTCTTCTGCTGATAATCCATATTTCATGTTTGTGATTTTTTACAGATACTAAGAAATCAAAGTGGCCTTTTTCAAGACGTAGTACGGTAGGTGTGTTTGTTGTTTGCTGTGTGTATGGCCGGTGCCAACGGTGTGCTGGTGGTTTGTTTTAATGGGTTTTGTTTTAGCAGTGAGCAGTCGGTTTGGACATTGTTCTCTGACCCACTTCTCAAAGCAGATTAATGTGGTTCCTCTTATCCCTTTTATCCCCTTTGTAATTGGTCAACATTTGAAATGCAGAACTCGAGCCAAACTTGTTTAGTTTTTGAACATAGTTTTAGTAGAACATAGTTTTAGTAGAACATAGTTTAACGCTGTCATTTGGAGAGATCAAATCTGCAAACACAGCCTTTCCCTTGATCAACACACATCATAACCTTAACCCTTTTTCAGAGTACACCTAATGTAACTGTGTGCCTTTTCCTTCACTTTTCAGACTAAAGGGAAGTCGCAGACAGGCACAGCAACAGATGTTGAAAAATATCTGTCAACATCACAGATTCAAGACTGGAGAAACTGTGACCTTCAGAGGTATAAGGTGAGAAATGACTGTCAGCAGCTAAAGCCCTTAAGCATCTGTGGTGTTTATGTAAATCCTGTTCTTTATGACTGGGCTGTGACTTCTAATCCAGGCAAACTCAGATTTTGAACTAAGAGATCCAGATTTCCAGTCCAAATAGATCTCAATGTTTAACAAGTGATTGGAAGTTAGAGGGAAGCTCCCGCAAGTTGTGCAAGAATCAGAATTTCTAAACAGCAACCAGTTAGGTCACCCCTACACAGGTACATAAACAAACACTCATGCTTGAGTTTATCTGGATGGTGGTAGAAATACCCTTTAAGAGTCTTTTTAATAGTTGATTTCTTCTTGTCTGATCACTTCTTTGCTGCTGTCTTTTCTGCAGGACTACTCTGTGGTAGAGTTCCTGCGGGACCAGTCTTCCCAGGTGAGCCCCACCTCTGACCCTCAGGGCTTCAAGAGACAGGAGGCCATCTGGGAACTCTTCACGAGCGAGTGTGTTTACTTCCTGGATCAGCTCATGGTTCTCAAAGAGGTGACTGTACAAAGCCTCAGAATGCACACACACACATGCAAATACACACAAACACACACACACACAGACACACAGGTCCAGAAATAAATAGACCAAACCCAAACGAAACCCAACACCTGCTGCTTTGTGTTTTTTCTCCTGTCACTGAATTCCTTTCAGCGAGGTTGGTATAAAAGTCTCTTTGGGTTTCCCATTCTTTACGGCAGTGGATTAGAAATTTAATGCTGGCACAGCAGATAGCCCGAGCCTATTCTCACTCTTGCTTCTTTGTTGCTTTCAGGTGTTTTCAGCTACACTCACAAACCTGCAGATGAAGAACTGCCTCACTGACATCGACTCCTGGAGGCTGTTTGCAAATCTCAATGAGCTTTGCCTGGTGAGACATGATGCAATGTAAATAATTACAAACAACAGCAGCCTTCGTAGCATTATAATAATTATAATAAAAACACTGTTTGTTGCGCAAGACTCTGTCTTACTCTTGAAATAGTGTAGAAGATGATAGATGATTTAATATATGAATATTAATAGAAGATGATAAATTATTTATTTACTAAACCTTTATCTAACCAGGAAAGTCTTGTGGAGATTAAGAATCCCCTTGTTGTTGACTCTTGGTCAGAGACAGCACTGAGCGAGAGATAAATAAAATAAGATACACTATGTTATAAAACTAGAAATCACCAATAAAATTGTGCAAAACATTTAATTCCAGAAACAACTTTAAATATCAGCCCAACAGCAGTCCAAAACATCCAAAATAAAGAGGTACAATCTGAAACAATAACTTAATGTGTGACATTTGTAACTATCTGTATTCATATACATCATATTCATCGTATGTCTTACAGTGTATGTCAGACACAGCTTAATAGAGAACTTTTGCTTTTGCATTTTTAATTGACTTAGTAACAACTCAAGTATCACATGCCTTATTGTACCACAGCCTCCTCACAGTTTCACTACAGATACGGGTGAAAACAAAGAACTGTGATATTGGAGGACTGCGTCATTCGTAAATAATGATGTATTTGTACTGGTTAGTTATGGTTTTGTTCATTAGTAGTAGCAGGAGTATTAATACTTAGTGATAAGGTTGCAATGTTCTGTAAATCAAGTAATTTAGAAGAAACAAAAGTGGGGATTGAATTTTAAAATGGTGAAATGTTGCAACAAATTAGCTCTTTTCTGTCAATTTTTTATACTGTTAACAAACTAAACGTGACTGAGGTGTAACCATGTTGCACGTCTGTACTGTGACACTTGACACTGACTGTTTTCTGCTGCAGGTGAGCTTTGGTTTCCTGAACAACCTCCTCCGCGTCATCAAGGACACGTTGGAGATTAATGAGGGTGGTGGGCCCACCCTGCTGGAGCTGCTGAGCAAGGCAAGTGTGGCTTATATGTGGACACACAAACACACTGACTCTGCAGTCTACACTCTGTCATTCGTTCAGTTGTAAAACTTCACTGATAAGACGTTTGGAGACAAACACAACATTTCACACTTGAAGACAAACTTTTCTAAATGTGTGCTGGATACGTGTGCACATTATGCAATAATGCAGGACACACTTTAAACCAGATTTATTCACAACATTACATACTTTTTCAACTAGCAATTTGATCTTCTGTATTTGTTAAACTAATAATTATAGATGCATTATTATATATAAATGGTTAATTAATTGCACTTATCCACTTATTTGTTTTGAATTGGAGTTTGACAGCCCTATCATTATCATCCATCTCCCATCATTGAATAAAATATTAACAACATGAAATCATATTCACGGCTTTGACTAGATCACGTTGCCTCAAAGATTCTAGTTTCATATTTTGTTCTTTGATGAGTTGAGATTGTCTCTTCATCGCGCTGTCAAAGGATGCATCACAAGAAGCAGCAACTAATAGAGGAAACTCTTCTTACAGTAGCTAGAAAATATATTACACACCCAGGTTAGGTTTTTAAGCCGTACCCTGATTGGCATCATCATTTTGTATTTTCTTTATGGTCTGTTGATCTGCAGCTTAATGGCTGATGTGAGCAGTACCCTGATGTTTGTACAACACTCCTATCTGTTGGCAGGCTTTCCAGGAGAGTATATGCCACTGCCTGCAGAAGTACTGCCTGAACTACACCACAGCCCTGCTTTATCTGGACAGCCTGAAGCCCAGGGAGGACTTTGGATCTTACACAAAGGTACGGGAGGGACTTCACTGAAAGCAGCTAAATGGTGTGCGTGCGTGTGTGTGTGTGTGTGTGAGTCAGAATGGTGGCAAGGACGCCATGTACCATGACAACATGGCAGACAGCGCTGTGCCAAGTGTAAGAGAGGACACACAACATTGCTGCCTAAACAGCAAACAAGCAGCTCAGTGTCACCAAGGCCTGCCAAAGAGAGGAATGTGACCATTTGTCCCTTGTGTAACCTTCCCTGTCATCATGCTTATGTATTTGTTAGGCCTTTTATTGTGTTTTGGTCTTAGATCTCACTTGTCTTCACACGCTTTTCACCGCCCATCCCCCCGTCACCCCTGCATTCTGACAAACGCCGTGACAAGCTCTTTCACCCCTCTGACCTCCCTCTTTTTTCCTCCTCTCACGCTGTCCTCTCCCTCAGTGGTGTGAGAGGAACGAACAGTGCCGGAGGCTGCATCTGCGCGACCTGCTGGTGGCGCCGTTGCAGAGGCTAACTCGATACCCGCTGTTGTTGCGGAATATTGCGAAGAGGTGCCAGATGGAGGAAGAGACCAGACGCCTGCAGGTTATAGCGGAGCAAGTGGACACGTCTATATGTGAGCTACGTGCACCACCCTGAGTACTTCCTGTTTATTGAAAAATGTGATGTTCTCTACCACCTGAACATTTCAGCATTGTCTTATCAGCAGATTGAGTAAGCATACTGTTTTGCAGGGTTCCTTTTTGACTTTAAACTCTCCCCTCTTCAGCAGCTGCTGATGACAGCTCTGACTCTGAAGTGTCATTCAGCTGATCATGACTCAAGTGTTTCTTTAATCGTGTGTTTGTCAACAGGTGGTTTACACACATATTAAGACACATGTTAAGCAGATGTAAGTGAGGTTATCTCCATCAACACAAACAGAGCAAATAGGCTACATGCCTTGGGTGGCAGCCAAAAGCCCTGACCGCTCATTCTTTACAGCATGTCTGTGCCTGCAGAGCTGTTTGGGCAGTTTACTCTGTAACTAGAAGGACAGGCTCAGTGTCATTTTGTTGTATTGAACAAATAGCCATACAAGACCAAACAGTGTGGACTCACAAATCTTGACATGACACACTTTCCCAGAATCATTTAATCACAGGTAAATCATGACATGACAGTGACGATGTGTAGGGCAATGTCCTCTGGGTGTGGGGCGGGGTATTAACTGTAAAAGCTGAGCGTGGTGTAATCTCTCACGATATGCTCACGCCCTTGTTTGGCATGCAACCATGAGGAAGATTCAACAACATAATAAGGTGGTGATTTATAAGCAATGTTATCATAGTGTAAATGTGTTTTAATGTGACTGCAGCATGCAATTAATCTTAAAAGTAATGAACCCTTTGCTAAAGTGAGTAGATATTTTGGCAGTACACTCCAGTCAGGTGTTTTTGTCCCTTTTGATTGAAATGACGCCTCTCTGCTTCCAGGTGATTTAGAGGGAAAGGTGAAATGGCTAGACAACTACCAGAAGGTTAAACAGCTAAGAGACGCTCTGGTGTGGCTGCCTGTATGGGAGAGAGACAAGCGTGCCTTCGTCCCTGAGGTCTGTCTAGTTATGTGTATATATTCGGATTTGTGCCTGTGAAAGCTTTGTTAATAAAGTATAAAAGTCACAGATACTCACTGATATAACACTTCACCCTTCAATACCTTTTATGAGCAGATAAGACGATCCAATCATTTATCTGGATTTGAAATCAGATATCCTGAAAAGCAAAGAAAGCTATTCACGTTTTACAGTGCTAGATGTCATTCGCTGTTACTTTGGTATCAGAAAATGGGATCTTTCTACATCAGTTTACGTGTCAAGAGGTGAGCATGTTTTCTTCATACCTGAACTGACTGCTTCTCTTTCAGAATCTGAAACATCTCTTAAAAGCTGTCACGCTGGAGAACCTCATTTCTCACAGAAGTTTGCTGCACGAAGGGAAACTGGTGCTCATAGGTGAGCGCAGCTGGCTTCAGTCCAACAAATATTTATGTGCTTGGCTGCTTCGACTTGAGCAAAATCTCACAGCATCTTTTTTGTTTCATTACTAGAGAACACAAAGCTGATAGACGTCTGTCTGTTCCTGTTTGACGAATTCCTGCTGATCACAAAGATAAAGAGAAACAAGAAGGTGGGTAACTCTGTTACTCTCCACATTAGATGTCCTTTTTGCGATGCCGTACAGAAGCTTCATTAGTTGTTCATACTGTGTCCTTTCTTTTTGTATAGCGGTCCATCGGTCCAGAGCAGAATCCTCTGAGGCTGCCACAGAACCTGGAGCTGGATCAGCTGCTGAAGGAGGGATGCACCTTCACGGTTCTGGACCAGCCTGTCTCACTGGACCGTCTCCAGCTCAAGAACATTGATCAGCTCAATGCATCAAGTAATAATAGCAGTTTAGACAATCTTTCTTGTAGAGTTCAATGCAAGTACAATTCAGACTCCTTATTTACTGTAAAATGCAGTAATGATTAACAATTGTTTAAATTATTGGATTATCTAATATCACACAGCAGAATCAAAACGTCACAGCCAGTATCATGTGTTACAGTTGATGTCAATGGAAGAATTGTAATGTTGTTGTTTTCTTTGTAGCATCAGGGCTGCCACATTCTTTCATAATCATGCACCAAAACCGCTACCAGCAGTGCATCGGTGCATTCATCCTGCAAGCTGCATCAGAGACTGCCAAGGTAAATTCGGTTCACTTCAGCTATGAAACTTTCATACGTTTCAAAAGGCATGCAGTCTATTAAAGTCTGGTAGAGCACTGAATATACACTGTATATGCGTATTCTTTGCAACATCAATGCTACAAGATTTCACTGGTAACATTCACAAGGAAGCACAAAAGTAATATTTTAAATGTTAAATGTATTTTGCTCAAGATATTTTTGAGTGGGAGTTTAGTGGATTTTCAAATAAACCCACTCATCATTTGCACAGTAATTTAGACTTACCTCATACATTTGCAGTTACTTACTGACAGAATACTATTGGAAATCTGCCTGGGCTTTCCTTTATAAAGATCTACTTTGTCTTCAGTTGTACATATATTTTAAAATTAAAAGTCAGTCTTAAGCTTTCTAAATTTCCATGCAGTTATAAGCTTAAAGATTTATGCATAATACAGTATAATATATATTAACTTCTACTTATGTGCAAATATATAGATATACATACAAGTAAATCAATATACCTTTCAAATATCTGCAAACTACTGGATAGCAAACTTGATATTTCTTCATGTGTCTTTTCCAGAGAGTGTGGATGTCAAAGATAGAGGACGCTGTGACGGCGCTGCTGAAGCTGGACTCTCAGCAACCACGAGTCAAGAGCTCCTCGTTGTGGCTGGAGTCTTCACAGATATGACAAACAAACCAGAAGCCCTCTGAAATGTCTCTGCTGCTAACATGCACTTCACTGTCTCCTGACCTCCTGTAAATGACTGTATTAGCACTCTAGGATCATGTTGTAAACTCCATGTTTGCCTTTAAAGGCAGCTGCTGCAGTAGTGTACAATAAATAACTGATTACGTAGTAAAAGTTGTGATTTACCTTTTTAAAGAACACACATCATTTCTTCTACTATTTAAAGCTTCTCTTCTGTTTTGTCCACTCACTCAGATATTAAATTCACCTCAAGTTGCATTCAGTTGCTGTTCTTGAGCCTTTAGTCATGTCACATGCTCTTCATCAAATGGTAAATGGACTGTACTTATACAGCTAATCACATTTGGGGCTCAGTATGTTGCCTAAGGACATTTCAACATGCGGACTGGAGGAGCCAGGGATCGAACCACCTTCCACCATCTTCTGATTAGTGGATCACCTGCTCTACTTCCTGAGCTGCAGCAGATGGATTTAGCTCAGCTGTCTCAATTTCTAAGCCAAGATGAATGAATGTTGCTTTAGGTGAGAAATTAACTCCTCCATGGCAACTGGGCAAACTCATCTTCTGACCAAGATCCTCTTAAGGGTCATGGAGCTGGAGCCTATCCCAGATTGGGTGAGAGGTGATTACACCTTGGACAAGTCGCCTGTGCACAACACACTCACATTCATACCTGCGGGCAATTTAGAGTCACCAATAGACCTGTTAAGTGTATATCTTTGGACTGTGGGAGGAAGACGGAGTACCCAGAGAGAACCTACGCAGACACGGGGAGAACAAACTCCGTACAGAAAGGTCCCAACCTTTCGAACCAGGAACAGTGCTAACTAATGAACCACTATGCCACCTCTGACCAAGATCATGTGACAGTTTACGTCCAAAACATGTCCAGAACATCTTAAAATTGACCTTGAGGTGAGACTGATTTGCCAACTGCTGCTGGTCAAGAATGAACTTTTAACTTTCAAATGAAATGTTTCGCTTGGTGGACAACCTCCAAATCAAAGACTTATTTTTACTCCATAGAGGTAAATTCAGTAGCTACATACAAAGATATTTATTTTTAAAAACACTTTGCATTTGTTAAATGAACAAACTTCTCATCTATAAGCAAAAGCAACACACAAGAACGTAGAAACATACTGTATGTTTTATTTAGGTTTGTCATGACAATGAATTAGAAAATCAACTGGTGCATGTGAACATAAATTACATGATTTCTCTCGTCCCTTCAGCTGAACTGAGGTCACTCTGACAGTGGTAAATACATGGTGCACGCCACCGCTTAACAGTGAGCGGTGACGTACAAGACGTTGGCCTAAGGCACACCTTCACAACCATCAAATATGATGACTCTAAACGTGGAGAAAACGTGTGAGCCACAGGCCAGTTAAGTCATCATGCATGATAACTGACAGCAACACGAAGCAAGCCACAATTCAGTGTGCACAAGTCTGTGGTGCCATTTTGTAAAAATGAGTAAGACACTGATGAGTCCACATACATTTTCACTGTTGTCATGTTTCTACATCCACAAGTGTTATATATTTCCTTTTTCTCTTTCATTACAAACATTTACAAAGATAATTATGACAGCCTTAGTATTGATGAGCAGTTAGGTACATCAGGGGCTAGAAATGCTGAAGCCTGTATAAAGTTGGTAGTCCTACATTTGTGGCTGGGTTCCCATATGGACGAACCCAGATTACAATAAGGTGCAAATCATCTCTCTAGGTTTTAAGGGACTGTACAGCTGATAGATGAATCACAAATTCTTGATCAAATGCAGGCAATGACACAATACTTGTGATCTCTCGGGTTAAGAAATAGTGCTTTTCCTGTGCCAATCTGAGGTAGACAAAACAAAACCAATGCAACACAAAAAGAGACAGGTGGTGTTGAGAGCTTGCAACTGAGATGGACATTCTTTTTTTTTTAATGAGCATACAAGCGTAAAGAACGAATTTGGTAAGCCAAAGTCTGAAACAAGCTGCTTGTTTGCAAAATGCCAGAATTGTCGCCTGGCTTACAGTGTTTTCCCCCTGCTCCAGTCTTTAGACAATTGCACAAAAAGATCTTACCCATATCTGTCAACAGTTATAAATTATACAAAGCAGGAATGAACTTTACAGTGTCTTCAGCTGCAGACAGGCAGGACAGAGAACTGACAGTAACCGCTGCACTTGAAAGCAGCAATGTCATTCCCGAACAACGTGCCAGAGAGATACCGCAGTTCTGAGCAGCCGACATTCGTACAGTGCATCTCAGCAGACAAACACAGCAGGCCTAAACACTTAAACACACACTCTATTACAGCAACGTCACACACACTGCCACAGTTATTGCTTCGAAGCGGAGCACACACACGCGCTCACATGCACACACGCACAGCTCCAGCAGTAGTCAGTGCTGAGCGGAGACGAGCAGCAGAAAAAATAAAAAATAAAACATGCAGGCACCTTCAATGACTACATTAGCAGTCTGTAGAAAGCACCACGATTTGCACGCACAGAGAAATGTGGCACAGCAAAAACAACTGACTGTGCATAAAAGCCTCTCAGATCGTCACACATGCTGTGTGTAAAAAATGTAGGACCCTGTGATTAAAAACTCAAAAGCTTTCAAAGAGACGCTTAGAAAAATACTGAAATATGAAACAAACTGAGGGGTTTTCATCTCGGCTGTATTCCTGCTGCGGACATTCTTTGGTCATGAAATAAGGTTGAAAACATTTGATTTCAACAAATACACAAACACACTGCCGCACAAAGGGAAAATGCGGTAACTAGATTTGACGTTACGGTTGATCTCAAGTCCTGTACAGAAAATTGCTGGTGCGTAAATTGACTGATGAATTGTTTCCTTCTACAGTTGAAGATTTATAATACCGATCATATAATTCTTATATTTAAAATGTTGTCCACAGACATCAAATTAAAACTTAATAAACTAAGATAAACTTAATCACCTCGTTTTGGGCCCAAATTAAGTGCTGACAGCATGTAAGTTTGTTTCAGCACAAATAATGATTTCCCGAAGACAAATAAATTACACCCAAAATATTTGAATTACTGATTAACTTTCTTGCTATAAAATCTGAATTTAAACTTCTTAGTTAGTGATCACATTGATGTAATTACACACAGAAAATGTCACCTTTCTTGGACAAAATAGTTACCCGCATTTACCTTTGTAGGGCAGCAGTGATTTTTTCAACATCACTTTTACGATATTTACTTCCCCAGTCACTCCTGCAGTGTCGCACTGACCTTCCACCTCCCGATGTCAAACATGTTACAACATACAAAGCAACCACCTTGCAATCGCTGACAATGACAAACAACGATGGAGATGTGAACTTAAAAGAGATGGATGGTGTTTAGTTCTCACTGTCTCCGCTCTCTGGCAGTCCACAGGAGTAGCAAGGCACAAATACAGATACAGACAATCCCAACCAATCCCACCAAATTTCCATCACGTGGCTCTGGTGTCTCTTCATTAAAACCCTTCAGTGTTTTCCCTCCACACCAGAGCCACAAGTCACATGCAGGTGGGAGTCTTTGCACTGGGTCTGTCCTTTATAGTGCACATTAAAATATGACAAAGACACGCCTTCTTCTGCCCACTGGAGTAGGAAAGGGGAGGGCAAAGGGGGCAAAGGGGTATGGTGATTTAGGGGAGGGAAAAGGACGAGAGAGGGAAATCAGCCTTGGAGCTCCTCAAAGCACGTCTCACAGACTCGTACTGGCTTTTTAGAGGACGGCGTGAGGGCGTTCCTCGATGAACACTCGGCGCAGAAAATGTTTCCGCAATGTCTGCAGTGGTGCTGGGGATTCACAGAGTAAGTGGAGAGAGATGGTGCAGGTTACAAGGTTAGACAAATGAATAGGTGTCCCTTTTGCCAAGAAGCATCAAACCCTAAGATAACGCCATTCTTACCTTCCTGACAGTGACAGAAAAACCCTTCCCACAGGCCATGCAGTTTTGCACTTCATGATCTTCAGCCCACTTCCTGGTCAGAGACTGTGACTGTTTGATCTAAAAGCGCCGACAGCAGGAGTTACAATCAAAGCATCAGGCTTTATTCATATACAATACAATAAAGCATAAGCCAGCTTTTCATGACAGACCTGGAGCGACTGGTTCTCTCTGCCGAGCTCCTGCATGGCCGCCGTCGTGTCATCCAGCTTCCGCCTCAGCTCCACCACTTTGGCCTGCAGTTTTTCTATCTCACCTTCACCTTTTACGCACCTGAAACACAACCACAAGACACTGATGAATCACGTTCATTCATTAGTGGCTCAGGAGAATATCCCTCCACCACCAAGACACGGCTGACTGCATAATGGATTTGTTAATTAATACCTTAAATGTCCAGTGAATTACAACTTGTCTTCTGGATTATCTTTATTAAAGACACCTCTGTGCTACCACATTGCTCCATTGTTAACAGGTGGATTTGCCTCAATTAAATTTTGAGTAATCACATTGCAGCAGTTCACTTAAGCGGCCACAGAGCACTAGCACACAACAGACAGTGCTGAGTCAGTGAATGTTTTCATGAGTTACCCGTCAAGGGTGGTATTAAGAGTTTAAACTCTGAGGACTCATGCAGCGCTTTGATAAAAGCATGAACGGAGGTGTCAGCGGCTAACTCATTTCTCTTCCCTTTCACAGCATACACTACAAAGAGCTTTACAATCAGTGCAGCACAACTATCTGCTTGTTGTTCAAACCTAAGTTTATTTCCCCTGAAATGTATGTCATATAACACACACTCTCATTCAAATACAGCGTCATGTCTTGCATACATAGCATACAATGCATTTTAGGTTTTAATAAATGTATAAATGTGTAATGAGAGAGAGACTTGAATCTGATCTGCTGACTCATGTAGTCAGCCCTCCATGTTCTGCTGCTTTTATCCTAATGGATGTCTTCTTGCTAAATTTTCCTTTTTCCTTAGCAAGTGTGCTGCAGTGGCACATGCAACAGCCTAAAGTAGGCCTAATATAGAATGATGAAATTCATTATATATTAGGCCTATTTTAATCATCATCTGTTACGCACAAGGAAATGAAGCTCTTTAAAAATTGAGGTCATAAAAGAGTGAATTAAAGTTGTTGGAGAGATGTGGGTGAAACTAACGCTGAAGCGATGTTCAGCAGGTCAGAGTGACCAAGACGAAGCATCGAAGTTCTAATTTCATATCATAATAAAGAGGATTTTAATCATGAAAGTAACCTAAATTAATTTCACAGTGCCTTTTGTTTTTTCTTTGATTTCTTGGATTTAAACGGATGTGCTAAATACATTGGAAACTTCTGTTGACATCTGAGGCCTGCATGGTTTCATCCATCAATTGATTTTCTATGCGAGGGGCTGCATGTCTTTGGACTGTGGAAGGAAGGCGGAGCAGCCGGAGAGAACCCAAACAGACATGCGGAGAACATGCAAACTCCAAACTCTGTTTGTGAACCAGGAACCTTATTTTTGTGAGGCGACCATGGTAACCACTGCACCGTGCCACCCTGCATGGTTTCAATAATCTGAATTTGATGTCTGTGCAGCCAGAGTCTCATTATAAATAACCAAATTATCTTTTCACTTAACTCTCAAGCAGCACACTTAAGTCCCCAACTCTGAGTACAGCTGCAAGTGCTACCAAAGAGGGATTGCTCTCTTTAACAACTCGGGCCACTTTACTCTAGAGCTTCAAGGCTAATCAAAGACATTATTTGTACGTGTAGTTTTATGAAACAAAGAGGCATTACTTGCAGGTAGATATGTTGTTAAAAGGGAAAACAATATCAACCCACCTTTCCAAAAGAGCCCGTCTCTCATCTTGGTTGTTCTGGACGGTGGCCTCCAGCACAGCGATCTCTCCTCTCAGCTCATCTGTCTGCTTCTCCAGTTCACCGACTCTCCGTTGACTTCCCTGCCACTCTCTCTTCAGCGTGGCCACGTTTTCATTCAGAGCCGTCACCTGCACGTCCATCTTAGCTTTCATCTCCTCCCCACGCTTCACCTGCTCTTCCCTGGCTCGCTTCTCTGCCAGCTTTAGGAGGAAGATTGTGTCACGAAAGGGTGAGTAATCAACATTGAAATTTAAAATATTAATTTAAAATAATACGGTGGGATTTGGCAAGCGGGCCTACCAATTTATCCTGGACCTCCTTGGTTTGGGCGGAGAGCTGCTCCTCTCTCTGGTTCCTGCTGTCCCTAGTGGCCTGGTGCTCTTTCTGCTCCTTCTCGAGCGCACCCTGTGCTGCCTCCACCTGACCCTGCATCTCCAGTTTCTGCTGGATCAGCAGTTGTTTGGCTTCCCGCAACTCGCCCAGCTCCTAAAATGCAACAAATGCGAAGCTCTTTTGTGACACACACCTTGGTTGTGTGATATTTAGTTACTAAAGGCACTAATAGTGGTCTCTAAAAAAATTGTAGTGCTTCTGAGATAGAGATCACAGATGGGGTTAAACTTTGAAAGGCTTGAGCAGGTTTGATCTAGGAGGTTAGTGCTCCAACAGCAGCTTCAGATCAATTCTAAGACAGCTTTGAAGGGATGAAAAAAACAGGCTTGTGTCAAATTCTCGACTCAAGCACCATAAGTTATAACTTTGAAGAATGTGGCCCTGATGACCTCCAGTTGCCTTGAGTTAAGCTGTTTACATAAGACAAAAGCATGGGAAGCAGGTCATGTCAGCCCATATGGGACATAGCATGACAGTCATTAGCCCAGGCTCTGACATGTGTACTTTTGACTATATCTCTGTGGTATATTCTGCTTTAAATAATAAAAAAAAAGACATTGTTAGTTGTTGCTTGTTGTGAAAAGCGACTGACCTTTTCACTCTTCTCCGTTAGTGCCTTCAATTCAGAAATCTGTTTGGTGTTATTCTTTTCCAGGACAGCCTTGGCTTTGTTCAGCTCCTCCACTTTACTCCTCTCCTTCTCCAGTTCCTCCTTTATTTGGCCCTGGGCGAGTAAGCACAGTTCATTGTATAAGAACTTGATCGCATCAATTCATAAAGTTTATGTTTGTTTGTGTTCATCTGTTTGTCTGACCTGTTGCTTCTGTAGTTCCCTCAGGGATTGTTCCTGCTGTTGGAGCTTCTGGTCTCGTTTTGCCAAGTCCTGCTGCAACGAGCCCCGACCGGTCTGCAGATCCTGGATCTGAGCCTCTAAACCTGTCTGATGGGTTCGGTTAGCAGCTAGCTCTTCCTGAGCCAGGTTCAGCTTCTCCTGTGACGCCTACAGTCAGATAAAAGGTCACAAGCCACTCAGTGAAAGGGGTCAAGAGAGAAATCAATAAAACAAACAGGCTGCTAGCACGTACAGATAAATATCTGGTTTACACTGAGGAAAAACGAACATGTTTCAGGTTATAGCTGCCTATACGAAACAAGAAAATATTTGTCTGAGTGCTGGGATCCTGTCTGTTCACGACTCAATCCAAAGTTCAAGCTTTAGCGCTGTGCATGCCTGATATTCTTCACCATATCAGAAATCAATAAAAGCACCTTTATACAGAACTAACAGCTCAAAGGAGTGTTAATTTTTCAGCTATTCATATCAGTCCAGAGTGGTAAACATCCCTCCTTCCCTCCTTAATCCACCTCTGAGAATTAGTTAAAAGTGATGCAGCATCACAGCCTCTCTGTGAATTCAACATTTAGTATGACCTCCTTAAATTAAGCCGTTATCAGCCTGTACTCCTCCAGCCCTTCCTCCAAATACCTACCTTCAGGTCTTGACGCACGGCAGAGACCTCAGACTCCTTGCCGTAGAAGTCAGACTGAAGCTTACTGAAGCTTTCCTGGCTTTGCTCAAAGGCCTTCTGCAGCTCTGTCGTCCGGCTCTTTTCAGAGGCCAGCTCCTGGCCGAGCCCTGACACCTGCGACCTCAGCTTACTCTCCTCTTCTGCCTGGAGATAATAGTCAAATACACAAAACTCACACAAGGTTGCCATTGCATTATACAAACTTCTCAGTGGAAAATACAGTTCCTCTCAAAGTACACTAAGTACAACTTTGGTTGACAGCAGTATGCACACATATATATAAATATATATATATATATATTTATTTATTTATTTAAAGATGCTACTTGCCTTCTTGACATTAACTTCCTGTAACTGTGCCACTTGGCCCTTCAGTTTCTTTGTCTCTTCCTCAAAGGACCCCTGGGCCGTCTTAAGTTGTGCCCGCAGCTTCTCCAACTGACTTTCTTTGCCCTTTAGTGCCTCTTGAGTCTTTGAGTGCTGCTGCTCCACTGTGGTCAGCTGCACTTTCAACTTCTTCTCTGCCTGACATTTGTAGACACACAGAAGATCTTTAGGTGTTACACTGAAGATAACGTTTGATCTGCTTGATTTTTCCAGAAACTTACCTCTCTCATCTGCTCCAACTGTTCTTTAGATTCATTCATCGCCTTGGTGATGGCCTCGTTATTCTTAACAAGCTCCTGTCTGGCCTTTTCATTGGACTTTTCCTGAGGATTTAGAAATATTGTCAGTGTCCTGCTCTTAAGTTGTCTAAACTGGTTTTCTTTGACTGCAGCTTCTTGAACCTACCTTCTCCCCCATGGCTGACTTATGGTTCTTCCGCTCTGTGTCCAGCTGACTCTGACTCTCTTTCAGTGCCTTATTAGCCTTTCCTAGGTTCTCCTGCATAGCGACAAGCTCCTTCCTTTGAGCTTCTTTCTCCTGTTGGGCCTTCTGTAAGTCTGCCACCAGGCTTTGAGCTTTCTTGTCCAGCTCTGCGTACTTTGTGTTTCCCTCCTGAGTCACCTTATCCAAGCTCACCTTCAGAGCAGCTTTGTCCTGCTCGCTGCGCTCCCGCTGCTGCTGAATGTCACTCAGAGAAGCTGCTTTTTTATTTAACTCTTCTTGTAGTGTTGCAGCCCTTAACAGTGGAAAAGCCATTTAGCCATGTGAGTATTAGAGGTAATTCATCAAAATGCAGTGAAACTAAAAACAAAAGAAATACTAGGAAGGATGTACCATCCCTAAAATACAGTTGCAGAGGGATAGCTAAGTATTTGTTACTCACTTGCAAATCTTAACCACATTTTAATGAAGTTTATGTACCAGTGTAGTTTATCTCACCCCGCTTTCTCTTTCTCCAGCGAGCGCTGCAGCTCCTTTGCTTTTCGTTTAACCTCTGACCCTTCCTTCTGCAGCTTCTGCACTTCTTGCTGCACCTGGTCACGTGTGGCCTGCAACTCCCCAACCTGTGCCTCCAATTTCTGTAAGATTAATTCAAAACATCAGATTAATTTATAAAAAAAAGGACAGAAAAATGTGCCTCTTACAGTCGAGTATCGAGTACTGACAATTAAGACTTAACACAAACCTTATTGAGCCCCTCCAGCTGCTCTATACGTTGTTCTGAGGCCATTAGTTTGTCTTTGCATTCCTTCAGAGTGGTTTCCAACTGTGTGCACTGCTCCTGTCTCTCCTTAAGTCTTTGGGCCTGCTCCTCCACCTTCTTCTGAACTTTATTCAACTCCTATACAAGAAGGTGAGAGAAGATGCAGTATAAGAGAGGGATGGATATTTTTGGAGGACAGAAGAACATTGTACGGGACACTGTTCAGTGTTTTAGCCAAATTTCAACATCAGTGGCACAAAGAAGGTGCTAACCTGCTGCTTGTCCTGCAATGCATGCTGAGCAGTCTCCAGGTTGTTCTCCAGGTTAGCCTTCTGTGCAGCCTTAGCTGCTTCTGCAGACAGCAACATCTCTGTCTTTGCCTTCAGCTGAAGAGAAACAAGACAAACACATTCTCATTATAAAGAAATAAAATTAGTAAGACAACATACTGTTTTTGTATCAGCCCTTTAAAACACATTTAAAAGCCCATGAATAGTAACAGGAGAACAAACTAAATGATCCCTCTATATGTTATTAGATGTATATTGCACAGAGGCTTACCTGAGCGTCCAGCTGGGATACTTTTTCCTTGCTTTCTGCAAGCTGGGCGGTGAGTTCGGTGACTGAGGTCTCCAGGGTCTGGGCTCTGTCTTGGGCTGAACGCAGAAGGGTCTTCTGCTCCTGGACCTGCTCATGTAAGTTATCCTGGGCCTGCTTGTTGCTTTCTGACTGGTTCTTCAGCTTGTCAGTCAGCTGTGTGACCTTTAAGATCCACATATTCAGATGAGGTTATAAGCTCAAAAATGACCAACACTTTTTTGCCATTATTGTACATTACATTACATACATTTCTTAATTAAGTATGGGCAGCATGTGTCTTTTTTCATATCACTTTTGGACTGCATGAAAGTGGACCTTTGAGATGGTGTGTGTGGATGCACCCACCTGTTCTTGTAGTGCATGGTTTTTCTCTTTTAGCTGATTGAGCACGGCCGTCTCTCCCTCCCCGGCCTGGATCTTGGCACATAAGTCCTCTCTCTCGGCTTCCAGCTGAGTCACAATGTCCTTACTCTTCTGCAGCAGGGCCTCCAGATTCTGGATCTTCTGGTCTTTGTCTCCGATCTGACGCAGGACCTGCTCCAGGTCATTCTACAGCATGACGGCAAGTCAGCACAACAGAAAGGTTACAACAGGCAGACACATTTATTTATTTTATTTTTCACTAAATCTTCTGCACACACAGAAATGATAATCCAAGTGGCATTTTTTTCTGTACTAACACATAAGGCAACATTGTCACATAACAAGAGTGCAATAAGTGGAATTTAAAACCAACTTTCTGGCCTGTACCATTATGGACCAAAAACAGAGAGAAAGTGAGCGCAAGCCAAAAACCACACGATGAAACTATCATCACATTATTATCACCTGACATTCTCATTGCAACTCTCCTCTGTGACCATGAGTTGATGACTTTCTGAGTTGAAACTCTCTCTTGGCTTTGTGCTCTAAAGTCTTGTTACCAGAGAGGTTTTTTTTGTACCTGTGCCTCGCGGAGTTTGCCGTTGGTGTTTTGCTGCAGCGCCTGCAGCTCCTGGTGCTGCTGCTTGGCTTTCTCCAGCTGGTGCTGTAGGTCTGTATTCTTACTGCCACTCTCCTTCAACTAAAGAAGCAGAACACAAAAGCACTTTTATTTAATTTCCTCTGTTGTTGTTTTTTCTTGCCATAAATCTAAATGTTAATTTCATAGTCATTTTGTGCATCTTTCTGTATTATCATCCTACAACAGTTTCATGAACCTCTGTTTTTGTGTGTGTGTGTCTGTGTGTGTGTGTGTGTGTTTAGAGTTAGGGTTAAGGTTGTTTTGTTTTTTTATCTCATCTGCATACTCATTAATTCCCTTCTGTTTCTCTGTTTCAGCTGAATAAATATACATAACTTGAACTACACTAGCTTATTTCAGCGCATACTTTATGTCTTACAACATACACTTAAACATCACAAATCTATGTACACATGTTCTGTCTGTTCTATTACACTAATTCATTTTCCCTGTAGCGATCATTAAAGCTCTGGCGCCTACCTGTTCTTCTGCACGGGACAGCTTGAGCTGCAGGTCGGCTGCTTGCTGCTCGCGGTCTTTCAGTTTCTCCCCTGACAGTTGCCTCTGTTCTTTGAGACGACCTTGCACCTCGCCCAGCTGCCTCTCCGCCTCCAGCAGTTTGGCGTGCAGCTAGGGAGAGCGCAGAGAGAGGGGTGAGGATGAAGATGGAAAAGAAATACTTGGAGATAAAAGATAAAAAGGAGATACTTGGATGAGGTATGTAGATGAATGGATACATCCTCTTAAATAATCCAATCCCTGATGCAATTCCACCATGGGCCCCTTTAATATATTGCGTAGGAAATCAGAACTACATGTTTCAGAATTTATCATCCTGTCCTCAGTAAATATTTCATGCCATTAAAAATAAAGTCATTGCAGTCCTTGATAAAAGCATTACATTTTATACATTACAAAAATCTGAATAAGGCGTTATTGGTGTTACTCCTACTTCAAATATACTGAGCAGGGTCAAAGCCGGACACAAAGTCTAAATCTTCACTGGTTCTCTCAGTAACTTTTGCCAAGTGTGCTGCAGAGGTTACAGCACTGCAGTTTTTAAAATGAAAACACCTAAGGCTTGTCATTTTGCAGTAGTGTAAATGTGCCCTCTTCCAGGATGACAAGGTCTCCTTCCATGGGGCTCAAGGGGAATAGTTGAACAGTTTGACGGGTATGTTAAGGACAGCTGCTCTGCTGCTGGTCCCTCTTGTATTTGCCAATGTTATTCTTCTTCTTCCTACAAGGAAATCTGGCCATGCATGAAAATAAACAAAACCTTGCACAAAGGTCCAGTCCTATGCCAAAATTTCACAACTGGCATGGTGTGCTAAAAGACTGTAGTGTTACACGAACTGTCTTTAAACGTCCCAGACTTTTCACTCAATTGGCGCCAAACTGGCTACCCGGTATGTTCAGACTGTCCTCCACATTTTTAAGTGAAACCACAGTACATCAATAAAAAACCTTTGATGATGTAGGGTCAATTTCACAACTGTACCTCAAAAACAGAATTTTTGACAGCATTTTGAATTTTATCCTCACGTAAACTATTACAGTGAATAGAAATAGAGCTCCTTGATCATTGTTGGAGAGATAAATCTTTGAAAAAAATAAACTTAAGGCATCTCTATGTTGTCTGAGTTTAAACCCAGGTGATGCAGAATCTTACACATACTCAGGCATTGTGCTATGTGGATCTGAGATACTTCACTTCGAGGTTCAATAATAAATTTGGTATGACTTTGTCCGCCTGACTCACCTGACTGATCTCAGTCTGCTGCTGAGCACCGTGGCTCTCTTTTTCTTCTCTTTGCTGTTCCAACTGTTTCCTCTCAACCTTTAGCTCAGCGTGCTTCACCTCCAGTTCCCCAATCTCACTCTTCAACTTTGCCACCTCCTCAGCCCGCTCTCCAAGCTCCGCCTGGGCCTTCTGCAGGGAGGCCTCAGCCCCTGTGGCCCGAGACTGGAGCTCTTGAACCTCCAGCTCCCTCTCCCTCAGGCTGCCTTGAACTTCCTTCTTGGTAGCCTTCTCAGCTCCCAGACGCTCCTCCAGCTGCTGGTACTCTTTCTCTTTTCGTGCAAGCTTTTCAGACAAGTTCTGGAGAAGTGGAGAAGACAACATAAGGCAGATGAGCAGAGGTTTGGGAATCATGGGGGTGAAAGATGTCCACAAGTAGGATGGAAAGCCAGGGAGAAAATAAGTCTAAAACAGAGTTTTAAACGAAGTTTGACAGGGTTTTAAAGGGTTAACCAGGAATTGTTTTAGTCATTAATTAAGCCACATTGTAACATGAACCATTTGTCTTTTCTAAATTAAAACAACTGGCGTGACAGGAGCTGCAATAAGGCTTGTGTGGTATAAGTGATGGAAAAGAACAGTCGGCTGTCAAGAGTCAGTAGTAAAGTGAGGCATGGCATTTCCCGGAGAACGTTTACAACACTGGACTTGAAATACTGTACCGTGTGTACAGCACTTGTCCCGGCAGTAAACTTGGCAACAGGTGATAAAGAACAAAATGTTGTTAACAGTGGAGCGTGCAGCTAACTAGGGAGTGTGACAGGACACCTGGACTTCCCAGACGTTTAATAGTCCGCCACAGCAGCTAACTAACATTACTGTAAGAACCATCTTTAGACACTGTCTCTTTTGTTCAGCCCTCTTCCTTTTCATGGCCTTGTTGCCGTCCTTCTCATGTCATTGTCACAGCGCCCTGCTGGGTCCATCCTCTAATCCTGGAGTTACAGACCAATGAAACCCCCGTTGTTGTTCACCTGTCTGTTCTTAGTCCTGATCCTCTGTGTCTCACTGTCTGTTCCATAACTTTTGTCTCTATTCTCATGAGATGAGTATCTGTATCAGGTCTCAGGGTGTCCTGTTGCGAGGAGAAGCGTAGGGCGGGGGGCATCACGCTGGAGATCCGGAACCCTGCTTAAGTGGGAGGGCACTGACAGTCCCTGACGTGGGAAGATTTAATCTCCTGCAAGCACCCTGTGCCTCCATTCCCCAGTTCCCATTGTACCAGTTAAGTTACCTGTGATTGTATTTCGCCTTAAGTGACAAAGCCAAAGCTGGCATGGCCAGAGATCCCCCCTGCTGGTTTAATTATAGGTCTTTGTGTGACTTTTTTATCAACATGTCTGGGTTGCCAGAGAAGGATGGTGACAGCAGGACATTGTGACGGGATATGATGCCGAGCAACAGAGGAAGGTTTACAGAAACTGAGATGGCATGCTCTGCACTTGAGGGGCAGCTGGCAATGCTTGTTAACACCAGTGGAGTAAAAGTAAATCCTACACAAACTTATATAATGTGTGCTAGAAGATATGTTTGTGAATGCAGTAATCTGCTCTGTGTGTGTATGTGTGTGTGTGTCACCTGGCTTTGCTGCTGCAAATTATTCAGATTGCTCTGCAGCTCGTGGATCTGTTGCGTGTAGACGGCTGCTTCCTGTGGACCCTTCTCTAGCTCTGCTTTTAGTTGGGATATGGTCATCTGCAACGCAACAGACAGATGTGTTACATTCTTTTGGCAAGCCATCTAATGTACATCCAAAGAACTGAAGCACCACTGTGAAGGAGTGACATAAAAGAAGAACATAAACCCAGCATGGATTAGTAACAACCACGCGACAGTCGCACAAAAACCAAACAAAAATATGAAAGGTAAACACACTTGACACAGAAAAATAACTTTCTGAAGACCTCTTCAAACTTAGAAAAACTCAAAAGGATGAAACCAAAATTGGGGCCAACTCGAAACATGTTTTACCTCCAGTTTACGAATCTTGAAGAAAGAGTGAGTGTTGAGGAGGGATACAGTATGTGAGGAGCAGGAGAAGAGGAGGGAAAGAGACACACAGACAAAAGTTAAGTCACGATACAAGAGAAAAAGGCCAGTCTACAACATAGAGCAAGAAGGTGCTGGGTTGAAGAGTAAATAATCCACTTTTTTACAAATTTACTGCACTTGATTGTGAAAACATAGTAGTCTTAACTGAATACTGCTGCAAGGGGAGATGACAGATGTTAATTGTTGCCTTTTATTTAAGATGCAATGTTGAGATTTCACTGGCCAAGCTGGAGACTGGCTGCTGACTGCAAAAACATGTACATGTTCATATCATGGAAGTTTAAACCTCAATGAATTACAACTACTGCCCCAGACTGTAACAAAGTCACATGTCAGTTAGTTTTCAAATATATATAAATTCTTCCTCAGTGAGAATAAGAGACAATTTGCAGAGATGTGCAGAAAGGGGAGGTTCAGGGCTTGGTGCTGCCTGACAGAGCAGGAAATAAGGCTGAATTATTCACCAGGTATTAATGAGTGAGAATTAGGCACAAATCCATCTGGTATGACATAACCACAGTGCATCAGAAATATTTCATAACTCATTTCAGAGTTTTTTTTTTATTTCACAGTGTGTGGCCTAAGCAAACAACAGATGAAATGGAAAGGGGGTAAAAAATTAGCACAACAACACTATATTTCATATCAACCTTATAATCTTCTAGATGATAATGTAGACTCTGGGAATCAGTGCTCATTTTTATGTGCTTGTTCCAGGTAAACTTTTGGGTGCAAGAGAGAAAGTAAAGTGAGAATCAGCAGAACTACATTTGACCTTCAGGCGTTTGGTCTCCCTCACCTCTGAGGTAGTGTAATTAGCCTGCAGTTGCTCGTAGTGGTTTTTGAGGCGTTCAGACTCCTCCTCCCTCTCACGGGTCATACTGTCCATCAGCGTCTGGACCTGCACCAGCTCCTTCTGCAGTACCTCCACATCCTCCACTCCTGGTCGCTGCAGCTAGGGGGCAGAGCAGAAGCATCGTGTTAAAGCCATGGCAGACAGAGGAGGGTTTTTTTTGGTGTTACAATAAATCAAAATGAGATGTCTTTAGTAATATCTGAAGGGTTCACGTGTATGGATGTCTCCAGCTACGCACATTTCAACAGCAATATGCAGCCCAATAAATCCAAGACAAGTTTATCAAATTGCAGTGGAGGAGACATCAACAGAAGCTGCTGCATCTCCTTAAAGCTCAAACACCAACCCTTTATTAGTTTGAAGCCTCTCAAAAACCACTCGTGGAAAACATAAAAGTCCAACTGCATAACTTTAATTTAAAGTACGCTTTACCTCTTTTGATTCTTTGGATGAAGTTCTATTTCATGTTTCTACAACAACAGTGAGGGGATTGACTGGGTATGATCTGCTTTGATTCTTCCACCAAACGGCTCAGAGCCAAACGGATTTCATGGTGTCCACTCAATGTTATTCTTTCAAGCGCAACATTCATAAAAGAAAGGTCAATAGAAAGTACAAAGTATGTCTCAAGCCTAGTGAGAGGACAAAAAATACCAGCGGAAATCTAGTATGTGTTGTACCAGCTCTGTTTGGAGTCGTTCATTCTCCTGCTTCTCTTTCTGTAGCTGTTCAGTCAATTTGGCCAGCCTCTGGTCGGCAGCCTCCTTTAGGCTCTTCTCCTCATCATAGCGGGACTTCAAGTCTGTCATAAAAAACATTTAATAATATCCTAATCAAAACATCACAAATGCTACACTTGTGAAAACTGAATTGCAAAAAAAAGTATAAAATACAAAACCTGACTTTAAGCTGTAAAAACAAATGTTGAAGAATGATCAACAACTTTCGCTAGATAAAAACACAATGGATGGATTGAGCTTAACAGTGGTCTCATAAAAGACTACTTCAGTGTTGTTAAATGATGCAGACCCACAGACACAGGCCTCCCAGTTTTCTGGCTCCACACTAACCTACTATCTCCGTGGCCAGCTGGGCGGCCTTCTGCTCAAACAGGTCTTTCATCTGCTTGATGTTAAACTTTTCTGTCTCTGCTTCATTCAACTTCCTTTCAAGAACTGAGAAAAGAGCACCACATATTAGTGATTTATGTTTGGTATCATATTCACAGGGATTTTAAATTTAACGCCCCCTACCTGAATCCTCCTTCCCGTCCATCTGTCCGTCGTTCTGTGGAATCGAGGGAAAGAGAGAAACATGTACAGTAAGAGTACACATTGCCATCGTGTTTTATTAAGCAGTTTTACTTTCACAACATAATGTATATTAAATATCTTGAAGGAATTACTTGCTTCAGTTGTCCTTGGACTTTGTCTAACTCCTTCTTGAGCTCTCCAGAGAACCATCGTTCCTCCTAATCAGGTAAAACACACAGTCAAATCCTCGTATGAACCGACTATTCATACTCTGTTTGATTCAGAGACATGACGATACCTTAAGAGAAGCATGCAGGTCTTGAACCTCTTGCCGCAGCATTGTAAGGTCTTCCCTAAAAAAAAAAAAGGAAAGACCACACATTTTCACAATGTAAAATTCTGTCAATTACACCATTTTTTTGTAATTAATGTGACATTAATATCTCACCGAGTGGGGGCCATGTGAGCGGGCAGGTCTCCAGTATCATGGAACAGCTCATAGTGCTTGAACAGCTCCTCTGCAGAGTTGTGAGACTTCATGCACTGAGGACAGATGAAGCCCTGAACACAGAAACACACCATCAGAATCAACCGTGTGATAATAACCGATCATACTCCTTCAATTTTGCAGCTCTGCTTGCTGTGTGGCAAAAGAAACCTACAAGTTATCAAGAGTCTACGTTACCTCAGACGTCTGATCATGGTTAAGGTCTGTGCTGGGCTGCTCTGACTCTGCATTCTGGGAGCCTCCCTTCCCAGGAGTCTGAGGAGAAAACATAGACTCGATCAGATATTATATACAATAAATTAATGTGCTGTATTCCAGAGACACTGGTATGTTACATGCAAACACCTCTAACTTTGATACGTGTGCTCTTTGCTTGTATTGTTTGCAATGTTTGCATCTTGGTAAACGAACAATAATTTGTTTAGGAAAAGAAAACCTTCCCAGAAAAAAGGCCCAGGTCTTTGCCAGAATCCCGGCTCACACGCCTCAAAAACAACTACACTACGACTTAGCCTTAAAGACATTTTAATGAATGATTTGTTCTACCCTAAAATGTTGTTGTATTCTCCTTTGTTTATCTAAGACCGCTGTGTCCTGGAGGTCCCAACCATCACTAGGAGTTGTCAAAGCTTCAAAGCGAGGCCACGTAAGACAACTTATTTTAAACACGTGGCCTGTATCTCACCTTTTCTGTGAACAAAACAAGAATTTAGAGGTCCAGTGTATTTTAGGGGCACAAAAAGCAATATAATATGGATTTATATATAATATAATATGCACAACTATGTTTTCATTAGTGTATAATCACCTGAAAATAAGAATTGTTATGTTTTTGTCTCCTTAGAATGAATTTACATTTACAGACACCTCTTCCATAGAGTCTGCCATGTTGAACCATCATGTTTCTACAGTAGCCCAGAACAGGCAAACTAAACACTGATTCTAGATACAGCCTTTTACATTTTTCACATGTTTTGCTGCAACCGTAGGCGACGGGTATTCTGCGCACAATGAGCAACTTCATTGCTAGATACCACTAAATCCTACACACTGGACCTTTAAGTATGTACAATTAAAAATGAAAAAAGTTCCTAAGACTATCCGGAAGAGTCATCTCTGATGCAACATTCACAAGAAATAATCAGTTTAAAATTAAACTGAATGAAGCCTGTTACAGACAAACTTCCACAATTATGGCATTCACTGTTCAGAGTTAATTGTTTAGTTTATCAGTTGTTCTGTTATGTATTTAATATAACACGGAACATCCATTTTATCCATACCCTTTTCCTCACTTTTCTTTGAGGTTAAAGCTTTGTCATGTTGTATGGAGATTGTGAGCGAACAGCGATTTTCAACTCCAGCCACAAATTCTCTGTTGGAATGAGGTCTGGACCGTGTTTTGGACACTCCATGATACATTATCAAAACGTTATTGTTTTTTAACTGCAAGATTTCTCTGTTATTTCCCTCTACCATAACAATCCTTTTGGTGGCTCCTGCAGATCAGCATCCCCATCACATGATGCTGCCATCACAATGCTTTATGGTAGGGATGGTGTTTGGCTTACACCAAAAAATTTAGTATGATGGCCAAAAGCTCCACTTAGATTTCATCAGACCATAGAGGCTTCATTCACTTTGTTTCAGAGTCTCTCACGACTTCTGGCAAACATTAACCCAGATGTCATATCAGTTTTTTTCAACAGCCACAAAGCTGTGACTGTTGAAGCACCGAGGCAAAAAATATGTGCAGTCTGTCCCATCTGTGTGTCCACAGGCCTCATTCGTTCTTCTCACAGACACGCTTCATTTTTTATGATCAACCTTTTGATGATGTTTTTGTGTATGTTTGCCAAGTTTCTTTGTGCTCACAGGTTTTTGCAAGTAAATTCGGTTCCAGTTCAACTTTTTCGTAATCAAACATTATGTGATTTTAAAAATGAATACGGTGCTTTTGGCTTTGATCAAAACTAGAGTTACACTGATGAATAAAAAAATCTCTACACAGCTCGGAAGTAGACTGGAGTGCGGTCACTTCACATTAACTCAGTTCACTGGCCTGAAGCACAAACACGTTAGGTGGACGTGCCACTGGTAGTCCATTCACAAAAAGGGTTTGTTTTGGCTGGTGATAGTCTGCATGAATGAATCAGGTGAATACGTGTGTGTGGGGGTGTGTGTGTGTGTGTATTGTAAGGGGGGGCCCTTGTGAACTTTGAAACGAGTCATTTCCGAGCCTGTTGGAGGGCTGACAAACACCAGTTTGAAGGCAGGTTACACATCTGTACTTCCTACGTATATAAAATGAATACTAACCACAAAAAAGTAAAAAATAAAACTTGCTTGATGATGATGATGCTTGACTAGATTCAATGCAACATAGGTCGTATGCATACATTTTCAGGGATTCATTATAGTGTTTTGATCGATTGGCAGCACAATCTTTGAATTTCTACATGGTTTAATCCCCTTTATCAATACAAGCATATATTGGTCGAAGGTTATAGAGTTGCGCTGACATGATACAGCAATAAAATGCATTGTAATCATTATCTTGGCAATGTGGCCATGGTTCCCAAACGGTCTCATATGGAGGACAGCTGTACATTAGAGACCCTCTTTAATCAGATTGTTTCCTATAAGCCTGTGATAATGTCTGTGTGAATAATTAACAAGCTCCGGCACAGGTCTGTGTGTATTTATGTGAAGGGGTAACGGAACAGTGATTGTTAACTAAATCATGTCATAGCACCGTCTGGATTCTCAGGCTCTTCCAATGCAGCAGATTAAAGGCAACAATGACAGTATAAAGATGACAGGTCTGACAGTCCCTGACCTAAATGCACGGTGTTTATAGACGGTAGGCCAGGACTTCAAAGTGTACACAATGACGCGGTCAACGTTTACAATGCCCTGTGGTAAATGTAGTCCTAAATAGAAGCTAGCAAAGTAGCTAACCTGTTACTCCCATTCGTACGTTTAAAGAAAAACTGGTAAAAAAAAAATAAAATAAATGTATTTAATCTCATGTAATTAGAACGTGTATTTATTTTCCAGCCTGTTGACACAGGACTTCCTCAACAACAGTCAATCTGTGGGTAACGTCAGCGTTAGCATGTGATGAGTGGACGTGATGAATGCAGCTTTAACACAGCTAGCTGACCATGAAACGGAAACCATGAAAATAACATGATTCGCTGACCAAGCACGTCAGCTAGTGAAGTTATTCCTTACTCAGCTAACCCTGGCAACATGGACACGTTAGCTAATTAGCGTGCTACTGCGTTATATAGACGTGTACGAGCTTACAGCCTGTCAACAGTAGCATCAATCAACCGAACCGAGTTAGCATCTAGTAGCTAACGTTAGCCATGTCGACCCCACACAAGGAGCGCTTGATATGTTCAACGTGAACTGACGGAGTGGCGGGTAACATTCCAATCGATGGATTCCCGTTGGCTAGGAGCGAAAACCCCGCCCACCCGCAACACACTGTGCTAAAAAAGGTGCGCCCCCGCCGTGAAAACAGACAAGGATAGGCCTGTGTCTCCCAAGGAAAACGGCTCGTTTTACCCACACAAAAGCGATGCGGTTCACCTCGTTAGACCAGGAGCTTACCATTTGAAGTATCCGTCTGAGCATGGCCTCGACTGTGTTTGTCCGCACACAAAAATCCAGTCAAGTTTTCCAAATGCAGAGTTTACGTCGCTGTACAACGAACACCTGACCAGGCTCAGGCAGCAGCGGCGAATGGGCGGGTCGTGAAGAGGATGGGTAACACACTGCCTGGCTACATTCAAGATTATACAAAGTGCTGTCATGTACTACTGCACTGATACAAAAACAAACTGTGGCAGTGTGTATGATCAATAAACGTCTTTTTTTTTTATTTTGAGGTTTTATATACAACATGATGGTGCACAGCAGAATATTCCAGTCACACATGCACACATAGAAAACGATTCATCACTGATCTGTGCCATGCTACTTCAGTACAAGAGCCATACATATAGTCAATAAACCTTAATTAGAACATAATTTGTCCGAACTCATAAAAGTCTGGATTGCACACTGACCATAACTTCCTGTAAGTTTCCTGTTTGTGGTGGGAGGGGGGTATTCCCCTATGAAACATCAATAAATAAACTCAGTCAATACATACTAAATAAAGTACATTGATTGTAGCAACGATCCTACGTTTCCTTCCACATCCTATTGTTCAAATCTAACCACAGCTGAGAAGTATAACGGTCTGGTTTATGGCAGACTGTACTGCTTCCAGTCAGGTGTCTAGAAAACAAACACAAATTACTATTGTGTTTGTGAAGGCACTTGTGAAGAAAAGACAAAAACACACTGTAATTCTTCTCTAAAACCAAGGCCGCCTTATTGTCTTCTAAGGACTTCACATTTGTCAAATGCACTTAATCATAATAGTTTCTTCTTGTGTCATACAGTTTGTGTTCGTAGTGTTGAATAAGGTCTGTCTTTGGCACATTTGCATTGTGCAGTTTTGTTCTTCTGTACAAAACTGTGCCACCATACTGTAATTTGTTCAGCCTGACAGCAATAAATATATATGAACAAATAAAAGGATGTTTGAAGAAGGACTGTTAAAGTCTCCACTTCAGTGTGATGGCTGGTTTGCAGATATTCACCTAATCTTTATTACAGTGTTGCACTGTTACTAGTGATTAGAGACGATACTGTGTGCACTTTTAAGGCGGTAATTACAGGAGGAGCAATGTTGTTCACACCAGTTGTACCAAAGCGGACTTTGCCCTCAACTCTCTTTAGGCAAAATTCCTCACAAAACTTGAGCTACAGTGAGGTGACATTAGTTATACCAAAAAACTGCTACGAGTAACTGAACTGCAATAAAATATGCACACACATGTAGCTACTCCTCTTCAAAACGCCCTGCAGAAGGCATTATTTGGCACTGAGTCATGTTGGGGGTAGGACTTCCTCTACAAACACTTCCCAGTACTGGCATCCAGGAAACCACCCAAACACTTGGTGCTAGTCAAATATTAGGCATGTAGGACTAAAAAGGATCTTTACAATGCATACTGAGAAAAGCCATAGAAAGCTGAACGGTGGGACACATTTGCTCTATTAGCTGGTGAAGGTTGTTAAAAAATATACATATAAAATTTTAAATATATTCAGAAAAACATGTTGGCACTCTTTAAGCCCACTCGAAACTTCAATGAAGTCCATACTGTACATATTAAGAGGCTGCGTTAGTAAGGCAAATCAATGCAGAAGTCTTTTCCAGATTATATGTCCATCCTGGTGTCCTCTTAGAAGAACGTCTTGCTGCCTGTGACAGTCCTATCTGTTCACTAGCTCTGGGCCCTGTGTGGAGCAAACAACATAGTGAGGTGTGTTGTTGTCCGTCACTTGGGAGCTCTGGGTGTTGCCGTTAGCCGGGCTACACACAGGACTGCAGGTGGGGTTACAGGTGTTTGTGAGCCTACGTAGGTACTCTGCGTGGACAGGCTTGTGGCTCTGCAGGACCCTGATGGCTTCGTCAACTTTGAACCACTTCCTCTTCCTCCCTGTCACAAAAAAGGACAAGGCCAAGTTGTATATAATCAATAATCAGTAATAATCATTACTTGTTTCCCTTCACAGTGTTCTTTATTAGTTTTAGCGTTAAATGCTTGATTGAAATAACCAGAAATTTTTATGCACATTCACACAGCCTTACTAGATAGTATATCTCTCGAGTGGACCCATCAGTTCATGGTTGACGGCCTAAATCTGAATTTATTGTTCAAGTTTGTTGTTTCTTCTGTTCAGTTATCGGTTCAATTTGTCATATTAAGGTACAGGCCATGGACCACATGACCACCTTCTAAATAGAAAAAATAAAAAACCCAACTAAATTTGGATTTTTGGTCAGGGGTAATAAAGAAACGTGTCTGGTTTTCCATTTCGGTATTGTCTTCACCTCATTTGTCTATCTCTTTCTCAGTCTTACTTTCACTCATCCCTGAATGGGTTTCACAAGTTCAAGTGACGTTTGTTTATTTCGGGAGGGGTTTTCACACTCAACTGGTCTTATGTTGCCATCATTTATGATGCATAACCAGAAGTAATTTGAATGAGACTGATAAATAACCAGCCAGTGATATCACTTCACTTTACTTCACTGCAGTGTTACTGTTTGCCTGACTGAGTGGTGAGTAAGGCTGCTCAACAGGAAAAACAACCTTAAATTGCTGAACCACAATATTATACAACATGCTCAAGAATAAACTAAAGCTGCAGAACAAAAGTGGAAATGGACATTCCTGACCTACTTCAGTTAGTGTTTATGAAGCCCTCATGTCATCGAACCTTCCTAAAAAAAGCACACTCTTCCACAAAGGGTGGGAGTTATTTATACTTTACTTCAAAAGCATAATCTCCTCCTGTTCGATTCCAAACAGCAGTTTGGTAAAGGGCTTTGGCGTGCCCTGTGATTATCAAAAGGGTGGTGTGAGAATTTACTGTTGACACCATGAAGTACACCACCGCTGGCCTTTCAGCAGAGGGGAAGAGTGAATTAGACCTGTAGTAGCGAGCTCTCCCTACTCAGTCGCAGCTCTGGCGCAGGGCAAGAGAGGACAAGTAAGAAGGAGGGGGCTGTGGAGAGTGATGATAACTGGAAAACAACTGGGCACAGCAAACATTCCTCCCCCTTGTGAACAAGCTGAACTCTATTTCTGTGCGTAAAGGGAGTAAATTATCACAACCACTTTTTTCCAAACCAGTTAGAAATGGTTTGAGTTACTCAATCTCCAGAGAAGCATTCGATTTAAATTACCAAAAGCATTCAAAACAAATAGTGATCACATGCCTGTGCATAATCCACATTACCGCTAACATTAGAAATCTTACAGTGATGGGGCAAAAGGTAACCAATGGGAGGGAAAAAATATTAATTTTGGGCAGCAACTAATGGTTATTTTCATTATTGATTTTTTTAGACTGTCTAAAATCTTTAAGTTCAGTTTAACATCAAAATAGTCGCAGATTCATTTTATGTAGCTCGACAAATCAATTGACTAATAATTTCAGCTGTTTAAGAGAACATTGAAATCAATGAAGTGGGACATGTAAGTAAGACAAAATGTGGCCACATTTTTTCCCAGGAGTATTTTAGGACTGTAAACACTGTAGATCAGATGCTTTGACTTCAACGTAATAGAGTGTCCCAGTTTCTCAGTTTACAAAGTGATGACTGGAGGCCCCAACCATCTTTCTCAATGGTTTCCCTTTATGGTCTTTATTCTGACTCGACCTTCTGACATGTGATCTACAAATGTCATCTAAATGACTTTTCTACAATCAGTTAAACAACTATAACATCACATAAGTTTGTTTAAAGTGTCAGATTAATGTCTGTATCATATTCTAATTATGCTCAGAAATATTACGATCCATAAGACCCTTAAAGATTTAGAGTATTTTGAGCAGTCATAGCGCTATGGAGCAGTGTTTTTGTCCCAGTATGAGTTGGTTTGTCTCATCTCAACAGGAACAAAGCTTCTTGCAAAAAAAACACCAGGAACAAGACATACTTGGTGCAAAAGGCTTTGCATGGGTAAATACCTGCAGCATAATTTGTGAGAAAATATTGGTAATATGGTGACACAATGTGACTTAAACCTAGAGACATACCAATGTTGACAGAGTCCTCCCAGTCTTCCAGTGTCTCCGTCACTATGAGGGTATAGACGTACGTCCTGTGCTTTCTGTCTTGATTGTGCTGCAAAGGTTTAGACGAGGACAATACTTGATATCACTGCTACAAACGATGTCAATGCAGTGCATACAAAGCTTGCCTATACAGTAAAGACATGATGTTAACTGTGATTAACTGTACTGTTTGTCTTTATAGACACTACGTGAACAAAACACCTTGTACCTAGCACTGGCACATAGACGCGAGGCATACCTACATAAAGGTATCCCAGGCACGATAGTAGGATTACCAGCTAAGTTAACACAGGATTTTAAAAAGTGTAGATTAGTATATATATAGGATTATATGTCTAGTGAGAATTTATGACAATTTTCCATGACAGTTTGACAAGCTTACCTCAAAAATGCCAAGTAGTCTGCCAAGCTTTCCCTTCACACCAGCCTGCGCGCGCACACGCACACACACGCACACACGCACACACATACACAAAGAAATGGAGTCATTTAAGATATTTACATTTAAGTGACCAAACAGTGTTTTTATATGTCACTACTATTTTTTTTTTTATTTAGGCTCAGAGGGACCTTCTGTGATTAACAAAACTGACTGAACACTCGCTTCACCACAGCAGGAACACGTGACCTGCTATTAAGAACAGCTTGTCTCTGTTCTGATGTGTATGCACATTCTCAGTTTGTCTCGTTCAGGACAGGAGACCCTGTGGCTTAGTACCATCCTAGCATGGCCACGTGCCTGTGAGACATCATGGCAGAGATGACCAGGTAGACCTAAACATAGTCTGAGTGACAGGATGACGAGACAGAGGGGCTTAGCACAAGTACAGGGCACGAGTCGAGATCCATTTCTGCTTATACATAGTTTGTGACAAATTTACTTTTGGAAGAAGACATCCAACGAATTTAGCCATGGAAACGTCAACTCACATGTGTGCTGGAGAAGTGGTTTCCAACATGAAGGGGGTCGGGTGCTTCACGAGAAGTTCCAAAACTAATGAGGTTGCGAGATGATTAGTGGGGTAATATATAAAGAAAATCTTTGAACTTCTTCAGGGGGTGAAAAATGTACAAAGTCACTTTTTAGTTTAACTAGACACAAACTTATAGACAAATTACACCCTGAGTCAAGAGGTCACGAGTAGAGAGTCCCAAACCTTTTTGCCTCACAAGCAAAAATAGATTAGGAACCACTATATAGAGTGTGGCAGTGCAGCTAGGTAGCTTGTGGAGCATGCGCCAAGTCAGCAGGTACTGATGACATGTATAATTAATTTTGTAAAGAAAAAAATCTGCCTGTTGCTGACCGAGAGACACACAGAAGCTATCCATGTTTCAGACTTCATTTTAAGATCCATGAGGATCAGCTGGGTTGTCATGAAGCCCACAACAGACAGAGACAATTGTTGTGTCCCAATTCCACATCACATACTGACTGCAGACAGTATGTGATACCATTTATCTTTGTCTGTCTATTATAGACATACAAGTAATCTTACCTTTCTCTCTAGAGTCTGAAATGTATTTATTTATTTTGTGCATTGCATTGTGGTGTTGTTCACTACTAAGGCTGTCTTTTGAGCTTTTGCAGTGTGAACACATTAAATACTTAAAACCTGTTTAGAAATAGCATGTAGGACAGAATTGTGACAAAGCAATTGAAGGATAACATGCCATGAAAAATGTAACACTGCCAGTCTTGAATTTATAGTGATATTTTCCAGCACTTTTGTCAAAAGATTATCTTTGATTTCAGTGGTGATAATACAAAGAGAAATCAAAATTATATTTGAAAATAGCCCGATAGGAAAGATATATCTCACATTTGCACTAATTAAAATGTGGAACCATTAGGTTGATGTACTGGACTTGTCAGCAGCAGGGTATTAAACGTGACGTTCTAAATTGTTAGCTTGCCACAGTAGTTGGTTTGTAGCTTATCCATATTCAGATACGTGTCTGCTGTGGGAGCCACAGGATGTGGGTAACTGGAAACCCTTCCCAAATGTCACTGTCATACTTCAAGGCTGTCAGCACCACCACTATCCAAGGCAGAAGCTCACAGCTCACTCCATGCCAAACACTCTCTGGCCAACTACCAGCAGCCCCCCCTTTACTAAACCGCAGAACAATTAACCGGTCATTTATGCATCATTGCCAAATATTTCTATCCAGGCCAGTGCAAGAGTTTGGAAACCTTTCTGTAATGTGTTCAATTTCAGTTCAAACACCAACATTTGAGTCTTGGGAGGTTTACTTCCACACCAGAAACCCTTTGAACACGTGAAATGACCTAGTTCACAATGTCCATGTTTGCTCATTGTTTATCTACTTTCATTTTATGACAACACAGCTTGTGAAAGCAATGCTGTTAATCAGCTGACTCTCACCACTCACATATTGGAAATTCCCATCACCAGTTGAGTCCTACTTTTATCTCCATCATTGTGCAACTAGAGCATTTATAACTTTTTATTCCTTAACAAATAAATAAAGTGAGCTCCATGTTCCTAAACTAAGTTGAACACAAACTAAAAACAGTTGTTTCCTCCGAGGAAGAAAATCATCTAAATGCTCAGCAAAGGTAAACAGCAGTAATATCAAGTACATGCAAAATCACCACTAAGGTTACTTTAAAGCAATGCGGACCATAAAATGAGAGCTATTACACGATGTATAGCTGTGTGTGTTTTCTCACCTCTTCGTACACCTCCCTCACAGCGGCTCCATAGGGCTCCTCCTCAGGTTCCATTCCCCCTCCTGGCACAATCCATTGGTCTGGATGTCGACTGCTGCTCACCAGTAGCACCTTCCAAGGAGAAAAAACTTCATTAGATGCCATTAACGCACCAACGGCATGCTCAGGTTTACAGTCCCTCACCACTATAGGTGTCTGGTGGCAGCTGAGTGTGGTGTTATTGATTTAGCAGGATGTGTATGGAACATCTCACATGTTGTGTCATTTACTGTATTTGCATAATGTAATATGAGTGTGTTGGGGATCGTGCTTCTGAGCATGACACATTCTTTGCCTCATAATTTAAATAGTTTAACCGGTATGATTTTTCATGTATCAGCCTGTTGTTGGATGTCCCTGCATTGAAAGCTCTAACTGATGCACATGAGATATGACACCTGTGAGGAATACTCATGTTTTAGATGCATAATATAATGCAAAACAATTAATATTACCATGAACAACCTCAAATTTTAAAAATTCTATTTATTAAAATTAAAAACCGCTGCATTTCAGCCATATTTTGTGTAACAAAGTTATAAAAACATGAGAAGAAAATATTTTTTAATTTTAAATAATCAAACTAAAACCCACACACTATGTTTAACTGACCTAATACATGCAGTTTGGTCTTTTTTGAGCATGGTACCCCTCTGGAGACGCAGTCACTTGACCTTAAACCCTATCTGGCATCACACTGACCCACATTAAGAGCATGTGTGAATACTTTCTAAATTCTGTTGAACATGTGCAGCCACTACATTTTCCTGTAATAGCTCTCTTGACAGCAAAGATTGGCACCAAAATTGTTGCTATCTGCATATTAGACACTTACAGGCAAGCACAACCGTCCCAGTTTCCCAACAAATAAGACGTGTCCGCATTCCTGCTGAGACCTGATAGTGGGAGCATGGCAGATTTGTGACAAGCACAAATGACAACATCTCCACTGTCATCAAAGCTGGTCTCAATAGCACCCAAATTACTGTGATGAGTGAAACTTCACGCGGTGTTACCCTTCGCTGAAAGTCATTTTTCTAAGCAGGTCAAGAGTAAGTTAAAACCCCACAAGAAATCTCAAGACTCAGGACTTTGTTCAGACTAGCATCTATTTTTCCAGTCTCACTGTTACACTGTTACTGAATACAGCACGCCATAAAACTACAACTGAAAACTCACAAAGAGTTTCTGTTTACCACTTTACATGCTTTGTGTGCATGTGTGTGTGACAAAACTCTCTCTGTATCTGTCCTGACATTTACAAACTCTATAACTTATACTTAACACGGGCAACTCTGCAAATACTTATGTATGGATCACAGGCCAAGTTAGATGGTAAAAAGTGATATCACAGAATTAGAAATGGAGGCACTGTATTCATTTATTTAATGTCCATGTGGTGTAAAGAGTTTGCTGCTGACTGATGACGAGGTGGAAAATTAATAGCTGCAGATGATGAGAACAGTGAAGAGTCTCTGCCTCACACTATCAGTGCAGGGCCCTGAGAGCTGCAGAAACACTGGCAGCCATCTCACTGACACAAATGCACACAACATACACACATGCATGCGCAATTTCACACAAATGCCATGTGAAACACGTAGGCACTCGAAAAACCACTGGATCAGCAGTTGCTTTTCTGTATGAAAACAAAAGAGCTTGGCAGAGGAGGTTAATGACCCCAAATAAGCTCCACGCACCTCAGTGAGAGTTCAAAGTGAGGAAGAGCCATGAGTCACATCCTCATCAGCTTTACCATGATCAACACCTGGGGCCTTATTCATAAAACTTCCAGCTACAAAGGCTTGCTCCTACTGACGAAATTAAAGGAAAATTACTGAATGAATTTAATCAGAACCACACAATTCAAAACAAACACAAAAAGTCACTGATTCTGAAATCAAAAAATCTGGAAGGTGATTTTTCAGTGAAGGCGGATCAAAACAACAACTTCTTAACTTCAACATGTCCGTGGTTGTGGGGCCTTCAGGCGACAAGCAGGTTAGAGATCATCTTCTTCAACTAGCTTTTCCTTGTACTTTGCAGCAAGCTTCGGGTCCATCTGGACCTCAGGGGGAGCGAGAGCATGCTTTGCAACAAACTCTAGGTTGGGATCGCCGATCAGCTCCCTTGCTAGGAAAGGCTTTTAAATTTTACTAGATGCAAGTAAGAATAAGGTTAATCACAAAGCATCTTAGGAAGCTCATATGGTGAAAAACTGTAAGGAGTACGGAGGAGGACTCTAAAGTAGCTTGAAAGTTTCTTAGGAAGAGAAGAAAATGGTGGAAAGAGGAAGAGGTAAACGAAATATACTCCAAACACTGAATCACAGTGAGTTAATGAAAAGTTACAGAAGAGATCATCCATAATGTTTGTGGTTGATCTCAGTAGACGTGCACTGAACTGGAAAAAATGCAAGAGGGCAGCAGTGAAGACCTGGGTCTGTCACACAAACAATTACAGGCCTTTCACAGTCTCATATTGTGACACAGTTCTTTTTACTTCCTGTGGATGTCCACATCTTGCAGGCTCACAAAAGGGCATTAATAGACATTAATTACTGTACTACAATCACCAGCATAGTAACGAAGCAAATAAATATAACAACTATGAGTATGTGAACGGGCTACTGCGTAAGTAGGTCTGTGTTTTTACATATAGCTCAACAGAGACGTTATTACATAAAATACTACTCATGATTACACCATGTTTTAAGTTAATTAGACCTATCAATTTCGCTGTCCATTAACACCAAGAACATTTTTGTTTTTTTGTTTTGTTTTGTTTGATGAACCAATCATACCTTTTAAAAGAATGAGTCATACTAACAAGGTCAAGCAGACCCCCTCATTAAGGTTTAACTTTCTGTCCTTTCCTTTCTCAGAGCTTACTCCTGAGCTAGGATCCCTTAGGCATTTTAGTCTAAGTTAGAACCTCTTTAAGAAGGAAAGTTTGAAAAATGAAGTCCCTGATCACAATGTAGTGAAAATACTGTATTATTCAGTCTTCAACCTCAACACAGCACACCATAAAACTACAACTGAAAACTCACAGAGAGCTTCCGTTTTCCTCTTTACATGCTTTGGATCATTGATATAAATACTAAAATGCATGTGTGTGTGACAAAACTCTCTCTGTATGTTTCTACATTCACAAACTTATTCTTAACACAGGATAACAACTCCGTCAATATTTATGTATGGATAACAGGTCAAGTTAGATGGTACACGTGTTTTTGCTGTCATGAAAATATCACATACAGTGAACTCAATCTGCAGTAGCCACTTTCTCACTTAAAGCTGCAGAGCTCGATATTTATCTCACTAATTCCAGTGAACTCTTTATAGTAAAACCTCAAGACATTGGTGGGGAATTATTATTGTTATTATTAGTGACACAAATATAAAGTGACTGGTATTTATGTAAGACTTATCTACTTTACTGGATTATTATTAAACTAAATTGATTATATAAATAACTATGGCATGTGATCATAATAATAATAATAATAATAATAATAATAATAATAATAATAATAATAATAACAATGTTGTTTTGTCTTGCATTGAAAAGTGAAAATAGACAATCAATGTGAAGTAATCCTGTCTAGTATTTTTCTGCAGGCCTGTCCTCCTGGACTCCAGCCGACATGTTGAGGAAGTGACTGTAAACCAGGCACGCAGACTGGACAGATAGTTTACCACATAAAGTGTGACACATGCAATCAAAGCACAGACAGCGAGATTGACAGATGGAATCAGCATGGCGATGCGATAGGAGACCATTTCATCATCCTCCGGTGCATTCAACAATAATCAAAGTGACTTTTAGCATATGTCAGCACTGTGTGACAGATGAACAGGGGAGAGGGTGGCAGCATGAGGAGGAGCAGGAAAGCAAATCTGTCAGGGGACAGCAAGTGCCTGCACCTTGTTTCTATAAATTGCAGCTGATAGGTCACTTGGTGTTTAGTACTCAGTGTAACGCTCGGCCCCCCCAACCAGGCCCCTACGACCCCAGCCCCCCTATCACATGTGGTCCTGAGATGGGCTGCCGTCACTAGGCAGACACGTAGTAGGACAGCCACCCACCCCCAGTGTATAACCATTCTTCTATATTAACTCCTAATTATCACCCCGAATAAAAAGGAAAGTAATAAATGGTAAGTAGCATCATGCATTCAGTATTAGTATGAGAGGTAACAAGTAAAACTTTCATATCAAACTATAGAAATTCATACTTTAATTTAAATCTAATCGTTTTTGAGTGGGTGTGGGACAAGACAGACTAAACAAACTGTATCAAGACAAATGTTCCAGCACTCCATTGCACATGATTACACATGGGCATGCAGGAGCTGCTTGGTGCCTCAGCATTATAGGATTAGTGCTCACAATGACATGTGTTGGTATGGAAATTACCCTGCACAAAAACCACATCAGCTGATGCTGGAAAACAAAAAAACACCACATAGGTGAGTGAATGCCAATGCAAGGTGGTATTTACAGGCTGCATGAGGTGCAATTACATATACGTTTGATGAGAATATAAATGTGTAATCAAATAAATTCAATGATAATACTGCCAGGACACACCGAGGAAGCCTTGTCTTTATGAATTATGAGTTGTTATGTAAATGATGATCTCCTCCTGGGTTACAGTCGGTGCCATCTTGTAAGACCCCCCTGGCGTTTAGTTAGTAGGTAAAATATTTGGCAGCCAGGATGTGTTCACCTCTGACTCAAATGAAAAAGGCACCACACACACACACAATTTTAAGCTGAATCTAAGGCTGAGCGCACTGATAAAGCAGAGTACTGTGACTGACAGAGTTAAACTAAACTTACCTCGTCCTCTTTTTCGGTTTTAAAACACAAACACGCCGCTCTTCTCTTGAACCCTTCCCCGTCGTACGTCCTGGTCTGGTTGGGCTTAAACTTCATCATTTATATCAACAATAGTCGAGTGCCAGGAGACCTCAAAAAAGCGAAAATCTGTCTCCACGACAGTAGCTTCGGCTGTCCGAAAGTGGGGCAGCAGGAGCGGTGTATCCCCCTCCTAAATCTTCCCAACTTTCTTCAGATAGTCCCGGCTACAACGTGTGAACTCGGTCCATTCAATCCCTGAGCAATGTCAGACTGCATCTGGTCGTATATATTGAAGCTACCATGGTGGTTCACTGTCAACACGCATGATTCAACTCACATCTGTGGTCGGCGAGCAGCTAGCAGCTGACCTGAGAGCTGCGCAACAACAAGCTGCCTGTCAGCTCCCAAGATACACACGACACAAGTTTAATGTTCATAATTAACAAGACGATTAATTAAATATATACCTGGATTAAGTACAGCTGGAAGCTCCACGCGGACACTTTTTCCAGCTCGGTTGCCTAGTAATAATCAAAAAACGTCTCGTGCGTGAGTGATGCGTTTCCTGGAATTAGTAATGATGCCTTCAGGTACCGCTCCTGAGATCTTTAACCCATAAAACTAAGACACTTTGACGGTAGTTTAAGAGCATTTTTCGTGTGAGATGCTATCAACACAGGTCATTATAAACTGGAATTGTGATTAGGGTGTTTTATTCTTTAATAGATAGATAGATAGATAGATAGATAGATAGATAGATAGATAGACAGATAGATAGATAGATAGATAGATAGATAGATAGATAGATAGATAGATAGATAGAAACAGATTAAAATTAAAAACCAGTGCTAAGAAATTAAACATTTGCAGAGTAATTAAAACAACACAGTAGCATCCTCTGTATTTTTAAACGTCCAGTGTGTAAGATTTAGGGGGCTTTAATTACAAAAATAACAGATATTAAATACAACCTGCATAACTATGTTTCCATTAGTCTATTATCATCTGAAAATAAGAATAATTGTGGGTTTGCTACCTTAGAATGAACCTTCCACCGAGTCGTCTCCCCACTTTTACTCCTCACACATATGTAGAAATTTGATTATTTTTAAGGTGAGCAAAGACAAATAAATACACCACAAACTATAAACTGAACTATAAAAATAGCACATTGACATTACATTTATAACATAAATTACACTGCACTGACAATTTAAAGGTGGACTTAATGGAATAAATAAGCTCATGTATGTAGTAGGTGCTGCCTTGGCTCATATCTTGGTAACCTACATGTGAGAAAAAACAAGCTTTATTAGTTGCTGCAGTTGGATTTTCATGATTACCAAACTTCCCACAGTAAGTGAACGAAGCATAAGGCCGTTCCCTGCTGTTTTAAAGGGCAGGTCAACAAAACAAGAAACCCTGTTCACTCCAGTGCTAACACTCACAGGTTATTTACAGCAGCATACTTCTTATACTGAGGTGGTGGAGCCTGAAAAGCACTGCTTGGTATTGAAGTTACAAAGCACAGTGCTTCCCTCTAGTGGATTTGGGCTGTCTTTAACCATCAGGATGCGTTCAAAGGTGAAAATATGTTTAAAAATGACAATGCTTGATTAGTTGGATGTCTATTCTTCACTGTAGACTGTTTCCAAAACCAAGACATATTCATTCATAACTGTGGGACACTGATATCTGGCTGCAACAACATGAACTTATGAATAATCCTGATCCACATCTAAAGAAGCACTATGGTTCACATGAGGATTAAAAGGACCATACTATGCTCTGCTAAGATAATTACAAAAATTAGGGGCATGGGGGCATGCAGGCTCCAATTTTCCAGGACAGTGAGACAAACTCTGAAGACCCCTTTGAATTTTTAACCTAATATAACTGGACCAGACCCATGTGCCTGGAGACGACACACAGCTCTGTGTAAAGGTTTTAGACAGATAGATAGGTTTAGAGGAAAGCATTCATTTGATTTGATTTGCGTTTTAATAATCCTTCAGTGGATTAAGTTGTAATTTCTTGATGGTTTGAATCAGCAATGCGGTAATACTTATAATCTTCTGTAAGTCAGATATCACATACTGTATGAGCAGATCACAGTGAACCCCTTCAGATATTTTCAGTGGCTAAATAAAATGAACAGAGATGTTATGTTTTATACTGTACTAAAAATATCTGATACATTTAACCCATTTAATGTAAAGCAGGAAAACTCACACAATTGTTCTGAATAGAATTATCTAATTATGTCTTTTAAGATGAATATTTTCTGAGATGGTACTTATATTCTACTATTATTTCAGATGAAAATACTGTACTTGTAGTCCACTACATTTATTTAATAAATGTTTTTATACATATCAAGTCCTGCACACCCATTTACACTTTTTTGGCTGATTAGACCTCTAGTTGGATTTAAGCTATGATATGACTTATGTGAGGTTACCACAATTGATGTAAGTGAAGGTGTGTCCTATCTAAAAAAGTCTAATCAGGCCAAATAAGTGACCTTCGTGGGACAACATTTTTTTATAAACTGGCTTCACTTCAAGCAGCTGCCTACATTTTCATATATAGTGTTCTGCACAATAAACTGAAAGAGGCCCTTCTGCATAATGAGTATTTTATGTGGTTGGTTATTTGTTGATAATATCTTTATATTTTCTAAGTGATTAACTTGTAATAAATCTGAGTACTTCTTACACCACTTGGCCATGAGCATTCTTACCAACACCTCACAGTGGTCATGGCAGTATTAACTATTACAAAATGTATTAAAAAAAAAAGAATAACAACAAGGCGACTATTTATTAATCAACATATTTTATTTACAGAACATAAAAGTATGCAGGTGGACTGTTTCATAGCATTCTGAGAGCAGGAAAACATTTCCTCCCCAGATTAATAGAAAGAATGAATTTACAAACAGTGAACTAAATACAGACTTTTCAGCCAAAGACCAATCACAGCTGTTGAGAGTGAAAAGCCTCCATTGATGAGTTTGATCCCGTAACAATCCAGCATGTCCTCTTGTACAGATCACCACCCCCCTCGCATCATCAAACAAGTGACAGCTCAAATGTAACCACTGCCTCGTGAAATAAATGCCAGTGGAAGAAGTAAACCAGAGTCTTATAGCATTAGACTGTGACATACAGAGAGAAAGCAGAGCGGTTAGTATGGCGATCGCAAGAAAGATTCACATATAAAAAGACGGGACTTGATAATAAAATATAATATGTGCTAAAACTAAGGAAAGGTCCATATGTTCACACTCTCGCACACCATCCCCAAGCTTATAGTTTACACTGAGAGAGATTGAAAAAGTTAACGTGACAATTGAAGGCTCAGTTTGGCTTTTAGTCATATTATTTTGTATTTAAAGCAGCCAGATGTGAATGTGTGATTGTTTCCGCGTCCTGCTTGGGTGTCGACGCAGGACAAACCTCTGGTTCGCCTCCATGTGAGTGTCTACATACAGTGGGCTAGTAGTAGTTAGCTGCTTTTAATAAACAAACAGCGACACAAGGAAACAAAGTTAAAAGAAATAGTATACAATATTGACATGTAGCCACTTTCTCCTCCCCACCCACTCCACTGCTCCCCGAAACCCACATCCAAAATGTGGGATGTAGGACGTCCTGTTCCCTCTTAAATGTGCTTGTTAAAGCAGCGGTTCGCAGAAGCCTCCAAAAATCCGTGGACAAAGAAAGCGAGGTGAGTAGATCTAAAACCTCTGCCCATGCATTTGAACAGCAGTGAGTTAGGACAACAACGAGTTATTTCGTTACTTGTGTGCATTTAAATCACCAATTGTCTGCAGCTGTTTTTATATATATATATATATATATATATATATATATATATATATATATATATATATATATATATATACACACACACACACACACACACACTGTGTCCTTTAAATGCAAATGAAGCTGGAAGAGATCTTGACAGAACATGAGGAGTTGTGTCACACTTCACTTCCACTTGTGTCTCCACCTGTTAGACTGCTCTACACTTCTCCAGCATAAAGCCTGGTCCATGTCTTGGCTGTGAAGTTAAAAACAAACAACAGAATATGAACACAAAATACATAATGTAGCACAGACATACAGTATACAATCAGGATATGGTACGCGCAATTATAGAAATACAGAGCCAAACACAAAATGCAACGTAAATCATACATTTTTTGGTACATGTGTGTGTATTTTAGAGGTGTGGAAATTTCTTGATGATGCATCACGTGGATGATTCTACATCGATGGCAGTGACCGGACATAAACGCAAAATTATAGCCTACTAATGCTGATTGTTGATTTTCTAGCTTCAGCTTTAAGACAATAAAGTTCTTTAAGTTACGTCACTACATTTCAACGTCGCTCTCTTGCATTAAATTGTGTACGAACGTTATGCAAACGGAGCATCTTTGGCAAAACAACGTTACTTTTATGTGTTGGTAGATATGGAGGGAGGATTACTGAGAATGAGAAAATGGAAAAGACACACTGTGTGTTAAACCACGTTAGCAGTTTTAACCTTGAGCTAAGATTTGCCAGTTAATCAGCCAAGAATTGAGGAGGTGTTGTCAGCTCTCCACAGCAAAACCAAAGCCTGGGTAATGGACTCAATGAGCAAAGCTAGTCGAGTTGACATTACATGCAATTCCTGAATTCTGTCACCACTGACTCAGATGTAACAATAGCAGCAAATGTTATGTTTATGTACTGAAATGGGTCACACGGATACTATTGAAAACATGCAGCTTATAGACGGTGCAGTCAGATTTTTGAAAGCACTTTATACAAAATAATAAGCTGGATGTTCCTTTAATGCAAATGATGGAGGGTAAAGGGAGCACGCTCGTCTAAAGCTGGGTGGAAAGTGTAACGAACCTTCGGTAGAACCAAAGCAGATCATTGCTCTTACCTATTTCTATGGCTTCGGCTTCACTGGCCTTCCACATCTCTGCGATGTCATTTGCTAGAGGATCATCAGGGTTGGGTGCACTTAGTAACGCCTGGATTGAGAGCAGCACTGTACGAATCTGCAGAGCTGGCGACCATTTATCTGACAAAATGACAAACAGAGGGACACAAAGCTCTAGTTGGGGGTCACAAGTGTAAGAGGCCCTTGATCTTTTGAGCAAGATGTAATTGGCAAATCCCTCACTTCACTGACAAGCCAAACATCACAGGACAGAACATATACAGGCTTTTTTTTTTACAGTAACAAGCCTGACTGAACAGATGTAAAGTGGCTGTTGAAGCTAAACAAATTTTCTTTAAGGTAAATCACAACGCATACCACACATAGCTTACCTTTCAAAATGTCTAGACATATTCTTCCCAACTTGTCTATATTGGGATGATATATTTTGGTCATGAAGCGTACTTTAGGAGCTGCCATGGGATATTCCTCTGGTAAAAAGAGTTCAAGTTTAAACGTGCCGCCCTCAAAAGGTGAGTCCTGAGGTCCAGCAATGACCACATGAAAGTAGCGTGCATTGCCTTCATCTGGCTCTGCCTTGATGCCTGGGACAGGCTCTGCAAGCAAACGCTGAGTTTCCTGGTGAAGGAAAAGACAGAAAGAAATTAACTAAACTTTGGTTTGTCTTTCAGAAATAAATCTATAAAAAGGTATGTTTTTATGAATTAATTACTAGCAATTTTTTACCCAATAAAGACATTTTCTAACTCTCTGTGCTTGTCCAAATACTTCTGTGATAACATTTTTTCACATAAAATTGTCATGAGACATCTCCAGTTCATTACTTCAATTAATTACTTGTTTTTTTATAATACAAGTTTTCAGAAATGTTACATTTAATATGCAAAACTGTCTAATTAAAAATGCAAATTAGCATACATTTCCAGGAGAGCCAAAGATTTCCACAGAGGGTAATTTGTATATTTCGTTTTATCACTCCATGAATCAGAAAACACTGTCAATGGACATAAAAAAAATTAATGATTTCATTCATTTACGTCAAGTTTTAAGAGAGAAAATGTTATACAACTGAATGTTAACAAACTCCTTCAGAATATATTGGGGGAAAAAAACTGGAAGGTTTGACCAGAGATTTCTGTTTAAAGATATGTGTCATAAAATTCCATACATTTTATAATACATAGACACCACAGGTGATCAGGGTAAAACATTTTAACTAACAGATATGACCATGAAACTGCACCAGTTGATTACTTACATTAAGACAATTATTTTCTATTTTTCTTAAATGTTTAAATATGAAAATGAGAGATTATCTAATGCTAACTTTTGGTGAATTTAGGAGAAATCTACAGATTCAAATGGACAAAGTGCAGTAAAATAATCCTAAATGTGGAGGTTTTGTTTTCATTAGTCTGAAAGAAAAAAATCACAAGTGCATGAAAAACATGTACAAGCATGTTTTGTTTTGCTTTAAAATGACGGGACAGGGTGCGAAAAAAGCACAGAGGTGATTAAAAATGAAATACCAAGATGTTTTATCGACTAAATATCAAATATTTCATGCTCATCTCCTTCAGTGAGTGTGGACACTAAATTATGAGGGCTGTTATGGAATTTTCTATCCTTAGGTTACACGAGGTCACGTGTGGGGCTTGAGGTCCTCAGCAGTATTAATTGTTTGGCTTTGATTGGGAACAGGAGGTGCCAGTCTATCTCAACACTGTGGTGGCCAGGGTCGAAGAGACCTATTGCTGCCTTCATAGACATAATAGATAGCTGGCTGTTGACGTTCCAATCTGCGTAAACAGACATCTGTGTCTCCAGACTAGAATATGTTGACAATAACACCTCCATAGGTAAAGACATTCTCTTTGGCTAATTCTGGGCGTATAGTATTTGTGGTGTTATCTTGGGGTTTAAAGTCTGTCCACCAGGATGAGTTGGGCAGAATGTGAGACCGACTCAGGCACTTCTGATGTACTTTGAGAGTGTCTCTAATTCTCCTTGGCCAAGTGTCAGTAAATATTACAGCATAAGACATCAGAGGCTCCTGAACACTTTCTTCCCTCCTGACCTCACCACTGACCTTTGACTTCAGCAATTTCTCCACAACAAGGGCTACAAATAAAGCTGTCGTGTTATTGGGCGACACATCCCTAGGTTTTTTCATTTGATACTGGTAAAATTTGTTTATTAATATTATATGAATGTTGCAGAGATGGTAGGAAGGAGGTGGACTGTAGTCTGCTTGGCTTTTATCCTTGAACACAGAGGGGAGAGAGAGGCTTTGACAGCAATAGTGGCTCACTGCTGTAACTCTGAAGACTGTGCAGTATGTATCTGTCTTTTAGAGGTGACACTGACTCAGCCACCTCCTCGCAAGAGACCATTCCCATCGGCTACTGCAGCAAAGGCCTCTCCCAAACCATAGTGACAGCCAAGTGACCTACAGAAACACACACCTTTCCTGTGAAAGAGGATCAGGTATCTGATATCTCTTGCACGACATTATATAAACCGCAGTGTTCGCGACTCGACAACAAAGAAAGCAATAAATAAATAACAACCTAACCAACTGAAGTTATGAAGTCAAACAAAGCTTGCCAACAGCGGACACTCCTTGTTTTTGATGTTCTTTTCCTGAATGCAACTGGGAGTGAGATTCCTGAAATGTTTCAGATAACCCACAGACAAAACCATGCAGTGAAAACACAGACAAGAGAGGGGCTCCCAGTCCCAGTCACACGCTCTGAGGGCTCAAGGGCTCGGTCCGCTAAGTACGCTAAGTCCCAGCACCGCCACCTTTTCCCACCAACGCTAGTCTGCGGTCTGCTTACTCACCCACCTGTGCAACCTTATCATTCATTCAAGTTCCCTTAATAAAACTATATACGGGCTCAGCACTATTTCTTTACAAATCGTAAGCTCTAATACACTGTGACTATCATATTTACAGTAAGGGCTTGTCTATTAAGACCAAAATTAAGCAGATTATGAAGAATGAACTAAATTGTAGACTGGAAGAAAATTATTCACTTAATAAGTTCACAAATATAAATAATTATTTTCAATGTTCTTGACATTTTATAGACCAAATGATTAATAATTTAACATTAGTGTTAATAAAATAATAATAATAATAAATTGCAACCTTAACTTTAACAACAAGTATCAATTAATTGGTGTCCCTCTCATAACTTGCTCCACTGAAATGTGATGATGACACAGACATAAAATGCAACCAAGGTACTGAAAGTCTGGGTTATAAACAAGCCCAGTTGCCCCAGATTTAACCCTTCTTGAAGAACAATTAAAGTACTATTTTTGTCACTTGAGAACAAACATTTTCACTGGATACAACAAGGACTGTTGTTGACAGGTCAAGCCAGGTGATTTTAACTCTTTAGCATCTTACTAATGCTGATGATCAAACACTTCATCCATATCACTGTTTGTCGTAGTCATGACACTGTTTAACATAACTCTGAGCGAGCTAGTTACGAGCTAACTAACTAAAGTGCAAAATTGTAAAAACAGTAAAGTGTACAGGAGGCAAACATCCCGTTTTATGTTCATGCATGCTTAAATTAAACGTATAATACTGGCAGTATCAGGCTAACTATCGTCATGTTCAGCCATGAAGCCTCTGCAGTGCTCCTGTTGTATCATTCAAAACAAACAAAGCTAACAAAACAGCCGTTGTTAGCATAGTTAGCCTGGTTAGCTGTCTGATCCGTAGCAGCTGCGGTGCTTGAACAGTATATTTAGGAAAAGATAACCCCGCTACACAGCACATTTATTCGCCATTTTTTTTACAAGTGGTTGGTGTGTTTTTACCCCGCTGTGTCTGGGTGTATCTGCTGTGAAACGGAAGTTACTTTATCAAACTAACGTTAGCGTGTGGATGCTAACGTTAGCACACAAAACTGTCAACCGGGCGAAGCAGCAGCAGCGCAGCACGGGGAGGTTAGAGAGCACCTGCGGGGTTTAAACCATGACACATGCTGCTGATTAACATGTGGAGTAATTACCTTTATGATCCTGCGGGGCAGTCCTGCCATCTCGTCTTTAATGCGGGCTTTTAGCTCTCAGTGCCTCCTCTCATTGACAGCGAGCACACGTCTTCCGGGTCCTCTGCGTCATGACAGTGGATGGAGGGACGGGGATGGAGCCGGTGATGGAGCACGGCGAGTAATTCATCACAGTTCGTGTTTAAGACAGATATTAGAAAAGATTTATCGATATAATGGATTAAAAATGATGTGATACATACACCAAATGATCCTCTGTAGTGCAACTCATCATGGTGAGCACTATTTGAAATATTCACTTTGAGAATAGGCTATTCATTTGGTCTCAAAAAGTTAATTGGGTCTCAAATATTTTGTCTCAGAATCAACATTACAAATTTAATTGATCCAGTAAATCAGTTTATAGAGAAATATCTTAATGAAATATTTGAATTCTCTGTGATACATGTGACTATTATTTTATTTATGATGTGGATCATGTCCTGCAAATGTTGTGTGGATGAATATTGTAAGATAAGACAGACTTTAATGATTGCACACAGCTCGTACACACAAGGTGGATAAGAAATGACTCATAAATAAGAAATATATATAAAAAGTCATGAAGTCATGCTTGTGTTAAAGAGTCTGACAGCTGTTCATGATGGATGGATGGATTATGAATATCCATCCACAGATATAGGATTGACAGGTCATGTTTTTAATTTTCACCTTCGCCTGCAACCTGCAAAGTTATATATCCATCATCATCAAGGCATCATGTCATAGCATCAATTTTACAACATTTAAGTAGTGGCTACAGCCATTTAACATATATGTAATTAATATATGATTAAATAATTGGAAACGGTGAGTGAGAAAGTTCTTTATTATTAAGATTATTAACATTATTTACAGCCAAGATTAATTGTATTATATAGCAGCACTTTTATGGAGTATTTTTACACTGTGATATTTAATGAAAATAATTTGTTTTTGTTTTATTAATTGTTTTTGTTATTTGTTGTTTTTATTACAACTGATCAGCTATCACTTTACTCTCGTTGTTTATGAACTCACATCTAAAAGTGCAGTTTATGCATCACTGTACCTGTCAAGCAGAACTCTAAAATACTTTAAAATACCTTTGATTACAGACATTAATATGGCCGTGTATTGTTTGCAACATTTCTCTCAAGTTGAAGAGCCAAACTTTGTATCCCACAGCTACTCCAACTGTTCTAGACAAAACAAAGCATGAATTAGACTTCCATAAACCAATAAGGCTGAACGTTACAGCTGCATTTTAAAAAAAACTTTTTTGGCACTGCAGGATGAATGGACGCTATAGATTGGAGGGGGTTTGGAGCTCCTCCTCCTGACATCTCTGTATGGACAAAAGGATCGTCCCTTTGGGTGTGAAGCCTGTTACATAGACATTATCAGTGCAGGAACCCAAGGAGAACTTTATTATTCAAAAAGCTGACTAAGAAGAAGACATCCAGCATGCAATTTCTGTCCCATCCTAGCCCAGCAGGTGGGTTTGATATTTCTGCAGTTGTTATTCATTTGGCATTAATTTAGTGTGTAGAAACAAAAGTAGAATAAGAAATGTAAGTGGGATCTGTTTTTTTTTTTTATTTATTTGACAGGAGTGTGGTACATTTTATCAGTCTTCGGACACGATAGAGGTTGTTGAATTTTGTGTTACACTGTAGAAAACCTTTATTTCATAACCTTGGCTTTTCCTCCCTGGTGTAGGGCTAAATATCATTGTTGTTTTGCAAAATATGCATATTATAGGCAACAACCAGATGTAAAATCGGAATCTATAATTACTACTCATTTGTTGCCTGGCAGGTGCAAGACTTCTCATTTAGTTACTATCATGGAAGCTCCTCAGACCAATCTGACCTTTTAAATTGACCTATTTCTGTACATTTATGCACACATAAAACATTTTTATGGCTTTGCAAATTTGTTTAATTTTTAAAAGATTAAAATGGCTGACTTTTTAGAAACGTAAATAAATCAAGTCCTATAAAAAATATTCAACAAGCTACAACTTTCATGAAAATATTAGATAGAAAGATGTTATTAAAATATTACAATATTTGATAGATAGATAGATTTTCTGCAACTCATCTACACTTTAAAGTAATGTTTCGTATACACTTTGCAGTTGTGTCTTTCGGCAGTCTGCCTTGCCTCACCTCACCAACCCAAAAAATTTCCATTGTTCGACACACACAGGAACAGATGAACCAGCACCTAATTTAGTCCCTTCTCTCAGTGCACAGAGAGAACAGACAATATCAGCCACATTAGAGTGCTTGATTTGAGAGGCAAGATCTATCTCGACAGGGCTTAGCCACACTTCCTTATCAACTTGGAGGATTTTATATAGAGGCATTATGTGTTTGATAAACAAGACTCTGTCTAAAGGAAGTGTGCTTTTACTTTGATGCTGAGAGTTAAATGAAGCAATATCTGCTGGTAAGCACAGCATATGAGTTGTTCATTTGAAAACATTTCATTATAGGCCCATTATATATAGTAGATGTAGTATTTTACAAGAACATTTTCTGTAACTGTTTTTCTTATCCTTTCACTGCAGAAGTTCTACATGAATACTACAAAATACAAAATACTCTTATTTGCTTCCTGGTGGAGATTTAGATGATAACTCTTATAGTTGTCTGGTAAATATGAGGCTATACCAGCAGCCAGTGAGCTTAGCACAAATGTGGAAGAGGGAAACATCTAGCCTAGCTCTGTCCAATTACCAAAATCTGTCCACCAACAGCACTGAGATATAATGTGTTAAAGGTCCAGTGTGTAGAATTTAGTTGCATCTAGTGGACTAATCGCTGCATTGCAATCTCCTCACATCACCCTCACCTTCCTAATGTAAAGGAGAAACAACACTTTAATGATCCTCTCTAGAGTCAGTATTTGGTTTGTCTGTTCTGGGCTACTGTAGAAACAGTTTTTCAACATGGCGGCCTCCATGAAAGAGGACCCGCTCCCACAGTAGATATAAAAGGATAATTTTTAACTAACAAAAACAAAAAGATTCTTATTTTCAGGTGATTATACATGCATGAAAACATAGTTATGATTAATATATTGAATGTCTGCCTTATTGTGAAAATAAAGTCCCCAAATCTTACACACTGGACCTTTAATTAGTGAACTTTAGAGGTGCTGACAAGCAGATTTATTTTACCAGTGGTCGGTTTCCAGTCTTAGCTAAGCTAATGTCCGCAGTATTAATCTACTCATTTAATTATCTGCAAGAAACTGCAAGAACTATTCTTTTTATAATCTGGTGACCCCTTAAATCCGCTTTGAGGATCCTGACCTTCAGGTTTGGAAGATGAGACTTTTATTTTGTACAACAAAAACATCTTAAATATTTAACTCACTGATCCTTTCCGTGACCTAAGTCATCTGTAAATGTAATTTCTTTGATTTTCTTTCATAGCTCAGTGGAGCTCACGGTCCTACCTGGCCTGTGTATTCATCCTGATCGCCTCCTCTGGACCAGTTTCACCCCTTCATGTCCCTCCAGCGTCGACAGGTCTCCGCTCTGCTTTCTCTGCCACACGAAACAATAATGTGGTGGGAGGGAAGCAGACGGCAGTGACCTTCAACAGGCTCATGGTCAACATTGGAGGGGATTTCAATGCAGATACCGGCCACTTCCGCTGCCGTATCCCCGGGGCTTACTATTTCTCCTTCTCTGTGGGGAAATTTCCAAAGAAAATGCTCTCTGTGATACTGGTGAAGAATGGAGAGGAGGTGCAGGCTATAGCGTACGATGACTACCGAAAGAAAGGGAGGAAAGTTCAAAGCCAAAGCGTAATGATTAGTTTGAAGGAGATGGACACAGTGTGGCTGCGTTTGCAGCAGAGTCCCCAGTATGCTTTGTACAGCAATGCTGGTCCTTACATTACTTTCTCTGGTTACCTCGTCTACCCTGACATCTCCCCAACAAGCTACATCACCAACCACCTGTCCCCATCAGGCCTTTCCTACCTTAACTGCCCCCCTCAGGCTGATCCTTGGGCCAAAGGTCAGACGGCAGAGCAGCCACGGTCTGCCTTCTCTGTGGCACGAACATCCACACTCATGGGTCAGAGTAGCAAGCAGCAGGACAAGCCACCTCTGACCTTTGATGTGGAATATGTCAACATTGGAGGGCATTTCAACAAAACCTCCGGCTTGTTCACCTGCCACTTCCCCGGTGCTTACTTCTTTGCCTTCACAGTGGGGAAACACCCTCGTAAAGCTGTTTCTGTGAAACTGATGACCGGGAAGGGCGACGTGCAGGCGATGGTGTTTGATGAGGACACATCCAAGAGACGAGAGATGCAAAGTCAGAGCTTGCTGCTGTCTCTCCGACGGGGCGAGCGTGTGTGGCTGTACAGTCAGCAGGATGAGCGCTATGCTGTCTACAGCAACCAGGGGAGGTACACTACGTTCTCTGGCTTCTTGGTTTATCCTGAAGCTGAAACAGTCATACCTCTCACCACACAGGACAGAACTCATTTCTAAATGCCTTAACCCTTCATGGTGTCCTTTTTAAAAATATACGTACATTTACTATTTTGTTTGTTTGCTTTTTGTTTATTTTCTTTATAGTAAATAATATAAAACCTGGGATAAAGTTTGTTGCCAAATTACACCACAAGATGGGGCTGTGATACATTTCTGGACACTAACCAGCATACATTGTGGCTATTTTTGTCCTAAAAGTGCAAATAGCTGACAAACATCAAATATAAAAACTTGATTAAGTAATGAATTTGGGTTTTGGTTCACAGGTGTAATTACTTAAAAAAAATCTTTGTGTTTAGAAATTTTAAAAGCATTTTTTTTAATGTAAAAATTATTATTTCATGACAAGGATAATTATGTAAATGATGTATAGTTTATTAACATTTACTGTAAAAAATTAGATTTAGAGATACATCATGGTCATGTAAGTGGAGATGAGTGGAGACTGGAGAAAGTCATGTTGTTAAACTTTTATATTGTGGAAATATCTGCATCTGTTTTGAGGTTTTATGTGCATTTCAGAAAAAAAAAAATAAATCCATACACTTCAATTAATTAAAAAGGTCTTGTTTCTTTTAAGTTTAATGCAAGGTAGATTCACTGTTAGTTGAGTTAATGCTGTCTACACTGAGATCAAAATGTGTCGTAACTGAGGACATTTGTGTTACTCCAACATATGCACAGTGTCTGTTATTACTGCTTTTACTACACCAGGTGGTGGTGTTGCTGCTACTATTAAAGCTTCTCAGCTACAGTGCCACTGTGACTTCAACAAGAATAACAATGAGCAGAAAGAAAGAAAGAAAGACTTTGACTAAGATGGAAAATGGAGGAACCAAACATTTAAAATGTAGCAGTTTACATTAAAAAGGTCAACAGCGATGTTAAATATTCTTTAAATATAGGAAATGTTCTACAACATGCAGAAACACTGTCTAGGTCATGTGATCAGGGTGTATTTGTTCTGATACCACACTGAAATGAAATACTAGCAGAGGCTTAAATGTTAATATAAATAAGATATGAAGAGTCATTATTTTCCTGTGATGAACTGGTGACTTGTCCAGGGTGTACACCGCCTCTCACCCAATGTGAATTGGGAATTTGGGATAGGCTCCAGCCCCCTGCAACCTGGATAAGGATGTAAGTGGTTACAGAAAATGGATGGATGGAGTAATTAATGGAATATCTTCTTTCATTAGGGAAACTCTGAGACATTAATATGTTCATATTCGGGGGTGGTGTTTGGCTCGGTTGGTGGAGCAGCCGCCCCATGTGCAGAGGCTCGGTCCTTGCTGCGGGAGCCCAGGGTTCGGGTCCGGCCTGTGGCTCTTTCCTGCATGTCGTTCCCCATCTCTCTCTCCCCACATTTCCTGTCATTCTTCAGCTGTCTCTATCGCAGTAAAGCTTAAAAAGGCAAAAAAATAATCTTTAAAAAAAAAAAAAAAAAAAAAATGTTCATATTCAATCCATGTTTTTAAGTAATTGATTGAGAGCTTGAGATAAATATTCAGAACAATAAAAGAGGAACAAGAATCATCATTTTCCAGAATTAAACATGATAAACTACAACGTCAACCTGTTTCTTGTTAATCTTGTTATTTATTGAGGCAGGACAGACAACTTTGTGTATTTACAGCAAGTACACATGGCAAGTATTACGAGTTTTACGAATAAAAAATAAATGAACCCATTATTATTAAATGTAATCTAAACCTCACACTTATGAGCACCATCATAGTGATGAATAATTTCCAGTGTTTGTTCTTATCTGATTAATCATGCTGGGACTTTACATGATGTACACAATAAAAAGAAGTTATTTCAAGCGTCTGAACAATGAGACAAGTCTCACTAATCATACAGTAAACAGACATGATGATGCTGTGAGTCATAAAAACAGAATAAACACAAACAATAATCTAAACCATTCACAGAGTTAATACACGACTAACAGCGCCAAGGTCATATAAATATGAACTGCCGTTGAACCATGACTTGTCTTTTTCAAGTTGAAATGTTTATGTTATCATCCCTATGTTTCCCAGTCCTTCTGGTGTTTCACTGCACATCCCAGATCTCACAGAGCAGCGGGGTAAATTTGTGGTCGTTCATTCTCCAGGATGCGAGCATCTCTGCGTGGTAGTGGCTGAGCGTTCTCAGCTCAGTCAGACGGCCCAGGAGACGAGCAAAGTACTGCGGCTCCTGTGGATGCTGCAGGACACACAGCTTCCTCAGCACATCCAGTATGGTCTCCTGAAGTCTCTCAACAGCATGCTGATCCTTCACGTAAGGCCGATCTGTACAGGTGAAGAAGATACATAAGCCGTTACATAGTGTTGTTACAAAATACTTCAGTATAAGTGAAATCTTTTGAGACTGGCTCACCTGGTGTCAGGATGGTTATGGTGGTGAGGAGAGCCTGTTCTTCCTGCACCATGTGGAGTTCACCGATGCTTTTGTAAAAGTTGAACATGGGTGTGATGAATTCCTCTGATATACCTGCAGAAAAATGAGTAGTACAGACCTTGGATCAGTGATAAGATGAACAACATAATGAGCTGTCTTTTAAGCCCTGCTTTAATTACCCACAGTCTGTTCAGCATATATACAGTACTGCATTAACGGTGCCCTATAGATCAAAGATAAGCGGTTACAACACACACAACAGAGAAACAGCAGCAGATTGTAAACCTCTGCAATCGCCCTCGTGTTCAAAGCGTAACGGAGAAAGTATGATTGCTGCAAAACATGCGAAAAATTTACAATTTCCTATCTAGATCCAGCGTTTAGTTTGTCTGTTCACACAGCTATTCATGCCATGCAACAACTCAGGTTGTCATTATACACTAATAACAACATAGGTCATAGGTACATTTTCTGCTAGCCTAACCATCCAACCTGAGCTATGATATTCTCCAACAATAGGGCTTGAAATATTTTTTGTAAAATTTTATGAACCTCCTGCCAGAGGGCAAGGGCAAGACCAAAATATATAATGGTATTAAGGTTTTAATACTCTATTGTCATCACATTCTTTTTATATTACTGTAAATATTTCTAATACTAAAATTTAAACGTGGACACTGTAAACTGACTTTCTCAAATAAGAAGTGGTCTACATTTGTATGCAGACGATGTTAGCCTGTATAGTGCTGCATGTCATGTGAACCAATCTGATTAATTATGGAGCAAAAGTTGTGTCAAGGGATGGACAGTAAACAAAATTTAAAACACTATAAGGAACAATTTTCTGATAAAATGCATGTATAGAAGTTTACAGAAGTGAGCGCTTGTCTTACATAACAGTCTGCACTTTGAGCCAGGACATTTAATCAACAGTCCGCCCTAATCTCCCTAATACTAATCTGCCTATAGATGTCAAACTGAAATCAGTAATGACATATGCATTTGTTCACATGGAAGACGTCATCCGACATCAAACAGGTAATACGATCAATGAAAAACAACAACAATTTGAAACTTATATGCTATAATGTTCAGATGTGTTTAGATTCAAACGGCTGTCATTCACAATAAATAATACCACCATTAACAGTTGGCCACGCTGATTAGTTAATGGTTGAAACACTACAGTAACTGAGGGTCAAAGGTGTGCTGTGCTGTGTTGTTGTACATGATCTGGAGAAAAAGAGGAGGAGGAAGAAATGTAAAAGGAAAAGGGCAAAGATGAGAACTAAAGAAGGGCAGTAAGAAAGAACACACACTCAATATTCTTTACTATGTTTATGAATATACTGCACAGTATATTTATGACATCTAAATTTGTTTGATTGTAAGTAAATGTAACTGAATAATCTATTCTATAACTGTCACAAGGAGTCATAAATGTAAAATGAGCGCTTGGATCAGTGTTATAACATTGCTAAGAAGATTGCAAATGAAGGTCTGTGTTATGTCTTAAGTCAGCTTTGATCATCATGCATTTGTTCAAATTAAAATACTGTAGTTTCAATGCGCAACAACAGCAAATATAAGTGTCACAGCTTTTCTTATTTTGGTCATAATTCAATAAAAGATTATTACAAACTGCTCTTTATATAATTCCAAATGCTCGCTCTTGCACGCTGGCAACATTTCCTACTTTTGACACTCTTCAAACTAGCCAAGGGTGTCTGTCCGCTCAGACACATCATCAAGCATTCAGAAATGCCAGTGGGGCTCGGAGGGAGAGAAGTGGACAATAGCACTCTTGATGTTTTGATAAGGAACAATGGTCTCTTCAGACAGCTTTGCTCCCTTATTCTCCCAGACTGGCCTTTAGTGTGAATATCTCTTATCCCCACCATTCACACCAGAGCTGCGCTAAGGGACACTGTGACTCACACACACTCCTGCCATCACTGCCGCTGTCCGTCTAACTGTCCAACCTGGTTGACATAATGACACCTTGCATACATATAAATAGTAAACTATTTGATATGGGATATATGTGTAAATAGAGAGGCTGCAAAAGCAGTATATGGCAGAAATAACTTAAATGTCCTTTAATAAATCAAAACTCTAAAGAATGCTCTCTTTTACCTGTCAGCATGACCATACACATGCCTAAATAGAGTGAAACTGTACCCATTCAGGGTGTGTGTGCATGTGTAACCTACACCAAGCCAGAGATCAACAGGTCAGCACACATCACCCACCTGCATCACACAGATCAGGCAGATCAATTATTAAAGGAGGATCTGACTAGACCCGGCCGCTTGGCTGCAGGTGGAGCTACAAATGTCACGATGCTGCATTTGCGGACTTCTGCAGCTGCTAGTAGAGCAACAGTCCAAGACTGTTGAAGGTCACAAATTAGGAGTAAAGACAATGGAGAAAGACAATTCACATTTTAAAATTATGTGGATTATTTTGGGTGATGAAAGTTTAGAAGGCTATGGTCCGAGAGGATTAGTGTGGCTGCATCATTTTGAGTTTTGGTACCAATATGTTGTCTCAGACAGTGCCTTATATTTTTTACTTATCGCTTCATGTTACCACTCTCACACACACAAACACACACACACACACACACACACACACACACATACCACTCTTGCGTATCCTTTCCTCCAAAACTTCTGTGTGTCCGCTGGGCATCTTTCTGCTGAAAACCTGAGCCGAGCGCAGAAACATGGCTTCCACAGCCGAACCCTTCAGCAGAGCGATCTGATCCTCACGATCCAGAGAGAGAAAACCTGCCAGAGTCATCACATGGCTCATTAAATTCAGCAAAGAACACTGAAGCATCAGTGTGTTATGTTATTATCTCTTTATTCTGGCTAAGATTAGCAAACCAGGAAACAATACCTGGAATATTTTTTGTAAACTCCACCAGAACTTGAACTTGACTTGTTGCCATTTCTGTCAGTAGGAGGAAGTTTTCTTCTGCGCTGTACTGGTCTTGCAACTGAAAACATCAAAATCTTTTCAACAACTGTAACTACATGTTGCATCTAATATTCAGGAAGTTTTAATACCAATATTTAAAATCGTTTTGAGTCATGTTGAGGGTTATATACCAGTTTTTTGGCGACGTCTTGAGGAATTTGATGTCTGTTGTAAGCATCTGTGATGATTTTCATGAGAGCCTGCTGCTCTTTGGTGATTTCAACTTTTTCCTGGAGAAAACAGAAAACACATGATAAGTTTTGGAGACTTGGAGAAAAAACTTGTGGCGTGGCAGTGCTTGTGATTACCTTTGACAGTTTGGTGGTTGAGGTGACCTGTTTGTTGTCTGCACTGTCTGCCGCTTCTGTCTCGTCTCCAGTCGACTGTCCCGGGGAGGCCTTGGTGTTCTTTCGCAGCCTTTTAGATTTACACTGGATCTCTGTCAGCAGGCCTGCCAGCGGTGATGAAGGCTTCACTATGTGTGTTAAATACCTCACAGCTCTTTATTCAACAGCATTTGTAAATGTTCATTTTCATTTATATAAGGCCATATTAAAGATGTATGTTGCATGGAATTGCTAGTAAAATGAGAATCTTAATAATTTTATACCATTTTAACATCATATCCACTGCAACATGCATGACAGTGTCATTCAGTTCTATTGTTTTAAGTTCAATCAAAAAAGTGCTGAATAAATTTCCCCATTTGAACAAGAAACAAGAGGACAGTGATGGGAGTAATCAAAGAAATAAGACAAAAATCAACCTCTCCTGTCTTTTCACACTATGTCTAACTTGTTGAGCTCTTATTGCACCGGCGGGAAGAGTCATGAATGCCTGCCACCCTGCAATATTCATCACAACTTCCCTGCACAATTTATGAGCAACAGGAGTCCGGTCCGTCCCTCTGCTCTTTTCAGGTGACAGCTTTTAATAGACCCAGTGACAAATAATCCTCCAAAGACTCCAGAAGTACATGTTCACGTTTGCAAGTTCTGCCTTCACATTAATGCTCAGCCTATGAAAATACTGCAGACCACATTTATAAATAGCTCAACAGGTGAAGAAAATTCCTGTTAATGACAGCAAGCAGTTAATTTAGCCTAAATAGGGATTATGGTGTCTTAACCTGTCTGTTTAACTGCTTCTATTCCTGTAACAGTAACAGAAGCTGGACCTTTCTATTGTGTGCAGTAAAATTCAACAGTCCATGTCAGAATGGAAAATGAGGGCTCACCACGACAGCTTTTCACAGCCTTTCTTGACTTCACTAAACAGACAGTACAGTGTGTGCACGTAGACGGCACATGTCAGTTTCAGTTGATGCATTATAGTGAATAAAAATAGGTTCCCTTCGATCGCTGACTCACGATTGTTTTGGCATTCGTATGAGCATGAACAGGAACCAGGGTCTTTTAACAAGCAGTGCTACTCACATTCAGCCAGCATGCCCATCTCCTTGCACTTTCTTAGCCGGCACTCCTGGCATTTCCTGCGCATATACATGTCCATTTCACAGTTTCCGCCACTCTTGCATTTGTACACGGCGTTCTTTGTTATGCTCCGTCTGAAGAAACCTGAATGTGGTCGACAAAACAAAGTATTACCATGAGCCAGGTACAGAAGATGAAGACCACAAGTACAAGTATATTCACCTTTCCAATGTACTAGTACTTCTACAACTTTACATGTCTCCTATTAATTTATTTGAACCTAGCTATAGTTACTTATTTCCTTGCAGATTAAGGTTCCTCATAAAAGCAAATTTATTTAATAATCATGATGCAGTCTTATAAATTCTGCATTTGCAGACTTCTTTTTTTTTTTGGCCACTTTTGGGCAGCAAAAACGAGGTGTGAACACAACACGGCCATATTGTCACATATTACGTTGATATGGTGAACATGTTAGCAAGCCTTTGTCCGCTAATATTATTCAATTAAAGTAGCCTGTCTGATGAATGTAATATTATATATATAATCCAATATTCACTTTTATTTTGGCTTTGTCTTAGTCTCCACCAATCTTTGAAACCTATCAGCTATCGTCTGACAAAAAACGATTTAGCCTCTGGAAGCAACAGCCAATGTTTCAGGGCTTTTGATGGAGCTGGCGGATAACAGGTACTCGGGCGACTTCCTCTGCAGTTTATTTAGCAACAGCGGAGTTAGGTGATAATCAGCTGTGGGTTCATTAGGACACAGAGACCCTGGAGTTGTTTTATGGTGCTATTGCTACTTTTACATATCATCATTCCCACTCATTATGGTGAAATCATATTTTATGGAGAAAATATTTCCTGGTGGACAGTAAAGTAAACTGCTGCCAACTATAGCTGCTGTTAGCTAATGCTAGATCAGTTTGTCAGCCAGGCTGCCCAGACTGTGAGCTCAGAGCGCCAGGGGAGTGTTAGTGTTTGTATCAGAGGCAGACCATTGGGAAGTTTTCAGGCCCAGAGCATGGGCAAATACTGATCAGAACCACTGTTGTGCCAGAACCGGAGCTGGGCAAGCGGGCTATCTGACCGTGCTCATAACATAACATAATGGCGGAGGCAAATAGATCGAAGGGGATGATGAGGAAGCTAAGACGAGAAAAGCAGAGAATGACAGAGTAAAAAGCCACCAGACAAGAGTAAATCTGACTTTTAGTTGTTTGTGAGAACTTTGTGAAATAAAAGGCTGAAAGACAGACACAGAGCTGGGCTTCTTGCTGTTGGACTAGTAAGTAATATTAGCTGGCTGCTATGTCTTGTGTTGTTGCACCTGTTTGATGAAGTAAAGTTGTCAAGTTGTTTTGATCGTAAGTAAAATCATCATAATCTGTCCATATTTATGAGAGCGGTGTTGCACTCTGAAACTGAACAATTTTTACGTAATGTCACTTTAAACTTATATAAGCAGAAGGGATACATGACAATGAAATTCAAAGGTTACACAACGTTCTAATAATGTCACAGAGAAAAAACCCAGCTGGCAATGATCCAGACGGGTAAAACAACAAACACACTCACACTCACACACACACACACACACACACACACACAGAATAACTCTGGAACAGTTATTAGACATTCTGACACACAACATTAAGCAGAATGACATGCATTAGCGTAACTGAGCTCAGGTTGCTCCTGCATTGTACAGCGGAAAGCTGAGAGGGAACCCAATCTGGCAGCAGTACCAGGGAGACCTGAGCCAATTCTCAGTCAAATGGCAGGACAGGCCAGCTGCTGCACTCCTGGCATTGTCCTGCCTCACAGTGTGGAATTACACTCATACCCGTTCACCCCGTGGTTTGGCAGGAATCACAGCAAATTCAGTGTCATAAAAACATGGGGAGGAGCTGCTCAAGGCCACGGCGGATAACTTTCACATGGAGAAGGGTTGTAAAGTGTAATGTTTCCACATATATTTCTTCATACATGTTTTGTTCTCAGCCTTTACCTTTTCTCCAGCTCAAGAAGCCACAGTCTGACCTGACCTTGATATACTGCATGATTGCATGGATTTACTGCCTGTTCCCGGCATGTAAATGTGTAATAAACAGCATTATGGCACAGTGTACAGCAGTAGTAGTAATTGTAAAGTATAGTAAATTAGATGCAGCACCCTGTGAAGAACTGTCACTTACCTGCCCCCCGGGCCTAACTAGCACAAACAGCATGAGCAGTGCATTAATTACAATTAGAAATGCTCATGTATTAAATACTCTTTGCTGTTTGAACTGTCATGGGTGGCCCCTAAAGTCAACAGCTAATGATAACAACATCATTTCTGCTATGTGGGTCAAATGTTATCCTACTGCAAACTTCATCTGTTTCTGAACATTTACTTTAAACAGTACAAACCCAACAAATAAATAAGAACATTTTTAGTGTATGTAAGAGGAAAACCTCAGCAACAATAATCACATGGACATTTTGCCCAAACCACTGATCATAAACACATCTTTCAGGAATTTCAGCTTACATCAACAACCAGAAAATGTGAGCAAAACTGCCAGAACAGAAATTTTCAAAGGTCCACAGATCAGAATTGAACCCTGGGCTACTGCAGCAAGGCCTGAGCCTTTTTATATGGGGTTGCATGCTACCAGGTGGGCTACCAGGTGAGCTACGAGGTGAGCTACAAGGGCACCCCTTCCTGCCACATTTTTAACGATATTGGATTATGGGGATCGTTTGTACACACATAATACACACAATTTGCCATGCTAACCTTAGATTCATCACTCACCTCTATCCCTGACTCACCACTGTGAGCTTTACACTCAGATTAAATCTTTTAAATCTGTATTAAAAGACCTGGAGACCTGCCATTGCTTAAAATAATATTGTTGGATTCACTATACTGTTATTTTTGGAGATATTATGTGTTGTTATAGTGTCTGTTTTGTTTTGTATCTGTTTTAATGTACTCATTCTTAGTTTCTGCTGCTGCCTGTCTTGGCCACCCTTGAAAAAGAGATTATTAATCTTAATGGCACCTTTCCTGGATAAATAAAGGTTAAGATCTTTTCTCACCTTTACATCCCTCACAGGTGAGAGCATTATAGTGGTATCCAGAGGCCTTGTCTCCACACACAACACACAGTTCCTCCCCTCGTACCCTTCCAGCTTGCGACATGTGCCGGGTCCTCTTGCACATGGTGGGCACCACAGTGGACACCTCCTCTAGCTCAGCATCATAGCTAACGTCCAGGGGTCCTTTCCTAAGTTCATATATCCCTGTGTGTGAGTACCATTCATCTCCATTGTATGGAGGGTAGTAGTTCTGACTGGAGTAGTATGGTGTGGAAGGCATGGTTGGCTCCATGGACACGTACTGCATACTGGGATAGCTGGTGAAAGGTAAGATTTCGGGATCCTGCAGGAGAGGACTGCCTTGATCTGCCAGGATATCTAAGACATAAGTAGGAGAGGAATAACAAAACTCCTTTAAAACAACATGTACAGAAGCTTGACAAAAAAAATCTTTTTTAGGACATTTAAACTGCAACTAGTGTCATTACATGGCATAAATATGAATCAAAATAATGAAAGATATCGCTATATCAGCCGAGTAACTTCAATCTGCTGAGGAAGATCATTAAATGTGGTTGAAAGCTTTAAAATGGACCATGAGTTAATGTTAAACTAAAAATTTCAAGGTCAAGAATGAACTTCCATCGCATAGTAAAGCTAATATAACTCATAATTAATAATAGATAATAAGATCATTTAACTTGGGCTAAGCTAAAGAGTCAAAAAGCCGTCAGATAGCCTTAACAACAATAACATCACCTTAAGACGTCAGCATTATTCACTATATTTGGGCTCTTTTCAGTCTCCACTAACTCCTGAATATCTGCTCCTTTAGCTGCTAATTGCTTCCCTATGCTCATTAGCTTAGTCGCTGGCTTCGTCTGCAGTTTTAGTGCAGTGCAGGAGGCGTACATTGTGTTTGTCATAGTCTAAGAACAAACCAAAACAATGAGATGGAAGATGCTTTAAGCTCCCGAGGAACATCTCTGTGAGTGACTCCTTTCATCCATCCATTTTCATTGTCACCATTTGTCCCATCACAGGGACAATTTAGAGTCACCAATTAATCGATTAGCCCAGAAAGAACTCACATAGGCATGAGGAGAACAGGCCAGCCGCGGTTCGAACCAGGAAGCTTCGTCTTTTTCTGTGAGGCAACAGTGCTAAACACTGTACCACCATGTCGCCCTGACTCCTTTCATATTGACCCCAATTGTAGACATGAAAATATTGATAAGTGCAGCTTTAATACTATGGAGTGGTTCCTTGAGAGCAAATGATGAAGTGTAACTTTCAGAAGCAGTCAAAGGAAATCTTTAAATAATGTCAAGCCAAGGCATTTTGACTTTTATGCTCCAAAATCACAGGTTTGTCTCATTAATAACATTTTACTTTCTATTATTAAACCTTCATTTTTAATAAGGAAAATCTCCATGAAAGTTTTATTCCCAGCGCTTCCCGGCAGAAGCTTGTTAGAACAAAAAACTGGCTCAGCAGTAGTCTGTAACCCACACAACACATACTATAAACCCATAAATGATTAACAATTGTCTTGCACAGAGCACACTGTGTCTTTTAGAATGGCATGTAACAAACAAGTTGGCACATAGAAACAGTTACAGAAATGTTTAGCAGGATTACAGTGTTTGTTTGATTTGATTTCCAGAGCACGTCTGTTAAATTTAATACATGACATTTAATATATCAAGACAGCAGATGGGTAACGTCTGCAAGAACAAACCCTCACCTGTAGCCTACAGACATATTGTCAGGCATTCAAATCAATCACACTGTCACAATCAATGCTAACGCAACATAAAGTATGTATGCCACTGACCTCTTGAAGACTTTGTCTGAACCATGGCCATCTCCATGTGACCAAACACACAAGCTAGCGGGATCAGAGAATCTCAGATCCCGACTGTCCGGCTGTGTCTTGTAGATCAGTCCTTCCTTTTCCACTAACTAACAAAACATCTTCCATTTATGTCTTTTGAGGTAAAACCTTCCTTTAAAGACGGGAGAACAGCCGATGAAGTACACGGCACTACTTGGCACTTGCTTGAGAAATCCCAAGGGGAGCAAAGGTTGCCACAGCTACTCATTAACCACATAGTCACATTTCTTCACATCATTACAAGTAGCTGGCTAATGTGTGAAGTAATTCCCAGATTTGGGTAATGGTACAAGCTCACTGCTACTGTAAAATGTTGTTTTGGTATGTGAGCCAGACATTGAGGTCAACTGGTACATGCAGTTATCTGGAGGGACATGTGCATCCATCCTGTTTGTTTGTTTTGTTTTTTTGCGGGTAATTATTTTGTGTCTACATATTTATATTTTGATGTGCTTCAATGTGCTCTGCTGTTTTTGAAATATCTAGATATATCAAGGACAGTGGCCGTCAAACACCCAACAATCAGATAAACTCATTCACCCCACGTCATGTTCCAGATGTGTCCAAAATTAATGTAATTTAACACTTAATTAACTGTGGACATGCTGATGTTTAAGGTTGGTCTCCTTTTTTCAATTGGTTCAGTCAACTTTGTATTTGTACTACAACAACGTCTCAGTAATTCATCTGATAAATGTAGCTTTCTATTTCACTTTGCTGCTTTCTTGTTAAATGTAGCTGGCTGTGTTACAACTCACTCAGATTAGTTGGAGGTGTGCCTTGTGCAATCTGCCTATAGCTGGTAGCTGATTGGCTGTTGTGACAATAAATATACAGATCAGCCTCACACCATACTATTTGTGATTCTACTTCTCCTCGCAAAAACAGAAATATGCAAACATACACCTACCTACCTAATCAAAATTTCAATTTTGGTGTTTCCCCACAAAATGTTTTCATCTAGGTCAAAACTCACTAATCTATGATAGTGCGCATGGTAAACATTATATCTGCTATGCCATCAGCATGTTAAAGCTGTCACTGTGAGCATTTTGTCTTTCTGTGAGACTTACCAAACAGGTGGGAGCTCTCTGAGATGGAGAATTCATCACTGGGTGGGATTTCCAGTGGTCCCACCACATTGATGTCGGGGCCCACCCACTCATTCATTCAGGAGGGTCGTTGGGTGCCAACTCAGAAAACACAGGTTGGACAATGCGTCTGTTTACTTCTGTAACAAGCATAAAGATAGTGTGATTTGTGAACTGTCTCTTAATCACCCGTTCAGGTCTGCAGGATCCTCTGATACCTGCACTAATATGTAATTAAACATCAGTCTGGGAGTCTCTGCATCAACACACCTGACAGGTCTTCTCTCCCACACAGGGATGAGATGTTCAGTAGCTACATGCAGGGAGGTAAGGTATGACGGTCAGGCTACAACAAAGCTTCCCTGAGAGTGAGTCATGGAAAGAGTCTTCTTTTTCTACCTCCTGTCAGATCAGTTATTATATATCCTGTCCTATTACATATTCAATACACACTGTCATTAAGTCTCACTTGACAGGATGTATCACAAGATCAGCGTTGTCTTTCTGAATGTAATTTTACTTAACTTGATGTATGCAAGCCTCAGTTTTAGTTAATAGTAGTTGAGTTTTCAAAATATCTTGTCAATAACAGACTTGTTTTTGAAACGTGTTCATGGACTTTTCAGTGTCAAGGCAACGCAGTCACATATGAAACATAACTTTTATGGACTTCATCTGCGACATTTTTTTTAATTAACTCAGTGTAATTTCCCCCGAGATCCAAAAGCAACCCACGAGGACTCAGATACCTCCAGTCTACTCTAACAACCCACACAACAGCCAAACATGCCTGAGACACAGTGGCACACCGTGGACTCATAAAAAGTCACCTGAACATGAAATATGTTCAGACTCGATCTCATAGTTCTTACCTTTCACTGGTCAGATGATGTTAAATTCCTGCCTGCTAACTTTCCTCTTTTTCAGCCCCGTTTCTGACATCCACACTGGGAACTGCGGCTCAATCAATATTTGCTATTAAGCTGCTTGTGTCTGGACTCCAGTGAGAGCATGTGTGACCATTTGAGGTCAGGGAGAAATGGATGGTGGTTATTAATTAAACTGTCCATGCCTGTTCATGTCACCCCCCCCCCCCCCCCCCCCTTTAAAATATCCTTCTTTATCTCACCAAGACAAGAGGCTGAGTCATGAATTCCCCCAGCAGACCAGAAATCCCCCCCCACACACACAAATGTCACCCATGAAACATGCATCCAGTCACTGGCAATTAGTATGAGCTAGCCGAATAGAAGTGTTGATATCAGAACAATAGTTTATAGTTTTTAAATCTCTGAATCAAGTTATTGACACTGCACTGTGCGGCACCAGTCTGCACCAGATCTGTTTATATTGGCACTTTCATACCCCAGTGTACCTGCCCTGTCATCTTTGTGTACTCTAAGATGGATTAAAGTCAAATCCTACTTGTCTTTATAATCCTGAATTTGTCCAAAAACCAATAGTTTAATCATTGATGGGCTGTTGCTCCATCCAAAGAGGCCCTTCTGAGTCAACAGACAGTCTCTCTGAAATAAACAGAACCTTTGCCATTGGCTGCCGGCTGTTTGTGTACCATCTGGTCTGTGTTTGAGAGCATATGGGCAGTGATGGCCTCTGGAATGGGACGGACACAAGTCCTCTGAACATATTTACAAGTTATATGCACATTAATCAAAGTTCCCACAAGTACTGATGAGGTTAATTTTAAATAGCTCTCTTAATGTGAAGACGAGTACAGATAACGCCTTTCACCTTGGGTGTTTTGTTACTCATTCCAGACAGACCGTATTCTCAGTGACGCACACGTGAAATAACAGAAACACACCCTGGAAAGTGACATAATCGCCCACATGTTCTCAAGGACTTAGAGTCCATAACCTTGAAACTTTTCATCATCACGCGAGAGGGAACAATCATTAGACAAATGCACAACAGGAATCGATTTGATGTGTTAAACTACTTTTTTTTACAGTAAAGAGACTTCGTCTAATTGTCAACAGCAGAAGCTCGTCTGACACACTGGTGGGGAATATCCTGTCCAGCAAGAAGACAGATAAGACAGAGGATGTTTACCACAGTGTGATGGGAAACAGATCAGTCTTTGAAATATTTAAAAATGTCTAATTTGAGCCACTAACATAAACAGGCAACATTAGGGACAGCCTATGAAGGACCGTTGTGTCTTTATGTGGGAAATTAGGTGTAAATATAAGCTTGGTTGAAGGCTGAAACACATTTAAAAAGCTGAACTATAATACTATAACTTTTCTGAGCTTTTAAAACTTCTTTCATTTAAACTGGCAGCACAGCTCGATGGATGGAAACGCTGTCAGTCCGTCACTTTGATCCATCCACTTTGAAACCTACTGACTTTGGTGATCCCCTGACTCTTCCTCTAATGCCTACAGCAGGTTGGCATGTCTTGTTTTTGTCTCTTGACAAATATTTGACTGAAATGAAATCCATTCCAGATATTTATGTTCGTCATAGGAAAATTCTAACAACTTTTGTCTCATTTTTTCATTTATCATCAGGTCAAAAATGCTATACTAAGACGACGAACACGGTAAGCATTATATCTGCTAAACCTCAACATGTTACCCAGTGGTGTAGTGCAGGTCTGTGTGCCTGTATTCAGGGGTTAAAGTGAGATTTTGTAGGTGAGGGAACTTTCAAATTCAGTGTAACTCTATGGCCCGTGGTGGCACGGGAATATGTGCTGCTTTTATCTATTTTAAATAATCCTACATTCAGTGTTTGGAGTTTTAGACTATTGGTCAAAACAAGACAAAACAAGTAATCTGAAGATGTCTACGTCAGTCTTTATAACACGGCGTTTAAATTGCCGGACAGGCCACTTAAAAAAAAATAAGTTAAGAGTGTTCACACTTCTCCAGGCACCATTACATCACTGATGTTAGCACTGTCATTGTAAAAACATTACCATTTTACAATAGTGTTAGCATTTAGCTACAGCCTAGCATTGCTGTACACTCTTGGTCTTTTTTTCCATTACATAAATGTTGAATAACCTCATACAAAGCACTCAATAATCCAGGACCTTCAAGTTCCCCAGGATTTTTATATTTATATCTCTAAACAATTTTAATACAGAATGGAAATGTAGTTTATTACATCTCCAGTGTGTTCAAGTAAAGTGCAAATCAAATCAATGGTTTCTCAAACAATAAGATAATAATTTACTGTACAAAATCGATTTTCTCTTCTTTAGCAGTAATGATAATCAGTGTGTGAATTCCCCATACTCTTTTATGATTAAAGTGAAACATTACAGTACATTATTTGTAGAAACAAACTCGGTTTCCAGGTATCAAATGTTGAGAAATTGCCAAAAAAAAAACAAAAAAAAAAAAAACAGAAGAATAAATAGTTTAGTTACACTAAATGCTTCATGGAGTAACGTCGGCACTAAACTCACCATCCATTTCGTTTCCATTATGAGCTCAAAGCAGTACAAATAATGAAGCTGATGTAATGCTAGAAGAGGTGCATTACAAATGGATGGTGAACAAAGACCTGCTCAGACGAGGAGCGCGAGCTAAGCGGTGACAGAGTGCAATCATTCAGCAACAGCAAATACATACAAGCACAAAGAAAATAAAACATAAGGCTCTTTACGTTAACACTGTGGTCTGCTGTCAAACCCATTATTACATTCCAGAAGCACGTCTCTTTTTACGTTGCATAGCTGACACAAAACATTTCAAAAACTGTTTGCATGGTTCAAAGAAAGCAATGTTTGCTCGCACAGATGGAGTACGATCAGGTCTGAAAGTTGATATCCGTTTCTGATGTTCTTATAACGGCACTATTTGGTTCGTGAATGTTGGTCTGTGGTTTATTTTCCAATATACTTTTATACTACACAGTCAGTTTAGATTAAATGTATTGTTCATTTTCTGACTCTATCATGTATTTGATGTTTCTTTATTATTTTGATCCAATGAGTTTACTAATATAAGTTATGTTTGATTTTAGCATTTTAACTTATTTAATGTTGTGTTTTCATTTGATTTTTGACAGTACATCACAGTTAAACTGGACCAAAAATGAAAAATCTTGAGGTACATATGATGTCGCTGCTCCTGTCACTTCTCTGTTGTTTCTGACATTTCCACAGGTGTAAGATCAAACCTTCAGCCTTGGCGAGGTTTAAGTGTTTTGGAAGTCCTGCGCCCCACAGGGCATCTCACTGGTACCGATCTTGAAAGTCGCCATTCCCATAATGTTCCTCCTCTTGCATGGTCACCCCTTTGTTCTTTTTCCAACCCTGTTTCCGACCGGATGAATCCTCTGTGGTTCCGTAACTCCTTTTGGGAGCCATCATGGTCTCGCTGTTGAGCTCTGATTCTTCAGCCAGCTCGTCCTGATCAATAATGCCACATTTATCCTCGCTGGTGCTCTCAGGGTCGGCCCAGTCCTGCTGCTCTCCCGAAGCAAAGATAGCATAGAAGATGACCCCTGAGTAATGCACCATGGACGCAATAAGAAAGACATTCTGCCACTCCAGACGAGTCTGTAGGGAGATGAATAGAGTCAATGAATTTCCTGTCCAAAGCAGACTGATGTTTTTTGATTATGCACCACTGAGGTAGCACTGTAACGCTATGAATTATGAACAAAAAACACTGATAGGTGCAAGATTACATACAGTGAGTCTGTGTTTGACCTAAATGATATGGTTTATACCATGCACTGAGGGGAAAATGTCAGTGAAGGACACTGTTTCCTGTGAGGATTTATGCACTTATAATAAAAAATAAAAGAATATGAGCTCAAAAGATTTTCAAATTAAAACATTAAAAACATTTTTAGTTAGAGATCACAGGAGCAAAATATCTAAGCTGAACCACTAGTAAAATAACCAATTTAATGTACGTATGTTAATATATATGCAAAAACAGTTACTGCAGTGTGGCAAATCAACTTGTTATACCTTGTGTTTAGTCAGGGCTCCGACAATCAAAGGACACACCATTCCAGACAGCGTTCCCACCCCATTGGAAATGCCCATCAGGATGCTGGCATAGCGAGGAGCAATATCCAAATGATTGACATTAAAACCTGAAGACACAGTGCACACATGAACATATGATTATTAGTAAAGACTATACCATATAGATTCTACTGTTTTTTGGGCATTTGATTTTAGGTTGCACACATTTTCTTGGTTGCCTTGACAACAATCTATAAAATATTCAGGAGGAATGTCTGTGTGAAGGCATGTGCACAGCACCCAAAGGAAAAGTAGTGCTGCATTTTTTTTTTTTTTTTTTTTTTTTTTTTTTTTTTTTTTTTTTAGACAATCCTTTCATAATTCAAAAGATGATAGAAAGCAGAGGAAAAGGTACCACAGAAAAACTCTGCACCATTCTGAGCATTTGAGCATTTTCAAATAAAACTCATGTTTTAGGTTTGGTGTACAGTCAGCTCAATCAAATGTTAGTTTGTGCAGATGTGGAAATACCTGAGATGGCGAATCCACTGAACCCTACAGCCAGAACGAGGAAGGAGATGGCGACTCCTCGAGTGTGAGAAAAACCAACCACCAACAGCAGAGTAGCTTCCATACCAAATCCTGTGAAAATATGAGACAGATCGTTCAAGAAACAACATGATAGAACCTTTGTTTTTTCTGAACACTTCCTGAAATTTACAGCAAAAGGACAAAGCCGGCTTCACACTAATAGAAATATTTTAGCTCCAGTTGAAGCTAACAGAGCTAAAGACGATGGCACATTTTAATACTGGAACCGATTAGTTGAAATCAGTCAAAATCTCAAGCTAAGCCTCAAAGTAGTTACATCACCTACAATACTACAAACGTAGAATACTTGATGTTTGATTTTTGGGCATTATAAGACAGGAAATATCAGGGAGTGAAAGATAAAGATTGAAAATATATTGCTTCTTGTTTACAATAACTTACCTCCACAGTTCATGAGTTTCCTCACATTTGTCGTAGACATTATTTTGTTACTGCGTAAGAAGTCAGCCAGCTGTCCTCCAATAGGAACTACAATAGTCATCACCATGTGGGGCACAGCGGACAGGATCCCCACCTTTTCAGGAAGCCATAATGTAAATCAGTCCTATAATTAATTATCTGTCTTTATGGACATCTGTCAGTTGGATAGCTCTAGTAAAACTGTGAAACCGACCTTACTGATGGGGAAGCCAAAGACTTCCTCAAAATATGCCGGCTGGCTGATGAGGAGTAGGTAGAAGGTCCAGCTGCGGCAGAAGTTAGCGACAATGATGGCATAGACGGGCATTGAGGTAAAGAAACGACGCCATGGAGTCTTGAATTTCTGTGATTGGGATACAGAAGTCAGTATACGCTGTTCATGCTGTGTGTGTCAGGATTTTAGAGAAATGATAAAACCCTGAAACTACACACCTCAGTCACACTCATTTGGCGCATTGTTTCACCGATGGTGGTCTCGATGTATGTCCTCTCCTCCTCTGTGATTGTTGGGTGTTCAGCAGGACTACCATACGCCAGCAGGAGCCACATGACGTACCATATGATCCCAAAAACACCTTTTCATGATATGACAACAACAAAAAACAAAATGCATTCTCATATATACACTTAAAGATGTTTATTTTTGTCATGAAAGCTTTGAAAAGGTCAGAACAGATTAATTAAAACAAGCCCCAACCTTCTCTGGACCACAAGGATTTTCATTAAAATGAAATGAACAAGGTATGAGTCACAGAGCCTCAGACAGGAAAATGCTAATTCACATCAATAAATCATGAGATTATATCACAGCAGAACTAGAGTAGATTTTTATTAAAACACATTTAGCAAAGTATGAATTTTATGTCAGTGTTAATCATTTTAATCAAACTCTAAAGCAATTCAGATAACGCTTATTGTGCAGAGCATACAAAGTACAACTACCACGGAGCAGCGCGTCAGTATTATGAAAACCACTTTGCACGTCGCTAAACTGACACCTAGTGTATTTAATGACTCAACATCTTATGGTTTACTGTGTCTATATGTACAGTGCTTAACACATTTATTAGACCACCTGTCAGAGACCATCCAGCATCATGAAGTGCTTTAATGCAGACTCTTTCATTTTCAGTGAGCTCTCGACGTTTTACCATTTTGAACAGGAATGAGTCATTTCAAACTGAATTCACCAAATACCCAAATTTGAGCAGGCTCACTGAAATGTCAGAAATTAATCATCTAAAACGAATTCTTCTGTTCAGGAATGCAGGTTAATAACTATAATTTGACATCTTAATCAAGAAATAATGTGCTTTACTATTTTTTCATATTTTTATTTGTTTTTTGTAAAACAGTAAATTTGAAAATTCATAGATAATAATAATAATAATAATAATAATAATAATAATAATAATAATAATAACAATGATAATAATAATAATTATTATTGTTATTATTATATTTTAGCATTGAAAATATCATTTTGGTTAAAGAGTTTGTACATACTGGTGTATTAATCATTACAGAAACATTCAAATTGATTTTGGTAATTACCAATGTTGTTAATTTAGGGCAGCTATGGCATAAACTTTATATTGGGTGGTGGTCTAATAAATTTGTTGAGCACTGTATATTCTGCTTCAGAAAAAGTGTATATGTCTGATATCTATAAATAAAATCTGTTTAGATACGTTTGTTTGCAAGGTTTCGTTCACCTCAATTCTAAAGTTATTCGCAAAACACTCTTGAGATCCCTTGCACAGCTTAAAGAAAAAGAAATAGTTTGACATCTTGTGAAGAGAGTTACTACTGTTAATACTGGTTGCACCATGGCCACGAGAGCTGATCGCAGTCGTTGTAGCTGTTTGTTTGTGGCCCCACCAGAAGGGCTGCGGCACATTTTGTTTTTGAAAGACAACCGCATCAAATCAGCACACAGCAGATCGAGCTGGCCCGAAGTCAAACATGCAAATGGCATAGAGAATCCGGTCAATTTTCAGACTAAACCACCCTGTGCAAACTTGTATCTGATCGTAAAAACAGACAAAAGTGAAACTACATAGCCTATTTACTCAAGGTTGAAGCACATAAACCACACGACCAAATCTGAGCACATTAACAAAGTCTGGTGGGAAAAATGATTCGCTTCTGAAATGCTCCTGGTGGGATATGAAGCCGAGTGGAGAAAGGACCAAAACAGCGTGGTCGTCACAACGTAACAGAACTTTGCCCGGTGGGATCCAGACATTAGCTGAGAAGATTGATAGCACTTTCATATCTGAACAGTAAATATGAAGTACTGCCAGCAGCCACTTAGCTTAGCACAAAAACTGAAATCAGGGGGAAACAGTTAGCCTGACTCTGTCCAAAGGTAAATAAATTCTCTTAAGGTTCACTAATTAACACATTATATCTTGTTTATAAGTGCAAAAAGCAGCACTTGTGGATATATGCGGGGCTATGAGCCTATTTGAGTATTTCTTGGCCAGGAGCAGTGACTTCCTGGAGTCTCTGCTTGTTGCCTGGCAACTATTCCTGCTGTGCAAGTCCATGTGGTTATTACTCACACTGCTTTCGTTTACAAGACACGCCCTGCGTCACATTCAAGCAGTAGCATTAGTCATGCAACCCTGTTTGTCAAGTGATGTACAGGAAGACTTTAGGAAGTCAGGAGTGGCAAAATCCATGTCTGACTTTGTTATCTTCATTTTTTATTATTATATAACATTTTGGTAACGTTAGAGCAACAAAACTAATTAGCTATACTTAGAAATAGATCATGATTTGAGTTGAAATACGCCCTTCACAACATTAGGTGTTTGGAAGATTTTCTGGCTGAAAGACCTGAAGGCTAATGTTGAGGTGGGCTGGGTTGGCATTCAGCTGAAACGGGTTGCCTAATCACTCTCTCCTTTTAATTATACCTAGAAGATGTGCGCGTTAGATGCCAGCCAGCCAGGAGTGCTGTATTAAATTACTGTATTAAATTGTGTGTCTGAAAAGTGTGAATAAAATAACTGTCATCTAATCGGATAATGTCGTGCCTGTAACTGTGGTGGGTCACAGCTAACTTCTCCCACTTGTGCAAGCTATGCAGGCCGTGTTTTGCAAAGAAATGCAGCAGGATTCATAAGACCACATCCAGTCATATCCAGTCATCAATGAGCAGACATTTAATGTATGACTTATTTGAAAACTAACGAGGAATGCTTTTTATGATTTGAGGAATGATTTTTAGAAAACAAAAAGGAGTAGGTTTGTTTTTATTCCAAAAACTAAGATTTCCAAGATAAGATATTTGACATAATGCGTCTTGATGTGTTTGTGGGTATTGGCTAAAGCCTTGAAGTCCTGTTTTTTTAAATCACGGCTTTCATTTTATTTTATCTTTGCACTTTTACATTGAAATGTGTGTTGTGGTTTTATAATGTTCAGTCAGTCAGCCTTACCATAAATATAGAAGACCGAAGACCATCCGACGTACTGAACAAGCACTCCAGCTAAAGGCATGGCAATCACTGCTCCTGCGTAGGATCCTGGGAATAATTGGTGTCAGATTTCAATATCAACAGGTAGTAACATCAGATCTCAGTTAATTAACTTAAAATATATTAAATATTTTGAAATATGCACAAATCTGAATATTGTACAACACAAAAATGTAATTTTGTTACAGCGCAACAGCCTTCAACTGCACACAAAAAAACTACACAATGTAATGAATGTGTGTCTTAATAAAAACAAATAAGTCAAAGAAACGCATTAGTTTCATTGAATAAACTCTGTCAGAATGAGTCACTGGCTCGGCTGTGACAGAGAGCGTGTTTTAATGTGTTTTCTATTATCAGGCAGATTCATGAACACTGTTGTTTTGAATAGAGCGGGGAGCATAAGAGTGCTTTTGGACAGTAAGCAATGTGACACTTCATTTAGGTGAATAGACGGAGAAGCTCCTTCAGAGAATGCAGGTGAGCCGCGTTCATTTACAGACAATGTCAAGAGGGTTTTGATGCGTAGGTTGTCATGGTACCAGTTTAAAGGGCAATGTGGTTATTTTAATTTCAGGGAAGACGGCGGTGGGCTAAATCTGCAAAACAAAATATGCCCTCTCGTGTCCATTCGCAATCCAGCCCCCTATATATGACGTATGCCTTAACTGGAGGTAAAATAGGTTTGTATCAGAAAAAAAAATCTTTGAGTTTTGGCCGTTTTTTGCCCAGAAGAAACAGAGGTATCACTCACCACAGAATGAAGTTGTGGCCAGTCGACTGCGTTCAAGAGGTGGTGCCCATTTGGACCACATCCCATGGCATGCTGGGTAGGTGACACCCTGGCAAGGACATGGTGTGGAAGATGTCAAAGAGTGACTTGAGAGGAAACCTTCGACTGAATTAGCTGACAAAGTAGAAATGCTTTAAATAATTTGGGACATTGTTGAAAACACACTGATTGGCTTTCTTGCAGAGATTTACATAGGTTAGTGTTGCGATACTACACGTCCAGAGATCGCCTACCAGTCTTCTGGGGATTTCTAAATGCAAAGTAGTTGCCTGAACTGTCACTAAGAAATATATGACCCTGACTTCAAGGACACGCCTTAGAACTTAGTGTGCTTTTTAAAACTTTTAAAATGGATGTTCCAAGCATTGTTTTATGGTACAATAGTGTTTACAAGCACACGACTTCCATGTAATCGCTCTAAAGACTTGAATTCATTCTGCATTGCCAGGATTAATTTGTTTCTACTCAGTTTTTGCAATGGAAGATGGGAGAAAGTCCTCAGTCTCTTTTGAGTGAAGCTTGTGGCTTGTGAGACTAACGATAAATATGAAGTTAGTTATGTAGCTTAGCTTACTTTAAAAAATTGGAAACACGGATTGGAACATGTATTTTTTTTATTTGCTTGTTCAATTCATACAAAGAATGGCAGAGAGAGTATAATAATCCTTAAAAGATGGATTAAACTAACAAGATGCAACTTGTATGTACTGTAAGAGGTGCTGGTATGACAAGTGGATTTTGGTACCTACATGACCAACCAATTTTATTCTATATTTATGACGTTATTAATACAGATGTATTTCACTCTGAAAGACTACCAAATAGTTTTTGTACCTAAACCTAACAGACCTTTTAATTAATAATTAATAATTAAATAATTAATAAGGGAAACTGCTGTGAATTGTAGCTGCTGTTAGCTGATGCTAGCTCAGTTTGTCAGCCAGGCTGGGAAGACTGTGAGCTCAGAGACCGGAGGAGTGTTAGTGTTTGTACCACAGGCAGCCCTGTGTGTGGACCTGGTGTCATGCCAGAACCAGAGCTGGGCAACTGGGCATTGTAACCAGGTTCAGCAGCCTTTATGGACATAATGACAGAGGTGAAAAGACCAAATGGGATGTTGACGGACAAAGCTAAGACGATAAAAGGAGAGAGTGACAGTGAGTAAGAAGCCGCCAGACAAGAGTAAATCCAGGACTGACTTTTAATTATTGGTGAGAGCTTTGTGAAGTAAAAGGCTGCCAGGCCGAGCTGGGCTTCTTGCTGTTGGACTAGTAAGTAATATTAGTTTGCTGCTATGTCTTGTGTTGTTGAACTTGCTTGATGTTTAGCTGTTAGCAACGTTAACAACTTGCTAGTTTCTGATCATGTGTACAGCTGTCTGTATTTAGACTGGTACTACACTCTACAATTGGGAGCACTAAATAGCAAAAATACCTATTTCTATGTTGCTTTAAGTGATTCAGTCATAGTTTTCACTATTTTACCGTCAGCATTTTTTCCTCTTACCTCCACTAAGCCCTGCAGGATGCGAACAAACATGACGCAACCATAGTGCACCCTCGCTGCTGATGGGATGAACATATTGAGCAGTGACGTCAGGAAAATGGCGGCCCCAAAAACCCTGTAAAAATACTGAAATGTCAACATACTGTGTGTGGAACATGTATGTATTAGCAGTATGGATGAAAGTAAAGAGGCAATAACATAGAAACCCCCACAGAATCATTATTTTTCAATTTTAATCATAATTTTCTAATTTTACTTTTAATCTTTTTCTTGATGAAAAAACTGTTTTTTTATGGATTATAGGATTCATTCCAATTAATTGCTTATATAAGCAGGTATACAATTCAGCATGGAGAACAAACATGATTTTAAATAAAGCAGTTCTTTCAGACACCATCTGAAGTTATTAGGAAACTATAACCCTGACTTACTTGATATTTGTCAGATCTGTCTGTAACAGGTAAACGCACAACAAACACAGGCTATTCAGTGTCCGAAAGCTAGTGTAGATGTCTAATATTGGCAGGCAGTATATCTCCAAATATCTCTCGGTCAAAGCAGTCAGCCTTATAATGAGACAGATCTCACGCCTCTGCCTTTCATACATCGAGATAAAGACATCCCATTCAATCCAAAAGTTTCTGCTTCACCACCACAGTGCTGCTTAGCTCCCTTCTCTTTTCTCCTTCGCCTCATCCCCCCTTCCTTCTCTTTTTCCAAAACAGTGTGTAAGTGACACTTGTAATATTCCAGTGGCTGGTGTTTCAGAAAGAAATCAGAGGCAGGATCTTTCATTATTAACTCTGTCAGTGGCGTGTCCTCTTTTCCTGTGAAGCTTTTATTACAGGACTGCTATCTGCTCCATCAGCACCGCTCACCACACCGTACAGCTTTAACCCTTTAAACCAGCACAGGCTGAGGAGAGGTGCCCTCCCCCATCCCCGTAAAGAAAAAAAAAAAAAAAAGGTCTCTCTTTTGATCCTTTCTATCAATATGATGTTACGGCTGCAGCGACTTCATGGAAACAAACTCACTTAGACCATCAAGTTCATGGGAAATAGCGTCAGTTTTGCTGCAACTAATAATGATTTTCATTTTGGATTAATTTATTAAATTAAGTAATTTGGTCTATAAAATGTCCAATGCAATATCACAAAGCATCATCAAATTGCTTTTTTAAGAATACATTGTTACAGTGGAAGTATTGATAGTCACCTGTTGGCAAACAGCTTGTTAGAGATGAAACCACCAGGGATTTGAGTTACAATGTAGCCCCAGAAGAAAGAGCCGTGGATCAGCCCCACTGTCTCTGGGTCCCAGTTAAACTGAGCTTTCTGAAGAGGGAGAACAAACAGAAGCACAATAAAATTACAGATATCATCACAGATATATCCCTAAAAGAGTTAATTAGATTGGTTAAACTACGATTTAGTTAGGCTTAGTTAGTTAGATTTTCCTAATCAGACTATCCTCTGAGATTGTTTCCAGGGTATATCAAGCAACAAGAAAATACACACATTAAGTCCTAAAAAGTCAATAACCCGGGGCTCCTGTCTAAATGATCCAGCTACCTGAAGCACAGGAGTCCCATTGATATAGACGGTGTTGTTGTTCACCATCTCCACAATGGCCACACCAAGGTTGCAGCGGATGCCAAAGGAGATGCAGAAGCCCAGGCCGCTGAGGATGGCGATGATATAGCGTTTGGGCAGACCACCACAGCTACAGTCCAGCAGAGGGGCAGAACGTGGTGCTGATGCCACCGGACGCCCATCCTCCGTCAGTTCAATGGTGTCTTCTTCGTCTACATTGCTACCATCTATTTTCCTAAGAAGCAGGAAGACAAAGTTGCAGTAAGAGTGTGTGATCATCAGCAGTACTAGTCAGTCATCTGTTCAGACTAAAAATATTTGCTTTCACCTTTATCTTATTTATTCTCCCATTTAAGTCATACAGACATATACAGAGGTTTTGTGCAATACTCACTAGTCTATGACTTTTGTTAAACTGTATAAGATGTGGCAACAAATAGCAGTCTCGCTTCACAAAGGGCAGGAGGTGAAGCCAAAGCATGTGACTTAAAAAGGTCACCGCACTGCTGTTATCAGGTAGCATGCAGGTCTCCACACCTGTTCCACTACCCAGAATCCGTCTCTGTCCTGTCACTGTTCCCCATCAACTGCTTTCACCTGCCTACAGAAGATCTGTATTGCAGTTCAAGAAACTGAGATCAGTTTTTGATATCAAACACTCAAGAGAATAAAAGTTGTAACAACTGGTTCGCCCTGTTACATAATTTTAAGTGGACTGTATAGTATTAATGTGGAAAAGAATATATTTCTAAATTCTTTCCTAAGTCCTAAAAAAAAACACAAGTTAAGAAATACAGTACAAATAGTCTGAATACAGTTCAGACTTACTGTAGATGTGATTCTTTGAAAGAACAGTACAGTCAATAGCTGTCTCAACAACATACATACATCTGCACAAAAAACTGAGTCCATTAAGGTCCATTAAGATACAAAAGCCAATTATACCTTGTTGATGTGCTCAGTCTGCAAAATGTGTCAAAACATTGGTGCAATGAGCACATTTGGCCACAATAAATAGACTTTCGGGGTCCAAAATTGTGCAAATTGTGAGATTTTTATTTATTTTTAAGAAACATCAAATAAGTGTGTTTGGGTTAACACCAGGTCCGGATTAATGTCAGGCTCTTTACATCATATCTGAACTGCTAGATGATTGCAAATAAAACTGAACAAATGAATTACTTACCATTATATTTCTATTGATCAACAGCAAAGACTAAAAATATTTTTCCCTTGTAGTCAATGCATTCTTATTAGTACATGCACATTGACGATACACATACAAAATTCATTTTACAGGAAATTGCCTACTTCGTGCTTTATCTCTTATAACGATAAAAATCAAACCCCTGCACCACCACACACACACACCTGTGAAATATGTATCAGATATGAAATATGTATTAATGTCTTAAAATAAAATCTGCAATTACATCACCGACATTGCCTAGCAAGCACAAGAATCAAATATTTATCGTCAGGATCTCTGAGAACACAAGGGCTTAATGTGGTCGCTTCAAGGCTTTCCACTTCTACAGTGACCGCACGTTTCAGTTGAGCATTCTCACAAAGTTATTTTCAAAATAAATCCCCATTGTGAATACAATATATGGACAATGAGTGTGTATTTCATCCAGTCCAACAACCTCTATCAGTTCAAACACCCTGCACACACAGCCTACAAGCCTACATCCCACCTCCTCTCCATACAAACCCTCTCACCTTTGCAGTTTTCCTAGAGAGTCCCCCACTGTGTTCTTCACCTCCTCCTTCCCAGGCTTAAACACCTTTTCCTTCAAACCTGCTAACCCACCAAAAGGCATTTTTCTATGCGTGTTTTTTCCCTCTCCCCTCTTTTATCTCAAAACACTGTCTTGATACGTCACTAACACACTTTGCTCTGAGAAATCCACTAGAAGCTGTTCTTCATCCTTCCTGGGTTTGTGGCGCTGGGGTTTGGCTCCACCTTCCAGTGGCACCAACAATCCCTTAGAGGTAAAACAGACTTTTCCTTTCCACTTTTCTCCGGAGTGAGGATTCAGCTGAGAAGTTAGGGTGGAGGATAATTCTGATGTATTCCTCAGTGTCCAAAGGACGGTGCAGCCAGAGCCTCTGGAGCTTGTTTCATCTCCAAAAGATCCAGTTTAGAGATAGACTGATGAAAAAGGAAGAGGGTGAAATAAAAGTGTAGAAACCAGATTTTTAGTTTCTAGGCATTGTGAGTCCCCTTTTGCCTACAGCTGAATTGAATGAACTGCTTAGATCTCCTCCTCATCTCATAACTCATCCATTGCCAGTGAGGAGGGGCAGGTGTAGCTGGTTTTCCAAAACCCAACCCCTCGCGTTACACATCAACATCTCCCCAGCACCACCCCTTTAGCTAGTTAGGTTCATCTGATAGCAGCCCCGTGCATACAAAATTAAATATGCATGTGCTTGACAAGTTGCATTGAGAAGAGACATGCTCTGGTGTAAAATGGGAGCAGGTGAAACCTAAGACAGAGCCATCAAGTTCCAGGTTTACACTCCAGCTTTTCCATGACTGTTATTTAAAATTTCTACATTTATAAGAGTGACAGAAATCATAACTGCTGCCATAAAGCTGTAAACTGCTCATGGACTAAGCAGTAACATCACATCTCTTAATATTTGTCATCGATTTTTCCCTGCAATGGTTATATTGCCAGAAGGGATCATTTTCCAGAGTTTCCTTCTTTCCAGATGATCAAATATGCAGCATTTTTCAAAATGTAGAAATTGAGGTTTTAAAATTCAAAACAGCAAACTTAAGAGTCCGTTTTAGCAATGTACTGCTACACAGCAGCTGCCAGGGTGATGCTAGCACCCCATAAATAAACTGAAGGCTCAATCCCCAGTGAACACTCCTTCAATAAATTAATTTATACCAGAAATATACCACAAATGTTACAGAAGACATGAAAGTAAATGCAGCACTGCGTGCTGCTTTACAACAATGATTGAATTGAAACAGAGACTTTGAACTCTTCAATGATTAAGTTTTAATCCAAACTAATTAAAAGGCACACATTTGCCAAAACCAGTGAATTTATCACTTTAACAGTTGGTTTCAAATTTTGGTTTGTGGACTTGGGATGCTAAATTATTTCTAAATGTGATATCTGAATAAGAAGCCAAGGATGTTTTGAACAGAAATTGTACCTACATGTCCATTTCTAAATAAGTCGTGACTACCATCTAGTGTCTGAAACGAGTAAGTGACACATGATTCTGCAGAGACATGTACAATCAATACCAAATGTTTGCTACACAAATATCAAATATCATTATTGTTCTGTCATCGTATGGATGTTTTAATTGTGACCTGCCAGGGGACAGCAAATGAAAATTAGCCTTAAGGCCAATTCAGTCATCTACCCACTATTCTGTACTGTGTGAACTTTTAGGTGAGCAATTAGGCTACAGTATAACACAGGATGAATGGATGGATTGATGGATGGATAACTCAACCCCTACAACACCTTGTTGCCCTATTTTAAGCTGTTTTTTTGTTTGTTTTTGTTTGTTTTTTTTATATATGTGAACATACACTGTGGGAGAAACGTGAAGCACTCATCGAAAACCCTGTACAACTTATTTCAACAAGATGAAAATAAACATTGTGAATGCTGCTTTACCTGTTTAGAAAGGAGGAGGAGTGATGTAGTACTTGTTGCAGTAAGGCTCAATCATCTGGAGGGTACAGGCTGAAAGGCTATGGAACTGTCGTCGGTGTTAAAGCTGCTGACCAGGTAACCTAGGGTTAATATACCTGCAGTGGCGATGCCAACAGTCAAAGCTGCTTTCAGTACACCGCCAGCACAGCGACAGAAGAAGCCTGTGGACTAAGACCCAGGAGCAGGAGGTTGCTCCTGAGGAATCTCCACATTGTCATCTCTCTGCTCCTCAGGGGAGTTTGCTGCTTGTTCTGTGCGATCCACTCCGATATTCTCAAATCCAGCTTGTATCTCCTCCTCCTGCCTCCTATCTAGCTGGTTTTTAAGGTCTCAGATAGCCTGCTGCAAAGTTGTTCTTGCACTGTGAAGTTCTTGTATTTGTTGCTGTTGATCAGCAATGATCTTCTCTTGTTTGTCTAACAGCTCATTTAGAATCCATATTCGCATCATAGCCTCGTCCATATGGATCATTTCTTTACTGGTGGTCTTGACAGAGTTCTCACTTTTCTCCATCCGTGGCAGTTTGGTTTTCAGCTTCACTGCTCAGCTGGAGCTTGGTTTTCTCGTTGGAGGTTGATTGTTTTAGAGGAATAGCTCTCCTTCCTTTTCTTCTCCTTGCCGAGTTAAGATGCCCATGACAACTCTTCTTTCAGCTCTTGTAACTCCATCTGCAGAGCACTTACTTCCCACCGGTGTGCCTCCTGCATCCTCTTTTTCTCAGACCTCTCTTTGTCACGAGGGAGAAGGGGTTGGGGGTTCGGGAAAAGGACCCAAATGCAGCAGGTGTGGGTACACAAGAGCTAACTTTAATAACCAAACAAAAAGGTGAGGGATTAACACAAAGAGACACAGGATACAAAAAAACCAAAGGACACAAAAAACAGACTAACCAAAAAGCAGCTGGAAAACCAGGCAAAAAACACAAAAAGGGAAAGGTGAAGGCAGGGTCGAAAAACAGAAAAAGTACAAAAACAGAGATGACACACTGAGGAGCCAGACTTACTCATCTATACACGAACACACAAAGAACAGACAGACAAGGAAACACAGGAACTAAATAGACAGGCAGAACTAATCAGGGACAGGTGCAAATCACAAAAGGAGGGAAACAAGACAGGAAGTAGAATAAGACAAGACAGACAGGGTGGAACTACAAAATAAAACAGGAAACACAGAAACACAAACTCACAAACTGTACACTCTGGCATCTTAAATCCACCATGACATTGATATTATCCTTATTTTCTTGAGACATACCTTCTTCAGTAATTTGTTCACATTGAAATTTCCCGCCGACGTAGAAAGCGGCTCCTTAGTTTCTTGAGAAAGGCGGCAGCTAGCAGTGGCACATCCGGTTGCTATGGCAGTCGCTGCTGTTATGGGCTTCTGCAAGTGAGATAACTTAGTTTTTGGTTTATTACAGTTAATAGTTATCAGCGGCAGGTTAACTGGAGTTTTGGTGTGGGTGCAAACTGTTGAAATAAACAGCTACTGCTACAGCTACTGTAGGGTTGCGCGGTGAGGGGGCTGGTGTGGGTTGCTGGGGGTGTGTCTATTTGCGCTGTGGGGGCCGAGGTTCAAACCGCTGGAGTTTGCGTGTTCTCCCCGTACCCGTGTCTGCGTGGGTTCTCTCGGGGTACTCCTGCTTCCTCCCACAGTGCAAAGACATGGGGTACGGTCGAATAGTCAACTTTGCTTAGGAAGGTTCCTAACTGACTGAAATGACCCGTAAGTATTAACGTAGCCGCCATGATAAGAGCTGTTGGAATTCTCTAACTGTTAATAAGGAAAGGAGCCTCAGTGCTTCCTTTATTATCTCCTTCAGCATAGGATACACCGGTCCATCCTTTAGGAAAGGAAAGGAGGTACCCACAATTCCTTGTGGCAGCAACAGAAAAATCGACGCACCGTTCAGCCATTTACAACCAGTCATAGAAAAGAAAACATTACTTTTTTTTTTACTTTACTTTGCAGACTGTAGAGAGAGAGAGTATATCTTCATTCAGCATCTCTACCTCACCTCCCGCACCGTTACTATGGTTACGGGAACGCCCTGAAACTTTATAATAATTCTCAATAAAATCATCAATGTAGCCCGACTGTTCTTCAATGCTGAAATCTTGTATTATAACATAATTGTATGTGATAAATCTAAAGTCAAATAAAAAGTGAGACCTCAAAGCTCCCCCCTCATGAAAATATTATGTACGTTAAATTATCCTGTGTGCAAATCATCATCATGCTTTGGTTTGGGTTTTTTATCCTCGCTCTGATTGATCAGACAGGACACCTGTTAATATCTTAATTTATCTGCAAACTGTCAGAAGATGAACTGCCTTTGTAGTCTTCAGTAAATATTCGGTTCATTGTGTGACCACAGCGCCTCTGACACGATGAAAAAATGTGATAAATCCGAACAAAATAGTTCAAGAAAAAAAACTTTCCCTCTCTTCTGGTTCTAAGCTGACTTTATAGTTTATTATACAACAAGTAGGTCCGACCGAGCAATCTGATTGGTCAGCTAGACGTTTAGAATGTGCTCAAATCAGCATGACAGTACACCTGACTCATCACTAAAAATATTACTCCGCCATATCCACATTGTCACGTCTTGAAATATATAACATGTAAACAAATACGAATAAGTCCACTGGAAGTCAACTTTAATAAAGTAATACATCTGAATATTTAATGAATATTCTGTGTGTTATGGAGCTGCTACCACCTCATTAATACAGGTGTGTACCTCGTTTGTGTGCAGCACGTTGGAGATCGAACAGTTCAGTGAACTCAGAGAAAATGTTTTTAAAGACTAAAGGTCGACTAATCTGGACTGAAGAGGAATATTCTATTAGATAAAAACATGTTGTTCATTTTGGAAATGATTACATCGATCTTTGTTCAATACATTTTGACTTTTGGACTTTACAACGCTGTGGAGTTACAGAGCCTGTTTCATTAGATACACCCAAAGGACATGGGAAAAGTGAAGGAGCAGCTGTCAGCTTCTGAATTATACCCTCATGAGAAGTGTTGGATGCAGAGTTTAAAGGGGGACATGGAGGGAGAGAGGTAAGGCAAAGGTACTGTGTGAAGTGACTTTGATCAAAAATCTGCCTCCTTCTCAGAGTCATAACACAGTTGAATCTTGAGTTTAATTTCCAACGTGCATTGTGAATAAGCATCCATAACATTGCTCATAATACTCATTGAAAAACTTGCCCAAGAATCATCATCATGTAGCCCATAGCCTACCTCCCTGAACCCACGGAGACATTATACTTCCTGTGATTCCCAAAAGTATTATGGAAAATGTAGTTCCAAAGCCTGGAGCATGATAATCCCTCAGATATAGAAGTAACACAAAGAAATACAGGAACAATTTGATAAGATAGGCTCCAAAAGTCCCATCAACATGTTTCATACTGCTCTTGATATTTGTCATCTATTGGCATTTCACTGCAATGGTTATTTTGCCAGAAGGGATCATTTTCCAGAGTTTCCTTCTTCCCAGATGACCAAATATGCAGCATTTTCAAAATGTAGAAATTGGGGTTTTAAAATTTAAACAGTAAACCAGGGGTGTCCAAACTTTTTTTTACAGAGGGCCAGATTTGACAATGTGAAGATGCCTGGGGGCCAATAATAACATTTTAAAAATGAAAAAATTACCAATAAAAGTTACATACAAATGTTCTGTAACAATTTTGTTTTTATTGTCACAATTATCATTTTTTTAAAAAATGACAATGTCACCAAATCTAAGCCAATCAGGCGTGAACAAATCTAAAAATCAGTTCTTCCTTTCTTTCACATCTGGAGTCAAATAACAAAGAATAAACTGTATGGAATACGTTAAACTTGCATGAAGTTGATACAAATCTTAAGATCATGTTCATTCTAAACATGACGTATCATGAGTAATGCTAAACATATCACTCTTGCTCTTGTCTTTCACAAAATCATTCAAAAAGTAATATTTTGTGTCACATCTACAGATATATAACACCAGCAGTTATGTCCTTAAAGGTTCAAATGCTTCATTATGTCAACCAAAAAAGCCAAATCTTCCAGCCATAAAGTATCTGACAATCCTAGCAGGCCATAAATAATACATTATACAAATGAAGCTTCGGGCCGCATGAAATCTGACCGCGGGCCGTGATTGGCCCCCGGGCTGTACTTTGGACATCCCTGCAGTAAACTTAAGAGCCTGTTTTGACAGTGGGCTGTTGCAGAGCAGCTTCTCGGAGTGGTGCACTCCAGCTGTTTATGCACTCCATAAATAAACTGAAGACTCGACCCCCAGTTAACACTTTTTCAATAAATTGGTTAATTTATATCAGAAATAAATGCATTCTTGATTTGTATAAACATCATGAAAATGATCTTAGATGTATTTGTGCCATTTAAAATAGCAGTATTACTGTTAACAGCACACAGTGTTAGTTTTTAATGAATGAATTAACGAAGACAATGATCAAATTCAACCAGAAATACTTTGAATTCAATTCAATGTCAGACAATAATCTGACATTTCTGCTTCACAGCAATTGAATTTAGCACTTTAACAGTTGGTTTCAAGTACTTTAAGCACTTGGGACACTAAACTATTTCTAAATGTGATATCTGAATATGAACAGAAATTGTCCCTATGTGTCCATTTCTAAATAAGTCATGCTACCATCTAGTGTCTGAAACAAGTAAGTGACACAAAGTAACAGGTACTTTGGTACACAAATGTCAAATATCCTTGATGTTCTGTCATCATATGAATGTTTTAATTGTGACCTGCCAGGGGCCCAATTAAAATAAGCCTTTAGATGAGATGTTTATGGAGCATCCTTCCCTGTACAACCACCTCCAGGGGCACCAGAGCAGCCCCCAGCACAGAGCAAGCCTTTTCTAATTGGTTAGTTCACTTCTTTAGTGTCACTGGCTCTGATGCTGCTGCCCCAGCAGATGGCTACAAAGAAGATTGAACTTGCAACTGTTCAACAGCACCACAAACTGCAGCCTCAAAAAGTTTAATCACCAACTATCTAAAACATTTAACAAAACTGAACATTAGGTCTATAACTGTCATGAAGGTAACATTTCCAGCACTAGTGTTTTATTATATTGTGCTTGTTTAAACTAGGTGTAAAGTGTAAAGTCATAGTTTGATGTATTATGTTTACCTTTTGTAAATAAATTATTTTCATCATTGACATCAAACGACACTCAAGTGTTCCTGTTATGTCTCATTCAATTTATATTCCTTCTATAGTATTTTACAGCATCAATTCCACGTCCAAACATTTTTTTATTTTTGTGTGTAATTTTATTTGTATTTTTTTCTTGAATTAACCCCTAATAGACAATGCTAACCACCGCACGACCTTGTTGCTCTATATACTTTTTTTTTTTTTTTTTTTTTTTTTTTACATGTAAACATGCAAATTGTGGGTGAACCGGAGCGCCCGGAGAAAACCTCAGACACAGAGCATACAAACGTCTCACAGACTTTTCAGGGATTTAAGTAATAGATTAAATAACTCAACCCCTGCAACACCTTGTTGCCCTATTTTAAGTTGTTTTGTTTTTTTACATGCAAACATACAAATTGTGGGAGAAACATGGAGCACCCGGCGAAAACCCTGAACACATGAAACGTATAATAACAAGATGAAAATAATATTGTGAATGTTGCTTTACCTGTTTAGAAGGGAGGAAGAGAGAAAGGCTCAGTCATCTGGAGGGTACAGGCTGACAGGCAGTGTATGGTACTTTCTGTGTCAAAACTGCTGACCAGGTAACCTAGGGTTAATACTCCTGCAGTGGTGATGCCAACAGTCACAGCTGCTTTCAGTACACCACCAACACAGCGACGAAAGAAACCTGTGGTCTGAGCCCTAGGAGCAGGAGGTTGTTCTTCCGGAACCTGCATGACGATGTCATTTCTCTGCTCCTCGGGGATGTTTGCAGCTTGTTGTCTGAACTCTGCTGCGATATTCCCAACTCCAGTTAGGACCTCCTCCTCCTGCCTCCTCTCCAGCTGGTGTTTTAGGTCACAAATGGACTGCTGCAAAGTCATTCTTATGTTGTCATGTTCTTCGATTTTTTGCTGCTGATCAGCAATTAGCCTGTCTTGCTTTTGCAATAGCTCCTTATTTTTCCATATTAGAATCCTATCCTCCTCCAGCTGACACTGAAGATCTTGGACAGTCCTCTTCAGGTTTTGGTTGTCTTCGGATTTTTTGCCTACCAGAGTCTCAAGTCGAGCCACTTCAGCAGACATTTTCTCATTCTGTTCAAACAGAAACTCCTCATTGCCCTTCATCGCCTGGAATGTTTCTGTCTTTTTTCTGTCCTCAACCTGTTTTTTCTCCAATAGAGATTCAACATGGGTCAGATTCTGTTGAATCTCATCTCTATCCCTTCTAACATCCTGAGCTTCCTTTACTTGACACCTAAGTTCAAGCACTGCTGTTGTCAGACTTTGAATCTCTTCTTGGTTTTTCTCTCTGAGAGATTCAAGGTGGACAACTTCATCCTTCAGGCTCTGGATATTTTTATTAAGGATGCATTTCTCTTCCTCAAGATCATTAACCTGTGTATACAGACGTTCAGTCTCTGCCTGAGTTTTTTCCAACTGAAATTCAAGCCGGATCATCTCTTGACTGATTGTCTTGACGGACTTCTCACTTTTCTCCATGGCGGTTTGTTTCTCAATCTCCATTTTCTCTTTCAGCTGTTCCAGTTCAGTTACCGTTCTTAATAGCTCACCTTCAACAGTGTGGTCTTGCTGAATCTGCGCTGTGAGATGTTCAAAGTCACATAGAGTTGCCCTCAGCAATTCAAGCTCTTTGGTTTTCTTTTTGTTGATAGTTTCTAGTTCCAGCAGGTCTGCCATCAGATTCTGAATCTGTTCATTCAGAATTCTCTCATCATCTTGCAGAACCTGCAGTGACGCCCTGAGCTGCTTCACTTCTGCGTCTTTTCTTTCCTGCAGATGAGTCAGGTCTTCAGTCACGACAGTGAGGTTGTCATTCATGATCCTTTCACTTTCCCGCAGCCTCTGTAATTCTAGCTGCAGGCCTTCTTTTTCAACCCTCTGTCTCTCACAAAGACTTTCGAGTTGAACAATCAAAGAAACCATCTGTTTATTTTCCTCATTTAAATTTTGGTTCTCTCTTTCTAGATTGATTATTTGAGAGGAATTTGAACCGCTCTTCTTCTTAGTCTCCTCCTTGCTGAGTTCAGATACCCCGGACAACTCTTGTTTGAGGCCTCTTAACTGAGTCTGCAGGGCACTTACTTCTGACTGGTGTGCCTCCTGCATCCTCTTGTTCTCAGACCTCTCTTCTTGTAATTCAGTCTGAAGTGTCTTGACCTCAGATTCAAGTCTTTCAATCTGATTGCTCACCTGGGGCGTCATTTTTTTTAACTTTGTCTTAAGTGTCTGGCCCTGCTTAGACTTCTGCTGAAGCTCCTCTGGCACAAAGAGACGACGGGATTCCTCTGACATTTTATATTCACTCTTACTGTTTTTTTTTTTAGACATTACTTGTTTAGTAATTTGTTCACAATTTGAAAGTAGCTCCTTCGTTTCTTTACAGGTTTAAAAGTCCTTAAAACTTCGAATAAGTTTGATTTTGATTTTGAAAATAAACATCCTGTTTTGTGGAAGGTATATGTATTTAAGTTTGTTGCTCCTCCCACTTATTACGTCACCCGCGCCTTTCATCTGCAGATATTCAAGATGCGCGTGCGCAGTGGGTGGGGTGGGGGGGTCTAGTTACTATGGTTACGTGGACGCTCCGTGTCTATCGCATGAAACTTTCTCATGAAAATGTTTTAAATGTTAGTATGACTAATTATGAATGTAATTGTAAGTCAGTGTGGCTTTATTTGATATAAAATACACCTTTCAGGTTCGCTACTTACCTCTTCAACTTCACATCTATGACTAACTGAGACATTGATTAAAATCAGGGTTGGCCCTATAGGCTTTCACTGGTCTTGAACAAGATTTTGTTTGTGGGCCCAAAACACTCCTAGTGCAATCAACAAATGGCACACACTGCTAATAACTGAATGAGCACACACACACACACACACACGAAAGAGATGGACAAATAAATAAACGTCAGATCTCTTACTTTCTTTGAGGGTTAACAAGTACAAACAGTAACAGTGTGTGAAAAGTAAATTAAATTGTTCAAAGACTGTGAATCCTGCAGGATCATTTCGTCCAGAAAACAAAGAAACTAAAGTCAGCTTAGAACCAGAAGAGAGGGAAAGTTTTTTTTCTTGAACTATTTTGTTCGGATTTATCACATTTTTTCATCGTGTCAGAGGCGCTGTGGTCACACATATGAACTGAATATTTACTGAAGACTACAAAGGCAGTTCATCTTCTGACAGTTTGCAGATAGAATAAGATATTAACCAGATGGTCCTGTCTGATCAATCAGAGCGAAGAAAAAAACCCCAAACCAAAGCATGATGATGCACACAGGATAATTTAACGTACATAATATTTTCATGAGGGAGGAGCTTTGAGGTCTCACTTTTTATTTGACTTTAGATTTGTCACATACAATTATGTTATAATACAAGATTTCAGCATTGAGGAACAGTCAGGCTACATTCATGATTTTATTGAGAATTATTATAAAGTTTCAGGGCGTTGCCGTAACCATAGTAACGGCGCGGGAGGATGTTGAATGAGGCATGAATGACGATATACTCCAGACAAAGTGCGAATTTCAGCCATGTAGCACACGACGGGTTCTCTCGGGTTGACAAAACTTTACAAACCGAGTCTCAAAATGACGATACAGGTCTGTGACGCAGTCAAAAACTAATTGATAACTGATGGCATCGCAGCGTGACAATGCGGACAGCACACAGACAGCAGGGAGACAGACATGCAGCACCATGCAACATTTCAGACTATCAGGAGGCAGCCCCTCAGCAAGCCAGTCAACTTAACACCGTGCAAAGTGAGGAGCGAGCAGCATAAGTCCAAGTTTATGTGTGACCTCGTCTAGTAATTGTGGCCATAGCCCGGTTATGCCAGAGGCCGGTCCTGCGTACATGAGATATAAATCTGCAAAATTATTCTGAATGGCACAGAATTAAAAGCATAAAAGTTAGTTTTCTGTGTGAAACATGATGTTTGATCATCATCTATTCACTTCACTTCCTTCTCAAATGGCATGAATGAATGAAAAGTGTGTGTCCCTCCTTAAAGAGATGGTTTGGATGTCTTCCTTGCTTGGTCTCCCATTAATATGACAGGCTTCATACATTTTTGTGGGGAGTGCAGCAACACTGCAGAGAACATAGATGAAATTTTATTCAGGATTAAAATGTGCCGAGCAGGGGTGTCGATTAGTTCAGTTCGTAGAGCATCTGCCCCATGTACGAAGGCTCTGCAGCGGTGTTCGGGTCCGACCTGCGGCCCTTTGCTGCTGCGTGTCATTCCCCATCTCTCTCTCCACGTTCCTGTCGCTCCTCAGCTGTCTCTATCAAAAATAAAGCTTGAAAAGGCCAAAAAAACAAACAAAAAAAAAAACGTGCTGAGCAAAATTACCAGTAGTGGAAGCGTATGAGAAGGTAAAAAGCTATCAGGTGACCTAACTAACGTAGAAAGTGTTTGCTTCTTCGTCTGAGGAGCATGAATGTGTTCGGTACATTTTATGTACATCTGAGCACATGAACGCTGAAAGTTATTTCCCGTGTGTTTCCATTTCCCCGGATCTCCTGTTTTCTCTATCTGTGCGTGTCTCTTTTGTGTGCGTGGCATCAGTTACTCTACTACTGGCTCACTGATTAAAGCTTTTAGCCTACACAAAGGTAAGATTACCATCTACATGTCATATAAGTTACGCACTTTAATTAAAACGTGTTCACTACAGCAGGTGTTGAGACCCCTAATCTTAAATATGGCTAAACGCATATTAACGAATGGACTACAGACACAGATGTATAGCTTGGTCAGCTAGATATTTCCATTCAGCTGCCGTTTCTTTAAACTGTCTGACAGACCATTAAATTGTTCAAAAGCTACCTACGTTCAGCACCAGGTTAAGTTTAAAGATATCAATAAATAAACAAAAACAAAACAAGTAAAAGTATGAGAAAATAAAGCAATGTAAAGAAGCATATATGTGCATGCAGTATAAAAAAAATATAATATTAGGAAAACAAAAATGAATAAAATTCTAATTAAAAGGATTTTAAAAAAACGGCGGCTGTTATGAACCCGGAAATATGCGTCGTGGCCATTGCCATGTTGGAGGTACTGTTTCTTCCTCCCGGCAAAAACGTGGGTCAGAGCCAGAGGTGGACCTGAGGCGGGCCGAATGATGCCCGGCTCTAATAAGCTATCTGTAACAACACTTACCTGTCAATCAAAGCGGCAACGCTCTAAATTATGTGTGACTTAAAGCGTTAATATAATTTAAATGGGTGAGTAAAAATAAATTCACCCTCAGTACAGTTGTCATGAATGGGGAAATTAGCTCTAGAGACCAAAACCATCGTCTGAGACCAAAACAATTGTAAACATGTTTATTTCTGCAGTGAAGTTGGTCATTTTAACATGGATGCTTATGGCCTGTCTCAACCGGCCGCTTGAGTAATTACAGTTTTTAGCACTTCCGCACTGGCTTAATTTCCCAACACCAGAGGTTGCCGCTTGGTATAGATAGTTGTTTACAAGTCCAGCAATGCCTCCTCCCTTCTTCTTCTTCACAACCATTGGAAGAAACGGTTTAAATTTCCACGTCCTAGCCTTCTTTTACGCACCAGTCCTGCATCCCAGGCGTCTCCTCTTCATTATTATATATATACATATTTGACCGGAATTTGAATCACTCTCCTTCCTTTTCTTCTCCTTGCTGAGAAGTTTAGATACCCATGACAACTCTTCTTTCAGCTCTTGTAACTCCATCTGCAGGGCACTTACTTCTGACCGGTGTGCCTCCTGCATCCTGTTTTTCCCATATCGAGTTGGTTGGGTCCATATAGCCTGTCTTTTCCAAAATGTTTTGTCCTCAGATAGTCTACCAATGGACGGCTCTACCATTGCAACAAGCGTAAGGGAGGATGGATAGAAAGAGGCCAGGTTTAAAAACAAAACAAAAACAAAAGGCATTGGAGGAGGATGCTGCCAAATGTGTCAAGAGGACAGACACTAGTGGCAACTGGTAAAGAGAGATATAGGCCTAATGATTACCAATGTAATTATTGGGCTAATATTTGTTAACCTTGAATATATGGAGTGACCCTTTGAATATATTGAATGAACCTTGAATATATTGAATGAAACTTTGAATATATGGAATGAACTTTGAATATATGGGGTGAAACTTGACTGACGTCAGACGTCACGGCAGTGCCTGCGGCCATGTTGTGTAACGTGTGGATGCTGCAGCAAAAAGTGAGTGACAATGAGTCAGTCCGCTTGGAATCTCGTAGCAGCAATATTAAACAATGAGGACATCATTAACACACTGGCGAATGCGTGTATGGGCCAAAATCCTCCTGATACCCCTGCCTAATACCGTTCTTCTGACGAAGAAGGTCGCTCCCTTTTTAATCGTGGCAGACGTACTACAGCAGGCCAGGCAGCTGTTTATCAGGCCAACCTCAGCATGCCTTCAACCTCACAGGAGTGCCCCACAACAGCCCCTTTGTACAATCACAAGAAATACACAAGAAAGGGCCCAAGACACGAGAGGTAAGAATAGCTAGGCTTTATTTAAAACTAGATGAGGGCTCTCAGTAGAGTGCATATAAAGATATAGATCATATTCTATATCTCAGTGCAGCTGAACCCTGAGGGATAAGGATTCATTCCATATCCTCCTGAGACCCAAAGGAAAAAAAGTTTTGATTTTTTTGATATTTTTATGATAATTTAAGTATTGTGGTTGAAAGAAACATGCTGCAGCATTTTTTTTTTTTTCAAAAACATTGTTTATTTATTTTTTATGGACTGTCCCTTGTAGTGGACATCGGGTCTTGTTTGATACAGAATGTAATGATGTAATGTTATAATACTGAATTCATTTTCGTGTGGATTTCTTTTAAAAATTCTTTTCATTTCATGAACATTAAAGTAGATGAAGACAGTTACATGAAGAATACACATCTGAATGCTCTGGCTATTTCTGTGGATATCATTTTACATGAGGGAGGAAATCAGAACATTTCTGTCTGACCTTTACTATCGCAATTTGTCAATGTTCTCTGTGAAAAGATGAAAGATTTAAAGATGCCAGCTAGCAATCAGGGCTACAATGTAATCCTAAAGGAGAGAACATGTTGTCTTTGAACAAAATTAATTCAAATTCTGACATTCAAACTCTTCAAACTACCAAACAGGGTTAGTTAAACATGGCGCCAAAATAAACACATATTTACTGGAATATCCTTACTGGTACTTCCCACAATAAACATTTGAACAAGAATTTCAACTTAGCAGAACACTCAACAATGTTTGAATACTCAAATTTACGGCAGAAAAAAAACTATGTCGCATCACATACAGCTCCAAATCACAGCATATCATGAATGGTACAACAGGAAACAGTTTTTGGGCTTTGAAACACACAGAAACATGTTACACTTGATGCACTTGACAGATGTTTTCCCTTTGCATCCCTTTCTTCTGCACCGTGATGAATGCGCAGCCTCTTCCATCTTTGGCAAATGGACTGCCCCGTATTTTTGGACATTGACATTGGGCTGAGGTTCAACAAGCCTCCTCTTCTTTGTTGGAATGCACTCTTCATCATCAGTACTCATCTCACCATCGTCACTGGCCACATTGTCAGCCTGGTGACCTCTCTGTGCCTGAGCAATCATCTCCTCAGCCAGCAGCAGCTTGAAGTCGAAATACTGCAGCCTCTCTTTCTCTGGTTTTCCGGAGACTTGGTGGTCTGACCTGTACTCGATCCAGCTGTTTGTTGTGGCCAGGTCAGCAAAATGCAGGACTATATGGATGGTCCATTTTCTTGTGCGGCTTGACATTGGGTAGAAGCTGAAACAACCTCCCAGTTGTTTGTTTGTTCTGACATTTCTTTAAAAACTTGGTCATCTGGTGCGTTGATTAGCTCAGTTGGTAGAGCGTCCGTCCCACGTACGAAGGCTCGGTAGCGGCCTGGGTTCAATTCCCACCCGTGGCCCTTTGCTACATGTCATTCCCCATCTCTCTCTCCCACTTTCCTGTCACTCTTCAACTGTCTCTATCCAATAAAAGCTTGAAAAAGGCCAAAAAAATATCTTTAAAAAAAAAAAAAAAAACTTGGTCATTGATGTACCTTTGGAAGTAGTCAGAGGGCTTCTAATTCTGATGGATGTGTCCAGTGTTGTCTTTAGAATTGCTGTCTTCCACAATAGGGTTGAAACTTAAGCGATAAAGAAAGGAGAGGTATAAGTTTAATGCAATTTCAGCAGATGTATTATTAAATATGTACATCAATAGGGTCAGTAGTTTGCCAAATCAAGTTTTAACTGATTGTGTACTGTGCCTGTGTGTGTGTTTGATCTCTCTGGGCCTCATCCATCTCATCTTCACACTGCTCCCCCTCCACAATTCTTAGCAAAATCCTCTCTGCCTCACTTAGCCCTCTGCTCCCTGATGTATTCAAAATGGGGGTTAGTAAGTCCTGATGTCCACTACAAAGGACATTACATAAAAGTTGGGTACAATCTCCATAAGTACCCATGTTAAAATAACTTTTCAGCAGAAACAAACATGTTTACAGCCTGGTGAAAAAAAAACATGTTTTGGTCTCTATAGCTTTTATATGAAGTCTGTTTTAATATAAGGTTTTGATTTATAACTATAGGCAATGGAAGTATGTATATGCTCAGTTATATAGGCCAACTGAATAACATTCATTTCACTTTCCCTTCCAAGCATGAAGGAGAAACTATGGCATGGCAGACCCCTCTCTTTCACTATGATTGTATCTTTATCATTATATGTGACAATTACATTTAATTGAGCTGTAGATATGAAGGGCTCATTCTAAGATAAAGAAAAAAACATTTATTGTTTTAAGGCGATTATACACTAATGAAAACTGCCAATGTGTATTCTTTGTATCCTTCTACATCATACACTGTTGCCCATAAAGTTGGAATAAAATATTTTTACTTTTTCTTATGAAATGAGTGTGACAGTGTGATTTATTCTTGATAGATAAAGTGTATTTTCTCAAAACTTGATTGATCAATCTCTTCCAAACATATCACAGTGAAAATTAAACCATAATTAACCTAAAGTGTATAAATAGGAACAAAAAGAGGAATGTATCTGAAAACAAAATTATTACAACTCTGTGTATGTAGTGTATTTATGCCCTTTTTTGGCTGTCTTGTTTATTCATTTAATTTATTTATTTACTTATATTTTATTATTGTGCCATGCTTTCTAAATGGATATTTGCTATTACCATGTTCTTAAATCTTAATTTCTCTTGCTTTTGGCATCAGTGTGTGTAAGTAACCTGGTTGTGCTGTCAAAGCATCTATCTATCTGTCTGTCTATCTGTCTGTCAAACCTGAAGATCATTCATAAGAAGATGATTTACTTTATCAGTTGGGCTGTGTTACTTTCCCAGCTGGGGACTAATAGAGACCTTTAGTTTCTATTAAATGCTTATTATGCACATTCATATTCAGTACTTAGGATACAAAGAACATTTCTATTACTGATGCAGGACACAGTCTGTGCTTATTTTGAGTCACAGGAGCGGTGAAGCTGCAGCGGTGACTCCGGTATGCCGGTAGGAGGAGACTGTGTCCTGTCTTCCGCGTTTCCCTCCAGCGAGCGCTGTACTGTTTGCACCGCAAACAGCCACTTCGGTGCATGTTACTGCGCCCTCTCCCCTCCTTTTTTCCCTCCATACAGGAAAAAATAAGACAATTGTATAACATTGTGCTGTCGTCTCGGCTCCCCCCCACACTGCCCTATTAATATAGCAACATCCCGGAGTAGACGACTGCCTCATCCATGAATTGGAGTCCCGGGCCCCAGCGCACCGGCTCCGGCTCCAGCCATGTCGGCCAGGAATGCAGCGTCTGGCGGCGGTGACAGAGCGGGAGGCGAACCGGCAGGTACCAGAATCACTATAAAAAGCAATTCACTTGTTTGAATGTTCACACTGGGTGTGCATATGTGAGATTTTCCAGAAAACAGACAAGCACATCGGTGTATTTGTTGTTTTTTGGCAATTTGTCACCGGTTGGCTGTAACTTTGCGCTATTCCAAAACTAGGTCAGTAGATCAGTAGAGCAAACTCGCCCTCTACGCCATTTATGTAACACTGCACGACGGTGTTTATCACATCGGCAGCGTATCGTGTAGAAAATCAACAACGTTATATTTCTGCTCGTCAGCAACGATAGCGTTATTTACATTTAGATGGTAGTGACTGCTGATGTTAACCTAACCGACTGAAGAAGCAAATGTTAGCTTAGCATTGGTAGCAAGGCCTGTTTACCATGGCAACGGTCTCAAATCGGGTTGAGCCTGTTTTTTTACAGCAACTGACAAACTGTCACTTATATATTTATATAATATTACAGATATTAGATATTTATTACAGTTCGATAGTCTGTGTTCACTGTTGTTATTGTGTGTTAAACTAGCATTAAAGCTCGGTGCTGTTTAGGCCTAACTAAATAACTATATGGTCGCAACCGTCTAATGTTAGTAGCTAAGCTAGGACGAAGCAGTTAGTAGCCTATGGTGTCTTTACATACTGTCAAAAATATTCTCAGCTACAGTTCACTGAAATCAACAACTTCCCCTCAACTAGTAAAATAAACACGAGTTGTAAAGACTATTAGTGTAATGTTCCTTACTAAAAGTACATATAAATCCATGGTAAACTCCTGAATTAGCATCTTTCTTTTTTTTAAAAAAACCTTTTTTTACATTTACCAGTTTTTGGGAAACATTAATCGCAGCCACCACATGGCTTAAACTAAGCACAACTATCTATGGGCTTTACAAGAGATTAAACTGTTACAGCAACCATAGCCATTTAAAGCATATGAGTTTTATATTGAGATCACACGAAAAAAGGTCAGATAATACCCTTTACATGCCTTTTGTATATTTGTAGGCTCAGTGGTGTTGCATAGCATTTGCATGAGATATACACCGACCAACTCTGACATAAATTCTACTTTTATGAAGCTCATAATTCTTCAGTTTTTGTTGACTGTCAGAAAAGTATTAATTTAACTATTATGTTTACCTTTTTTGCAGTAGAGTGTGATAGGTGTTTGTAATATTTTGGCCACCCCACTTATGAGGGCCAAAATATTAGAAACACCTTTCAGTGTAATGCACTCCTGTACAACAACATCACCTACTAAGACCTCAATAATAAACGTAATGTAGAATTTATGGCAGAGTTGTTGTTTTTGATCACATTGGATTGTACAAGTAATGAAGATGTATGTGCTACAACAGGATCATTAACTGTAGTTATTGATTATTGCTCAAATGGCCACCTTTTAGATAACAGATTACAACCAATTTTGGGCAGTGTTTTTTTTTTTTTTCTCAGAGACAAAGTATTGGTGTTTTCAGTAAACAGAAAAGTGAACAGGCAAAGAAAAGCAGCAAATCCACATAGTTGAAAATCTGAAACAAATGAAGTTTTTAAATTTCTTAGATGATTCATTGATTTATATAAATAGTTTGTCATATGACAGTTCAGTTACTTGTTTCATCTCTAGAGGATGTTCTATTTTTAGTTGACTATCGCATAGTTACTTTTATAGCAGCTGGCTATAGCATCTAGCATTTAGATTTCTAGGGCATGTTGAGTCAGAACGCCACAGTCGACCTTTATTACCATATGGAGCAGGTAATTCTGAGAGGAGCTTATTTCTACTTGTGCATGAGTAGTTTTCAGTATTTTTCAAATAATCCTATACCATGTTGGAATTAATCTGAGAATATTCAGAATATTCAGGTTGGTATGAACTCAGCATGAAGTTAACTGTGTCTATAATAGTATAAATGTTTGACATACAGTGGGGAAAGTAAGTATTCAAAACGTCAACATTTTCTTCATTAAACATGTGGCCAATGCAGCTTTTTACCTGGAATTTAGACCAGCCATTCATATTAACTCAATAAAACTACAAAGATAATCAATAAATAAATCAAGACACAGGAAAAAAATACAATAAGAAAAAGTACTAGACCAGATGGTTTCATGAATTAGTTCTCCTACCTGTGCTAATTAGAATAAGCTGTTACCAAGATGTCAAAAAACATCTCATGATGGGGAGAGGAAAAGAACTTTCCCAAGACCTTCACAACATTGTTGAGCTTCGTACCAATGGCACTGGTTACCAACAGATTTCTCAACTCCTACAAGCACCGCTAGGTCCATTATCGACAAGTGGAGAGGACATCTCTCCATCAACAACCAGCCATGCACAGAAGCTACTCGCAAGATTTCCAATAGCGTCACCAGAAAGGCATGTTGAAGCTCTTTTGAGGTTTGCTTCACAAATGTTTGGAGAAGCCTGTAGATTATTGTGAGAATGTAGCGTGGTCACATGAGACATAAATCAAACTTTTCTGCAACAATATGACACGCCATGTTTGGTGGAGAAATGGCTCTGCATATGAACCTAAAATTACCATACCTACAGTGAAGTTCAGTGATTGAAGCGCCACGGTTTTGGGTTGTTTCTCTTCTCGTGGTACTGGGAAAATCTCAAAAGAATCTGTTGCCATCTACCACGATGATGAGGATGAGACATGGATGGACCTTCCAGCAGGACAACAATGCGCAGCATACTGACTGTCAGTTCCAGAGGAGTAAAATAAAGCTGTTGGACTGGCTCTGTCAATCACCAGACTTAAACCCAACAGAACATTTGTGGAGGGAACCAAACATCAAGATCATCTGAACATCGGACCATCTGAATCTTTATTTAAAGACTGTCTGTGTGGGGAAAAAAATGCCAAAATCTAACCTGAACACTGAGAGATTAGTTTATTTGTACAGGAAGCATCCTGAAGCTGTCATTGCAAACAAAGGCTCCTCCACCAAGTATTAAATACATCTCACTTAGCGTGTTCAATACTTTTTCCTGCACATTACGTTTTTGGTTTGGAATGACATGATTTCTTTATCTGTGTAGTTTTATTGAATTAATATCAATGTCTGGTCTAATTTTCAGGTGAAAAGCTGCATTGGAAATATGTTTAATGAAAAACACACCCACTGTAAGTCTTATCAAATCAAGCTGTTGTGTTGGCAGCCATCAAAGACTTCACTGATGTGTGTGTGTGTGTATGATTAACTTTATGAATGTGTTAGGTTGGCTTTGGGTAGCCCATGACCTAGTTTGGCCACAAAGCTAACCATTGTTGCATTAATAAAAATACCTCTGCAGTTATTTTTTTCATGACAGACCAAAATAGCTGAAGGTCTTACTATAATCAACCAATCTGCCCTTTTTTTGTGATGCTCCTGCTTTGTGACAATCTGAATAGGACATGCCATACTGTGCGGCTATTTCGGTGTCGCAGATGTTCATTTATGGATTGAGTGAATGAGCGAGTTCATGAACACGTGAGCAGCAGACAGGGATTTAGGGAGATGGGAGAAGGATGTCTGTATGGCCTGATGTACAGTCATCTAGTTGCTTCACTCCTGTAATCCAACAGATCTTGACAGAGGGAGCGGGATTAAAAATCAGGTTGTTGCCGATCTGTTAATGGCTATTTGGGTCACAGGGTCTTTGGAGCAGAGTTAAAAATAGGTGCCATGGATATCAGCTGCATTTGTTCTGTCTCGTGCTGCGCTCTCACGTTTCTTTCCCACCCATGCAGTCACTCACTTCTGAGGCAATGACTAAATCTGAGTCACAGCAGCTCCACATCTTACCACAGTAGAGGATAGGCTGCAGATTTGTGGAGACGGAGGCAGTGAGCTGCAATGTCTTGTCGGTAGTTCGTGAACAACTCCACAACAGGAGCTTGGGCTTTAATAATCTCTGTCAGCACATGGCATAACACAACAAAGTTACCTGTGGGCACGCAACAATATTCAAGCATTGTCAGCATGCAGATTTCTCTTTGCAGGCTGACTAGCACTGATGGATTGTTTTTAGCTGGCGTGGGATGTAGAGCTGAAAGGATTAGTTGATTAATCGATTAGGTTCTTCACTCATGAGCCATGGAGAGCAAAGTCTAAACAAGTTTCCATTGCAGCTCAGATGACAGCAGGTAGTTTCACTGATTAGCACTCAGGGCTCAGTAAAATCACCTGCTGCAGTCTTTGGTTGAAAGGATATTTAAGCCTCCATAACCCGTGAGAAAAGGACCCTGGACTGGCACAGGGAGGGACATAACATGTTGGGGAACATATTGGACCTAACGATGCTGCTATAGCCTGTTGTGGAGAAAAACTTTGCTCAATAAGATGATGAGGATCTCATGCTTTGCTCCAAGGGTGCTTTGGCAGTAGTTTGAAGGAGGGAGAATTGCTAAACATTTACTCACCTCACCGAGAATTGACTTAATGCTCTGCAGATTTCCTGATGTTGTTCTTTTGATCAAAATCCAGCAACCGCTAATCCTCATTGAATTAAGACATTATCAGCCTGACAAAATGCACAGGTGTAAATGTTGTTTATCTCTGAAATAACTCCACATCCACGCTCAGGAATAACTGCAGCCTGTCAGTCACAGTCTGATAATAATGTTTGTAATTTCATAGTATTCGAATGTCATCTCTTAAGAGGGCTGCTGCTATTTATCACTTGCAACATGTAAATGCTACACATCTTCATCATTTCAGATTTTTCAAAGTATGAACAGATGTTTAAAAGGAGTGTTGTAACAGATGCGGTCTGAGAATAGGTGCATATCAAGGCTGTTTACAAACAGTTACAGTTCATTGTCTCTTGTGTGTTTCAGAAGATGTGCTGGTTGAGGAAAACCAATGCAGTTCTATGTCTTTGCCCGGCCTGATGACCCCGTCCTCAGCTGCTGGCATGTCCTTGAGCATGGAGATGCCCCGGAAACGCAAGGGCAGCATGGACAACCAGTAAGTGGTGTGATTGCTTTAATTTGACTTGCATAAAGATCTCTTTAACCCAGTGATCTAAATTGTTGTTAATTACTGTTGATAGTAATGAATTATCTTCCCAGGGATAGAAAAACTGCTTCCACCTCTGACGCCGATATGGAAGACGACCAGAGAGGGTACTGTGTACTAATTAAGGACTTTCAGAGCTGGCCTGTTTTTATTTTCTGCTATTGTGCATGTGTATACAAAGGTTTTTTCTGCTCTACAGGTCAGATGGGGAGGACCAACATGTCAAAATTAAATGCTTCAGGTGGGTTATATTTGACCCAACTGTATTTATAACATTACCACATTCTTTATTATATTACCATCCGCTTTAAATTGACCATTGTTTATGTCTTTAACGCAGATACGGACAGTCTGAAAAGGGAAAGGAAAATGCGCTTCTAAATTCATTTATTATTTCATTTTTCTCCAGAGAACCGCACAGCCAAATTGAGAAGAGGAGACGAGACAAAATGAACAATCTGATCGACAAACTGTCAGCCATGATCCCTACTTGTAACCCCATGTCCCGAAAGCTGGACAAACTCACTGTTCTCAGAATGGCTGTGCAGCACCTCAAATCTCTCAAAGGTACTGTGTTTGTGCAAAAAAACTGTTTAATCACATGACTGCACGTGTCTTGTCTGACTTGTTTTTTGTTTTCGATGGCCTAAAACAAGAACTAGGTTGTAATAAACTGGAATTATTCGTTAAACCTACATGTAATGTAGTAATCTCACATTAAACTGGCTGTGTAACATTTCTGTTCATGTTTCAGGGTCAGGAAGTTCTTTTTCTGAAGCCAGCTACAAACCATCATTCCTTCCCAATGAGGAGCTCAAACACCTTGTCCTCAAGGTAAAAATATCATTGACAAATGGCACCTGACTGCTATTGACTACTTTTGTATGTTTTTAGTTCTCTTAACACACTCTAAGCTCATAACCTGTCAGTCACTTGAGGAAGACATTTTACAACATTTTATTTAAAAACCACTGTTACTTTATCTAGCAACAGTGCTTCACTGTAGGTTCTGTTCGTCTGAAACTACAAACAAAAAACACCAAATTTATCTGAAGAGAGAAAGAGAGATCAAAATTGTTAACATGCATTGAATTCATCATTTTGATTTTGATTTTTAAATTCAATTAAATTGCTATTTTATCTATTTTTACTACAATAAAATCTATAGATAGAATGAAATCTTCTCAATGGCCTCTGACTTTTGTCCATGACCATGTCATCACATTGGATCCCCCTATTCTCCCCCATGTTTTTTTGTTGTGCAGGCTGCAGATGGTTTCCTGTTTGTAGTGGGCTGTGATCGTGGGAAAATAGTTTTTGTCTCAGAGTCCGTCACGAAGATATTAAATTATAGTCGGGTAACGCTTTTACATTTGTTACTGTATCTGCAGCATCTTTGTTCATGTGAAACCCCCGGACACACCAGATGGGTTACGTTGTCTTAGTGCCAGTGTTAATGGACTAGAAAACCACCAGTGCATGCGTGGGCCTGTAGAAACACTTTTGGCATTGTATGCACAGATTTCACAGAAGCACACTTTTGAAATGCAAAATCGATTTTTATATTTGCATCATGACATTGAAAAAAAGCATATCGGTATGTCTTTAATATCTCTGTTGACTCATTACTACTCCTACTACTGTAGTACTTGAAGTCCTGATAGATCTTTAGGTTTTGCCAAATAAATAAATAAACAAATAAATTAGATTTTTGATTACTGGAGTAAAAAAAAAAAAATTAAATCTTCTCCATCTCTGCCCCACTCAGTATCTGGTGTGCTCCGGGGTCAACAGTCCATAATCAATGTACTTGTAATATACTACTTTGTTATTTGTCAGCAGGAAATAGATGCAGAATGGTTTTGACATTTCTTTTTATCAATAAAACCTTGTTATAGTCGTTTGATACTCTCCTTGTTCTTCCTATAGGCGGAGCTGATTGGACAGAGCCTGTTTGATTACATACACCCAAAGGACATGGGAAAAGTGAAGGAGCAGCTGTCAGCTTCTGAATTATACCCTCGTGAACGGCTAATAGATGCTAAAAGTAAAGAGAGTCTGTGTGTGTGTGTGTTTGTGGGTGCGTGTTTGTGTGAGAGAGAGAGAGAGAGCACACACATATAACGCTCCTGTCATGTCTCCAGCCGGTCTACAGGTCCAGGCTGACCTCCCAGTCGGTGCGTCGCGGCTGTGTTCAGGCGCACGGCGCTCGTTCTTCTGCCGCATGAAGTACAATAAGATTTCTGTCAAAGTGGAGGAGAAAGAATTCCAAGCCAGCACCTCCAAAAAGAAAGGTAAGGGAAATTATCCAGTGGTTTATGAAGTTTATCAGGTATGCATCCATTTACAAGAAGTGTTGGTGTAAAGCAGAGGTTTGTGTGAGGCAGGGTTTAAAGGGGGGCATGGGGGAGAGAAGTAAGGCAAAGATACTGTGTGAAGTGACTTTGCTGATCAAAAATCTGCCTCCTTCTCAGAGTCAGTCAAACCTTTAGTCTAATTTGCAACGTATATTGTGAAAATTGCTCATAAATCTTTGAAAAAGACCTTTTGAATTTCATAACTTACATTAATTGGTCAAATGTGTGGAGACATAAACAGGTTGTAGCCCATAGCCTACCTCCCTGAATGGGAGACGTTATACTTTCTGTTAACATCCCCAAAGCATTATGGATAATGTAGTTCCAAATCCTGGAGCATGATAATCCCTGAGATATAAAAGTAAGACAAAGAAATATCGCAACAATTTGATAATAAAGGCTCCAAATGTCCCATCAACATGAGTCTGAGTTTCCTGGAACACACACATTCTCCTTTATCCAATCATATACAGATATTTGCAGTGTGTTTTTAGTCTTTCATATGTACATTGCGATTTGTGTCCACATGTGTCTACAGAGTCACAGAAGTACTGCACGGTCCACTGTACAGGCTACATGCGCAGCTGGCCTACAAGTCAGCTGGGAGCAGAGGGGGAGGGCGAGGCCGACAAGCAGGACAGCTCCCACTTCAGCTGCCTGGTGGCAGTGGGACGCATCCACTCACACTCATCTCCCCAGGTTAATGGAGAAGTCCGAGTTAAACCCACAGAGTTCATCACCCGCTGTGCCATGGATGGCAAATTCACCTTTGTTGATCAAAGGTAGAATTGAATTTCAACAAAGGGGTGGTTGAGGGTTGTAGTTTGTTTTGTTAACGTAACGTCTAATTATCGAAAACATTTCAAATACCTTCCATTGACATTTCTAACATCTTTGACACTGCCTTTGAGTACATACAGTTCCATTTGTAATATGACACATGCTCTTTTAGACTGAACTTTTTCGTTCTCTTCTGCAGAGCTACGACCATTCTTGGTTATCTTCCCCAAGAATTGCTTGGAACATCGTGCTATGAGTACTTCCATCAAGATGACTTACCGCACTTAGCAGACAGACATCGAAAAGGTAAATCATACCTTCTTTTTATTAGGATTTTTCAGTGTCTGCTGAGATGTTTTGAAGCATGGGTAAATTAATTATTAAATTCTGTCACTATGTTGCATCAGTTTCCCCTTATTCTGCGTTTAGAGTTCTCTGCGTGAAGCAGGTGACACATATGCTTCGTTTTCCATTTAACTCATCCTCTCACCATTTGTTTTTCACAGTGCTGCGGACTAAAGAGAAAATAGAGACAAACTGCTATAAGTTCAAAACAAAACATGGCTCCTTTGTCACTCTACAAAGTCAGTGGTTTAGTTTTGTAAATCCCTGGACCAAAGAAGTAGAATACATAGTGTCAACTAATACGGTTATATCGTGAGTATATGCTTCATTCTGTTACCTAAAAGTCTTTTACCTGTAGAAGATATATGCAGTATATTACTCAGTGTCACCTGTTTTCTTATCCCGTGTCAAGGCATGATCACAGTCGAACCAGTCGGTTGGGAAACAAGTCTGAGCAGTCGAGCAATTCCAAGACTTCTGAAGGTCAGTTTAAATTTAAAAAAAAAAAAAAAAAGTCTATCAATGTCTTAGCTCATTGTTATTTCTGCTGCCCTCTGTGCACTCTGTAAAGTCCATGTTGTCTGTTCCCTAAACTCATTATTTTCTGTTAGAAGATGGCAAGAAGTCCCTTCCAATTATACCAGGCATTTCCACCACGCCTGGAGCTATGATATATGCTGGAAGCATAGGGACCCAGATTGCCAATGAGCTGCTGGATTTCAACAGGTGAGCAATGTCCCTTTCTTTTTTTGTAACAGAGATACATTAATTCCAAAGTGATTCAACCATGTACATTAATGCTGCAGCCTTTTCACTACAGTTTCTCTGTTTATCAGTTAATGTTACTTTGTGTCATTTTCACCTGCGTTGCTTCAGGATGAACTCCTCGCCTTCCAGTGGTAGCGTCAGCCCGTTCAGCCTACCACAGGATAAGTGTCAACAAACACACAATCAATTCAGCAACAATGTAAGTCTTAATGGACACATGACTGTGATCATGGGTGCGTCTGTCCTCTGTATAATGTTTTAGGAATTGGCCCTGGAAGGTCCTTGAATTTGATGTTTTTTGAGGTGTGGTAACCCTGCTTAGTGTAACTTATGAAAAAACTATCCATAGTCTGTTTAGTTTAAAATTATTAACCATATATACTTAAATGTATGTAGTGTGTGTGTGGGGGGGTATATGTCTGTATTTACTGGAAAATTGTGGTAAATTTCCTTCAAAGGTTGGAAGGCATAATCAAAGCCTGCACAGATTTGATTCTTTCCTCCTTTTTTTCCCTCATGACTATACTCCTGCCATGTTGGCTGCTAGAGCTATAATTTGCTCCTCTTTTTGTTTGTAGGTGCCAAATGGAGAGGCAACAGACATGGAGGTGCCAGGAAAGTCCAGCTCAGAGGATGAGCCACAGGGAGCTGCATTTTCAGGAGGAGAAGCACTCATGGGTACTCTCTCTGATCCGATTAATAAGCTTAGTTATAAATTGTATATAGGACCGTGTTTATGCTTATAACTCCCTCACTTATCACATATTTTTTGTCACTCCATTTCAGGGGAGAATTCCCAGCTGGATTTGGAGAGCGTGGTTGGACCAGGCCTTACTAGTTTTAGCAATGATGAAGCAGCCATGGCAGTGATCATGAGCCTTCTGGAGACGGACACAAACTTGGGGGAGGCTGTGGACTTTGAAGAGATGCACTGGTCTTTATAGAAACTGCTCTTACAGTGTGAAGCTGTAGCACATTGAAAAAACACTCTGACCATCTCTTTTTTTTTTTTTTTTTTTTTTGATAACAAGAACTGCTTGAATGCTTATTCTAAGACACAGCAATTCCTCTTTTGTTTTTAAAAGACTTTTTTTATTTATTAGTAACCTTTTTTCCACATAAGCTGAGTATCTTTCGTGTGGCTGTTCTCACAGGGAGCAGGATCGATGACAATAAGGGACACCTGCTTCCCCTTTTTCAGAAAGAGGATGTGCCTCTAAAGCCTTACAGCAGCCTGCGTGCCCTGAAACGCTGTTCCTCACTGCTTTCCTAGCATCATCCTCTGTTTAACTGAAAAGGCCCCACAAGGTTGAAGAACCTAGGAACAAAAATGACATCATGTACAACGGCTCTGGATTCCTGCTTAGATTTCTGTCCTAAACCTACATTTGAACAAAAGTTTGAAGTGACAATGCGAAAAGAAAAAACAAAAACAAAAAAAACAAACATTTTTGCACTGAATCGATTTCATGTTGTTTTTTTTCTTTTTCTTTTTTTTAAAGTTGTGATTTGATTAGGTACTGTATGTCTAATTAAAAGGAGGAAGACGCCTTGACAACCTGGCCCATCTCTGCAAACCCTCAGGATCCAAGCCTACCACGGCAGACCACACTTCCATAACCTCTAACTTTGAGAGTCATCTTGTGATGTGGCACTCGGAGATTTTCTCTTAACTTGTCAGTATCTGAACATTTTCCACAGAAACAGTCCAGTAACCTCCTCTCTTTACACTGACTTGAACATACTGTATGTGTGGATTTGGTATGATTGCAAACACCATGTCTTCAGGCCATATCTGTCTTAAAGGGATAGTTTATGTTGGAAGAATATTTTCATTTTTTCATTTTTATTATTAGTATGTACACCTCTATAGATGTTGTGCCCCTGGATTTGTATTTGCCCTTGCTCTAAACATTTAACATTTCTTGGTAGAGATGATCCACCTTCATAAATTTGTTGGAGAGAAGCCAGTTTCGGTGGTTGACATTCATGGATTTATGAGCACTGCAGCACTACTTCATGCAAAGTGAAACAGCACTTTAGAGGTGCTGAAATGTCGGTTTGGTGGCAATAGATGAGCAGCAAACCCATTTCACATCTGTGACATTTTATCCGTACATGTTTGAGGTTGATCTCTTGAGTCTGATGGTAGAAGTGATAACTCAGGGAGTGATGGAAACAGAGCAACTTTCCCTATTTGAATATACAATGGCACAGTTCTTAGTAACTGTAGCAGTATTTTGTCCTCCTACTTCCCTTCGTTCTGTACATTGGTATGAGTCTGTTCACCTGTGCATCTGTGTTCTTACAATTATTGTTGCTTTATAATCTTGCAGGTAAGCCATAGCGTCAGCTTTTTTTTTTCATGTACTATTATGCACTGACAGTCTTTCAACAGACATGTTTATGTTGTATGTGCTTGTCATAACCACACTACGTTTCCCATCTATACATTTATTAAGGGAGTGTGCTATCAAGAGCTACCATTCCATAAAGTCAAAATTTTAAGGTATGTTTCTTTCTCTGTCCATGTAATTGTCACTCCCATATCATGCATGACTCAAAAAAAAACAACACAGAACGTGTAATGCATATTGCTGACTTAAGCTTGAGTCACTGTTGTGTATGGACACCGTTACGATTTACCTCATGTAAAGTTTGTTGGTCCCATTGAAGCAAAATAATATTGAAAGCCATAATGTGATGACCTACACTCACTGGCCACTTCATTAAGTACTCATAGTTACTACAATCTAATGTCATCCAATGAAACTGATCTGCTATAAATTCTGTCAACAAAGATAAGATAATATAGACTTTAATGATCCCACATGGGGGAAATTCACTTGTCACAGCGGCTCACATACACAATGTGGATAAGAAATTACTCAAATAAGAAATGTATAGAAAAAGTCATGAGGTCATGCTGGTGTTAAAGAGTCTGTCAGCTGTTGGAATGAAGGACCAGCAGTAGCGCTCCTTATTATATGGTGGGAGTAGCAGTCTGTTGCTGAAGGAGCTGGACAGTCCAGGACAGAGCTGGCCTCCTCACCGGTCTATTTTTTATAATGTAACATAACATTATGTAAACATTTTTTATGATGTTCAGTTCAGGTATTAATTTAACTATATGTTAATTATCGAGGTTGTAGTTTGCAGTGAACTGAAAATATTTACATACATGAGAGGGGCCATTATATAATATAGCAATATAATCCACTCCAGAGCTGTTGTGTTGCATCACATTAGATTGTACAAGTGTACCTAATGAAGTGGCCGGTTAGTGTGTATGGTAGTGATCCATTGCTGAGAATCATGTGGCAGCCAGATGGCATTGTGGGTCATTTAAAGTCAGATGTAGAATTACCAAAGTGTGTCAAATTATTGTGATACTCCAAAAGATTAGCATCTTAAGCCCTGCTGATTTGAAATGATGCAGAAATTATGTTTTCACACATAGATTCAGTTTAAGAAAATATTGTCTTTGTTTATGTAAAAGAAGATTTATCACTTTGGTACACGTACCCTGTTCCAAGTTATGGAAAATGTAAGACTTTCTCACAAACTAGTGAATGCAAGTTCTACAAATTAATAGAAACATGAAATCCAGCTGTATAAGTCAGCACAGGGCACATTGATTTTGGGCTTTTTTGTGACCTTGTTCACCCTGTTATGTTACATCTATCAACACATGTTTCTTTTACAAGAATAAGTTTGAATTTTGTTCACCTGCTGGAGCAAAGTTGGTATATGTTAACTTTAGTTTAAATTTTGAATTTTTTAAAAAATTTTTCAGTAGTGTTTGAACTGTGTATCTTGTCCTCAGTCATTAGTATCTAAACCAATCAGTCAAAACATCAGTGGTTGCATTTCTGCCCAAATATAAAATATATATAACTGTGCCATGCCATTGTTTATATTGTAATCCTGGGCCACAATTTATAGTCATCTCCTGAGGACTGTTATGGATTTTCCAAGAACTCTTGTTTAAAGGATAGAAAAGGTTGTTGTGAATCATGAAGAACGGATCCTCCTAGCTGTGTCCGAAGTGCCTTTGGACATGTCTGCTCGGACACAGGATAAACCTGTTTTGCTCACAGAGATCGCCTCCCACCTGGCACCTCCGCAGACTGAAAGGAGGGCTAAAATGTATCAATGGATTAACTTGACGCAGCGTGGCATACTGTGCACATGAATGAAGTCTAAGCTTATTCACAGAGTTGTACATGTTGGCTTCAACACTCACTACCTAACCAAACAACCAGAGCTACGGAGTCATGTTATAGACACAGGCTGGTGTTCATTGTGTGTTTTTTTTTTTTTTTTTTATTTGTTCCCATTCTTCTGGTTTAATCACTATGCTGTTGTAGGTGTAATTTCCCCAATACATTGCTCTTACTCCAGCTTGTTTGGTGGTGACAGTGTTGCACCCTGCATAGAGGTCACATATTTTTGCTTGTCTGTTTAAAATAAAAACAGATTTCATACGCTAGGCAACATTATGTTTTGATTTCATGCTCTGCTTTGTGTCTAGTTGCATGACTTGTTTGTATCATTTAGTCTTTGAAATCTGTTGCTTCATTAGACTTTGGAAAATAAAGACAGACTCGTATTTGTGCGTGTACTGACACAGCCATCTGTCATTGCACAAGAGGAAGGACCTTATCCTTTGGGCTTATATTGGACTGTTTGGAGCTTGTTACTGCCTCCATTGTACCACTTCCTGCCACTTTATACTGTCGGTTCTTTGACGATGATGTTTAATTTTTGGCTTCCAGAGGAAGCACTTACTGTATTTGTCTATTGCTTTATTGCTGCTAACTATCAGCATGTCTGGGCTGTCTTCCCAGGTTGTCATGTTAATAAATATTAGTTTACTAAACCCTCAACAGAAACCTTGGGCATATTTTCAAATATCTAAAAACACTTGGCTCTTTTCATTCTGCAATTGCTCAGTGAGGTAGATTGTGAAGCAGCAGCCTGTGTTTTGAGTAATTACATTTGCCATCTACTGAACCCACTTAACACCTTTCCTTTTTGTCCCCCCTCCCACCCTGCCTCTGAGGAGATTTGCTCTGTGTAATTTGTCAAATGTGATAAGGTAGTGGTTGGTGCAATTAAGAAAGCATGGAATAAGCTGGGATTTGTTGTGTATATTAACTCAGTGGTGAATGCAGAGCTGCTGCTGCTGCTGCTCCTTTACAGAATGGGCCAAGCTGCTACTTTGCCCTGTAGGAGAGGGGAGACTTATGTTACTGAGCTGTACGAATGGTTCAGGTAAGACTTTTTGAGATTTTTACAGGAAAGTTGATAATTCTGTCCATGCTCTGTGTGCATTCAGGGAGAAGTTTTAATAAGTGAAAGGGGGAGAAAGTGGAAACATTCAAGGATCTCTTTTGAGCTGTGAGAAGTTGTATGATGCATAGTTACAAAGTGTATGCATGCAGCTTAAACTACAAGTTTTTTCTTTTTGTTTTGTGGTATATGTTAATTTTCCACAAACTATTTCCTTTCTTAATTCTTCATTCTCATTTGATCTCTTTACTCCATTTAATTTGCCATGTAGGTTAAACCTGAGGAATAGTGTCTGTAGCCCTACTTTATTTCCATTACTACACACTGCTTATTAGCTTCACTTTGCCGTGATGCAGTAAAGTGGTTCAAAATCATTTGGCCTAATTATCTTAGCACTCCCGTCCCAGCGCGTAAACAAGCTTTCAAACACGTCAATCTCCACAGGTTGGGGATGGGTTGACCTTAATTCTCTTAATTCTTAATAAAACTGACACGTTTATCCTGCTTCAAATCTGACCCTGTGTCTCTTTGTGTATGAACTGAACTTGTTCTTTCTCTTTATTAAAAAAAAAAGTGTGTTTGTCTTTTTGTGATAGAAAGTTTATTAATGAATGTCCAAGTGGGCTGATCACTCTTCATGAGTTCCAAAGGCATTTCTGCAATGGGACAGTGGGCAGGGAGTCGGCTGAGTATGCAGAACAGATATTCCGCACATTGGACAATAACGGGGTAAGAAAAGTACTCTGAATGACTTTACACTATGTTTTTCCTACAGCACTAACAAGAAAATAATGAATGCCTTTTATCATAATGTGAAGCAATCATAGGTGTTAATGAGAGTGCTTTTCTTCAGGATGGAGTGGTTGATTTCAGGGAGTACGTCATGGCCATCAGCATGCTTATTGAAGGTTCAGCTGTTGAGAAGCTGCGGTGGTCGTTTAAGCTTTATGATAAAGACAGAGACGGAGCCATTTCAAGGGAAGAAATGCTGGAGATCATGCAGGTGTGTGTGTGTGTGTTGCTTTGTCCAAAGCTGCAGCTTACTGATACGGTGATACCACAGATGCTGCATCTTTCAGTCCAACTGATGTGTGTTTCCTTTTCTTCACAGGCTGTTTACAAGATGAGTGTAGCAGCTGCTTTAACCAAACCCAACCCACTTACAGCTGAGGAATGTACCAACAGGATATTTGTGCGATTAGATAAAGACAACAACGGTGAGGAAATTGATTTTAACTTTCTATTTCAAATCATGGCGTGATGTTATTTTCAGTGTGGAACCACATCACACTCACCCTCACTGTGAGCAGACACTTAGTGTGTCTGTTGTTCCCTCTCAGTAAATGGACCTCATACGGTTAATAGCTATGTTTCTGTAAAAGAAAAAATAAATAAACTATTAAATATTACTGATTACTGGATATTCTGTTACTGTCTCTTTTGACTCCATTGCACTACCTCTGCTAAATGCTGTGACTGTCATTCAGTGTCTACAACCTAATTTAACTGTATATAGTTTTTATCTCTATTTGTAGTTCTATTTCTTATTTCTATGAAAGTTTTAATTCTATTTTTACTTTTTTATAGTTTTCTATTTGTAAAGATCTTAGCACAGGTTTCATTTCTTAGCATAGGTTTAATTTAAATGCAGATTTACCTTATAGGTTATCTTTAATGTATGTTTACTGTAGTATAGGTTCATTTTAATGTATGTTTATTGTGTCTCATTCTGCTACTGGATGCTTGAATTTCCCTCGAGATCCATAAAGTAAATCTATATTATCTGATCTTATCTATCTAAAATTCTTTCCCCAGTCTACTATATGTTTTTCAAGACTGTAGTTCTATGCAGAACTCCCAAATTTTTAGGTTGTAAATGTTCACACACCTCCACATTTGAGAATATTCATCCTACAGTTGTATTCATTTTTATTTGCAGTAGTTAGCTAACATTAAACCTCATTCATGCTCACTAATATCAAAACTTGCAGTGTTCTTTGTCTGTAATCACTGCCTGTCCTTATTATGACTGTAGCCATCATCAGTTTGGAGGAGTTCATAGAAGGAGCGCTGGATGATGATTGGATCAGGGAGATGCTGGAATGTGACCCCAGCACTGTGAAGGTGGAGAGGCCCCTGAGGAGGGACACCGTTTTGGGGACCCATGGTTGACCTGAAGCGGGGTATTCTATTCAGTGGGAGCAGAGAAATTAACTGCTCAGTGTTTGGACTGATATTTCCATGAATTGCTGCAGCAACACAGCTTCCATTCACTGTGACAAATTATATCACGGCCTGTTGAGTAACTTCAAGGTAGACACTGGAGAGCAGTAGAAAATTTAGATATGATTTATGAAAAGCATTAATTTCCACCTTGTTGCTTTATTATGTATTATTTTTCTTTTGCCATTTGGATCAGTTGTTAGTTGTGTTCTTTTGTTGGTGTTTTCTTTACTGCGTCATTTGATCATCTGTGTTTACTGCATCATGGCTATCATGAAACAATGAAATTGTACTTGTCTTACTTTAGATATCCATTCTACACGTGTGCCCAGATCAACTTGCACCAGGTGATAGACCCAAAATAAATAGTAAACAGCATCATTGTAACAGCATTTGTTATGATGTTGTCCCTTGACTGCCCTGTAACTTTGCCCAGTTCTTGATCACAGTTCTGGGCCTCAGCAGGAGATGGATAACACATACCAATGGTAGAAAAAAGTACATTTATTCAAGTACTGTATGTAACAAACGAATTATTTTGTACATTATTTGGGTTTTTACATTTTACTGCTTTTACTCATTTTAGATGGATTTTTTTTTTTTTTTACAAAACTATTTATCTGAAGGTTATAATAACATTACTTTGCAGATTAAAATGTTAACGATAGGTTGTTCAAATGATCTCTACCTTGGCATGAAGGAAGCAAACCATTATCTGGACCTGTCCAAATGTACGTGCTTTCTGGAGTAAGTGCTTTCAACTGGGATGAACTACGCTTTGGGTTTCTACATTCAGCATCTACAAATATTGATAAAATATGATTGAATAAAATGAAGTTAATAAAGAAAACACCTAAAATAAAATAATAAAACTTGTATAAACATCCATCCATCCATTATCTGTAACCCCTTATCCTCATCAGGGTCATGGTAGGGCTGGAGTCTATCCCAGCTGAGAGTCGGGGTACACCCTGGACAAGTCGCCAGTTCATCGCAGGGCACACAGAGACAAACAACCATTCACACTCACATTCACACCTACAGGCAATTTAAAGTCACCAGTGAACCCATTAAGTGCATGTATTTGGACTGTTTATATAAACATATATAATAAAATGAATGAAACAAAACATCTGTTTTATATACTGACTGTAGCTGCTAGAAAGGCATCTACAAAGAAATGGCTTAAAGCCGACAGCCCGTCTATAGAGGAATGGTATGATATTATTTCTGAAATTTTTGTAATGGAAAAAATCACATGCTCTGATAGACTACAAAAAATGAAATTTGGGAACAGTAAAAAATGTATACCACCTCTAAATGCCCTTCTTTTGTTTAACTTTTTGTGATTTCTTTCTCTTCTTAACTTTGTTCTTTAAAAAACGTGTAAAGATAGATCAGTATGTAATATATTATCAAACAATTGTGTACAACTGTGTAAAGTGATGATAATATATGGTTCCAAATAAAGGGGGAAATAAGCTACAAGCTTAGGATGTTTTATGGTTAATGCATCAGTGACAATCCAATAATAAAATATGTTACATAACAATCTGAAAAGGGCCATTTGCATGTTTTGATAAGTGCGTCTTGCTGTTAGTGCGTCTGTACTTTTATTTAAATAATTTGAATTCCTAACTTTTACATGTATTGGAGTGTTTCTTCATTGTACTTCTTCCACCACTTCGACCTAAAGACCTCTAGATGTCGCCTGTGCTGTTTAAAACTGACACACAGGTACCTCCCAGACTTTGAGGAATATGCTGCTTTCACTTTTCAGCAAAACATGGAAGACTTCAAGTTTCATTCACCGTCGCTATGTTTAAGGCCGTTAACTGTTGCGCATGGAGGTGACTATTGATTATGGTTTCTCTTGGTCAGCTTTCAAACAGATAGAGAGACGAATAAACATTTTTTTTGAAGTAATCTTATCGTCCTATCTATTGCTGACGTTACCAGTGAAAGACTTTATCTAGCAAAAACCTCTCGTCTCCGATTTTTCCCATGCTACAGTGAACGCGCCAGGACTCCCATCATATATAACGTTGCTGCTCTCGGGCCAATCCACGCAGCAGCAGGGGCGGGATTTTCCAGCCATGACGTCCCAAGTTTTTCCAGCAATCTTGTCACTTCGACATCATGGCGTAGCGATGTGAACGGCCGGGGGTTAGTTACTGGTGGGCACGGAGAAGTTTAAAAATCAAGCACGGCGGAGATTTTACTTTTTTTGAATCATTTACAGGGGGAACAAAGTAACGGGGGTCCCGAAATCTCTTCGAGCAGAGTTTCGGTGAGTGAGTCTGTTGATGTTTTGGCTGTGATTTATTATTTTAACTATCTTTGCTGTATGAGTAACGTTTAACCCGGTCGAAACTAACGGCTGTAGTGGCTCGCGCTGATGATTATGCACGTTTTGTCTAACGTCAACGGTCGCTTTTTACGTTGTTTTCCTCCACGGTGTAACTTTTAATAGTTCCCAAAAAGGTGCTTAAGGTACGCTGAGGTACTTTTCAGGGGTTTAGTCATCCCTCAGGCTTTGTTAAGAAATTTCACTTGTTGCATATTAGCACGGTAAAAACGTTGAGAGCAAGTGTTCTTGTATTTTCTCTCAGCCTAATAACGTTACAGTGGTAACGGTATCATCTGGAAGTAACGTTAACTACTCCCGTAAGACAGCACTGTCTGAGAGAGTAAAGTTTCTTAACGTGGGAAAGTTAACGTTACTTTTATGGTTACTTTATGACTCTGCCACAGCTCCAGACTGTGTCAGACATTGTGGTTGAGTACTCCCAGTACTCCCACCTCTTTTTTTTTTTTTTTTTTTTTCTTTTTTTTGTATTTTCTTCACTTCATCTGATTTGATGTAGCCCCGAGGTGTTGTGCTGACTGATGAGATTGACTTTTTTTTGGTTCCCAAAATGAGTGTTATCCGGGGTAAACTGACCCACACTGTAAATTAAGCGAGGTTATCCAGAGTTTACTGTCCATATGTTTCCTTTTTAAAAGCTATGAAATTTGATCAGCTGTTGTACTGCCCTGCAGTCGACCTCTTTAAACTGTTTCTCAAGTGTTGTCCAAAACAACAGAAAACCAGATACAAGCTCTTTTTAGGTAAGGTTTATGACTTCTTCAGTACTCACCCATCTAATACTTTGGAGTGTATGTACTATTTCTGTTTATGACGTGTGTCATAAACAGAAATAGCCTTTACTGCAGCAAAAAAAAAAAAAAAAAATGTGAGGAATGTATTTAGGAAGAGTGCTACAAGTTAGGATTTGTATGTTAGGTAGTCTTATACACAGCAAAACAATTGTGTGTAAAACTTCTGTTTTGATTTACATAACCTAACCCTCTGCACCACGTGTGTACTATTCAGTGTTGCATTGCGTTTTGCATAGATGTTAAAGATGAATAACTTCTAAGTCAAGTTAGGGTACAATCTGTGTTGCTGTCCACCATAAATGAATTGCTGCTATGATCTTTTACATACAGACGGACAGGAAAAGTTCTTGATTTTATCACATGGAAGCTCTTTATTCCAAAAACTTGATTTCCATCTTTTGTTCAGGGTGTTTACCCATCGCAAGGATGCCTTACGGGTTTCTTATTTTTAGTTCCAGCTGGTCTAAAGATAAAGAAAAGGCTCCTTCAGCTTGGCACCCACATCACGTAGTTGTTTGGCGGTATAAACTTAGTGATGATAGTGCATACTGCCTGCTCACTCAGGTTGGAAATAGCTGCAGGTTATTCCAGAGCAGCGCCCTGCAGGCGGCCGCTGTGAATGCCCCGACTGTGTCTACACCCAGTGAATCAGCAGACGCACACACAGCCTGCTTACTGCACGCTTAAACTTGGAGACAATGACATTAGCCCTGTCACGAGATCAAATCACAGCAGACAATTTGTTCATAATTTAAGCATCTTGTGTATGGCACACAGCATATTGTTGTGTCAAAAACCTGGATGATGCCTCAAGAAAACTTGTTACCCTTTTTAGGTTTGCAGTGCTGAATAGAGAGTTCAAGGTTTTGAGGTAAAACAGGATGAAGTATGCAAGCCTTGCTCATGGAAACATTGTGTTAAGGTGAAGGCTGCGTCAAGGCCTGCATGACTCAAAACATGGAAAGTGTCATTATGTGGTGAGACTTGGATTTATCCCATCATGTCCACAGAAATAGACACAGATTAAAAAACTTTACCTGTATACTAAAGCACAAGTATAGCAAACTGCTGTATGATTTATGCCTGGATTGTAAATTCCCCTCTCCCCGGGCGTTTTTAAAACAAGCTGTTAAAGCCAGTTGCATGGCTGCTGTAAACACTTTCCCCTCTCAGACACAAGTGGCCCTGAGGCTTATATGTTATTTTCTATTCCCTGCGTGTGTGCAAGAGCGTAGTTAACTGCTCATTCAGGACTGAGGAATTACAAAATCGTCTTTTTTTATCCTGGGAATACTTAAGCTTTCTGCCCAGCGTGGATGGGCTGTGATGGTTCTTGCTGCCTGAAGCGACCAGAGCTGAAGGATTTTGAAAAGCCATTACAGTGGTCCACTCTTTCTCCTTGTATTCATTATTCTTTTCGTGTCTCCATGAATTATATGGCTGTTTTCACCAAAGGGCAAGATTGCTTTTTAAATGTGTTTCTTTTTTTTTTCTTGTGTTTTGAGGCTCTTTGGGTCTGAAAGAAGCGTGCATGCAGGTGTTATTACAAATGCCATGTGTACTGCAGCGTTGCATTGCAGTTTTTTTTCTCTCTCTCTCTCTTTGTCTTCGCATGCCTCTCAGTCAAAATACCCCACTACCATGAACAATAGCCCTCTGTGTGTGTCTTATGGTTGGTGTAAGTGGTGCTTATAGGAGGACAGACAGTGAGACTTTGTTTTTGAGAGTGATGCCCGCTTGTTGGGATTTTTGAGATGTCTCCTTTGATAGCAAAAGCTAATACAGGTACACATCTATAACCCATGATGCCTTTAATTTAACAAAAAATGAAATTAATTCTGAGCTGAGGATTGACAGAAAATGAATCTGCAACCATCTTTGTAATTGATAAATCATATTTCAAGCAAAAATTCCAAACATTCACTCGTGCAGCTGCTCCAATGTGACGATTTCCTGCTGTTCTTTGTCATATATTATGGTTTTAAACACTGATGGGAATTTTCACCTTTTTCTGATATTTTATAAACAAAAAAATAATCTGATTAATCGAGGAAATGGCATTCTACACTCCCTGAAATACCCTTACCCGTAGCCATTGTTTAGTAAAAACAACATAGGCAAAGTCACACTGTCTGCCCGCTTGCTAGCTAGACAACCCTCTTGTGTTTACATATGACTAACATACCATGGAGGCATCCCAGGACTTGAGGACAGACTGTGCTTCTCTGTAATTAGGTTTTCTTTGTGCTGAGATCTCTCTGGACTCTTATAGTCCACTGAATCCAGGATGATGACATGGGAGTGTTCAGGCAGGAGGGTTGGTTTTTACACTGGTTTAGTATTGATGGACACCTGGACAGCAGGTTTCCAAGCAGCATGCCTGGTCTTGGCCGGGTGCGTTTGAAGTATGTTTGCTGAAAGCCATGTGTTAACCTTACCCATATTTGCCTTTCTGCTGTGAGAGGAAAGCTGACTCAGGTTTTTTTTGAGGGGGATACCCTCCAGGCCTTCATTCCAGTTTGAGTCATCTTGATCCAAAACCACGATCCAAAACTCTGTCTCTGTTATCTGCTGTTAAAGACTGTGCATTTCTTATGGGGAGTGAAGTGAGTTATGCTCCTTCTAAATCACCTTTTTTCCCCCCAATGAATCCAGCATAGCACGGATACAAGGACTCTCCTGAATCTGCTGCGTTTAGGCAAATCTATTCCCATCATAATTATTTATCTTTGAGCAGAATTCTTTTAAATAAGCACTTGGATCAATGTGCTCATAAATATAGAGTACTGATTGTTTCATTCTTCTGTATTTCTGGCTGATGTTTGCTCTCTCATAAGAAGTAAAGAAGTGTTACTGCTGATACTAGGTCTTATACAGTTACTACTTTTTCAGTGGGCATGATATTTTTCAAGTTCCCCTTGAAAACAAACTCATTCAAATGCCATCCTTTTGGATTAATCATGTAATCTGAGTACTTCTTTCACAAACTGAAGTCTAAAAACATGTAAAAATGTTAGCAGAGCGTTGTAAAATGTACTTGGAAATGTCATGGTCTGCTTGTCCAATTTGTTAAAGAAGAAATGGAACAAGCAGTTATAGACCACCTAAGAGGACGATTTTATCCACACTGAGAAGTGTTGGAAACCACTCAGCAGTTAACTATGGAGCTGACTGATGGCATGCTGGTTCCTCTCATCTCCTCCCAGCCTACTCCGTGTTATGACGACTCTCATGTTTTAGGACACGCTTATTTTACACATAATGGAAAGTGTGACCACAGGAACGCTGAAATAACAGTGTTAGGTCCATGGGTGGTTTCCATAAAGTTTCAAAATGGTGCTACGTCCCAGTGTCGGTCACTCCCAGGATGTGAGGCAGCCGATTTTAAAGGAAGAAGTGTGCGTACGTGTGTGTTTACAGCAGAGCATTAACATCCAAAGATAAAGAGTCTGTTGTGCTGCGCGGGCAGATTTCCAAGACTGGGACACTAAAATGTGTCTTTACTCCGCTCCAAACAAACTGTTCAGTGTCCTTTTGGCAGGACATTCATTGTGCCAATATTTTAGGTAAATGGCCTGATTGATATTCTGAAATGCATTATTCATCAGTCTTACTCTGACAAAATTAACACAAGATCTCTGCAGCGTAGAGCTCAAGAGGGCAAAACAACTCAGAAGAGCACATATCATTTTCTGTCTTTTTTTTTTTTTTTAGCTTCCACTGACCCGTAGTTATCATGTAATCGTCTCGATTGGGTGCTTCTCTTACATATTGCTCAGCTTATCCACTTCATTGCAGTCACACAAACATGCTATTTCACCAGGCACTGTCCTTTTTTAGGCATGGAGGGTTGTTAACAACTGTACTGCAGTTACAGGCTAATTCCTGGGTAGGAACCTTTTTTGTAATCATATGCTTAACTGCAACGTTCCTGCGCTTTTTAGCCTAGAAAGCTGAAATCTGCTGGTTTGCTGGATTTGTCCTCTTCCTACATTGTTGACATTGACAACTCAAGCACAGCAGCTGCCACAATGATTTGTTATTCCTTAGACTAAACTGTGATTATCGGAGCATCGCGCTGCTGGGTTAGTAGTCACAATAATCATGGATGTTTTTCATTTTAAATTACTGTGTGTTTTTATGTCATGATTCCTTGTTTACTTTTTATGTGTCACTGCTTGGTACACAGTGCAACTGCGAAAATGGATTTTTATGATGCTTCTTTATCATTTAAAATGTTATTTAAATGCACTGTTTTGCATGATTTGAAACTACAGTGCATATCAGTGCATAATATAGATTTTTATGCTGTTTTTGTTATCAGAGAAACATATATACATTCAGTTCAAAATAACAGTTAGGAAGCAAGTTTTAAAGGGTTGTATTCGTTGCTCCTTCCAGGTTTATCAGTGACTCAAGATGATGTCTGATGCCAGTGACATGCTGGCAGCTGCCCTGGAGCAGATGGATGGCATTATAGCAGGTAAAGGTACAGCAGCAAGTTTTCCTACACTATTACCCATCTACATAATATTTTATCATGACTTAAATCATTTAAGAGGTCATGTTGTGTCTTCTTTTTGTTACGGTTGTGTCTAAGTATAAATCAACAAAGTATCTGACTAATGCTAAAGAAACCTTGAAGAGCTATCAGATTTGTATCTAGTGTTTTGATAAAGTTAGATGCAAGGCTGACATTTTAGAAGATGCCACGTGACGCCTGGAGTGCCACATTTAGCATTTATTCTGTGCCTCTTGTGGCCATGTTCACAGTCTTGTTACATATTTATAAATACCAACTTGTATTGTGCATCAAATGACCATGTGAAGTCATTTCCCATACCGCAGTGTCGCAAAGAGTTTTTAGAAACTCTGGTTGTGGCTCCAGAGGATCAGATGTTAAACCTGCATTATTAATGGTTGTCTCCAAATAATGTTACTGGAATTACTCATTTTAGTTCAGCCTGTGATGGCAGATTAGTAATACATAAAAAAGCAGTTAAAGCCTTGCCCCTTGTATAACGCAGTGAATTGTTACAATGAGCCAACCTGTGCCAAAACATGTTCTGTTGTCCTCATACTATTAAAACCCATCAAGATAATTACTTATATTACCTCTCTTGTGCTTCCTAAACTCAGGCTCCAAGGCTCTGGACTACTCCAATGGGCTGTTTGACTGCCAGTCTCCCACCTCTCCTTTCATGGGCAGCCTGCGGGCACTTCACCTTTTGGAGGACCTGAGGAGCGTCCTGGAGATGATGGACACTGAGGAAAGGGAGAGTCTGCGCTGCCAGATCCCCGACTCCACAGCTGACAGTCTGGTTGAGTGGCTCCACGGTCACCTGGTAAGAGCCTCACAAAGATGACTCTAAGATCTGTAACACTGTGTCAGAGACATTTGACATATAAGGCCATGCAACTGGCACATGTATGGAGTAGGCTTGTGCTAATTGGGAATCAGATCACGTATGATGATATGCGATGATTGTATACGATGATTGATCAGATTAATGTAGTATGGTTTTTCCTATGGTGATATTAAGGCTGTTATACTTACAATCAGAACTAAGATGTTATAAAATAATCTTTCAAATATGCACCCTACTGTGCATTTACACATGTTTCTGGTGGAGGGGCATGTCTGTCTTCACAGAGCCCCTTTACCTCTTAATTCCTCCAAGCATGGCTGTAACCCCATCAGACGGGCTGTGTTGTGTTTCAGAAGCGTCTCTCTGCTCTGCCCTGCTGAGAACTCTATTTTTGACAGACACTGTGACTAACTGCATCAAGCAGCACACAGCAAATCGAGCTGGCCGGATGTCACACACACACACACACACACACACACACACACAAACGGCATAGTGAAGTGTGTACAAAATGAAACACCCCGTGCAAACTTTCGTACTCATACTCATACTTCGTGAAAACATTAAGTTAACCACGTAGCATATTTGCTCATGGTAGAAGCACATTAAGTCTGGCATAAAAATTCTGAAAATCCTAGGATTTGAAGCTGTGCAGAGAACTGACCAAAATAGTGACAGAGACGTGCCCGGTGGGGTCCAGGCTTTAATCAGCATGACTGTTTGCCAACTCTTTTCCATGTATCGGACACCCCACATCTCAGTTCTTCATGTCTGCTCACCCAAACTTTGCTCTGCTGTGCTATGATATTGTTGCACTAAACACAGACACAGCCTTTTAAAAGGGAGCCGTTTTTTGAATAGAGGACACATTGCTTATAAACAGATTTTATATTTTAATGTATGCAAATAAATTAGTGTTTTGCATGTCCTTCACTGGCACACATCTTTTATCTTGCTTTCAAACACGCCGTGTAAGATCCTTAGGCTCAGCATTGGCATTTGGATAAAACCCATAATATCTCCAAATACAAGATTCTTTGACACTTAAGTCATCCATCTTGGCATTTCACTGGCCTGCCGTGAAGTGATGTAACTACCCCCACCCCCTCCTACTCCTGTCACCCCTGGCAGTCCTATCTTGAGTAACCACGATTGGACAATATGAAAATAGAAACGATTGTTTAAGCCTAGTGTGGAGCTTTTTTTTATCAGTTGAGAACAAGAATATGTTTTTAGTGCTAATCTTTTAGATTAGAAGAGAGTCTTACTGATCATATTTCATATATATTTCTCTCTTCATCAGTGTTGGCCTCAGGTCAGATCACTTTCACTGTCAGTGTCACATAACTGGTTTATCTGGACATACAAGATGTAAAATGCAGGACTGTTTTTACTGCATTAAGATGACGCCATACGTACTGATGAGGTTCATGTTCTTTTTGAAGGTTTCAGGTTACTCTGAGAATAATTTGTGAGGGAAAGAACACTTCCAATGTGTGAATCAGTTGTGTAACCATGAAGAGGATTTGTTTGTGGATGGTTGGACAGAATGTGCTGCAAACAAGCTTTAGCACATCTGGTTTGATGCATTAAAACACTCTGACAAGCGTGGGCAAACAGTCCTGTGTGAAAGTTGACGACCAAGTTGTTGTTTGCTAAGCGAAAACATCACGGTCCTCCTCTGCTAAGTTTCCTGGGAATGCTAGATGAAATGCTGGTGTTGTCAGTGTCACAGCCAGTGTGCTGCAAGAAACATGCTGACTTCTTGGGAACCAGTGTGGCGTTTGGGAGAGTGATGGGCGGCAGGCCAGATAAATGCCAGAGCTTTTGTGTAATGCTGTAACTCACTCTGTGTACAGCAGTGTGAATGTGGGCCTTCTTCTCAGCCATCTAAGGTTTTGTTTGTGCAGGGTAAAGCAGTGTAGCCAGTCACACTTTGATGTGAAGATATTCATCTGTTCTGCTTCTTTTCTTTGTCTAATATCCAAATTTTCTTCTGTCTCTGTAGTCCAACGGGCACATCTCTATGGGTGGGGGTGACCACTACCAGGAAAGGCTTTCCCGACTCGAGAGTGATAAGGAGTCTCTTGTTCTTCAGGTACCCATCCAGCTTACAGAATCTTCCACAAAAACGCAAATCTGTAATATATTTTCATGGAAATAAATGACTGTAAATTGACTCCATGCAGGTGAGTGTGCTGACAGACCAGGTGGAGGCTCAGGGGGAGAAGATTCGAGACCTGGATTTGTGCTTGGACGAACACAGGGACAAACTCAATGCCACTGAGGAAATGCTGCAACAGGTGTGTGTGTGTCATATAAAATATGGCTCAAGATATGATATGTTTGCACACAATATCACGCTCCACCCACTAGTGAAAGCTATGCATGGTTCACATGTGTGGAAGGGACTTGTAACTGGAACGTCTGACTTCATGTTTGTCAGCAAACATCTGCTGTGTTTGATAAATGCATATTTACCAGTGTGATGCTGCTGTGTCCAGCCCACAAATGTTTGGTGTAGCAGGGGATTCTCGTTGTGCTTGTTGTCAGTTATTGAGGAAATGCTGGCTGATTTCCACGTCTCTCTTTAGCATGAAGCATTGAACCTTCACATTTTTTTTTGGAAATCATCATAATACCATCATAGGACAACGACAACTACACACAGTGGATTCTAGTGTGCTTTGAATCTGTTGTTGTAAGCTTTCTCTTTATAGTTATTTCCAACAACTGTCAGTGTTGTTTGTGCTGCTAAACTGACCACATAGCTATCATAGCTATCACGAACATTTTTTGTAACAGTCTTCATCTATCATTGTAGGAGCTTTTGTGCAGAACTGCACTGGAGACCCAGAAGCTAGAACTGATGTCTGAAGTGTCCAACCTAAAGCTGAAGCTGAATACCATGGAGAAGGACAGACATGACTTTGACAGATTTAGGGACAGTGAGGTATGTGTACTAATTCTCAGGACAGGAATAGTCTTTGTTTCTGCCTGTATGCTTTCTCTTTCACTTCAACGCACACACACAGCAAACACTTATTCATGTTGTCTCACACCTGTGTGGGAGAGGGACTTCTTATTTTATTGTCAGTCTCAAAGCAGCTGTGTGTTAAATTAGAAAAGTCAAATAAATGGTCTAGCACCTCAAGGAAATGTCAGTATTCACTGAGTTATGCATGGGAAAATATGGCTGCTGTGTTTGTTGTGACTATAAACAAAAAGATCTTACTGTTTTTGACCTTATTTGAATTTACTGCCCACTAGTGAAAAGCTTTTTAAGATGTCAGTCATTTGTAAACTAGAGATTGGGAGATTTTTGCTCCCAGATAAACCATGCAGAACACTTGGAAACATGTCAAACACGTCATGTCATTGTGGTGCGAGGTCGTCTCTTCCAACCCACTGGAACAAAAAAGCTGCTGTCCATGTTCCGCCTCACTGCACATAAATCACTTCTCTTCTACAAGCAGCTTCCTCTCGTTTTTATCACTGCTGTTGCTTTGAAGCATCCACTCTCCAAGGAATTCAGTCACTTCAAATGTATCTAGAGTTGTTTTGTAAACTGTGTTTATGCACCATACCAGTTATGCCAAGTTAAATCATATTTGAATAGTTAATGGAACTTTTAACTGAAATTGTAGAGAGAGCTGCCATAATGAAATTCATACTGAATAAATAATAAATCAATTATTAAACTATTATGAGTATTTTAGGAGTTTGCTTGCTCTCTTATACCGTTTTGTGATGTGCACTTTCTTTTCTTCCAGGATTTGATTCTTGAAATTAATGAGCTGCGGTACAGATTGACGGAGCTGGAGAGTGAAAAACTACAGTACGAAAAGAAACTTAAATCCACAAAGGTGAGTCGGGGAGTTTGCACAATATTCATGACTAACCTCTTATTCGTTTATTGCTGTTTTGTATCTTCAGGAGCTGTCCCCTCCAGCTAAATGCATTTTTTTTTTTTTTTTTTTTTTTTTGTAGGGAACGCCTCTTGTTGTTGAAATTTGTTAAACATTTTGGGTCACTTCATTACTTAATCAGTGCCCTAGAAGACTCCACCATCTTTCAAATTAAAATATCGTCCCGTTCCCAGTATACGTTTTTTTTCATTTTATTTATGATTTTGTTTTTTTCTGGTTCAAAGATTCTCGTGGCTGTTTTAAGGCTCTGGATTAAGTTCTTTATGATTATGTCTCTGATGCCTTTGTCACAGACATAAGGGTGTCGGATGAGGAGGGAGTTTCTACCCATACAGTGTAAAACCGCTCTTAAACTCTGAACTCTGTTAATCAGCAGTGCCTATTTTTAGTATGCTTTATAATGTAAATATCGTGCTTTGAATCTTGAATATTCCACCTTCTTGAATCTTTCACTTCTTGCATCTCTATTTTCTCTCTCTTCCTTGGTTTGTCTCTCTACTGCTAGTCGCTAATGGCCAAGCTTTCTAGCCTGAAAATCAAAATGGGCCAGACGCAGTATGAGAAACAGAGGAAGGAGCACAAACTCCAGGCTATGAAGGTTGGGTTTTCTCAGGATGACTGTTTTGCTTGCTGTATGATTATGGTTTTTGACCTCTCCCTTTGGCTCCTTTTCTGTTTTTTTTATTTTTGAGGGAAATCTTTAAGCAGCAGCTTTTTTTTTTACCATCATTTTAGGCAAAATGATGTCATTTTGCAAACAATGAAATCACTCAATTTACTGTGCAGTACAGTAAAACGCAGAAGTCAAGTGTAGTCAGAAATACCACGTCCCTAAATCTGCACCAGTTTTTCAAACCACAGGTATGCTTTAATTCAGGGTTTTTGTCAAGAGTTGGCAGGAGTTCTGTTTTTCTGTGTCTTTATCCGTCTTTGCACTTGTCCCACTGATTTCCTTTTTTTCTGTTCATCTTTATTAAAACCTCTTTACAGTGTGTCTGTCTCCACTATCACTAAAACATGCCCTTTTTTTTGTACAGTGGTATTTGTTATTACCTCAGCCCTCCCAGACATCAATGCTCACCAACCCCCCCCTCACACATGTTACCCTTAAGAGCAGGTGTGGCCTGTGTGCCTGTACGCCACGTCAGCATCTGTGAACCTTTGTGTTGTGGATTGTTTGTAGTGTGGAGTTGGGGCGGGGGGAGGTGGTGTCTGTGTCAAGGAAGTCCTCACTGTTGTCCTCTGTTGGACAGGAGGAGCTAGCCATGCTGAGGAGGCAGCTGGAGGGCAAAGATGGAGAGATGAGGAGACTACAGGATGAGACAGGCTTCAAAGCCATCGCCTTGAGCAGCGCAGATCCCACAGAGAGAGGTGGGAAAACCAGTTGAATCACAAGCCTTACAGAAGATAAGCATGCATGATATTTAAACCTATGTTGCCTCATATTTTTTATATGATTGAGTGGTCATATCTATGTATAATTAGCAAAGCCTTAGGCTTAGCTCTACAAGAAGTAAAGTCTGCAACCAACCGGTTTCTGTTTCATAATTCTTTGTCCTGTTTAGTCTCTCATCCAGATGAAACTCTTAGAAAGAGGCTGAAAGAAAAACGTAAGGGGGGTTTTTATGCTTGTGTTTATTATTGCACTTTATTACTGCACCCATCCCAACTCCTGTTTGCATGAACGAGCATGAGCCATCCAAACTCTGCTTGTCCATTATAACCCATCGGAGTGCTAATACCTGACCCCAGAGCACCACATCACCCAACTGTTGTCGAACTTTTATGGACTGAACAAGACCAAGGTCACGCTGCGTATCTGTGTTTTTTATGTCCGACCTGGAACAGCAGCAAGGAATGTCTGCTTTGTGTTTTCAGCAGGAATGAGGAATGAATTGTGTTGTTTGTCATTCAGGCTGCTCACTCATCCTCCTGCCTCGTGTCCTCCAACAATAATCACCTCTTGTACCCTTCAGTACCTCTCTAAACCTTCCCCTGCTCACACCAACGACCAGAGTATGTCCTGCTAACTTGTAATGTTGTTATGTTCAGTGTCGTGTGATAATATCTTTGTTGTGAGCGCTGTCTTCATATCTGTCTTCCCCTATCATGGACTTTTTACTTGGGTAGAACAATTTCATTTTTTGTTCAGTGCTCAGACGCCCTCAACATGACTCAATAGTGTCTAGATCAGTAGAACTGGCTTCTATAGGAGTCCTTAATCAACACCTCTTCTGAGATCACATTGAGGTGTCATTGTTCTAGATTACTGAAGAGACAATAAACCTGGAAAATGAAAGATCACTGCTAATGTTTAGTGTTGACTGCTGTTCTGAAAAGTGAAAATGTTCTACTGAAGTGAATCGCCTGCTCACACGAGGATGTGGTGTATCAATCTGAAGGACTCTTAAAAACAAAGACTGTGGCTGTGATGTTACTGGAATGACAATAATCAGTAATGTTGCAGCCTGACTGGTCTGAATGTATTTAATCCTCCAGCTGCACCCAGTGTGTTCAGGCCTGTTATCCAACCCCACATAAACACTACCGTTCTTTGTCTGTAATCATTTTTCTTTCCTCGCTAGATGTGGAAGTGCAGAGGATGAAAAAGGCAGTTGAATCATTGATGGCAGCCAATGAAGAGAAGGTACATTTGACAAGTTGTGATTTGCTTTGTATCGCAGCAACGTGACTTCAGTGGTTCAGCTCTGATAAAGCTTTGAGAAGTTTGCGTAACTTTACTTTTAATTGTCTTTTGCAGGATCGTAAGATTGAGGAGCTGAAGCAGTCGCTGCTGCGGTATAAGAAAGTTCAAGACATGGTGATGTCAGTGCAAGGGAAGAAAGGTTAGAGAACTCCTCTGTCATATCAGATGTAATAATGTCAATATAATGTCAGAGATAAAGAAGTATTAAAAAAGAAGCTACAAAAAAATATAGGGGATTTTGTTACGCCCATCAGCTACATATTGAATATACTTTGCATTACTGCCAGCCATGGTTCACGTCAAAAGCTTTGAAAACTGCTCTTAATGGTGTGTTTAAATGACTTAACTTACTCTGTTCTGTAGCTTTATGTGACACATTTCATTTGTTTTGTTTTAGGCTGTCCTGTAAGATCTCTCAAGAGCCAATTGATAAACGTTTTTTTCTATTACTGAGAGATGTGGGATGCATTTATCAATGCCAAATAAAACATCTCATTCATACATTTTAAATGCCAAATAATCTGGTCTTTTTATTCATTATGTAGAGAAAACCAAGGATAACGAGCATGTCGAGAGTCATGGCGATGGATCCGTCACATTTGTGTCGGTCAACTCTGTGTCTGCGGAGTCAGAAAATCATGAAGTGACAGATGTTGAACAGCAGAGAAGGAAGAGCCCAGATGAGGTTTGTGTAGCATAATATGATATGATGTGGTGTCACAAATGCTTGCATCTGAAAATCAATCAACAATCACTAGTGGGGGGTCTTCATTGGAAAAGTAAATACAAACTAATTTAAAGTAATATGCGGCATTAAAAATACAATTTAAACAGCAAATGGGGTGCATGTATTAAAACATGTTAAGCAATTTCAGTGTTTCAAAAATATTCAGAACTTTTCTGTTTTTTTTTCTGTGCCATCTTCCAAGCTAATGAGTTTTTGACAAAAGCAAATTTGCAATTTTTTTCCACAGGCAAGTTTAAGTCTCTATAAACTCTAACATGTTCAGTCAGACACTAATAGCTCCCATAAATTTCACACTTTGAAATGAGTGGTGACATCCAATTAATTGAATAACATCTCCTGTCAGTTCTCGAAGCACTGTGTGCAGAATTAGAGCACTGTGTTCTCGTGGCCTCAGGAGAATATGAAAGTTAATGTTTTAAGACAGTTTTTAAATGCTGTATTTTCTTTTTTCTCATTCTGACCTGCGCTCAGTTGGAGAGCCTCAATGGACTGAGTGAAGAGCCTTCACCCATGCCCAGCCCTTCAGATCCAGAGCGAGTGTCGGAGTCTGCAGCAACAGATTTAGAGAGGTAAAATGTGAAAAGACTTCCCCCTTTTTGAAATGGACACTAATATTTTTTTACTTTATTTTTACTACACTTCCACAAATAAATAAAGAATAAACAAATGGTTTTTATGATTTTTCAATATAGTCAATGACATTTAACAGCATATTTGTACATATTCATTGAGTTGACATGTGTCTCACATAGTTTCCTGTCACACTTCATTGCTACAGTGGTATCTCTTCATAAGTGTAAGGCATAGTAGTGTGCACTTAAGTGACAAGCAATCACCACTTCCAGCAGATGACTGATCTTTCACTTTTTGCTGCTTTCCATAGAATTAATTATTCATAAACCAAACAATTATATGTCAGATTTTAACAGAACTGGACACAGTATGAGATTAGTTTGTTCCAAAAATACTTTTTTACTGGATTATTTTTAGTCTTAATAAGTAAATATTGTAACATAATATTAAGATAATGCTGTGATTGCAGTATTTTGTCGGTGTACCATTTAAATTCACTACTTTATGTGTGAGGGAGTCATTTTCTTGAAGTTACACAAGAAAATAATGCATGTAACAGTAATTTGTATCCTGCAGCCATACTCTGCTGCTTCTCAGGACCACGTGAGACTGTCATGAGTGAGTTGTCATGGTTATTGTCTGTCATTTCTGCAGCCAAGATGCCACAAAGACCGGCAGCCAGGATCAGCTGGATAGGTGCAATAATGAAAAGGTAAAAGTGACACATTGTGACTGGGGGAAAATCCTGTCTAAGTGCCAAAAACATGTATGCACATAGTCTTTTACTATAAAAAATAAATAAATCCTACAATACAGTTCCTTGTAAGTCTAAAGCCATGTTATACTTGGCCACTGGTACTTAAAGTCTGTTTGAACATAACAACCATAGGAGTGATGTTTTTTTTTTGTTCTCTCAGAACACAAGTGAAGAGATCAATAAGATCAGTGAAAAGCCGCCCATGGGTCCTTCTGCCACTTTGCCTGCCACCACAGAGGATGACAGCTTTGGTTCGAAAAAGGCTCGTTCATCTTTTGGAAAGGGCTTCTTCAAGATCCGTGGGGGCAAGAAGACAGCCAGTACCCCGAACCTTGGTAAGAGCAGACCACATGTTGGTGACAAGGTGACTCAGTCTATGTATTTTTGGCATTAAGCCAGCTGTGAAATTGATCTGTTTATTAAAGAGTGAGATATTTCCTGAAGGTTTTTTTTCCACAGTTTACCATTTTTTTTATTTTTTACCAAGCCACACCCATAGAATATACTATCTGGACCAAGGCCATAATGTGCAGCCCACACAAACTGTGGTCACCGTTTAATTATAGAAGTCCATTTCCGTGCTGCTGTATGCCTTTCATATGTGTTTCTTTAGTTTTTTCTGCGTGTGCTGTGCACATGTGTCTGTGTTTGTTTCACCACCTCCAGTTCCTGTTGTTGTTATTTCAATCATAATTTCTGCCCTGTGTCTTGTTCTTTTTCTGTTGGACCCTGTCGTGTGTTGTGTGTGCTTTGTAACACATGAAGACCGCAGCCGGAGTGCGAGTGCGCCTATGCTAGGTACAGTATAGACAACAGGTCGTTGTAGGGTTGCAGTAGTTCTCTGACGAAAACAATGGAAACTACTGAACATATCCTATATCACTGTCCTCTTCTAAACTCATCCATTCAGCTATTTTTGTCATACCACGTCTCAGTAGCTGCAGCGCTTAAACAGCCACACCCTTGTCGCTACCCGCTGTTGTCCAACATACAGCCAGTCTGTTGTGTATGTTGATTTGCCTGTGTGCCTGCATGTATTTATTTACACTCTTGTTTCCATCATATCAGAAATCTGTGTCGAGTTCAAGATTTTCAGCTAAAATTATTTATTTGGATCTTGAAGTCCTTCCACTAAAAATCTAAAACAAAACAACTAATGAGCTCCTTTTTTTTTAATCTAATACAAGCTCCAGCTCTAGTGAGTCATCAGCCATGTCTAATGCATGCATACTAGAGAAGTTACTGCTTTTAATGCACCCGCCGTGACCTCCCAGTCTGTCTAGGTCTAGGAGACGTCATGTGTCTGTCAGTGAGTGTTTTCTGGGTCTCTCCCTACGCTGGTCCCGTGCAGCAGCTCCATCTCCAACGATCTGAACACGCCTGCTACACTGATGCTCGTGATGTTGATGATTTTCTGTGGGCATTTGTTTATACAGCTGAAACAGAGCGACAGGGCACCGACCATCTGGATCTGGCCGGGCTGCCACAGAGGTCATCCAACAGCGACAGCACCCACACACTCCCTACGACCCCAGAGAGCAAGAAAAAATCCAAAGGAATAAAAAAACTCTTTGGAAAGTGAGTAGAAAATTACATTTAACACAAGAAATATGAAAAGTGTTGGGTGTATTTGACCACTTTTGTCCACATTTAGTATGATAGTGAGGACTTTTTTAACACTTAAACTTCAATGTTATATTTTATTTATTAAGGCTAAAAAGGAGTCAGTCTACCACATTCAACCTGGATGATAACCTACCAGAGGGTGAGTTTAAGAGGGGTGGAGTGCGAGCCACAGCAGGACCCAGACTGGGTTGGTCCCGTGACCTCCAAAGAGTCAACAAGTAAGTCTGTCCATTCAGCCTGAATAACGAGACTCAGAATGTGGTTTCCTGGTTTTGAACCTCTGGTGTACAATGAAATTCAGAGATCATGTGGCGTTTTTTGACAAAGCGGTCTTTGTTGGGATAACAAAGACATCAAAAATGCACGTACTGCACTCACAGTTTCAACCTGCATGTATTTCTTTGATCATTTTTATATTTCTACAGGGATACACCTTTCAAAGGCTTTGACTTTTCTTTTTCTTAGTGATGTTGATGCTCCCTTTGCACGCTGGTCAAAGGATCAGGTGTGTGACTGGCTGCAAGAGCAGGGTCTCGGTCTTTATGTGAACATGGCTCGAGTGTGGATCTCCTCTGGACAGACACTGCTACAGGCCTCACAACAGGACCTGGAGAGGGTGAGATGAAGCAGAAAAATTTAATAAGTTTAGCAAAGCCAGCAGGCAGGCAAAGTGTTCTTCTTCTTGAAGTTACTATATAGTACCTCAGAGATGTTGTGTGTTATACTCACTCATCTCTTTGTGGATGTTCAGGAGCTGGGCATCAAACACCCGCTGCACAGAAAGAAGCTGCAGTTGGCCCTGCAGGCCCTCGGCTCAGAGGAGGAGGATAATAAGGGAAAGCTAGACTTCAACTGGGTGACGAGTGAGTATCAGCTGTCTTCTGATTCTTCTTGACCAGTTTTACTTTGACTTTTATGTCACCGTTATCTTGACTTCCTTCTTATGACACACTTTCCTCTCAGGATGGCTGGATGACATCGGTCTGCCTCAGTATAAGACCCAGTTTGATGAGGGAAGAGTGGACGGTCGCATGCTGCACTACATGACAGTGGTGAGTATTGGTGAGACAAGCACTCCCTCCACAGACCCTGCAGATGAGTAGGTGTGACGAGTCCGGTGCCATCTCTCATTAGGATCTTAACATAGAGAGTCTGATAAGCGTCCTGGTCTCACCCTATGAACTTTGGACAGTGCTGAAGTTACACAATAAAGTCTCCTGTTAGTTTACAGATACTACTTTGCCAGAGAATGTTTTTTTTATATAATTTATCTTTATCAGATCTTCAACTGAGTTTACATTAAGTCATTTATGTCTGACTTTGTCCCTCAGGATGACTTGCTTTCTCTGAAAGTTGGGAGTGTCCTACATCACCTCAGTATCAAAAGAGCAATCCAAGTGCTCCGACTCAACAGCTATGAGCCCAACTGTTTGCGTCGTAGGCCATCTGACGAGGTGACAAGGCTTAGCAGGCTTTTCTACTGTTTGACGTACTCATTTTATGATACATAGCATTGAGTTAACACCTTTTTTTATCTTTCTGTGCTTGGTGCCCACAGAACAATATTTCTCCAGCAGAGATTTCCCAGTGGACCAACCATAGAGTGATGGAATGGCTGCGGTCTGTGGACCTCGCTGAATACGCTCCCAACCTGAGAGGCAGCGGTGTGCACGGAGGCCTGATGGTGAGACAGTCTTCCTGGGGAAATGGAGATTCTCTCTACAAAGTATCCACTCCTTAAACATCTCCTCTCTCTTCAGGTTCTGGAGCCCCGGTTCAACGTGGAGACCATGGCTTTACTGCTGAACATCCCACCCAACAAGACGCTGCTGCGCCGCCACCTCGCCACACATTTCAACCTGCTCATTGGCTCAGAGGCCCAGCAGCTCAAACAGGAGTGTCTTGAAAACCCAGACTACACTCTGCTTACCGCCACCACTAAAGTGAAGGTATGAGTCCTTGAGGATATTTACAGGCATAAAATATAGTTATGCAGACTCAGTTTTTAATCTGTAGACTCATAAATGTCTTTTCACTATACGCGGCAATTGTTTAGTCACAAAAACTTGCTATTACACTGTTAAAAGGAATAAAAATTGTCATTAAAAACCTATATGATATACTGTATTTGTCTGTCGTCTATCTCCTCGTTCATACCAGCCGAGGAAGCTGTCATTTGGGAACTTCGGCAGTCTGAGGAAGAAAAAGCAGGATGAAAATGAGGAGTATGTGTGTCCGATGGATGTGGAGATGCCAAAGGGACGAAGCTTTCAGAAAGGATTCGAGCTTCAAATCTACGAGGACGACCTTGACAGGCTAGAACAGGTGAGCTGTCTGACTGTACGGTATATCTGAAATCTAATTATTATTATGTGGATCATTTGGGGGATAAAACACCTGTTTAATGCAGTTTTATTGTGTGCACACCAGTGCTTGGAAGGTGACTTTATTTCTTAAGATATCTGCACAGTGGTTTCTATAATCTGTTGTGGTCTGGGTTTGAAAGCTGCTTGTTGTTTCACAGATGGAGGACTCTGAGGGAACTGTGAGACAGATCGGAGCTTTCTCGGAGGGTATTCAAAACCTGACGGTAAGAATCACATAGCACGCACAAAATACTCTCCAAATTGTCAGAGATGTAGAACCTGCTTCATATACTCTGGATCTGTCCTTCTCTGGAAGCCTATTGGAAGTACATCATTTTTGGTATTTTTGGTTGTTAAGCTTTTTTTCTGTATCGTGCCTTTTTAACAGAGCATGTTAAAAGACGATGAATTCTTCAAAGAGTCTTCGAATTCGCCGAACCCCAGTGTAACAGACGAGGACTCCACTGCATGAGGCTGTCAGCGCCATGAGACCTGGTCCTGCTGTGAATGAAACTCTGTGCCAACCCTCTCCACTTGCACACAGACTTGTCTCAACAAACTCCCAAGAATGCTCCCACGTGTCTTTTTTTTTTTTTTTTTTTTTTTTTTATTAGTGTTACCTTGAAAGATGAGCCAAAAGTATTGCAGTGTCCTTCTCTTTTCAGTTTCAAACGATGGCGTTGAGAACGCCGACAGTCCCAGTAGCCACTATCCTGTCGTCTGATGACAGAGGGAACATTTTTAGGGCAACACCACTGCTTGCCTGCCAGCTGGTTTCTGGAGATATTTTGTACTCTTATCATATTTGGCATCAAGTGTCAACCAGCAGAAAAAAAGACAGCCAGTATAGATTTTAATATATGTCTTTTAAATTACCTTCTGACTGAAGAAATGTTAAAAAAAAAAATAGAGATGGACTTCATTTAGAAGTGACATGCTGAGAAGATGTTCCCATTTTTAGACGTTGGTGTAAAGTGATAACTCCGAAACAGCTGCTATGTTTTCTACAGAACTAAACTTTGCTAATTAAATAGAAAATGTCACATTTTATCCTACGCTGAACATTTTCCAGGTTTCCACTCAACAGTAATATTCTTTTTGCACCAATACATATCATACAGTACAAGTCCTAAAGAATATCATTGCATGGTATTGACAGTCGACACATTAATATAAGAGCTTGTTGTTTATTTTATTTTTTACTATAAATGGATTTTTAATGGAATCGTGTTGGCTGACAGAGTTATTTTTGGAAAAGCGTCGTGGCATATTGATATTTGTGAGATAATGTCAGTTTTGTTTTTTGTTTTGTTTCCAAATAATAATGTTGTAATACAACCCTTGACCATACCTGAGAAGATAGACTGTGGTGTTGTTGGGTTTCTTTTTTTACATTTTCCATTCTAAGATCAATAAAATTATTTAAATCAGTTTGGATTTTCCTTAAATGGACACAACCAGAGACGATGGGAAAGATGTTATGTGATTAAAAAACAAAACTACATGTCCTGCAAACATGGCAGATTTAAAGCGTTTGTCTAATTATAAGTTCTTCACCACAGATTTAGGCAATAAATTAAAGGTTTCTATGAACTGCACACTTCTGTATATACATTATAGCTCATGTTGGCTGATTGAAGAGCAACCTCAAAGATTAGTATATGTGAAAGACGAGGGAGGACAGATAAATGAAGCACCACATGCAAACAACTCAGAGGTCACTGCATTGTAATTAAAATTTTAAAGCTGCATTAAATAAGTAACATTTAAAGAAACAGAGCTTAAACTGTGTAGTAGGTGTGACCACAAAAACTAGGAAATTATTGATGCACAAACATTAAAAGGACCCTCTAATTTAACACAGGGGCATGTGGGCTGGTCTTTAATTTGACTTCGACAATAACACTGGTGTGAATAATAAGATAACATGCTTTAAGTTTAACTATTACACATTTTAAGTGTAGCCACTTCTTGTTTTGTTCTGTTTCCACTTCAATCATTGAACTGAAGCAGAAGTTTGGAAAGCGGTGACAGGAAATGCTTTGCATTCTTTAACATTTTGCTCTGTAGGAAATATTAAAATACAATATGAGAACACAGAGCTGTTTGATTTTCCAAAATAAGATATCGATTGGAAGTTGAAGTATGAGGTAAAACAAGAACGTTAGTAACCAGGCAGATTTCTCCTCCTCAGTTTAGCAGTTTTGCACACTTTGGTCAGCTGTAAATAAAAAAATAAAACATTTTAGAAGCAGCTGGTCTTTCTGTGCATGTATAATTACATAAATGTTTAGTTTCTAACTCGTTGAATTAATTTCACTGCACACAGTGGTTGGTATAATTGGTTGGGTAACTGACATATTTAACATTCATCACTTGACAACATCAACTCAGTTGATATTTAGCTTTTACATGAAACAAGATACTCAGGCAAAAATAGCAGCAGAGAACCAAACAAAGCAGGATAAAATAAGATTTAAGAACATGATAATGGCAAAAGACACGAGACAATATAAAGCAATTAAATTAAAATGAAGCCTTCAGTTTTAAATTGGGCACAACAGATTATTTATTCATCACTTCATCATTTTGTTAATAAAGACAAGAAATAACAAGAGACACACAAGTGATAAGGAATAAACGGATACTTTTTGCATGGTAGGGTTCATGGTAATATTGTCTTAGATATCACTTAGAAGAAGAAGAGATACTTTATTAATCCCTCAACGGGGAAATTCTTTTTTCACTCAGTTTATTTTACATGCATTTTTAACCCCGAACACACATACAAGGGCTCATAGACATGCAATGTGGAGAGAGAGATGGTGGGGAGATGGGCAGCCCCCCTGAGGAGCGCCCTGCGGGCGGTTAGGGGGGTTTGGTGCCTTGCTCAGGGTGCTCAGGAGCTCTCCAGCTACCTCTTTTCTTTTCTTTTCTTTTCTTTTCTTTTCTTCCTTTCCTTTCCTGTCCTCTCCTCTCCAAAGCAAGACTTAATACAACTTGTGAACAGATGTACTGATAACGGAACAGTTACAGTCTTTACAGAGCAAAGGTGAACAAAAGATGAAAAACACACTTTGCATCAAATCCATGAGACAAAGCGCCCTCTGGTGGATATACAGAACATGGACGTCAAAACAGGTTTGCCCATGCGCAGCCAAAGGACATCTGTGGGATCTGAAGTTCTGCTGGAGACTGAAAACAAACCAGGGAGTACTCCACTGTTGCCCGAGCTGAAGGAGTGAGAGCTTGTAACAAGTATCATGGCTGTAAGGTGTGTATTTATATTATTATTAGTAGTAGTAGTAGTAGTTTTTATAGAAACATAAGCTCAGCTTGGGTCCATTTTATGATTGTAAACTAGAGATATTGTGTTTTATTTCTTAATTTTAGACAATAGACTAGTTTAAGTCTGAATATGTTTTTTGTGTGTGTGGTGCACAGGTTCTGTGGAGTCCTTGTCCTCCTCACAGTGTTTCTCAGTGGACTGGATGCATCAAGGTACAGTATCAACCAGCAACATTTCACACGAGTTATTGTGCTGATTGTGTGTGCCAGTGTTTGTCAGTTTTCTGGATTTTGTGTAACAGACCAGCTGTAAACCAGGAACTGTCCAATATCTTCAATGAGCTGTGGAGGCTGGATGTGAATCGCATGACTCCTGGGATAGACTACAACATTTCTGTTCAGGTATGGAGCTTATTC